>CM048840.1:77997239-79197239 GCA_026545765.1 Plantago major | reverse complement strand
CTTTTAGGATGTTCCCATGTATGTTCTTGATAAATAGATGAAGAATATAGGACAAAAGATGCTGATTTCATTGATTGGGAGTCTAACTCCTCGGAACGCTCATTATAATGATTTTTCATGCATAATATTTCTGGAGGTTCTTGGCATTCCAGCTGCGTTTGAGAGATTTGCCTTGGAGGTCGGCTAGCCCATAGCTTCCAGTCACACTTGCTCGGATAACTTTGTAAGGTCCTTCCCAGTTGGTTTCAAGTTTTCCCACTTTGCTAAGGATGTCGGCTCTTCTCAGTACGAGATCGCCAACCTGAATGACCCTTGTCTTCACGTGCTTGTTATAAGCTCGGGCCATTGTGGCTTGATATCCGAGTGTCCGAGCTAATGCTTCACTTCTTGTAGATTCCACCATGTCTAAATCATATATGCACTCGAACGCATTGTTCTCAGGTGTGTAATTCTGAATGCGATATGTGTGAACAACTACCTCGGCTGGAATCACAGCTTCAGAACCATAAACCAAGCCAAAAGGTGTTTCCTGTGTTGCAGTTCGGACGGTTGTTCGATATGCCCATAAGACTCCATCGAGCTCATCAACCCAATCTTTTCGGCTATCTCCGAGTCTTCTTTGAAGGTTATCCACTATGGTGCGATTGGTGACTTCGGTTTGGCCGTTGGCTTGAGGGTGGCCGACCGATGTGAAGCGTTGTTCAATCCTCATTTCCTGACACCATTCCTTTAGCTTGGCACCCGAGAACTGGCGACCGTTATCCGCAACCAGGATCCTGGGTAGGCCAAAGCGACAAGTTAGCCTCCAAAGGAAATCCATAATCTTTTTCTCGGTGATTATGGTGGTGGCTTCGGCCTCGACCCATTTTGAAAAATATTCCACTGCTACGATGAGAAACTTCTTCCCCCCTTGACCGGGCGGAAATGATCCAACGATATCCATTCCCCATTGATCGAAATGACAAGTGATGGTGGACGGAATCATGGGTATGGTCGGCTGTCGAGGGATCCTTGCAAATTTTTGGCATTCTCCACATGACCGGGCAAAACGCCCTGCTTCCTTTCTCATGTTCGGCCAATAATATTCGGCCCTTCGAATCTTCTGTGATAGCGCTCGGCCACCTGAGTGATTTCCACAACTGCCAAGGTAGATTTCTTTGAGCACAGTTAGTTCTTCAGAAGGTGTCCAGCATCGTAGATGCATCTCGTCATACGATTTCTTGTAGAGTTCGTTGCCATTCCAAAAGTAACAAAGAGTTCTTCGTCGGATTCTTCGAGCCTCGGCCGGGTCGGTTGGTAGGACCCCTTCTATGAAGTAGGCCACCAATGGACTCATCCATGTATCCGAACTCGAGATTGCAGCCACAAGTTGATTCGGGGGAGCATTGGCAATGCAAGATGTGTTCGCACTCATTAAAACCACCGTCCGAGTATCTATTGCTCCTGAAGCTGTTACCCATTTGGATATGTTGTCGGCCCTGCCATTCTTCGATCGGTCTATCTTGGACAAGGAAAACTCCTCAAAGGTTTCTCTCAGTTCTTTGACTATCTTCAAGTATTTGATCATGGCCTCACTCTTGGTAATAAACTTTCCTGAAAATTGTTCTGTGACCAACTGGGAGTCAGAGAATGCTCGGATTTTTCGTGCCATGACCGACTTCGCCATTTTCATTCCTGCTATCAAGGCTTCGATCGTACTCGGCTTCATTGTTTGTTACTGGGAAAGTTAGCCGAATTGCATATTCCATCTCGGCTCCTTCTGGACTGATTAGTAACAATCCGGTCCCACCATCCACATAAAGTTCCCAAACATCGTTTTGTGGAGGTGGCATTGCTTTAGGAACTGAGGTTGATTGTATCACAACCGGAACCTCGTGGGGTGGTTTTCCAGGTGGGGGTGGAGGTAGCTCTTCAATTGTGGCTTGGTTCAGAATCCAATCTGCCACTGGGTCGGCTTCTTCTTGAATATCATTGGTGGATAGGGCTAGCACCTCGAGTGCCTTCGGACTGTCTGGTGATTCTTCCATCCTGGTCGGTTACTCAACCACCGTTGGAGGAGGATATTCGGCTAGGAAGTTAGCCAACACCTGGGCCTTTTTTGCCGAGGGAGCTTGGTATTCAATGGTATGATCTCCCAACCCAATCATCCATTTTGTTAATCTCCCCGACTTCGTAGCATCGTAGAATACTTGCTTCAAGGGCTGGTTCGTCAAGACAATGATCTTGTGAGATCGGAAATATGTCTTGAGCTTTCTTGCAGCCTCAACTAAACAAAATGCATACTTTTCAATGTCCTGATAGTTTTGTTCTGCCGAGCTCAAGACCTTGCTTAGGTAGTAAACTGGCAAGTGTTCATTCTTGAAAACCTTAACTAAGACCGAGCTGATAACCTCGGTGGAGATAGCTAGGTAGACATATAATGGTTCACCTTCGTCCGGCTTTGCCAAAAGTGGCGGGGCGGCCAGGTAAGTCTTGAGGTTCTCAAATGCTGTCTTACACTCCTCGATCCATTCAAACTTGTTGGTTTTCCTGAGTGTTTTGAAGAAGGGGAGGTTCTTTTCGGCTGACCTTGAAATGAACCGGCTTAAGGAGATCTTGCCGATTAGGCGCTGGACGTCCCTGATGTTCTTCGGGTGAGGAAGATCGACTATGGCCTTGATTTTCTCGGGATTCACCTCGACCCCCCTTTGAGTCACCATGTAGCCGAGGAACTTGCCTCCTTTAACTCCAAACGTACACTTGGCCGTCTTTAATTTCATTCCGTAACGACGGAGGATCTTGAAACATTTGTTCAGATGACTGATGTGTCCGGCCGCTTACTTGCTCTTGACTAGAATGTCGTTGACATATACTTCCATGGAATGCCCCAGTTCTTCTTGAAACATGAGGTTCATCAACCTTTGATAAGTTGCCCCTGCATTTCTTAGGCCGAAAGGCATGACTTGAATACAGTAGACTCCCCCGGCTGTGATAAAGGCCGTTTTAGGGATGTCTTCCTCGTCCATTCTGATCTGGTAGAAACCTTGGAATGCGTCCATGAAGCTTAGTAGGGCACAACCAGCTGTGGAATCCACCAGTTGATCGATCCGTAGATGAGGGTAAGGATCCTTTGGGCAGAACTTGTTGAGGGTTGTGAAGTCATTACACATCCTCCACTTTCCCGGACTCTTCTCTACCAATACCACGTTACATATCCAATCCGAGTAATGAACTTCTCGGATGTGCCCTGCTTTTAGTAGCTGATCTACTTCCTCGGCGATGATACGATCTCGAATGAGTCCATGGTCTCGTTTTTTCTGCCTTACTGGTCGGATGGTCAGATCTACATGGAGAGAGTGAACCATGATCTCGGGGTCGATTCCAGTCAGATCCTCTATTCCCCACCCAAAGACATCGGCATTCTTTCGTAAAAATGCGATCATTTTCAGAGTGGTTTCCTCATCCATGCCAGAGCCAATCTTGGCCATTCTTTCGGGGTGCCGATCACGGAGTGGGATTTCCAAGACATCCTCCTCGGCTTGCATCCGATTTTCTCCGAAAAAGCTTTTCATGGGGCTGTCGCCTGGTGGTTCGGGTGGAATGACCCGATAGTTCTCGATCTCGATGCTCTTGGTATTCGGCTCAGACCTTCTCGGGTGTTTCTTATCTACACCCATCTTCAACCAATTGATTCCTTCTCCGGGAGTTTTCTCCTTTTTCTGAGGGGCACATATCAGACTAATGGGAAGGCAATGCCTCTTTCCTCGGCTATCATAGCTTCGATCATTGTGTCGCTCTTGGTAGTCATAAGGCCGAGAAGCTCTCCTTGATGACAGAGTATAACACTCCCAAGCCTCTTGTCGGTTGCCATTCAATACTCCTACCCCATTTGGAGTCGGGAATTTCACCTGGAGATGGAAAGTTGAAACTATTGCTCGGAACCTGTTTAATGTTGGCCGACCAATAAGGACATTATACTCAAATACTGCATCCACAATGAGGAAAGGCACTTGGGTCTCTGTGACCCTTCTCGGGTAGGTTCCCATTGAGAGTGGTAAGTATATAATCCCCCTTGGCCGAACTTGGGTTCCACCAAAGCCTACCAGGCTGGTTGTGACCGGTCGGAGACCTTCAAGGCTATCATCCTCATTTTTCTCACTGTGCTCATGAGGAGGATGTTGGAGGAACTCCCTGTATCGATAAGGACCTTGCTCGTATCATAACCTACTACGACCATGTCTACAACCACTGGTACATCCGGACTGCATGTTGCTCCTTGTCCTACACATGGGGTTGGGGCATCAGCTTCATCAAATGTGATGAGGTGAACTCCAGGTTCGACATAGTTCACGTAACTTTCATCGGCCTCTCATAGGGCCTTGGCTGTATTTTCGCGAGCATTTCTACTGTCACCACCAGCCGGTCCTCTAGCGATGGTGAGAATTCTACCAAATCGTGGTAAGTTTTCTTCGTCCATCCCTCGCTCATCATTGTTGCGGGTAGTTCGATCTCTTCCTCTGCTCGGACTTCTTGCTTGTCTTTGAATTGATGGTCTCCTCAAATTGTGTAGCCGAGGAGGTGATCGCCTTTCCCTCGACCTAGCTTGCCTAGGAGTATTTGATCTCCTAGGACTACGATTTTTTGCTGGACTCGGCCTTCTCTCTTGCCTGGGCTGGGGCTCAGTTGGTCGGTCAATTCAATCAACATCCTGTGGACCATCGGCTTGGTCTCGCCTCATAACATAATCTTTAAGGTAGCCGAGCTCTATCAATCTTTGTATCTCTTAGCGTAGCTGGTTGCATTTCTCAGTTGAATGTCCTTTCTGCTTGTGGAAATAACAATACTCGGGAGAATTCCGAGTGAATTGACTTTCCTTGTGTTTCTCGGGTCGTTGAAAGGGTAGGCCCCTAGATTCCATGATTGTGAGTATTTCATGGTTGGGAGCTCTCAACTCGGCGTAATTGACAAAGTGACGTCGAGGAGACTTCCTACTCTCTTCCTGCCTTCCCCTCTTCTCATTCCTTTGCCTGTTCGGACCCTCCTAGTGTTGATTTCCTCCTTGTTTGGAACTCTGTGGTGGGCGGTCTTTCTTGGCGACAGCCTTGACGACAATTGTTCCGAGTGTTTCCTCGGTCTTGAGGAAGCGGTAGGTGAGATCCTTGAGCTCTCTCTGTTCAGATTTCAGCATCAATCAGTTTTCGTCGAAACTCATCATTGTTCATGTTAGTACAAAGATGAGTTATCCTTTCCTTGATGGAGTGAGTGTCGACTATGGATACCGCCAACTCAAATCTCCTCACAAAGGCTCTCAGGGTCTCGTCTTCCCTCTGGACGACCTCGGCTAAATAACTGGCCGGGCCGACCATTTCTCGGAAATTCTCAAAACGGATGGTGAACTCGGCCAACAGATGATCCCATGATAGTATGGATCCTGCCATTAGACTCTTCCACCACGTCATTGCTTGCCCATGGAAAGTGCCCGGGAAAATCTGTGCTCGGACATTGTCAGTGATTCCCATTCCTCCGAGGGAAGCTTCAAATCTTATCCTGTGATCGATTGGACAAGAATCTCCCTCATACCTTTCCGTAGTGGCTAGTACCACACGTCCTAAAGGAAGGACTTCCTGTTTGATTTCCGAGGAAAATGGGTCCAGGCTACGACCAAATTTGAGCGTGTCCCGAGCTCGATTTAGAGAGTCAAGCTTGTTTCTCTCTACTTAAGAGATCGCTCATGAATCCTAATTTGCTCTCTTAGGCGTTCGGCCTCGTCTCCATGTCGTCTTCTGGGATGACTGTGTGCTGATCTTGAACGGCTTCTTCGACCGTCTCCTCTCCAAGGAGATCGGCTCCGATGGTCAGAGTACCTATCCTATCTTCCTCGGTGTGAAGGTGTGAGGGGCCAACCTCTGTCTCGTTCATCTCTCCTTGAGCCCATTGGGGTGTCGCCCAAGTAACTGATTCTGGTATATTCTTCATCATAATGATCATCTCTTTGGTACCTATTATCTCGGTTATCACGGTGGCGTAGATTTCTTTCTGAAATCCGGGACGAGTGGTCTCATGAAGTTCTATCGTCGGCTCCCCTATCCTCCCCCCTATTTGCCTGTCGTGGATTGACTTCTCCCCTTGCTACTCCATCCCTTCGATTGATTACCTCTCTCAAGTCCTCATTTGGTCATTGTATTGAGGCTCGGGTGTCATTCCGGTGAGCCACGGACCGATCAGTGTTCCAGCTGTGTGGTGGACCCCGAGAATCAAAAACTTGCTCAACCAACGCTTGATCCTGTCGGAGTGCGATGGGGGGGAACAATCGCATGGGGTGCGAATCCTTATGGAACTTGAATTTGTGGAGCAAGGGTGTCGAGATTTACACCTTGCATTCGGCTTTGGATGTATTGAACTTGAGCTTTTGTGAGTCCGACTAGAGCTGGGTCGGTGGGTAGTGCTTGAGGAGTAGGTGCTCTCCGGGTTTGTAATGGCAGTTGCAGGATGGGTGCATTTGCCGAGGCGACTTGTTGGACTGGATCCTCGGTTCCATCGGTGATCGAAATGCGAGTGCCATCCCTGGGATCATTTTCAGGCTGATTGCCTTGAACGGGAGCTGTTGGGGCCGAGCTCCGAGTGCGGCCTAGGGCCTCTGGAGGTAGTTCTTGCGCCGAGACTCTAGAGTTGCCTCCAGTGTTGCGTTTCCTTGCTTGCTTTTGGACCATGACTTTTTGTTGCGTTTCCTTGCTTGACTTTTTGTTGCAATTCCCACAGACGGCGCCAATATGATGTTGTATAAAAACGGTTAACTCTGGGACAAACTGGTAGTATAAATCAACAGTGCTGGTTGGATATAATCCGCCGAGTAGATTAGAGAGTAGTATATTGGTGGTTGTTGAACCTACTTAATGTGAGTAAATGCCCTTGTATTTATAGGGGGATTTCCGGTAGACAGACCTCTGACCTAGTCGGAGGTTAGTCGCACGATGGTCGGAGGTTGGTCGGAGCAATCACCTTGTAATACGTGTAGTCGTAGTAAGGTGGCGCGTTTAGATCACGCTGAGACTTGGGATCTCTAGGAGGTCGGCTCCTATTGAGGTCGGCAGATCTCGACTCTTTTCCCCAGATGAACTTTTTGATTCCTCATAGGAGGTTGCCTGGTCGGACCTATTTGGATAGGGTTAATCCGACCAGAAGTGTATCCTGATCTCTAAGCTGCTCCTTTTCCAAGTCAGAGAGGTCGGCTTTCTTGAGTAGTGTGTCTCCTCGGCTTTGTAGCCGGATTGAATTCAAGTTCGTCCTGGTACGCGAATTAGTAGGTAGGGATTTGCATATCAGGACGCATCAACGTTTATTTTAATAGTTACACCAGATGGAGGTGTCCAAACTGCTGCACTTTCCGGTGGCCTTGGCGTCGAGAAGTGATATTGCGCTTCCTGGAAACGGCGAAGATAAGCCACAGCGAAAGACACCAGTTCTTGTGGATCTTCCTTCTTACCATTATGCACCAGATTATTACGGTGGTACCAAATTCCCCAGCAAATGCAGACAAACAGAGATAACTGGTCTCGTTTAAGTACCTCGCCTGGAGTGAATTGGCGAGACAGGTCTCTGTTGATTGCATCATCCACTTTCCATTCCATAGTCCCCACTAGGCCTGGAACTGGTTGGTTAATAACCATAACCATAACCATTATTCCAATTTCAGTTATAACCATGATCATAACCAAATAAATAATAACCATAACCGGAACCGAAAAATTTATTGACCGGTTCCGGTTTGATCATAAAACCGGAAATAACCATGTTTTAGGTTATTGATAAGTTTTTTTTTTCAAAATCATTTCATCTCTTCTCCTGTTCTCCAATCTCACAGTTCATGGCCTCACGACTCCTGTAGTCACTCGCTTATCTGTAATCTGCTCACGACTCCTGTTCATCATCTTCAGCGGAGACGGGCCGACGGCTGAGGAGTGAGGCACGGACTCAGTCTTTGCAACTCGCCTTCGTCGTTAATTTCATACTCAATTCGAACAGGTTTGTAGAAATTGCCTTATCTTTCGTTCTTATTTCCGATCTGTTTGTTCCGATCTCAAAAATATATTTTCGGTCTGTTTGTTCCGATCTCAAAAATATATTTCCGGTCTGTTTGCTCCGGTGGATTTTATCACTTTATGTTTGATTGAGATATATAGTTCCGAGTTCCGACTTCTTTCTCTAAGGGCGAAATGTTCAGGAATGGCCTGGACTGTATGGGTTGAACATGTCCGCCATTGTTTTTTGGTTCCATTTCCCACGCTTACCCTGAAGAAGAAAACCACACAGAGTTGGGTGGATTTTTATTTTTATTTTAGGATTAGTGCCTTCATAATAACATCCCTACTTGAAAACAATTACTTCTTCATTTATTTAAGCTAAAAAAGTATTCCTTGTTTAATACACATCAGAATGACCAGATTAATACTCATCTATTCTTTCCTGTTAAACTTATAGTTGAAGCTTGCATTTTTGTCTAGTACAGTAATTTTCTCTGACATTAAGTTACAAGTAGGCCTGGAACTGGAATTGGTTAATAATTAGAATTGGTTAATTGTTTTGTTGTTCCCATTGTTTTGTTGTTCTGTTTTGTTGTTGGGTGAGAAGGGCCAAATGTTCTGTTTTGTTGCAGTCTATTTCAACTCTCTGTTCATTGAATTGGTGTTCTTGGTTGGTGTTCGATTTCTTGATTTGTAGTCTGTTTAACATGTATAGCTTATAGCCGTATTCGTCATTTTCGATAAATTTCGTAGTCTGTTTATTCTTTTTTGGTGGGGCCCTATTTTCTTGATAATTAGTTTCTCATGTCTGGTGGATTATTTTATATTCTTCTGTTTTTGTTTGTTTAGGAGTAACACTACATGTCTACCTCTCAAAGTGAAACAGAACAAACTGCGGAACAACCTCCTAATGTTCCACCGCCAACAACAGTGCCAAGACCTAGGACTAAACGCTTGAGGTCGATTGTGTGGGATCATTTTGCGAAGGTAACGGATGGTAATGGGGTTATAACAAATGCGCAGTGTAATCATTGCAAGAAATTGTTTGCTTGGGACAATAGTTGTGGAACTAGCACGCTAAGGAACCATATTAATGGTCCTTGTTCAGTATTTACACTCTCGAGTGCTTCCAACACTCCTTATAGGAGCCCTAGAGCAGAGTTCAGATTTGACCAGTTGACGAGTAGAACAGATTTGGCAATTGCAGTGATCAAGCATAATTATCCTTTTAATATTGGAGAGCATGAGTTCTTTGAGCGTTTTTGCATTGGACTTAATCCAAACTTCAAGTTACCATCAAAAAATACCATCAAAGCAGATGTATTGTGTGTTTTCATGGAGGGAAAAGAAAAGGTCTTTCGTATGTTGGATAATCTGCGTTCCAAGATTGCTTTGACTACTGATATCTGGACATCAGATCATTCCAATAAGGCATATTGTTGTCTCACCGCCCATTTCATAGATGGTGATTGGGTATTGCAGAAGAAGATCCTTGCATTCAAGTTGCTTGATTACCCTCACGATGGTCAGAAAATCTTCAGTTTCATTAGAGATCAAATGCTAGAGTGGAACATCGATGGGAAGATTAGCTCGGTTGTTGTGGACAATGCAAGTGCTAATTACTCTATGATGACCAAGCTGAAAGAATGGTATCTGGAGCATTCCACCCTTCCATTTGAAGGGGATCTCATGCATGTACGTTGTAGTGCCCATATCTTGAACCTGGTTGTGCAGGATGGTTTAGCTGTGCTAAGGGAGCTGATTGATGATATACGTCAGAGTGTCAGATACTTGGATCGATCTCCTTTGGCTATGAGTAAATTTGGCTTGGCAAAGACTCACTGTGGGCTCCAGAACTTGAGGTTGAGGATAAAAAGACTAACATTTTACTTATTTTCACTTTTGCTTAATTTCAGGTGGAGAAAATGAAGAATGGAAGTGGAGCGATAAATGGATAAGAAGCATCATTTTGATTTAGGCCAACCACTTGTGTTAGGTTGTGTTTTGCTTAGAAGTTATGGATGTTAACTCGTTATGGGAATTTGAATGATGTAAATGACATCTACTTCCGTTTGATGCGATTTGCATCTATCGTCGATGGTTTGTTCAATTCTATTATATTCTCCGGTTTAATGCATTTATTCTATTCTTCAATCGATATCCAATCACGTTAGCTATTATAACGTTTTTTTTAATCTAGAATTATGAGTACAATCGGGTAGATAACAAACTTAGTTAAGCGGCTTGTTTAATTTAAATGGACTTTGAAATTCGAATTCAATTTCTGCCAATTTTCTTTTTTGTACTAATTTCAAAATTTTGTGCTCGAAAAACAGAATAGTCAAGTATATATATTTAAAAAAAAAAAAACGATTACAGTTTTTAACCGTATCCAGAATCAAAACCGAACTCGTTATAACAGAATCGATTCTTTGAGCAGTTGCTGACGGTTAATAACCGTTCAGGAAAAGCTGATGGTTATTAACCAACCAATTCCAGCCTAGTCCCACCACATCCTCAATGTCCTGAACAGTAGGCTGAATACTAGAGAAAATCCCCTCAAAATAATCCACAGCAATTTTTGAAGCACACCAGCAGAATTCCTTAGTCCCTCAATAAAATTCTGTTCTGCCCTCTTGGTCGCTTGAGCATGAAAAAATTTGGTATTTTTATCTCCTTCCGTTAACCATTGTGTATTTGCTCGTTGTCTCCATAGTGACTCCTCCCGATCGAGCATCTCCTCCAACTCCAATTTTATGCGCCTTTCTTGAGCTTTAACCTCAGTGGAGTACGGCAAGGCTTGTAGCGAATCCAACTCTGCCTTAAGCTTTCGGACCTCTGCTCTTATGTTTGGGTATTTTCGTCTGCTCCAATTCAACAAGCCCACTGTGCAGCTCCCTAAATTAGTCGAGAAATTAACATCATTATCCCAAGAATCATCGATTACCTGCTGGCACTCATCAGATCGAAGCCAAACAGACTCGAATCGAAATCCTCCTCGCCGGCGTACTGGAGCAGGTCGGTTGGGGGAAAGAGTGGCTAGTAATAGTCAAGTGATTGACCAGGGCATTAGGAGAGATATTTAGCCACTGAGAATTGGCTACAGCTCGGTCAAGGCTGATTCCGGGTGTTGGCCGTCCCAAGCCCAACGGTTGGGCCGATCAACCGGGCCCCCTTTTTTTTAAATTTTTTTTTGATTTTTTTAAAATAAATTTATAAAGTAATATTAAATAAAAAATTATACTAGATTTGTTCTTTTTTTTCTCATTTTTCATTCTGATTTCAATCTTAATAAATTATAAAACGAGTTTTAAGAATCCAATTTGAGTAATTTCAACTTTTAAACACTCTTATAATATGTTAAGCAAGTTAAAAAAAATATAAAAAAATACGAAAGAGAAATTCAAAACCATTATTCACTAGCCGTCGACCATTTGGACGCTTTTTTTCTCGCAATATTAAATCAAATTTCACCACGATCATTATTATTCACTACTTTTCACGCATTGGGATTGGTCTTAGTATTGTTTGGAGTAGCTATGTTATTGTTCCAAGTGAAAGGATAGCCACTAAAACTAAGGTCAACTAAGCCTCACGAAAGTCCCTTAGTATCCATTTTGGTGTCGGTACTCTCCCCAATTTCTCCTCGTGATTAAGTATTTCGTTAAAATCCCCCATCACCATCCATTCTCTCACTACAAGAATTCTCATCAGAACGGAAAGGGCGACGGATTTTATCCGTCCTCAGAGCGACGGATCGCTAAACGCATTTGACAAACTTATCTGTCGTCTGAGCGACGGATAAGTTTATCCGTCGCCACAGTTGACCAATATTTTTAAAAAAAAATTTTAGCGACGGATAGATCTATCCGTCAAAAAAATAGCGACGGATAGATCTATCCGCCGCTATAGCCAAAAAAAAAAAGTTAGCGGACAGATCTAGATCTATCCACGCTAAAAGCCCAAAAAAACCATATATCTCCTCCACCACCTCCTTTCCTCCACCACTTCTCCTCCATTTCTCCTCTCCTCCTCCTCCCACCACCACCTTTCTCCTCCACCACCACCATCCACCACCATCCTCCACCACCACCTCCTCCACCACCATCTCCACCACCACCACCTCTCTCCTCCCACCACCACCGCACCACCACCACCTCCACCACCACCTCTCTCCTCCCACCACCACCGCACCACCACCATCTCCACCACCGCACCACCACCATCTCCACCACCACCACCACCTCTCTCCTCCCACCACCACCGCACCATAGCTGGGCCGACGGATAGATGGCCTGTAGCGACGGATCTATCCGTCGCTACAGGCCAGATTTTTTGTAGTGTCTATGTGAAAAAGAATTCAACTCCTTTAATAAACGCCAAGTCGTTTTCCTTTTAGCCGTATCCAGTTCCCCATAAAAGCCGGTGAATCTCCAAATATAAGGACTATCAAGAAACTGAACATGAGTAAAGCTTATGATAGAGTTGAGTGGCCTTTCCTGGAGAGTGTTTTGCTTAGATTAGGTTTTGCGCATTCTTTTGTGCATTTGATTATGTTATGTGTCCGTTCTGTGACTTACTCTGTGTCATTAAACGGTAATATTCTTGACCCAATCCAGCCAGGAAGGGGGATTCGGCAAGGAGATCCCCTTTCACCATATCTGTTCTTGTTTGTGACTGAGGCTTTTTGTGCTCTTCTTCGTGATGCGGATGAAAGGGAGGTGTTGAAGGGGGTCGTAGTATCTCCTACAGCACCGAGGATCTCTCATTTGCTTTTTGCTGATGATATTCTTTTATTCTGTAATGCTTCTGTGGATGCGGCTCGAGAAATTCGTCGTATTTTACTCCGATATAGCTTGGCGTCAGGTCAAGAGATTAATTTGGATAAAAGTATTGTGGTTTTTAGTCGTAATACTCCGAGGGACAGGATTGAGGAGGTGAGGGATATTTTGGGAGTTCGTATAGTGGACAAACATGATAAGTATTTGGGTTTGCCTACTACTATGGGTCGTTCTAAGAAGGAAATCTTTGGATGGTTACGTGAGCGAGTGTGGAGTAAGACTAATGGTTTTGGTGAGAAATCTCTCTCTAAGGGAGGTAAAGAAGTACTAATTAAAGCAGTTTTACATTCTATACCTACTTATGTTATGAGTTGCTTTAAATTGCCGGATTACCTTCTTAGGGAGATTGAGTCTCTTATTGTGAAATTCTGGTGGGGGAATGGAAATCATGACAAGATTCATTGGGTTAATTGGGACTCACTTTGTGATAGTAAGAGAGATGGGGGCTTGGGTTTTCGGGATTTGCGCTCTTTTAATCTTGCTATGTTGGGAAAACAGGTTTGACGAATTATTCTCTTTCCAAATTCCTTACTTAGCCGGGTATTAAAAGCAAAATATTTTCCTATGTGTGATGTGCTTGATGCGGTTGCTAAACCTTCCTCTTCTTACACTTGAAAGAGTATCTGTGGTTCTATGAAAATTATTACAAAAGGTGTTCGTTGGTGAGTTAGTAATGGTGAAGGAATTAATATATGGACTGATAATTGGTTACTAAGAGATTATTGCTTGCGAGTTTTTACTCCGAATATTCATTCCTGGGATGATTTAACTGTTGGTGATCTTATTGATGGTAGTACTTTCACTTGGGACAAAGAATTGATTGAGCATGTTTTTTTGGAAAGAGGATGCTGATTGTATTTTGTGCATTCCTCTCTTGAATGCCGCTTGTGAGGATCGACGGATTTGGCATTATACGTCTCATGGGTACTACTCGGTTTGCACTGCATATCATTTGGTTCGCAAAATAAGAAAAGAAGGACAATATTCAATCCATGGCAGTAGTAGTGAAACGGGGTAGGGGACATGGTCTTTTATCTGGAATTGCAACCTGCCTTCAAAAATTAAAATTTTTGCTTGGCGATTATTGAAAAATGCGTTACCTGTTCTTAATATTCTGCATCATAGGCATTTAACTGTTGATTCTGTTTGTCATGTATGCAATTGTGGTTCTGAAACGATTTTACATGTGTTTCGTACTGCCATTTTGCTCGCATTACTTGGGCTATATCACCGATGGCTAATCATCTTTTACATTCAGATTCTCAGGATGCCTTATTGTGGTTTCGTGAGATTAAAGCGAAGCTATCCTCTGAAGATTTTGATATTTTCTTATGCACTTGTTGGAGCATTTGGTGGAATCGAAACCAAGTGGTGTTTGAAGGAAAAAGGGAAGAGCCGTTGTATACTGCCAGATTTGCACCAGCTTATATACATGAATTTAAAGCTGCAAAAGCTATGTTTGCTCAGCCTAGGCCGCCAGAAGCTTCATCCTCATGGCAACCACCAGCGCTGTTGGGTTCGTCAAAGTTAACTTTGATGCGTCCGTTACTTGCTCTCCACCCTCAATCGGCCTTGGAGTGGTGATTCGTGATGATCGAGGTGCAGGGTGTTGGTGCCGTAGACGACTACTTCATATTCAAGATCCAACAACAGCTGGGACGATGGTTGCTCTCCTTGCTGTCCAGTTTGCTCGAGAAAAGAATTTTCAGTTTGTACAGGTCGAAGGGGATTGCATATCTGTTATCCTACAAATCCAATCTCCTGAGTCGTGCCTTGCTTCTACAGGAGATTATATTCATGCCATTAGGGACTTAATTCCACCTTTCCTTTCTATTTCTTTTCATTTTATTCCTAGACTTGGGAACAATTTAGCTCATTTGCTTGCTCGTAATTTTCTTACGGATGTTGATGGAGGACCTGGCCTACCTGATGGCTTTTGATGTATCTCGTTTTCTGAGTTTATAAAATCGGAATTTTGATTAAAAAAAAAAAAAGAATATTAGCATCAATGTGGTATTTGCTATAATTCAGAATCGTAACTGAGGTGTTCGTATCCCAAAGAAGTGCTAATCCTCCCAATTTATCAATAGCAGCAACTCCCAAACCAAACATATTTAAATTACCACGTAACCTGTGAAACCCATGAATGTCATGCTTTGTTTCCATGAGAAAGACAACATTGGGGGACAAAATCTCGTATGAGATCTTGAAGGGCACGAACTGTCCTAGTACAATCAGCTTCCAGCACCTGATTTCCAATATTATCGACCATGGGCTGTTTATTTTTACTCCCAACAGGTCTACCTCGCTTTTTCTGAAGGGAAACACACAGAGAATTCGGTTCTGGGGAATTGTTGGGCTGAAGGGGGCTCCGGGCTAAGGGGGTGTGTTTGGGTTTAGATTTTGGGCCAATAACTAACTTGGGCAACACTGGTTTGGGGTTACTTTTTAGGTGGGCTAGGAAGGTCTGACGGGTTTTGTCCAGTATATCTTGGGCCAGGAAAGAGGATTTGGATTGAGTATCAATAGGTAAATGGTGGGCCTGTGAGGGGTGAAACGGGACAGATTGGGCATGTTGGAATAAGGCTAGAGAAACTGGGCCGGCAGAGATGGGCTGTGGCTGTGATGATTGGGTCGAAGGAGTTGGGTCAATAATCATTGACTGGGAATCTGGACTAACAGGGAAAGAATTGGGGATATTCTGCATAAAGGACAAATCTTGGCTTTCCAAAAAATTAGGGACAGCCTCAACCAACTCCATGCCTGTGATTACGTAATCATCATTCTCACTGTTAATCAATATATTTCCTTTCCTTTGGCATTGCCTAAATTTCCGCTACCAGTTTGCACCAAATCCTCAACTACTAAATGCGCCATATCTTTTCCTTCTGCACTCTTCATATTGCACTTTTCAGTCCCTATACTAATTGCTTTTGCACTTGTTCCCTCCGTTACACTAGCTGTAGGAGTATGCACAGACGGTTCTGACGAACGAGTTCGTCCAATACTCCGACTGAGGCTTCCCATCACCACCTTGGACTGTTGCGCATGGATATGAGTACGCATCCAATCGCCGTAAGCCAATTTATCCTCAGTACCACTCCGAACAGATTAGCCACGTCCAAACATTCGCTACAATCCTTCACAAGGTGACCAATAACCCCACAATAATAACAGAAATTAGGGAGACGTTCATATGCTAGACGTACACAAATCTGTTGTCCATTAGGGCCCCGAACTTGGATCATACGTCTCAATGGCTTGGTGATGCCAATTTTTACTCGAAACCGCAACACTTCTCCAATACACCCGTAATCCGCTAATTGATCTGTCTTCTGACACGAACCCATAGCTCTACCTAGTACCTCTGCCATGGCATTATGCATAAGTGTAACTGGTAGGCCTGCAGCATGGACGGAGAAGTCACATTCATTGAGAGACACACTAGCAGGATCATCCCCCACCTCCTGTAAGGAAATGTTTTGTTCCACACAAATAAGTTGTGGTTCTTGTTTGTATTAAATAGAGGAAAAGAGTACAACAGATTCAACAAAGTTGTTACAAGTCATGGGACTGACTAAATCAAATAGACTAACTAACTTGACTAAGTTATAGAAGCAGTAGAGTGAGCCTTAAGTATAGGGGAATCTGGTGACTTTGACAGAAGCGGCGTGGGATTCGAGCAAACGCGAAGCTTGGATCAGAAACGATGGAACAATGGTCAGGATATGCTCTTTGTAAAGACGTCCGCGACATTCAAATCAGTAGGAACAAACTGGATATCAATGCGTTTCGATAGAACCAATTCACGGGTGAAATGGTAGTCGAGCTCTATATGCTTGGCACGCTTGTGCGAAACAGGATTGGTGTTGATGAAGACAGCAGCCTTGTTGTCACAAAGCAGTATCGGCCTTTGAAGATGTGAGAGGCGCAGATCAGCCATCAAGTGAGATAACCAGACTACTTCACTGGCAGTGTTGGCAAGCGCTCTATATTCGGATTCGCAGCTTGATCTCGATACCGTTGGTTGTTTCTTAGAGCCCGAGTGGCATCCGAATATGCTAGAATTGAAGGAACACTTGCAGCGACAAAATCAAGACCATAAGACTCAGTTGCTTTAACATAACGCAGAATCCTCTTAACAGCTTGAAAGTGAGACTCTTTTGGATCTTGCATGAATTGGCAGACGGAATTAACGGCATAGGCAATGTCCGGTCGGGTAATTGTTAAGTATTGAAGAGCCCCAACAATTGACCGATAGCTTGTAGCGTCCGAATAAGCAGGGCCATCAATGCTGAGCTGATGACCTACAACCATTGGCGTATGAATAGGTTTGCACTCACTCATGTGGGCTCGAACAAGCAGATCATGTGCGTACTTAGCTTGGCTAAGAAATAAGCCATTTTGTGTGTAGCAAACTTCGAGACCAAGGAAATACACTACAAAAAAAAACCGGGCTGGGGCGACGGATAGATCCGTCGCTTCAGCCTAACGATCCGTCGCCCCAGCCCTGGCGACGGATCGGGCGACGGATAAAAAATCCGTCGCCCCGCTGGAGTTGGGCCGACGGATAGATAATCCGTCGTCCAATTAGCGACGGATTGGACGACGGATTATTATATATTTAACTTTTTTTTTTTTAAATCGAAATATAACGACGGATAGAATCTATCCGTCGTTATAATCTATCCGTCGTTACCTTTAGTGACGGATAGATTCTATCCGTCGTCCAACATTTTATTGGAATTAGTGACGGAATCTGAAATTCTGTCACTAATTCCGTCACTGTGAATTTCCGTCACTAATTCCGTCACTGTGAATCCGTCACTAATTCCGTCACTATTAATCCGTCACTAATTATTTCATATTAATCCCTGTTTTTCGTAGTTCACCTATTTAATCAATATAATGTTCGATAATAAATGAATAATACAGAAAATATTTCAATAAATTTTGAATAAAAAAAAGTAATATCCGGAGCTGGAGAAATTATCCACACAAGTGTAAATATGAAAAAAAATCCGAAAATACAGATACATAACTAACTAGCTATCAGACGGGGGTGGGTGATGGCGGAACTGGGACATGAACTGCTCCATCAGAATCAAGGCGCCGTTTCTCCTCCCTTTGTTCTTGACGCCTGCATCTCTTGAGTTAGCCGCAACTGCTCCGGACTCGCGATCGCACCATTTCGAGACACAGTCCTGTGTGTAAACAGACGTCTGGATCTTGGGATGATGATGAGGAGCACCCGACTAGCTGTGCTCAAACCCAGGCTCCCCACTCCAAATATTCGTCCTTTCTTGTCCGGTTTATTGACCTCTAGGAAGATGTTGTCAACTTGTTCATTGACAACACATCACCCGTCTCGCCCTCCCCGCCGCCACCGAGCATCAACCTCACTGAAATCGTAAATAGCGATATCATGATCCATCGCTTTTTAAAAATTAACTTGTAATAGTGTACAAATATGAACTTTAAGCAACATAAACATACCGCAATAGACGAGGCCCGGCAGTCGGTCCATACCCCACCCTTCTACTTGGCCTTCTTGAAGATGGCATACTTGGATGTCACCTCCCCCCGTGCCACCTGAAACAAACCAGATCTAGTCAACAATTTATCATCTACAAGTAATAGAGCAGCAGAGACTTCATACATACACGTAATGCTAGATTGCAAAAACACATATATACGCATCGATTGATAATAATCAGTGACAGTAGATCGCCTCCCAAGGTGGTGAACGGCCCTTCCTGCCAGACGATCGGGATGCCCGGTTCACTTTTGGTGTAGTAACGCCCCGGACATCGATTCGGCGCCAAGAAGCATCCCAAAGGGCCCACTCCGCTGCATCAACCTGTGGAGGGATTTCGCCACCCCGATCCCGAATGGCCTTCCACGAACAGACCATATCCCTGTACAGTTTGGATCCCACAGTCTCGTAAACACGCAAGATCTGTGGGATCAACCTGCTGGGAATGAAGTACTCCTTCTACACTCCCAATTTCATACAACATCTAAAGTCAATACATGTATAACCTCACCATGTTACATCAGTTTAACAAGATACAACAACATAACAGATATGGTGACTAACATATCACCCAAACAAAGTGGCTAACATACCACTCACATATAGTGGCTAACATACCACCCAAACAACAACATAACAGATATGGTGACTAACATATCACCCAAACAAAGTGGCTAACATACCACTCACATATAATGGCTAACATACCACTCACATTGTCCTAAATTTTACTAATACAATGGTGACTAACATATCACCCAAATAAAGTGGCTAACATACCACTCACATACAGTGGCTAACACTCATATTAAAACGATTATAATTACAAACGAATGAATGCCATATTTTAACTTACCCTCAGCTCATCGAAGTACTCGGCCCTCATGCGCTCCGAGATGTGGCTCCAACACTCACCACCTCGCCTCAGGTTTCTCTCCCTCGAAGATGTCACCTAGTTTGTTGTGCACCTCCCGAGGCCATAAGCTGTTGTCAATGTATAAGATACAAGAAACGAATATATATTAGTTTAGTACAACAATTTATACTTGTCAACTATCATTATAAGTTATGTTTTACATATTTAAGAAGAATGTATGATACTTACTTGGCAAGACCAACAGGGAAAATCACTGGCAAGCCGTCCCACGTGACGTTGGGATGGTTTGGATCGAACACGAGGTAGGGACAATCATTGTGGTCGTCCTCCAGCATGTGTCTGTGCTGACTGGTAGAGCCACGGCTGCTCTCTCCTGCCGGGGGGTCTCAGGAATCCGAGACCTACTGCCTAGACCATCGAAGCCCTCCCTGTCGTCTGACCCTGTCCCCGACCCACCACTACTATCCTGCGGCCGGCTGCGTGGTGGGGGACGATAGGTGGACGGCCTCTGTCGCGGCATCTGCAAAAACATGTAATAAATACAATAAAATGTGTTAGTATGAGTTATAATACAGAACAGATTATAATAACACATGTAATAATATACCATTATCGCCGTCCTCTAAGTCTACATATTGGTCCTCGTGCAGATCAAACAACTCATCATCTGCTTCTATGGGATCTTCTGCTTGTTTATCGACATCCTCTTGTTGGTACGAGTTGGTAATTGAGTTGTCTTTCTCAATGTACTCCACTTTCGAGCGAGCACGAATAGGTACCGCAGCTAACCATTCCCCCTTATCGCGTTTCCTGCTTGGATATTCAAGAAACACCACTTGTCGTGCTTGAGTCGCCAGAATAAATGGTTCATACTTGGTTCGGTACCTCTTCTTTTGGTTCACATCAACCATTTCATACTGCTCGTTCTTCCTCGTACCTCCTGGATTAGGATCATACCACTCAACATCAAACAAGAAGGTTCGTTTCAATGGCAAGCTAGAATATTCAATCCTCACAATTCGTTTTAGCTTGCCGTGGAAATCAAACAAAGTAGCGTCTCCATAATCTTCTGCACCCTTAACACACACCCCGGAGTTGCTTGTCGCCATGGCCGTGTTACATTCAGTCGTGTGGAACCTAAGGCCATTAACTATATAACCTGGGAATGTGTAGACCTTTTTGAATGGCCTTCATGAGAGCCTTTAAGTATATGCATGTGACATTGTTAATTGGATTCGGACATACGCCGAACCAACTGAAATTTCAGAGAATTTTAGAGTCAAGTAGTTCCTCTATTGTATCCTCTGTCATCTGAGGATTTTCTTCCAAACAACGCTTTTTGAAAAAACTGCAAACATTGATTCGATGATAAGTCTATAATTGAAGTAGAGACTTGCGTAGCTATATTAAAATTTAAATAAATGGTTGCTCACCTCGCAAATAGTACCATATACTAGTCAACCTCAGCACAATTCGTGAGGACATAATATTGAGCTGCTTTCAACTCTTTATCCGTAAGATATTCTTTCTTAGCTGCACCAAGAGGTCTCCCTGATACCCTGAAGACAGATAGGGAAAACTCATCATCCGCTTGAACTACGAATGTGTCTGCGTTTCGAGCCGGCCTTGATATCTTCATAGGGACGTGTTCGTCAAAGTAATAAGAGCAGAAGGTTGCAGTTTCCTCTCGAAGGTAGGCATTGGCAATCGAACCTTCAGGTTTACCTTTGTTGTTGACATACTTCTTCAATTTCCCCAAGTACCTCTCGAATGGATACATCCATCGATACTGAACCGGTCCAGCAAGTCTCGCTTCATGAGGAAGGTGAACCGACAAGTGCTCCATAGAATCAAACCAGCTCGGTGGAAAGATACGCTCAAGCTTGCATAGAATCAATGGTATGTTCCTTTCAAGATTTTCCAACACTTTATCATGAACCAGCCTTGTGCCTAAATTTTTGAAAAATAAGCTCAACTCGGTGATAGCAGTCCATACGTGTTTCAGAAGCAGCTCTCGAAATGCTACCGGGATAAGCCTCTCCATGAACACATGACAGTCGTGGCTCTTCATCCCATAAACCTTTGTCTTCTTCAAATCCACACACCTCTCTAAATTTGAGGCGTAATTATCTGGGAAACTCAATGCCCTCACCCAATCAAACAAAATTGACAACTGTGTAGCACGCTTTCGGCCACTTACCATTCTCATCCTTCTTTGTCAACTCAGGCCTTTTACACCACGTGGACAACTCGGATCTAGACTTCGCATGGTCCTTTGTTTTTTCCTCAATGTTGCAAAGTGTATTGAATAAGTTCTCGAACACGTTCTTCTCAATGTGCATGAAATCTAAGTTGTGACGGATAAGAAGACTGCTCCAGTAAGGCAAGTCACAGAAGATGCTTCTCTTCCTCCAACCACATGTTTTACCAATTTTCTCGTTATGCTTCATCCACCCAAGTTCAGTGACCTTCATAAGACCCAACCTATCAATCTCCGCAAGAATTTGTGCACCAGTAAGTCTTTTCGGGGCTTTTTTGTTGACTACTTTATTTTTCAAGAATTGATCCTTGTTCTTCCTGAACGGATGGTCACTTTCTAGCAGCCTACGATGACAATCAAACCAACAAAATTTTCCACTACCCTTCAGTCTAAATGCATATGTATCCTCCAAGCAATGTGGACATGCATATTTCCCTGCGGTTTTCCTTCCAGATAGCATGGAGTACGCAGGGAAGTCACTCACGGTCCAAAGAAGAGCTGCTCTCAAGGTGAAGTTCTTTTTTGTCGACACATCATATGCAGGGATACCATCCGTCCACAACTCGATCAGCTCCTTGATTAGGGGTTGCAAGAAAACATCCAATGTCAGTCCAGGATCTTTCGGCCCAGGCACCAACGCAGTCAAAAACATGAATGGCTCCTTCATGCACTCACCGGGGGGCAGATTGTACGGTGTGAGCATAACTGGCCAACAAGAGTATTTACGTTCACTCCCGAACGGGTTAAAACCATCCGTACAAAGTCCCAATCGTACATTTCTAGATTCGGCTGCAAACTCTGGATATGTCTTGTCAAACGATTTCCATGCGGGTGAGTCTGCTGGATGGTCCATTCTACCATCTTCTACATTATTCGAGATTACTCGCTCCTAGTGCCACCGCATTTTTTCCACAGAAGCACTTGAAGCATACAATCTTTTCAAACGAGGTGCTAGAGGGAAGTACCACATTTTCTTATGTGGAAGATTTTTCTTCTGTCGTTTCTTTGCAGCCCCCTCCTTGTAGCGCTTGTACCGTTCCTTACCACAGAACTTGCACTCTATTAGATCTGCATCCTCCCAATATATCATGCACATTTTCGGACAATACCTATGGTTACCACAGGCGCCCTAAACCCGCATCTTTTCTTCGCTTGGTAAAAGTTGGGAACTAGGTTTTCTTCAGACAAAGGTCCGACATTACGTCAACCCATTCATTGAAGCTCGTTTGATTGTCGTTAGCCTTACAACTCATTAGCCGAGCCAACAAAGACAACTCAGTGAGCTTACACCCCGGATAAACCGGCTTCCTTGATGATTCTAACAAGTCAAAGAACAACTGATCCTCGGGATTTGGTGGTTCATCCACCTCCACCTCGGTTTCAGTGTTAGTTGTGTCCCTGAACTCTGCCCCTGCAGCATCATACACCATTTGTTCGACTCGAGCTCGAATAGCATCGCCTTCAGATGTACTTTGTTCCCCGACTTGTTCATTTTTTCTTCCTTCCACGCCGTCAGATATTCATATGTATTCGACGGTGCTGCTTCCTCACCATGATGATTCCATACCTGATACCCAGGCAGGAATCCATTTTTCCTCAAGTGCTGGACTACCGCTTTAGGAGCCACGTATTGCTTGTTTCTGCACTGTTTCATTGCACAAGGGCACTTTATCAACCCATCCTTTACACAAGCCGGATTTGACATTGCAAATGCAATGAAACCTTCAACCCCTTTCAGAAAACTCCATTGAACTCTGCCATTGAGAGTACGACAATACATCCATGAACGATCGGTATTCATTGAATAATTAGATAATAACCTGACACGTTTGAATTCATTAGATCGAGGTCTTTCATTTACGATAATAAATCAATTTCACAATAATTCAATCAATTGCTATGTAATATAAATTATATTAGCTCCAGTCAATTGTTACGGCATTACATAATATAAGTTACATCAGCTTCAATTTTACCATAATGTTTGGTTTCATATATATATCAACTAATGATTACTACTAGTTATACAAGCCTAGATACAAAACGGATGAAACTCCTCTTTCTCATGCACGATCCTCCTCATCACTTGTGACGCTCCCTACCACAGAACTTGCATTCCAACAGATCTACATCCTCCTCCCAATACACCATGCACATGTTCCGACAAGCAGAAAGGCACTCGATAGGCGGCCCCAAACCCCGCCTCTCCCTCCATTGGAGGTATGCCATGGACGGTGCTTCCTCACCGTGATGAATCCATACATGATACTCAGGCATGAATCCGTAACGTCGCAAGTGCTCGAATACTGTTGTAGGCGTCATAAATTGCTTGTTTCTGCAGGTTTCCAATGTGCAAGGACACTTTATCAACCCCCAGTTGCACAAACCGAACGTCCCATGGCAAACGAGATGAAACCTTTAACCCCTTCTACAAAACTCCTAGAAACTCTACCATTTACCGCATTTATCGTACATCCATGAACGGCGGAATTCATCAGTATACTTTATTTTTAACTTATTAACGTTCCAATTTATTAGATCGTATTTAATTTATTAGATCGATTCCAATTCGGATAAGAAGATTGTGGAGGTTAATTGTTAATTATTATATGTTCATTATAAATTAATTATTAATTAGGTGTTCGATATGTTACAAAATTGGGCATATATTTTAACCATTTCAACCTCTTAGTACATATATTATATACTTAACATACATATCAAATTAACTAATTACTCTATACATATCGAATTACTACATATATTCATATCAAATTACATACTTAACATACAAATTTATCAAATCAAAACTACATACTTCTATACTTAACAAACATATCAAATTAACTAAACTAACTATATATACTTAACACACAAATCAAACTAACTACATACTTTCATACATACCAAACTTAACATACTACATACATTCATATCATACTACATACCTAACATATATACATATCATTAACTAAACTAACTATCAAATTACATATATATATATATATCAAATTAAACAAATTACATATCAAATTACATATAATTAATCAAATTAACTAAACTAACTACTACATACTTATCATATATACATATAATTTCTCAAATTAATCAAAATAAACAAAATCCCCACATTTTTAAAAACTAGGGTTTTAGCCAAAATACCTTGATTAATCGGTAGAAATCTGAAATTGATCGAAGAACCAAACTCCTTGTCCCACGAGCTTCGATTAGGCACCAAGATTGGCCGGAATAACGAAGAATTCACCGGAATCGAAGAGAGGAGAAGAAGAGAATGAGGAAGAAGAATGAAGAAGTGATTCGCTTCTGCTTGCTGTTCTTGTCCGGATAAATCCTTCTGGGCCGACGGACACGTATCCGTCGGCCCAGAAGGGCGATCCGTCGCTAAGTGGCGACGGATAATCTATCCGTCGCCATTTTTTATTTTTTTAAATTTTAATTAAAAATATTAACGACGGATAAAATTATCCGTCGTTAATAATTTCATTTTTTTTTTTTTACTATCAAACTTGGGCGACGGATAACAGTTATCCGTCGCCCAATGTAGCGACGGATAACAGTTATCCGTCGCCCAATGTAGCGATGGATAACTTATCCGTCGCTAACGGATAACTGTTATCCGTCGCCAAAAGGGGCGACGGATAGAATCCGTCGCCCCAATTAGCGATCCGTCGCCCCATAACGTCGTTTTTCCAGGAATTTCTTGTAGTGATAGCTGAGACGTCCGAGATCTTTAATAGCAAACTGAGTATTCAATTTAGCAATAAAACAAGCAATAAGCTGAGAATTATTGCCCGTAAGGATGATGTCGTCGACATAGACGAGAAGATAGAGAAGCGTACGGCCACGTGAATAAACAAAGAGAGAAGTGTCTGCACGGCTTCCCAAGAACCCAAGGGAAAGCAGGTAGGTGCTCAATCGACTAAACCAAGCACGCGGTGCTTGTTTGAGGCCATAGAGTGCTTTACGTAATCGACACACATGAGAGGGAAATCGAGCATCTACATAGCCTGGTGGTTGCTCCATAAACACTGTTTCATGAAGATAGCCATTGAGAAAGGCATTCTTGACGTCGAGTTGATGCAGTGTCCAATGGTTTGAAACAGCAATGGATAAAACGACACGAACAGTAGTTGCTTTCACCACAGGACTGAATGTACTAGTGAAGTCAAGACCCGGAACTTGATTGAACCCCTGCGCAACTAATCGAGCTTTAAGCCTTTCAACAGTTCCATCCGCCAAATATTTTGTACGAAATACCCATTTAGCACCAACCACATTCGTATCATCTATTTTGGGAACTAAATCCCAAGTGCTATTTTGACGAAGTGCTTGAATTTCCTCATCCATAGCGCGAATCCAAGCGGGATGGCGCGAGGCAGACTTGAAGCCTTTAGGCTCCGAGGAGGCCAGCAAGGCGTGAAGAAGCGGGGAAGAAATATCAGTAAGAAGACCGGGATGCTTTATCTTGAAGGTACCAGCTTGGGCGCGGGTTCACATATGGTGGGTTGGTTGGGGAAAGTGAGGCCGACGCCTTGGAGATGGAGTGAGTGGCCTGCTTGGTGGTGGCAAAGAGGAAGAAGGAACAGATTATGGAGTGGGAGGATTGATGGGAGAAGGCGAAGGCGGTGGAGTATTCTGTTGGATAGAAGACTGTGCAGGGAGTTCTGGATTGGGCTGAGAAGAGAGACAAATGCTACATGGGCTTGGGTGATTGTGGGCTTGTGGAACAGAAGTGGTGGGCTGTGGAGCTGGTTGTAGCTCAACAAAGGAGACAAAATCCAAGGCTTGGAAGCTAGATGAGGCAGCGTGTGTATCAAAGGGAAAGCAAGTTTCGTCAAATTGCGCATGACAAGTGATATAAAGACGAGTTGTTGAGACGCAAGACACCGAAATCCTTTGTGATGCACACTATAGCCAAGAAATACGCAAGGCAAGTTGTGTGGGGAGAGTTTATGCGGGGCATAATCGCGTAAGTATGGGAAGACGCAACAACCAAAAGGGTTGAAATTAGCATAATTTGGAGGAGTATGAAATAAGACTTCAAACGGAGACATATTATCAAGAATGAAGGTGGGGAGCCGGTTTATTGTGTAAACAGCGGAGGAAAATGCTTCCCACTAATAACCGAGGGGCATTTTGGATTGGAAGAGCATGCTAGGCCCATCTCCGTTACATGTCGGTGTTTGCGTTCGGCTCTCCCATTTTGAGAAGGAGTGTAAGGCAAGAGAGCCGATGAAAAATGCCATGAAGACGAAAGTAAGATTGCAGCGAGTGATTAACGAATTCACCACCGCCGTCACATTGAAATGTTTTTATTTTGCAAGAGAATTGGCATTCAACAAACACACGAAATTGAACAAATATGTCATAAAACTCGGATTTGAATTTCATTGGATATATCCACGAGAAACGAGAGAAGTCATCAATAAAAATGGCATAAAAGCGAAAACCATCTTTTGATGTAACCGGGGCAGGTCCTCAAAGATCACAATGTATCAAGTCCAAAACGTGGAAGAACGTTTATTATTGATAGGAAATGGTAAACGACAACTTTTAGCCAATTGGCAAGGGGAACACAAATGTGGGGAGGGAAGGAGGGACGAAACAGAGAGAAGCCCCTTCTTATTCAATAATGAAATTACGGCATGAGGCACATGGCCAAGCTGTTTATGCCGTAATTAAAGGAACCACAAAGATTATGATGTCGAATGGCAGTGAAAAGCGCCGAATGGCCTTCCTCTAGCAAGTATAAACTGCCTTCACGCCTCCCTTTTGCTAGGGGCATCCCTGTCACTCGATTCTGGACAACAAACGAATCTTTAGAAAACAGAACATCAACATTATAATCGTTGGTGAGCTTACTGATGGATAATAAGTTCTTAGTGAGATGCGGAACCACAAGCACATGTAATAAACGAATGGCAGGAGAAATAGAATGTTGTCCAGTATGGGAAATAGGAAGAGAGGCGCCATTACCAATATAGACTGATTTCTTACCACCATAAGGAACGACTGAATCGAGAGCCGAGGTAGACGACGTCATGTGGGCCGAAGCACCCAAGTTCATATACCAATCGGGAACTCGGGGATTGACAGAACACGAAGCAGAAAACGTTTCTGCGAGATTGGCGTCAGTGGTAGGCGATGGTTGATAGCGCATTGGACAGTGAACAACATAATGCCCCTCAACTCTACAAATCTGGCATCTAGGAGTACGTTTAGCACCACCATTACCGCGGCCAGATTGTGAGTTTCGACCACCACCGCAGCCAGTAGATCGACCGCCGCTTCGCCCAGAATTAGCTTGGCCAGAGAATCCACCACGTGAAGAATGTTGGCGAGCAGGCTGCGCATAAAATGCTGCAGTAGGAGCTGGATTCGCACGATCCATCGAGCGGCTGAAGAGTTCATAGTTTTCCGCTTGGGGGATTAAATCCTCAAGAGCAGGGAGTGGGGAAATTGATAACTGATTGCTTGCAAAATGCGTGAATGGCGTTCCCAACCCTCTTAGAAACCTATGGGATTTGTCTGAAGGGTCGAGTCGACATCCTAGAGCCGCCAATTGATCACACAGTGACTTAAAGTGCAGACCATATTGTGACACTGTACGAGAGCCACGCTGAATCTGCTGGAGCTCATCTTTGAGCCTTAGTTCCCGGAGTTTGGAGGAATGCTGGAATGCCGAATGGAGGGCATCCCAGACAGCTTTTGAGGTGATAGTTACGGTGAGTGCTTCGTCCATGAGGGTGGAGCGAAGGAAACTGATGAGCCTTTGGTCTAGATAAAACCAAGATAGATATTCGGGGTTAGAACGGGATTTGTTGGTGGAATCGAGAATTGTTTTGGGCGGTGGCGGATTCGATCCGTCAAGAAAGGGTAAAAGACGTGATCCAGTCATGAGAGGGTATAATTGGCTGTGCCAATTGACAAAATTTTCTGAGTTTAATTTTGTGGTTACAAGATGAGCCATGCTGGAAAAGACTTGGCCATTATCGGGTAAGAACTCGGAAGGGAGTGATGAACCAGCCATCGAGAAGAGAAGGAAGACGAATTCTGTGTAGGCTAGGACTGGGTTACTGATACCATGTAAGGAAATGTTTTGTTCCACACAAATAAGTTGTGGTTCTTGTTTGTATTAAATAGAGGAAAAGAGTACAACAGATTCAACAAAGTTGTTACAAGTCATGGGATTGACTAAATCAAATAGACTAACTAACTTGACTAAGTTATAGAAGCAGTAGAGTGAGCCTTAAGTATAGGGGAATCTGGTACACTGTTGACACCTCCAACTCCCGTAAAATGACCATGTTCTTATCGAACGCCCAAGGACCTCTCCACATAATGCCTTGTTTCTCCACTACATGCCCAAACTGAATAAGAATCCGATCCTCACCAATTTTACGCATCTTAACCTGCCTGGACACATTCCATCCGGATAACATTGTTCGTTCAAACGCCTCAAGATTAATCAATTTCCGGGAGAGCACCCTTCCAACCAAACACAACTCGTGATCGATCGCCGTTTCATTCCACACCTCTACGGGGATATTAACCTGTTCTAACTCCGACTCAGTCAACTTCATCTCAGATCCCAACTTATCAATGATTCGATCCATAGTGATTCAAGATTCTTTACTATAGAAAGTGGGTGGACTATGAAAGAAAAGGATCAACGCAATCAACCGAAACGTCCTGCTGAACACAAAAGAAAGAAAACACTCCCAGCACCAGAGATGAGGGTAGGTTAAAAAAGGCTAGAATAATAAAATTAATCACTAGCTAAATTTTCGATCTTATAAAGTTAAAAGCAGATCTGGTAGATTTTTAAAACATTTTGAAAAGGCAAAGCGAAACATGAACAGAAAAGAACTTACGACCCGGTATCCCGACTATAACCGTGCTACACTCGGAAATTATGGTGGGATCACTGTTCACTCGGAAATTTGGGGTGTGATCTCGCCGGTTACAGGTAGTAATTGGAAGATTGAGACTCGCACGGTGCAAAAACTCAATCTCCAGCCAAGTGAGAGGAGGTGTCAAGAAGAGAGATGAATCTATTTACACGTCTTATGTTTTAAGCTAACTACTGGTAATAATGAATACATTTAGTTCCCTAAATAAATGATTGAGAGTGGTTGCACACTACAATAATCTGCCCATTCAGAAACAGAAAATTCCGTATCTAAACCTCGAAAATCCGTCTTTGATAACACAGAGGACGAAATTGATTCCGTCCCTAAACCCCACGTATCTAAATTGTAGGAGCGGAATTTCAGGTCCGTTTCTTAATAGAGACGTAATTAGGAACCAGACACATTTTTAAATAAATTAATAGGGACGAGTTTAGTTACAGAAATAGGAACGGAATTCTGGCCGAACCGGCCCAAATGAGCACGGGATGGTCGAGTTTAGCCACTAATTTATGCAAAATTTTCCGCCACTAATTAGTAATAGAATTTTTCCGTCCCTAATTCGATACGGATTACGTGTCTGTTGCTAATTAGGTAGCACGTATTCCGTCCCTAGTTAGATACGGTCCGTATCTAATTAAGGTCGCAATTATTTTGTACATATTTAGCCACGGATTGAGCTCGTTGCTAATTAGGTACCGATTTTTTTCGTCTCTATTTAGATACAAAATTAGTATCCGTTACTAAGTTTAACCACGGAATTTGAATTTAACGACAAATAATATTCATTTAACGACGTCATATTCCGTGGCTATTTTGGTACATACTTTTTCCGTTTCTATTTTGGTACATACATTTTGCCGCACTAGTCCATAATAATGTTGATTTTAATTTATTATTCATTCGTAATAAATTAATAATAACAAAACATATTAAACTCAAATGTAGAAATCTTAAATGTAACAAAACTCATTTAACAAATGTCATTCAAATTCCTAAAAAACATTGTTTATCATTCAAGTGTTGGCCGTACTAAAGTAAGATGAGGCAGCACAACCTAGACCACGCACCCGCATTTTCTTGTTCATTTGGTTGACTTCCAAGAAGATGGTATTTATTTTTTATCCTCATGAGTCGCATCACCACCTAGTTGTGCAAAGCGTCTTTCCTCTACCTGTTTTCAAATCGGTCCGCCGGTCTGCACTACGAAATGGGTACATTTTCTTGCCCAAGGTACGAACTTATTTTCCTATACCTAAATCCCATACATGAAGTTATATTTCTTAAAAAACAAGCCCATGTCTAGTTTTAATATTACAAAGTAGCCCCACTGTCTATGCTGTCTTTGTCAGTTTTTCCACATGCATTTACTGAACCACAAAAGTCTGACGGAACATGTGAGTTATTGCTATTCGAATTATAAGTTAATGTTGTTATTTTGATTGTGAAATTGATGTAGTCTATATTTGTTGGTTTGTTAGATAATAGACACCTGGGCTTTACTAGTAGTTCAACAAGTCAGTGATGGCGTTAAGGTTCGGGATACGCGTCACAACATTGTAAAGAAACCATTTGTAAGTAAATAAAACATGTTCTATATGTTTTTGTATAATTTTATCCCTTCCACTGATTAACTTATAATCGTTAATTTAACTTGTAGCAATATATGTCGAGGAAAGATGTTAGCCGGAACTATAGCCGTGCAACAACTCTGCTGATAGATGCAAGATCCCTGATGCCCTTAAATAAGATAACTGGATTATACCTGTGAACAGTCCTGGAACAAAGTCTCCTAAAATGTTTGAAGGTGACCATTGGGTGATTCTGCATTACAAGGTTTCCACTTCAACCTGGAAGCATTACAATTCAATGCTTCCAGCTAACATTGAGGATGATACACATCTCCGTGTGTTGGTCCAGATAACGGCAAAGTAAAAGACTAGAGAGGGGGGGGGGAGTTGAATAGTCTTTTAAAACTTTTGTCGATAAACACAGTTTCTCAGAAACCTGGGGGTTTATGATACTTAAATTCAGAGCGCGGAAGACTTTAAGATAGGTAAGTGCAGAAACAATAAGTAAGTGTGTGTGTGTGCTTTGCTGAAATGTAAATACAGAAAGGTAAATAACACAACAAGTATAGTGGTATCTGGAGGTGGCGTAATCCTCCAACTAATCCACTTCGGTCTTTCTGAGATCTAGAATTCACTAGAACAGATAATTGAGTTCACCTTACAATAATCCTTATTCTAAGATTCCTAAACAAATGGTTCCCAACCAAATGTGGTCCCCCTGAGTTATTCCCCAGCTCCTAGAGCTAAGTACTTCATCTACTCAGATAACCTTGGAGTTATTCCCTGATTTTCCAAATCAAGTACTTCCTCTACTCCACGCCTTGATGGTGTTGGTTATAAGGTTTGTCAGAGAGGCTTCTCGTATAACTTTTCAGTTATGTTTTCAGAGAGCCTAATAAAACAAGACTACTTAATACACTTGTTCAGTGGATGGCGATACCGCTTCTTATCGACCCAGTAATTGTAATGCGTTCGGAGAATGAGCTTGAAAGGGTATCGATAGTTCAACTCTTTCACGAATAACAATCTCTTGTTAAGGTTCAGACAACTTAGAACTACTAGTGATTCTTCAAATGTAAAGCTTTCAGAAAGGGTAGTAGAGTGCTTGAGAGAATACTTTGCTTGATGGTAAGTTTGCAAGATAGAGCGTTCTAAGGTATGTATTTTCAAGCATCTAAGTGTGTGATATATATAGATAAATTTGAGAGGCGTTTGAATTATATACGTTGTGCTCTCTACCAAATTATATCCGCTTATATCTTGAACTATGTACTCAGAAGTCACTATCTCATTTTTCAGAGAGGACTACTTTTTGCAGCATTTCTGCCGATGCATTTAATGCATAGTACTGTTCATTGTCCTTTAGTCTCAACGAATACATGAGCCTTTCTGATGGCTTGCATGCTCCATACTCATGATGTCATATGTCCAGAATTATATTTCAAAAGTAAGTTAATATACTCAAGAAAGGATTAAGGACATAGTCTTTCTGAGTTAGACTAAACCTTTGTGTCTTCATAAACCTTGTGCAATCTTCAGAAAAGCTCCATTGCTAGGATTGATCTTCATGGTCTTCTTGAAATAAAAATTACACTCAGAGACCTATAATCCTAATACAAGGTTTACTAGACTAATCATACTCAGTGATTTCCTCTTTTACAATGTTCAAGTGAACCAAGAGCACTTAATCACCTTTCTGGCTAAGATAAGAACATGTGATGAGTGATCAAAATACTAACATATATTCCTAACAAATTTCCCCCTTTTTGATCAGTCATCCATGACTATCTTTCAAGTCCTATTACAAAATTGTAATCCTGGAAGAGAAAACAATCCACCACTTAATCATTTCAAATGATATTCAATTTTAGTTGAACTAAGTGCAGAAAGTAAACATCAACCAAATCACAAGAAGTGATTTTTGCTGATAAGTTGTCATCTATTAAAATGTATCTGAGAGTATGATCTTCAGATAGGTACAGTTTACAGAGTAAGATGCAACTTTTACAGATAGAGAATTTCAGAAACAATCAGCAAGATTACAAAAAGTAATAAAACATACTAAGTAAATTAGAACAAAGGAGAGTCCAAGCTCCAAGAGAGTATTCTAATGTTACTAGTCTTCAAGTCTTCAGAAACACAACTTGGGTTCAGATACCTCAAGTTCTTCAGCACCCCTTTCTGGATCAGTTGACATGATCATCCACTTTTCTGCATTCTTGGACATAGTCATAAAGAATCCTTCTGACAGAGAGCTCATTTTCTGGATAAGTCACATATTTCATGGTAACTCTTGCCTGCTTGTGATTCTTCCGCGAAAATGTTTGACCTGTATACTTTCCCTGCACCGTGCATGGTCTACTTGCAGCTGAGATAGGTTGAAATACTTGTATATTTCTTCCAGATAGTGTATATCATCTAGGTATTCATCCAATGTCATATAGAATGACTCAGGTTGAAACACCTAGTTTGTTCTTCCTGCTGTAGCTACCATCCAGTTTTCTTACCTTGTGTACATCATCAGGTTTTGGGTCCATCTTTCTAGCTTCATTCCTCTTTTCTACTTCAAAGTTTAACCAGGCATGAAGGTGCTCAGGTTTTAGCAATTACGCTCGCTTCTCTCCATTTCGTGATCCGGTTGAGGATGGGAGTTGGAAACTTATCATTGACAAGTAGATGTTGTAGTTCCAGAATCCAATACCCTCTCTTGTTCAGAATGCACCTATATGAAGATTCTTCATTACTGGTCTTCATATACTCAATGTGGGCATCCGTTGGCCTTTCTTGATGTGTTTCATTGTTTACTCTGCCAAACTGGAAATCCCTCCTTGCTTTTCTGTTTGGTGGCCTTCTGTCAGGAGATCCTCTAACCCTTTCTTCCTGCCTTGGGGCTGTGCTGGTGGATGTTCCTTGTATAGACTTGGTGTTGCCAGAAGGAGTTCTGTCTGCTAAGGGCTTTCCTGCCAGAGGAGGTTGTGAAGTAGTTGGTTGTCTCCTTTTCTTGTGAAGTGGATGTTCATCAGAATCATCCTCATCATCATTGTAGTCCAAAATTGGAGACTTGCAGCTTTCTTGGCCTCTTACTTCTCCTTCTTCCTTTTCTTCTTCTTCAGAAGTCTTCTTCTCTTCTGAGATTCTAAGGGACTTGGTTCCCCTAGTGACCATACTTCTCGATTTCCGGCCGGTTGATCTGGAACAACTTCTTCAAAGGGTGTCTCCGGTGGTGTCCTTAATGACAAGTTGACTTGAGGAGGAGGATTTGATTGTTTTTTTTCTTCCTCCGCCTTTCGAGGCATCTCTTCTTCCCTTAGTCATGAATGATCGACTCATGATAGCATAAGCTTCGTAGAGAGTTTCAAAGTTTTTCCGAGATTGTTGTGCACCGACTAATTCTTGAAGTTCCTTCTTGACTCTTTGTTCTGCTAACGGTTCTGCTCCTTTGTGTTGAGCTCTTCAAGTGGCCTTAGGATGGCGTTGGCTTGCGGGATGACATGGTCAGCTTCATTCAATGCTGCATTAGCATTGTTACAATCCTCATCCCTGACCAACCCTAGGTCTTTCTGAGAGAGAGAGCTATGCTGGTTGCTCTGTTGAGTAAAGCAGCAGCCAATGGCTTCATCTCTTCTGGGATGAATTTTAGCACTTCTGTGTCTTGGACAACTAGTGTCTTTCTGAGTTCTAAAAAGACACTGTTCCTTGCACGGTGCTCTTCACTTCTTGAACTACTTGGTGCAGAGAATATATGAGGAGCAAGTAGGGCTCTTTTGTGCTGAGTGATAAGTCTCTCATCTTCTGCTTCAGTAATCAAGTTGTGGGTTTCAACATCACTGTCATAATCCTTTTCTTGGATTGTTTGCAGATTGACAATCTTCTTCTGCTTTCCATCAAGTGTGCTGGCCTTCTGAGAAGATATAGAAGGTCTTTCTGATGCAGTCTCAGCATCATGCTCTTCATCATCATTGTCATCCATTGCATCTATTTCAGCAGCTGTGACAACAATGGCATTCTTCAAATTTCTTTGCTCATCTAGGAGTGCCAATTCTTTGGCATTAGCTTCTTCGAGCTTTTTGATTTTGGCTTCCTTTTCATCAACAAGAGCTTGAGTCTCAATGTTGATTCTCTTCTCTTCTTCCAATACCTTTCTGAGTTGTTCAATCCTAAACTCAGCAGCTGAAATTTCTTCTATGGCATCATTGTGTTCAGCTTGTTGGGTATCTTGATGAGACTTGGGAGGTGATGATGATGGAGCTTTCTGAGCAATTGAGGGAGTAGCCTTTTCTCCTCTTTCTTTGCTAGCTTTCTGAATCCCGCCTTGTCCAGGTAGGGGATCATCATTCTGATCATCATCATCATCACTCTTGTTCTTTGTTTCTTGGTTTGGATGCTCAGAGGGAGGTTCTTGATAATCATTTTCGTCCATCTCCTCGTCATCTTCTGAAACCAGGTTGATCACATTTGGGAATGTAATCATCCTCCCATTAACTTCTTCTTGTTCAGCAGGATAAGTAGTGAGCTTGCTGGGCAAGGTAGGATGGGTAACCATCTGCTCTCGGGTTTGAGCATCCGCAGACTTGAAATCTGCTATAAGTCTTTGTGCTACTTCATGCATTAGAGTGGCAAATGAGTAGGACTCTGTAGGGAACAATGCATGGATATAATCCTCCAGATTTAGGGCAATTGCTCTCTTTTCTGGGACGTCGATTACTCTGGCTACTTCAGAAAGGTCAGCCTTTCTGAGTTTCTGCCATTGTCTGAAGCACTTGAGATGTTTCTTTAAGGTGTGCTTCTGGAAGGCCTTGAGTAAATCAACTGGCACTAGACTTTAAGCCTGAAAGAAAGTGTTCAAGTTAGTTTTGTTCAAACCACTTGTGTTAGTATCTGTGTGCAGAAGTGAGCTTTCTGAGCATACATGTGTAGAAACACTAGGCTCATCTGCTTGGATTTTTACTTGCTTGGGCACAGAGGCCTCAGATACTTTGGTGTGAGGAGAAGTTTTATCCTCATCAACCTTTCTTTCTGCTTGAACCTGAGAGTTAAAATCAAACATGTTTAGAAACTTTTAACAGAAAAGATAGGTGGAAAGGTGCTTTCTGATACTTCACTTACTTCCAAGTGAGGAAGCTCAGTAGCATGTTCCTCAGAAACCTTGGGGGTTTCTGGCACCTTTTATGCAGATACTGCTTGTTCAGCAGTTTTAGTTTCTTTTGGAGGAGATGACACAACTGTTTCTGCATCCAATTGTTCTTCTGACTGAGCCTGTAAGAACAAACATAAGAGATTTTAGTAGTGGGTTTTCCAGAGCATTCGTTGAAGAAGACTATTACTGATTACTTACCTTCTCAGCAGAAGGCTCAGTAAATACTTCCTCAGAAAGCTTTTCAGCTTCTGGAATCTCTAGGTTTTGGGGTGTTGGTTCCACCACCACTACTTCCTCAGTTGGAGCCTAAGAAGAGACATTAAGAATATTAGAACATAAGAGCAATTTTAGTTAGTTATTTCTTGTTCAGAGATAACTTTTACTACCTGTGGGACAGGCTCTTCTTGATGTTCTGAGGTTGGAGGAACCTCTTCTTGATTCAAGGGGGTGGACAGGTTTTCTTCCCCCTGAAAGTGTGTCTCCAAGTTGGCCTGTAACAAATACAGCTTATGAGTAACAAGTTAACATACAATTATGTTGACATGTTAGATACAAACTATCTTTGTTACCTGAATAGAGTCAGGCTGATCATTGATCTCTTGGACTTGTGGTGATTTCACAGTCTCTCTGTGCTCATTATTGATCTCCTCTACAGTATCATTCTGAGTCTCCATCTCAGTTTGATTCCATTCTGAGAGTTAAGCTTTCTCAGAAGGTTGAGGAACCTGTTCAAGAACAGGGTTTTCTTCAGCAATATTAAGTGCTGGCATTGTGAATGTGGAAGCAATGGCAACATCTTCCATCATTCTATCTTCCTCACCCAGGCCTTCTTCTTCCTGCTGGGCAGAGGGGCTCTTGTCTTTCTGAAGAGCTGAGCTTGATGCTCCTCCATGGGTCTCATACTTGAATCTTTTGAGTACTTTTGCAAGTACTTCATCATCCTCAGAATCACTATTCTGTGTTGGTGCAGACCCATCTATGATATTTCTATCATCTCTGGAAAGTTCTGGAGCATTCTGGTTCAGGACTCTTGGGGCATTCTGGATTTGCCTTTCTGAGCGTCCAACATCTTCTGAGACCTTATCTCCAGAAGGTTGTGCCTCTTGTATGATTAGGGACTTGGAGGCTCTTTTGCTATGAGTCATCTTTCTCTTGGCAACTGGAGGTTTAGCTTTGGCTTGCTCAGAGACCTCCTCACCTTGCTGTGCAGTTTCTTCTTCTTCTGCCTTTCTGAGTGCGTTCTCAGCAGCAATTTTCTCCTTTTCTTCAAAAGCGTGTCTGAAAAGAGAATTGGTGACTGGGATTTCTTGTTTCTCTCTAAGAGTGATTCCCATTGTTTCTAGAATGTAACAGATTCTGAGACCAAAGTGCATATTAGCCTTTGGCTCAGCAAGGCCATTGATGATTTTGGGCTCAAATTCCTCAATATGTCCAAGGAATTTGTTGAAGGCGTACTTCCCCCAATTGAAGTGGGTTTCACGCCTTCATGCTTCTTGTTCAAGATGCATCATCAGCTCGCCATGCTTATCTGGTCTACTCCTCCTTTGTTGCCATCAAAGCAACGGACCAGAATAAGAGCTAAAGTGCTCCAGTGTTTCTGGAGATGACTAGTTCTGATGGCCTTCAGAACAAAGTCTCCTGGGCAACCTTTTGCATTTTCTAACTAGATTGCTTCAAATAGCTCTTTGACGCCTTGAATCATGGAAGCGTCCTTGATATTGATGTCTTCAAATGTTCCTGATTTTTCAATCGGAATATCTTGCAGAAAGTCTTGCAGTCCAGAACAATTTCTTGTCCTTGGACTTCGGTCTGCATGTATTTTTCTTCTTCATCATTCACAACTTTTGTGAAGATTTTAGAGTTGTTATAGAACTCCAGTACATCCAGTGTGGATAGTCCACTGGGTGCAACAGATAGAAGTTTGTAGATATGGGAATTCTTCATCATTCCCAATATCAGTTTCCTTTCTGGTTTTGAAGATATAACTGCTAATACATATCTCTTTACTAGAAAGGCTCCCCAATTCATTTTGTATTTAGGGTTCCAGTCCGATGGGGTAAACTTTCCCGTATATGCTTATTCAACACCTTAAGTTCCTTTCCTCCTTGCTTTTCAGCAGGAGCAGAGGATGTTGCCTTAGGGTTCTTGGTGGTCATCTTCTTGGGTGCCATCTCTTATATAGAGTTTAGAGTGAGTGTTTTTCAGATGAATATTGCACAATTGATCGAGATTAGTCTATCTTTTCAGAAGACTAAGCACAAAAAGTTGAGTTTTGCAGAGGGGTTTTGCAGAAATCTTGAGAGATTTTGCTGTTTTGATGCAAGTTTGAAATTTTGGAATTGGTAAAAGTGTTTGTCTTTTGTCCAAATCCTATATATATATATATAGCAGACAAAATGTACATAGATACAACATACATATAGCTGAATATGAATGCGTGTCTTTGCATCTGCATAGGCGTGGTACGTCCTTTGTACTTCATTAAATGCGTAGTGGGCCATGTCTGCATTTCTCAACAGACATTACTTGCTTTGTTTTAATCTCAACCGTTGAGATCAAACGTTTATTCATCAAGGGCTTATATTGAACATCTTGTAATGATATCAATCAACAAATGGTAATGTGCCGACTTGATGGTTTTTTAATATGCTACATTCATTGTGTCACTTAGTAAAGAGTAGGAACACTTAATCGTTTGAGCTTATCATTCTGAGTGTCAAGTCCTTATCTAAATATTGTTTATCATGAAAATGGTAAAAATACAAGACATTGCACATGTTTGACTTTCAGAACTTATACCTTATGGGCTTTGTGTGTCCATTTCTCTTTATGACTAAATAGCTTTACGAAGTGTCGAAGCTTCATTGTTTGAATGTATTTGACCCACTCTCGGAAGTAAGTTCTAGTTTTATTTAATTATTAAGTGTGTACCGACCTTTGCCTTTACGGATACCCGCTCCGAAATGTTTTGCCTTCCGAGTTGCTACTCAGAAACCTTTGCATCACTTCTTATCAACTTGGCTTTCTGAGAACCTGTTCTCAGAGACCTACTCACTTATTCAGTCTTTAGAGATTCAGGACAATTTTTCAGTCCTTAGGCAACTCCATTAATCCAAGATTATGTCTTAAGGTCAAGAATCGGCTTTCTTGTAAGGGCTTAGTGAAGATATCTGCAAGTTGGTCTTCTGTGCCAATCTTGAGTATCTCTATATTGCCTTTCTCAACATGGTCTCTGATGAAGTGGTGTCTAACATCAATGTGCTTTGTTCGGCATGGAATTTGGGGTTACGTGTGATTGCAATAGCACTTGTGTTATCACGAAAATGGGAGTTTTCTCTTCATCGAGTCCATAGTCTCGAGTTGTTGTTGAATCCACAAAATTTATGTTGCAACAACCAAAGAACAATATATTCAAATTTGTGGTAGAAGTTGCAATTGAGTTTTGTTTCTTGCTAAACCACGAGATAAGTCTAGTTCTAAACCCACAAGTTCCCGAGGTACTTTTCCTATCAAGCATTGATCCAAAGATAATCAAAGATCCGAGTAACCAAACTCAATCCACTTTCTTTAGGATACCACAAACCTACATCTCTGTACCTTTCACATACCTTAATATTTTCATAGCAATGTTGTAGTGTGATTGCATTGGATTTGTTTGAAATCTAGCACACACTAACCGCATATTGAATATCGTGTCATAGAAGGTAAAGTAGTGAACCTATCAATTTCCTATACTTGTGTTCATCAACACTCTTATCTGATTCAGTATAATTCATCTTGGTTCCTATGCTCATAGGTATCTTAGCATTCTTTTCAGAAGGCTTAAGTTTGAACTTTGTGAGCATGTCTTTTGCATACTTTGTCTGACTAATGAATATTCCATCATTGAGTTGCTTGACTTGCAATCCTAGGAAATAGTTCAATTCTCCCATCATGCTCATCTCAAACTTACTTTTCATGAGATTTGCAAAGTCATCACAAAGTTGCTTGTCCTTAGATCCAAATATGATGTCATCAACATATACTTGAACTAAGAGTAGTTTCCCATCATGGTTTAAAGTAAATAGAGTTTTATCAACTTCACCTTTCTTGAAACCACTTTCCAGAAGGTATTTGGCCAAAGTGTCATACCATGCTCTTGGAGCCTGTTTCAGTCCATAAAGAGCTTTCTGTAGCTTATAGACCATTCTACTTTCTTAGGAAACTTCAAAACCAGGTGGTTGTTCAACATAGACTTCCTCAGCAAGTTCACCATTCAAGAATGCACTTTTGGCATCCATCTGATAAACTTTAAAGTCTTTATGAGCTGCAAAGGCTAGAAAGAGTCTTATTGCATCCAATCTGGCAACAGGTGCTTATGACTCATCAAAATCTAAACCTTCAGTCTGGGTGAATCCCTTGGCAACCAACCTTGCTTTGTTTCTGGTTATTTCACCAGATTCATTCATCTTGTTTCTGAAAACCCACTTAGTTCCAATCACAGATATTCCTTCTATAAATGGAACTAGTTTCCAGACTTTGTTTCTTTCAAACTGATCCAACTCTTCTTGCATTGCTGAGATCCAGTCTTGGTCTCTTGATGCTTCTTCTATAGTTTTTGGTTCAATGTTTGAGATAAAACATCCAAAGAGAGAATTAGCATTTTCAGCTATTGCTCTCCTAGTCCTAACACCTTGATTGATTGGTTCAATTACATCTTTTGTAGGATGATCCTTGATCCATCTCATAATGGGTTTAGGGCTAGTAGGTCAACATCTATGTGATCTGAATGTGAATCACTATGATTATGACTTGATACTTCTTCAGTATCTGTGACATTTTGCACCTCAGAAGGGCGGTGAATGTCTGACACTTTCTCAGTGTGAGAGCTTTCTGGGACATGCCTGTCAGAGAGGTCATTTCCAGAATTAGCTCTCTGATGAACATCTTCAGTTTCCATTTCTGGAATTCTCATAGGAAATTCTTCATCATGTCTGAGAATCATCTGGTTGTTACTAGGCATTTCATGCTTTTCTTCGTCAGAGTCATCCTCTCTTTCCACAATGATGTTTTTCCTTTCTGAGAGTTCCTCTTCAGAATCCTTTATCATTAGTTCCTTGAACCTTTCTGAGAGTTCATCAGCAAGGGGTGTTTTCTTGCTTCCTTCATAGAATACAACATGAACTGATTCTTCAATCTTCTTTGTTCTTTTATTGTAAACTCTGTATGCTTTTCTATTCATAGAATAACCAAGAAACACACATTCATCTGCCTTTGGTTGAAATGTTCTTAGATACTCTTTTCCATTGTTAAGAACAAAACATCTACAACCAAACACTTTTAGATGTTTGATATTAGGGGGTCTACCAACCAAGAGTTCATAAGGGGTCTTGTCATGGTGTTTGTTTATCAAACATCTGTTTTGTGTGTAGCATGTCAGGTTTACGACTTCAACCCAATAAACTTCACTTATCTCAAATTGTCGCCTAGCATTGTCCTTGCTGCTTCTTTAAGTGTTCTATTTTTCCTTTCTGCAACACCATTTTGTTGTGGTGTTCTTACAGAGGAAAGTTGGTGTTGTATACCTTTGCTGGTACAAAACTCCTTAATGTACTGGTTGACAAACTCAGTACCATGGTCTGTTTTGATTGCAGATACCTTGTCATTTTTCATGACTTCAAGCTTATTCAGCAAGTTTGGTATCTCCACCCTTGCATCAGATTTGTGCTTCAGAAAGACAACCCAAGTGAATCTTGAGAAGTCATCTACAAAAACAATACCATACTTCTTTCCTGCATATCTAGTTACACGATGATTCAAAAGATCCATGTGTAATAGTTGCGTTGGTCTAACACTAGAGTGTCCGGTTTTGGACTTGAAAGAGATTTTAGATTGTTTCCCATCCGACAGTGTAATGATACCATCCTTTCCGAAAGATGTTTTGGGAAGGCCAACCACTAACTCTTTCTTGGCAAGTTTGTTCGAGTTTTGAAATTCAAGTGACTCATTCTTTGTGCCATAACCAAGGTTCTTCCGTGACTGATAGACTCATTATGAGACATTCTTCGATTGTGGCAGATGCCCGATCGAACATAAAGATCGCTTTCGCCGAAAGCAACCAAGACTGCTTTGACTCATCGTTTATAAGTTTGCAATACTTTGCTTTGAATTTCACAAGAAATCCTTATGCAAACCGGCTCATGCTAAATAGATTATATTTCAAACCTTTAACATGTAATACGTCGGTGATAGTTAATGATCCTAATTTGACGTTGCCAAATCCCGAGAGGTATTTAATTCCTCCAAAGAACTGGCGATCCGGTCCATTGTTGCAAGTTTTGTAGTTGACAGATTTGTGTCTCCTGTCATGTGCTTTCCGCATCCACTATCAAATAGCCATTGAGCCTTAGTCCAAGAGGCGTTCTGCACAAAACAGGAAATAGGAGTTAGGTTCTTGCTTCAGAGATAGAACCATTTAGACTAAACATTCTTCCAGTAGGAATCCACACTTTAGTGAATTTCTTGGGAGTTTGTTTTTGTCTAACTTGATCAGAAGGAGATGCAATAAAATCAGTAATTTTGATCTCAATTTTCCTTCTTGTGGTGTTTCTAGGTGTTCCTTTTGGTGCTTTCTGGACCCTGGGTTTCTGGGATTGCTTTTCAGCAAACTTAGCCTTTCTGGCCAGGTTCCTTCTAGCTCTGGCATTTAGTTTTTCAGTGGCTTGAGATTTCTTCCACTTCTGTCTATTGCTACGTGCAATATCAGCCTTGCGCCATTGTTTTGTCCTTCCTTATATTGTTGCAGAAGAACTTTTCCAATAGCACGATAGCCAATGCCATTTCGAACACCTTTGGCTTTATGAATACGTTCTTCAGAAGCCTTACTAGTTTCTGCACAATCTTTATTTTTATAAAATGGTACAGTTGAGAATTTGCTTATTCCAGCAATTCTTCCCTTCCTAGTAATATAGCAATGTGGATGGTTGCATGTCTGAAGGTTGTGTTTCTTTTCAGAAACCTTATCCACATGTTTCTTGTGAACTTGTTGTTCTTTCAAAGGCTGAGTTGCTACTCCTTTTCCTTTGTCAACTACCCTAGCTTTCTGACCAATGCTATAGGTGGTTGAAGAACCATTCTGTTGACTTTTTACAAAGGTCAGCCTTTCATCACTCTTCTTCAGAGGAGATGAATTACTTGATTGTTCATCAAGTCCAAGTCCACCTTTCTCAGAGGGATCTCTCATATAGGATTGAACCTCAGTGAGAGTGTCACTAGCCTTTGCATAAGATTGGAAGGATAGCTCTTTCTTTCTGAGTTCTTCATTCTCAGAAAGCAGCTTCATCATTTTCTTAGTAAGTTCATCCAAGGCTAGTTTGTGAGAATTTTTATTCTCAGATATCTGAGATTTCAGAAAGGCTATTTCAGCGTTCTTGTTCTCAGATACTTTGGTTAGCTCAGAAACCTCTTTTTCAAGAGTTTCTTTGCTTTCCTCTAGAATTCTGGTTTTGGATTGTGCTTCCAGAAATTCTTTCTCATAACGATCCAATTCACTCTTGACCAACTCCAGATCCTCAATTCCATCATCACTCTCATAGTACAGAAATTGTGAATTGTTAGTTACCTCATCAGCCATAAGACACATTTCAATGTTGGAGATGTCTGGACCAGCAATCTCAGCAACTCCACACATTTCATTCTTCTTAAGACCGAAGTCGATTACATCGTGGGTGATTCCACACAATTCTGGTGACGGTAGGTTTGAATCATCTGAATCTCCATCTTCAGAATCTGTCTCAATGTCTAGAGCATCAAGTTGAATTTGAATCTTCTTCCTTTCTTCAGTCAGTAAGGCCCTTTGATTTCTTTTGAAACTTCTTCTGTCCTTCTTGTCACCTGTCTTGAGCTTGTTTAAAGCAGGACAATCTCTCTTGAAGTGACCAGGCTTTTGTATATCATTTTCTATTTCTGCAGCTTCAGTACTAACACCTTTCTGAATGGGGGTGTTTAGAGAGTTGTTCATTTGTATGTTCTTGTACTGATGATAGTTTGGGCCAAGATGCTTTTTCAGCTTTTCTTTAGCTTTTCTTCTCTCAATCTCTTGACTCAAAAATTTCTTCATGTGTCTTACTGCAAGAGCATTTTCTTCAAATGCATCTTTGGTATCCTTCTTTTCAGAAGAACCTTGAGAAACTAGAGCAACACTTTGCAACTTTTCAGCTGTTTGTTCGCTCTGAGTTGTCTCATAGTCTACAGTAGCAAGATGAGAGAAGAGCTCTACTGGAGTAATATTTGGCATCCCTTGATTGAAATAAAAGAACTTAGTGTGTTCCCAGTTGTGATTGAGACTTCTGACAATAGTCTTAATCTTTTCTGACTGGGAGTATCTATTGCTTTCACCAAGTGCAGCCATATCACTCATAAGACTAGTAAATCTGAAATCAAGTTCTTCCAGAGTTTCAATGGGACCTTGTTTGAAGTTTTGGAACTTCAATTTGAGAACTTCGAACTTGTTTTCTTTGGTTTTCTCGATCCGCATGATTTCTTCAATCAATTGCGTGCAACTTTCGCCGCTTTAGCACCCACGCTTTACCTTATGTGCTCAGGTGTCGATCTGATGATTATATTACGAGCTTGACCATCCAATCTGTGTCTCTTGGCATCTTCAGATGTCCAGAGCTCTCTTGGCTTGTCTTCATATATAATGCTTCCACGAGCAACATGACCACTATCTCTAGCAGCCATGTCCTCGCTTCCATCTTCCTTGTCTGAGGCTTTTCTTCCATCAGACACCTCAGTAACTTGTTTGAGTTGTCTGATTTTGATAGGCCCTTTATTGATGACATAGATCATCTCATCACTAATGGCCTCCAGATGGAGCATCATGTTGTTCTTCCATTTCTCGTAGTTTTCTGGCTTCAGAATGGGTGCATCACTCAGAGACACACCTGCAAACTTAACACACAAATTATAAAGTCCTCAGAAAGAGACAAAGTTTCTTCACCTATCTGGGGATCTAGGTTCAATGCAGAAGGCTTGTGAACCTCCTGCTCTGATACCACTTGTTGGTCCAGATAACGGCAAAGTAAAAGACTAGAGGGGGGGGGGGTGAATAGTCTTTTAAAACTTTTGTCGATAAACACAGTTTCTCAGAAACCTGGGGGTTTCTGATACTTAAATTCAGAGCGCGGAAGACTTTAAGATAGGTAAGTGCAGAAACAATAAGTAAGTGTGTGTGTGTGTGTGTGCTTTACTGAAATGTAAATACAGAAAGGTAAATAACACAGCAAGTATAGTGGTATCTGGAGGTGGCGTAATCCTCCAACTAATCCACTTCGGTCTTTCTGAGACCTAGAATTCACTAGAACAGATAATTGAGTTCACCTTACAATAATCCTTATTCTAAGATTCCTAAACAAATGGTTCCCAACCAAATGTTCCCCCTGAGTTATTCCCCAGCTCCTAGAGCTAAGTACTTCCTCTACTCAAATAACCTTGGAGTTATTCCCTGATTTTCCAAATCAAGTACTTCCTCTACTCCACGCCTTGATGGTGTTGGTTATAAGGTTTGTCAGAGAGGCTTCTCGTATAACTTTTCAGTTATGTTTTCAGAGAGCCTAATAAAACAAGACTACTTAATACACTTGTTCAGTGGATGGCAGTCTGCTCTTTATTGACCCAAGTAATTGGTGTCCGTTCTGGAGAATGAGCTTCAAAAAGGGTATCTGATAGTTCAACTCTTTCACGAATAACAATCTCTTGTTAAGGTTCAGGACAACTTAGAACTACTAGTGATTCTTCAAGCAACAGAAAGCTTTCAGAAAGGGTAGTAGAGTGCTTGAGAGAATACTTTGCTTGATGGTAAGTTTGCAAGATAGAGCGTTCTAAGGTATGTATTTTCAAGCATCTAAGTGTGTGATATATATAGATAAATTTGAGAGGCGTTTGAATTATATACGTTGTGCTCTCTATCAAATTATATCCGCTTATATCTTGAACTATGTACTCAGAAGTCACTATCTCATTTTTCAAAGAGGACTGCTTTTTGCAGCATTTCTACCGATGCATTTAATGCATAGTACTGTTCATTGTCGTTTAGTCTCAATGGATACATGAGCCTTTCTGATGGCTTGCATGCTCCATACTCATGATGTCATATGTCCAGAATTATATTTCAAAAGTAAGTTAATATACTCAAGAAAGGATTAAGGACATAGTCTTTCTAAGTTAGACTAAACCTTTGTGTCTTCATAAACCTTGTGCAATCTTCAGTTTTCTAATCTTCAGAAAAGCTCCATTGCTAGGATTGATCTTCATGGTCTTCTTGAAATAAAAATTACACTCAGAGACCTATAATCCTAATACAAGATTTACTAGACTAATCATACTCAATGATTTCCTCTTTTACAATGTTCAAGTGAACCAAGAGCACTTAATCACCTTTCTGGCTAAGATAAGAACATGTGATGAGTGATCAAAATACTAACAGATATTCCTAACACCGTGCTTGCACAACATAGGTAAGTTAGTTATTAATTAACTATGTTTATATTTGTAGGATTTTACTTAATATTTAGAAGCTGGCTTTTGCTTTCAGATTGATTACATTGAGGATAGTGTCCGGTGTTTCTACTAATCCACAAATAGTCGTATTCCTTTGTTGGACAAGGTATCTCTGAAGTTGAGAGTGTTGATACGGATATATGTCCAATCCGTTAAGGGCGCCATAGAGCGTGTCCTAGAGCGCATCACGGCTTAATGGCCAATTCAGTACTAGTCTGACCTCACATGGTCCGTCCTAAGTGAATCAACCAGTACGCTAAAGTACTACACCCTTACAGCTAGTCCGAGCTAGCTGGGAAAAGGACTTCTAAACCTGGCTACGTCAGTACAAAGATGCCCAACAGACCGGACGAGATAGCCTCTCGGACGCCACCTTTACATTACGACCAAACGTATATGTTGGAACCATTGAGATACTTCCGTGAGACTCTTGGCTCGGACATCCAGAGTTACCCAAGGCCAGATCAACCAAGCAGACAGATCTGTCCGAAGGACTTACACGGACCCAACAGGCGGAACAGTACTCTTGGAGGGAAAAGGTCCAAACTACCCTCACAGGCCCACTAATCGGTATTGGACTACTGTTCACTATTGGGCTATGGGCCAAAGGTAGCATTGGTGTCCAAATCTGAATCATACACTTGGCACCAGCTTATGAGTCACTTCATAAGCTATGGTCTCTATAAATATAACTCAAGGTCCAAACTTTGAGGTAAGCCATATTGAATATCATAACCTTCCTCATAACTATTACATTGAGAGCTTTCTAACTCTCTCTTGAGTAAAGTCTCTTGCCGGATTGACAACTAGCAATCCGGGTAACCCTTCTACCCCCCCCCCCCCACTTAGTCCTTTCAGGTACCCTGGTCCGGACAGAGAGCCCAACTCGGACTTCAAGTAGGAGGCGGATATTAGAATAGGTTATTTGTAGTAGTTTAGTTAGTGCTTGAGGCTAAACCCCTCAGCATTTGGCGCCGTCTGTGGGAATCCTTACAAAAGGTTCCGTGTTCCAAGATTGAGTCGATGGCAAGAACAAGGAGGACAACGCGATCAAGTGCTATAGGGGTCGGAACTCCACCACCTCCTCGCCCACGCGGACGTCCACCCACCAGAGGACGGCAGACTGCTAGGGGTCCAGCAAGAAGAGATGGTTATCCGAGCGATGGTCATACAGCAAGCCCATCCTCGGATGAAGGAAGAGAAGTTCCGACCAGAAGGATCAGCAATGTCCCTGACAACCCTGTACCAGAGATCCCTGAGAGAGGAGAGGCACAAGTTCCTCCGTCAGGAAACCAAGGGCCTCCCCCAGGTCAGCATTTTACTATGCCAGACGGACGTGAAGTCCGTACGGGTGATTTTGGTTTGAGCGAAACTCAGTTCAGAAGGCTTCTTACAGTCATCCAACGTTGTCTTGGTTCCAGCAATGTACCACCACAACAAGCATCTCCTCAAGTGGCAGCTCCAGCTCAGGCTGACCCCGCTCTTTCAAGGAATGAACAACGTCCGATTCATCAGAGGTTGGGAAATCATCCACATGAGGACCTACAGAACTTGCTTGACAGGAGAGCTTCCGCTTCACAGATTCAACGTGAGCCAAGTTCGTAAAGAGCTCGACAAGAGGATGGGAACAGGCAGCCTAGAGCTCCGCCACAAGTACCTCCGAGAGCCAGAGATCAGGTAGCGGAAACAATTCCCGTGGTCAATGTGGATGAGCTCCCTCCGGATGTAGCCATACATCCTCGGACTGGAGAAATGATGAACGCGGAAGAAATCTACGCTCAACAGAAAGCATTGGAAGCCCAGATTTTCAGTCTCGGACGCTTGGTGAAGGATCACGAGCAAGTCGATACAAGCGCCCCTAATCCTTTGTGTGATGAAATCATGAAGGAGAAGGGAAGGAACAAAAGCCTGGACCTGGTGATTCCAAACCTGGGATATTACTATGGTGACTCTTGTCCACAGGGTCACCTGACAAGATACAATAGCAAGATGGATTCCAGAGGTATGACTGATGATACCAAAGCTATTACTTTCTCGTCTACACTTTTCGGAATAGCTATGGATTGGTATAATGCATTGCCCAACAAATCTATCAAGTCCTATGCGGATCTCTCCTCTAGGTTTCTATTAAGGTTTGGAAAATCAAAAAGTAAGAAACGTACTGTAGAACACTTGGCTGATATAGTGCAAAGAGAGAATGAAGATCTTAGTACTTTTCTAGATCTCTTTAATGCAGAATTGCCCCGAGTTGAACCACACAGTATTAAGGATCGGGTCCGTCACCTGTATTCTAATACTTACAATGGTGAACTCCGGAGGAGACTCTCTAGCCAAGTAGTGAGGAATGAGAGGCATCTGGAAGAGATTTGTGAGAATGTGTTGTATGGGGAAGATTATCGATGGATCGTGCCAGTGAGAGCCGGATCCAAGAAAGGAAAAGAGCCTGTCAGGCAGGAACAACGAAAATTCGATCGGAAGAAAGAATATAAAGACAAAGGATTCCACAGGGAAAGAAGTCCGCCAAGAAGATATGCGGACTACACCCGTCTCAATAGGCCAAGATCCTACATCTTGGCCACCATTATTGAGAAAAAGTTGGATGTCCAGTGGCCAAAGCCATCTAACAAGAACAGGAAGAATAACAAAGCCAAAGGGTATTGCAAGTTTCACAAGAGTTATGGTCATGAAACAAATGATTGCATCCACTTGAAAACAGAAGTTGAGCATTTGGTCAGAGAAGGAAAGTTGAAGGAAAGCATCCAGACGGATGAACCTTCCAGGCATAATAAGACGGAACCAAGAAGAGAAGATAGGGCGGCGGAACCACAACCTCGTCCGTTATCACTGCCACCTCCACCCACAGGTCACCCATCTCATCGTAGTCAATACGAGTATGGGGATGATATAGAAATGGAGAATCGACTGTATAGTGGAGTAATCAACACGATTGTTGGAGGTCCGGCAGGAGGTGATAGTCGGAATGCAAGGGAAAGGACTGCTCAAAATCTGAGGAACAATGACAGGGCTTACACTGCACCTGCACTCCGAGGAACGAACATCATCTCCTTTGCTGATAGTGAGATTTCTCCTCTTACGTCAGGAGGTGAGGATGTAGATGACCTTGATGTTCCGCTTGTGGTTTCTCTGACTATTGCCACCTACAGGGTGAACAAAATATTGGTTGACACAGGAAGTTCCTCCAATATTATTGCCAAGAGTACCGTTGATCAAATGAATTTGGGAGGAGTCCGATATGAAAGAGTTAATAGCTCCATATCAGGATTTGGCAGAGGTGTTGTCCGACCACTGGGCAGCATAATGTTGCATGTGTCTTTAGGTACTCACCCGGCAAGAGTAACCAAGCTAGTCCGTTTTGTGGTAGTTAATCGGACTTTCGATTATAATGCCATATTTGGACGGCCAGGGCTCAATCAGTTCCATGCAATATCCTCCACCTTGCATAACAGGATGAAGTTTCCAACTCCCTACGGAGTAGGGGAAGAAATAGGAAATGTCCGAGAAGCATGGGAATGCTATATTATGTCAACTAGGAGAGCATCTACCCCAACTATGTCCATCTCAATTACATCAGATCCACAGCTTGTTTTACCTCCCAAGAAAGAGAATCCCATCATTGGGATAGGGAGCTAGAAAAACAAGTTTCCAAAGGTAGCACGGATCGAGCCTCACGAGACTCTCAAGGAGGTTGAGTTGGTCATTGGGAGCCAGAGAAAAAGAGTAGAATTGGTACTGAGATGAACGCGGAAGTTGAAATGAAGTTGGTAGCCTGTCTCCAAACTAACAAAGACGTCTTTGCTTGGAGCTCAGATGATCTGAAAGGGATAGATCCGAGGGTTGCTGTTCACCGTCTGAACATGGACCCCTCGATCAAGTACATCCGTCAAAAGAGAAGAGACTTTTGTCCGATTGAGGATGCCATCATTGCTGCGGAAGTGGACAGACTCATGAAAGCCGAAGACATTGAGGAAGTCCGTTACTCTGATTGGGTTTGCTACGTTGTCCTAGTTGAGAAGTCACCAGGAAAATGGCGGATGTGCAATGATTTCACAAGGCTAAATAAGTTTTGTCCGAACGATCCATACCCGTTGCCACGGATAGACCAGCTAGTGGATTCCACTTCCGGATGTGCATTACTAAGCTTTATGGATGCATATCAAGGCTTTTAATCAGATACGGATGGCCAAAGAGGATATCAAGAAAACGGCCTTCTTCGCTGCAGGAGGAGTGTATTGCTTCAAAGTGATGCCCTTCGGACTGAAGAATGCTGGGGCCACTTACCAACGTCTGGTAAATCAAATGTTTAAAGAAGAAATTGGTAAAACAATGGAAGTGTATGTTGATGATATTCTAGTGAAGAGAAAAACTGAGGAGCAGCACATAGAGCATTTGAACAGATGCTTTGCAATCCTTCGGAAGTACGGGATGAAACTCAACCCGAAAAAGTGCACTTTTGGAGTCAAAGCGGAAAGTTCCTGGGCTACATGGTCACGGAAAGGGGAATAAGCGCCAACCCAGAGAAAATCAAGGCCATCCTAGACCTTCCACAGCTAAAGAACATCAATGAGGTACAACAACTCATCGAGCGTCTCATGTCCTTGAGCATTTCATCTTCCGTTCTGCAAAAAAGAATCTTTCGTTCTTCAAAATCCTACGAAAAGGCGAGAGTTTTAAGTGGACGGAGGAATGTTCAGAGGCTTTTGAGAACCTCAAAAAGTACCTCCATTCCCATCCATTATTCTCCAAGCCTGTGGATGGAGAACCACTCTACCTCTACCTAGCCGTTACGGAAGAGGCAATGAGTTCCATCCTAGTACGGGGTCAGGCTAACGATCATATGCCAATCTACTATCTTAGTAAAGCCCTTGCTGGGGCAGAAACAAGATACGTAAAGATTGAAAAGATCGCATACGCCTTGGTTTACACTGCAAGACGGTTGAAACCGTACTTTAAATTTCACAAGGTCGTTGTTCTAACTTCGGAACCTTTGAAACAGGTGGAAGCCGGATCAGTTCGGACGACTCTCAAAGTGGGCGATTGAACTGAGTGAATATGGTATTAACTATCAAGCTCCAATAGCCAAGAAAGCTCAGGTCATTGCGGACTTTTTGGCAGATTATCCTGAAACGGATTCTGAAAAGACCTCGGACAAGCAGACATTCAAGTGCTTGATAGTCAAGACCATCAAAGGCAAGACAGCTCCCTCAAGAACAGGCTTAGAGCACTTTGAGGATGCTCAGTTCATCAATCATTCTCGGATACCGACTTGGGAAGAATCTCGGGTAAATCACATGTTTCTCCTTGATAGTGTCCCTCACGGACCAGTCACCCCAAGTTCCGAAAAGGAGACCAAGGAAGAACCAAAGAAAGTGTCGGAAGTCGAACAGCCTCATGAAGAACCAACCAATGTTTGGACTAGGGGTGAGCATAAATTGGACCGGCCCGAAAAACCGAAATTCAATTTTCGGGCCGACCCTAAACCTAATCGGTTCAGTTTTCGGTTCAGATAAATATCAATTTTTGGTTTTCGGTTCGGTTCAGAACCGATTTTTTTGGGTTCAAACCGAACTGAACCGAATGTACAGTAAATTGTTTAGGTTTTTTTAGGGATAATATATATAGTATATGTTAGACTTCATCTAATCTAATTCCCAAATCATAAAACCTCCACAATACTCCTCCTATCTTCTCTTTGGCGGCCAACAGCAAGGAGGAAAAGGCCACTCCATCTCTTTTCTTCTCTTTATCCAACCAACCGATCAACTACTCCGTCCACCCATCTCTTGCGCCGGCCATATCTAGCGAAGAGGGGTTAGATCCGATTTTCATCTCTTGCGCCGCCCATCTCTAGCTTAAGCCCAACTGGCCCACCACCCGATCGACTTCAGTGGGAAAGATGAGATCTGGGTTCCCATAGTATGTCACTTTCAGATCTGGTTCTTGTTAGAGATATTGGGGCTTTTATTCTCTTTATTTTCTTGTAGATGTTGCTTTCTCTTTACATTGTTGGAAAGATCATCAATCATAATGCCCAGAAACGTTTTGGTTTGTTGCTTTTATTATTTTTTAAATGTTATTCGGTCCAAGTCGGTTCTGGCCCGAACCGAACCGAAAAACTCGGTTCGGTCCGGGCCAAAACCGATCATAGTTCGGTTCGGTTTTCGGTTCAACAAAAACTACAAATTTCGGTTCAGTTATTTTGATTCGATGCAGTTCGGTTCGTTACGGACCGATGCTCAAATTTGTTCGACATCGAGGTGGACGGATCATCCACTGGACGGATGGGAGGCATTGGAATTTATCTCAAAAGCCCCGATGGAGCACAACTCGATTATGCCATCTCACTGGATTTTAAGGTGACAAACAATGAGGCTAAGTATGAAGCACTGTTGGTAGGGTTGCGGATAGCTAAGTCCTTGCAAGTCCGCAGGCTTAAATCTTACACGGACTCTCATCTGGTTGAGGCGCAGTTCTCTGGTACTTTCGCCACTAAGGGTCCCTCGATGATCAAGTACCCCGAGTTACTCAAGCAAGAAGTAAGCCTTTTTGAGGAATTTACTCTCAAAAAGTTCGACAGTGAATGGAATGAAAGAGCGGATACTTTGGCTAAGTATGCGTCCGCAACAGCCACCCTTGATACTAGAAGAGTTATTCTGCTCACAGTCAAGGACTCATCCCTCATGAGTTCTACCCCATCCGTCATGGCCATTGGTATAAGTAGGAACTGGATGACTGATATCTACAACTACTTGAAGGACGGGTCTTTACCATCTGATCCGAAGGAATCGAGAAGCGTGGAATGCCGAGCAAATAGGTACTTTATACTTGGAGAGGATCTTTACAAGAGATCCTTCACTGGCACACACATGCAATGTCTTGATCCACAAGAAGCACGGACTGTGCTGGAAGAGATACACAGCGGAAGTTGTGGAAGTCATTCAGGAGGGCGAACATTGGCCCAAAAGATTATCCGACAAGGCTATTACTGGCCTACAATTGATAAGGATGCAGTAAACTTTGCTAGAAACTACCCTGATTGCCAGTATTACGCCAATACCCCACATCGTCCGACACATCCAATGATTCCGTCAGTCATTGCGTGTCCGTTTGATCAGTGGGGTATCGACATTGTCGGACCCTTCCCAAGAGGAACCCAACCAGTGATTGTTAGCCCAATCCGAGTCACCACGAGTCGGTAATTTTTCATTGCCAGTCTATGAAAGACTACTCAGAATCTCACACTCGTGAGTAGACGCAACGGACATATCTAAAGCGTCAGAAATCCTATCAGTTCTAATCAATCATCATTGGTTTACACTTATCAAGAGAAGCAAGCAATGCTACTTCGGATTTGTCCATACGTCCGAGATAAGATAAGTTTATGGTTCATCATTACTGGATTGTACGAATTATTGCGGATATTTGCCTTACTACTACGGATGTCTATCCTACGGATTTGAGACAAGTCCGAGTATCCAACAGTTGGATAATTCATGCAAGATTATCAAGTAAAGATAAAGGGAGCAAGGCCGAATTATCTTAAACGTAACACATAATTGTGCGAAAAAATATATCTCACAACAACAAGAGTAATATCAGTGTACTTGGCAACGTTCCGTGCCATCAAAAGATCAGCATTCAGCGGTTACAAACTTTCACAGGGCATACCCCGAACTCTTACTGTTGCCACGAGTGGTGGTTACTAGGACCAGCTTCATTTGTTCCATGGCGGAAAACAACAAGGGGATTGGCAGGAGTGGCGGAAGAGGTTCCCACATCAGCATTCCCAGGAGCGGTAGCATTATCCGCAGTGGCCTCCTCTGCATCCATAACTTCACGTGCAACCCTCATAGTCTCGTACATACTGATGTCCGGATCGAACCCGAGTAGCTTGTCGGGTAACCGACACCATTTCTTCAGATAGTCAATATGATCCTTGAATGGCCTTAGACGGAACGTTTGGAAAGCACTCATGATGACATTTGGGAGGTAGGGTCCGTTATGTTTGATTTCAATGTCACCCTCCCCGGTCACCAACTCCGTGAACTCATCCATGGCCAATTCTTCGTCTGACACAACAACCCGCACAAAAGGCACTCCCTTGGCATCCACGGAATGGGTCAATCCTTCGGCTGTCCAATTGTAGCCAGCGAGAACAAGATTCTTGTCCTGCAATTGTGCAATTGCGGACGTGAACCCCTCAAGGTGGTAGGTATCAACCTTGTCCGCCAAAAGGTATTTGAATTCCGCGGAAGCCAAAAAATCCTTGACAGCCTGAATTCGACAGGACTTGAGATCCTCAAGCAGGGTATCCTTGAAGTTCAGGAGCTGTTGCAGATAATTGGCCGAAGTCTGTCTCTCACCAGCCAGATCCGCCTTGCACAGTTTCAGAAAGCGGTTAAGCTTAGTCATGAGGACACTACCCTTCCGCACCTGCTCATTCAGTACCTTTATCTTCTCATCTGCATCCGCTTGGGCAGCCTCTGCCTTGTGCAAATCCTCCTCGATAGTGGTTCGATCGCTGGCTGCATGCTGAAATGCTTGGACCATGCATCTGAGCTACAGTTATTCCGTGCAAGAGAAAGTTAGTGACTCTTCAAGAGTAAATAATGAAACAAAAAACATTATTTTTTATGAAGGCTTACCCGCTCGTACAACACGGACAACTCGCCAACTCTCTCAAGTTCCGGGAGGCTCCTACACCTCTCCTGTTCCTCCTCCAAAGCAGCCTGATCCGCCAGAGTCTGTACGGCGGAAGTCTTCTGCTTCTTAGCTGTTGAGGCACTGGACGGAGCAGGTGCAGGCCTCTTTCGGGAAGAGGTAATTGTGTCCTTCAGGAGTTTGTCCTGGACAGGGATGGATGCCGACCGCAGAGCTCTCTTGGGGGACGGAATCTCAGCGGATTTTCCCTTGTTCAGCAAACTCTGGGTTTGAAGATCCTCCCCAGCTTTCACTCCCTGTTCTACGTCCGCAGCATATTTAGCCGCATTCTTCGGATTCAGCATCGGAAGAGTAGGAGGTGTGTTCACAATTCTGTTCCGCGTCCCTGAGGTGACCTCTAGAGCCTGCTGCTCTCTCTGGATCCTCTTTCGTTCTTGGAGAGTCGACATGATATACCTCCACCAAAAATATGCGAAACAAAACAAGGAAGAGTTAGAAATAGACATCAAAAAGCAAAGTGCAGATAAAACTAATAAACTCGGAATTCACAAGTTAAGAGCAAAGAAACATAGAGACAGGATAGAAGGATTACTGAAATCTTCATTTCTGCCACACTCGACGGGTCTAGTCAAGCCAGCCAAGTATGGTAAAGGCTGACAGGTGAATCCGTTAAACGGAAACTTCCGAGGCTTGGGATCAGCCCCTTTGTGCAACCTAGCCACCCACTTCGGATGGTTGCTGGCCAGGACGGTAGTCCGTGATGTCAGCTCTTGACAATTTTCGGGGAAAACCCCATTGTTCTCTTGCCCTCTCGGGCTTACAACCAAGTGAGGAGATAGAGTCAGAAATAAAATTAAAGTTTGACCTATTTACAAATGTGTACATGAGGCCATTGCCCGGACTAAAGGAAATGTTGAAGAGTTGGCGGAAGTTTTCAAAATTTATTTCCATCTTCTTCCGCTTGCAGAAGACAGCGAAGCAGATAAGATTAGCCAAAGATTTTGGGATAACCTGCATCGGACTGATGCCGAGGTGATCGAGGATCCCCTTGATGCTTGGGACAATTGGGAGCCTCCATCCGCATTGGAAGGCGATCTCATGGACTGCCATGTACCCGTCCGGCGAATTGTAGAAGGCCTGCTCCGGAGTGGGTAGGAGGATCTCTACAGAGTCTGGGAAAGCCCACTTCCGCGTCCATTCTGGAATCTGGGACTCCTTCACTTTAGTGGGGCAAGTTGGGAGAGCCCCATCTTCATTCAACTCCCCCTGGGGATCCGCGATGGCGACAGAAGTGTGTGACGGGGGAACTTAGTCCGCCACGCATTTATTCCGCGCTCCCCTGCCCTTGGCTTAGAAGGGATAACAGCCTTTAGATTGAGCTGGCTCTTTGACCGCCCAGATCTTTTCCACGGACAGACAGTTTGAGACGCTTCTTCCATCTCCTTGTCTCCCTCCTCCTCTTCACCTCCTTCCTCCTTCATGGAAGCATCATTTGTGCCCGGAATTGATTCCGCGGCCACCCTCTCCTCATCACCCGACTAAAACATTTCCACATCATCTGGATCCTGCTCCGTGTCCCCACCCTGTTCAACCAACACTTCGTCCGCACCCTCATCAACCCCACCACCTCCAATCGTCCTAGCACGGACTGTGACCCTAGTCCGCCAAGCATTCCGCTCCCCAGACGCTACATTACTTGGGCCAACCCCAACCTGGAGGACAAACGTCCCCAGCATCCGAGTCACCCAAAGAAGGAACTTCCACCACTTCCTTCGGACCAGCATCTGGTTCCACCGCTTGAATCACCACATTTTCAGGGATCACCTGATTATGGGGCATCTTGAACTCCCCATGATCTGAGACGGCATCACTCTGAGTAGCAGATGATGATCGCCGATCCGCATCATCATCGTAGTTCTGGGCCTCAGGAATGTTTTGACTATCGCTCCCAGACATCCAAGGGCACAAGAAACGGATCAGTCAAGAATTATTTTTGTCCGAGAGTTCATTTATGTATCTTATTAGGTCCGGGCTAGTAAGAGAAACCCTAGGTAAACTGAGCATTCTCAGGCCACAAATCTCCTAACCATTGGCACACCAATGGCACATACAGTGGCGCATGTGGTAGTGCCATAGGGGGATTTCATGTGCCATCGATACCTAATCTAGTACATAAAAAGCAGGTACTGTGCCAAGACTGCGCCGTTTATAGGAATATACGGGCCTAATGGCACCATTATTCCACACAAATGGCACATGCACAGTGCCATTGAACCAAGCACAATCTACGAATTTTTGGCCAAAAAATCTACAAGTTTTGCCATACTAGCAGTAAGCCTATCCAATTCCTATATGATTACATATCATTACTGAAAAACATAGCATGCAAAACATACAAGTGTTTCCTAAATTTATCATACGACATGGTAAATTTACACGGAAAAGAGCCAACAGTCACCAAGACTTAAGGCTACATAGTACTTCATTCAAATAATTTTGGGGATTCAAGCATAACCCTACACTGGGTACTATAACATACATCTCTACAGAATTCAAACACAATTCTAAAGTGAGATTTCAAATCCTGAGCATGCACGCATCAATTCAACAAGCAACAGTACGCAACGAGTAGAAATTGAAAAGCATCTCAGATCTCAGAAGAGGGAATGAGCCACTTACTTGATAAAATTATATTGGTGAAAAAGGTCTAAGTTGCTGAAAACTTGGCTTCCCCTTGAGTATTGCTTGCTCGGATCTCCTGATGCTCTGAGAGTACTGGTGTTGGTCCAGATAACGGCAAAGTAAAAGACTAGAGGGGGGGTGAATAGTCTTTTAAAACTTTTGTCGATTAACACAGTTTCTCAGATATCTGTGAGGATATCTGATACTTAATTTCAGAGAGCGGAAGACTTTTCTGTGATAAGTGCACGTGCTCAACAAGATAGGTGTAAATACTTTGCAAGGTAAATAAAGCAAGTAATAAAATGCAGAAAGTAAATAACACAAATCTTTTTATAGTGGTATCTGAAGGTGGCGTAATCCTTCAACTAATCCACTTCGGCCTTTCTCAGACCTAGAATCCACTAAGACAGATAATTGAGGTAACCTTACAAGTATCTTCTCTCGATTCCTAAATACACACTAGTTCCCAACCAAGTGTTCCCCTGAGTTATTCCCACAAACCAAGTACTTCCTGTACTCAGAAACCTCTTTCCTGGAGTAATTCCTTAGTTTCCCAAACTAAGTACTTCCTGTACTCCACGCCAATTAAGGTGTTGGTTAAGGTAGTTTGTCAGGTGAGCTTCTTTAATAACTTGTTCATTTATGCAGATAGCTCTGAGAATCAAGTATACTTAATACACTTTGCAATGTATGGTATCTTGTTCTTTACTGACCCAAGTCTATGATAAATGTTCAAGAGAATGAATCTCAGATATCAAATCTTAATTCAACTCTTTCACAAATAGCAATGCTTGTTAAGGATCAGGACACTTAGAACTTTTGTGCTACTTAGAATCAAGAGCTTTGGTCGCAATGGTAAGTAGTGTGCTTGAGAGTTTTAAAGATAATGTTCAGTGTAAGTTCTGTGTTCTAAGGTGTGTTCTCAAGCAGTCTAAGTGTTGATATTTATAGATAAATTTGAGTGTCGTTTGAATAGTATCCGTTAGGCTTAAATTAAATTCAAACTATTGATATCTGAGTATAGTACTGTAGTACGTTTGTCTTCTTCTTCAGAAGCTACTGTTTTTGTTCAGACATCTCAGTCCGTGCATTCAATGCATTGTACTATACTTTGTCCTGTAGTGTCAACGGAACTATGCATTGTATCAGAGATCTTATACTATCAGAGTTCTCTGAAGCTTTGCACGTCCTTTTCCAGAGATTATCACAACTCCAGATACCACTTGTTGAAACAACTTGTTATAATATATTTCTTTTTCAGAAACATAGTTTATGTCCAAGGTATCTGAGTGTAGATATATGTGGGCACTTTCCTCGTTTCAGAAACCTTTTATTTCTCAGATATCTTTTGCAACACTGTTTATTTAAAAACGCTTGTGTCTTCAAGATATCTGGTCATAGGTATCTGAAAACCCTTGTCTTCAGCAATCTTATGCAGTCTTCAAATCTTCAAATCCGTTGAACTTTTCCTGCTGGATGCCTTCTTCTTGGTCTTCTTTAGAGGAACATTCAGAGACCTAACATCCTATACAAGATTTGCTAGACTATCATACCTAGTGAGTTTCCTCTTTTACAGCGTTCAAGTGAACCAAGAGTACTAACCACCTTTCTGAGCTAAGATAAGTCATTAGGTTGCTGATCAAAATCTAAACAGATATTCCTAACAAATTTCCCCCATTTTGATCAGTCAACGATGACTATCTGACCTATTACAAATCTGGATGAGGAAACAATCCACCACTTAATCATTTCTTATGATCTTCCAATTCATATAATTAAGTGCAGAAAGTAAACATCATCCATATTAGAAGGTGTGATCTTTGCTGACAAGTTATCTTTTATAGATTGATATCTGAGAGTAGGTTCATCAATTATGTTACAATGAAAATTCAGATAACTTTTACAAGATAAAACAACAATAAGGTACAGTCAGCAAGATACAAAAAAAATTACATAGTGAATTAGGACAACAGGAGTAACCAAGCTCCAAGTAGACATCCTAATAAACTAGTCTTCAAGTCTTCAAATCTTTAGCAGCTCCAAGGATCAATTTGCATACTCCCTATCTCCAAATCTTTTGATATCATCTGAGTAGTCATAGATCAAGGTTCTGACCAACATCTCAGTGTCTCTGGCATAACCACATACTTCTTTGTATGATTTGGTGGGATTCTTCTTGGCAAAGTGTTTGACCCATAAATACTTTCCCCATTTCCAGGCATGCTCAATTCTGATATCTAATAGCTTGAAGTAATCATATATGATCCTCAGATATCTGATGTCACCCTTGTATTGATCTTCAGTCATGTAGAATGACTCAAAGGGTTCCACAGCAAGTCTTGGCCTTGTGCCTGTTCCAGTGAGGTTTGGGACTTTATGCACATCATCAGGTTTTCCATAAGGACATTCATCATTAAGGTCCTTCCTCATGGCTTCAACTCTCTTGACAACTTCAAAATCCAACCAAGCTTTGACATGATTGGTGTTGATCAAGATTGGCTTATCTTTTCTCCATGCCATAAGTTGTTGATGGATGGGTACTGGAAATCCTTTCTCATTTACAAGCAAGTGCTTGAGTTCCAGTATCCAGTATCCATTCCTCTGATGAATACACCTGTAGGAGGAGGAGGAGTTGTCAGTCTTCACATACTCAATTCTGGCTTCTTCTGGCCTGAGTGGAAGTTGACCTTTTCTTCTTTCAGCTCTCAATCTATTCCTCCTTTGCCTTGAGTTTTCCCTTGGATTGCTTGAAGAACCACTCTGGATAGACTTGGTATTTCCAGAGGGTGTTTTAGCTGCCAAAGGCTTTGTAGCTATGGGCTCAGTTAGGCTATCAATTTTTCTTTTTCTGTGAAGAGGAGCTTCATCTTCATCAGTCTCTTCATCATCATCATCAAGATTAGTTTTGCAGCCTTCTTCATTGCCCAGGGATTTGATTTGGCCTTCTTCTTCTTCTTCTTCTCCAGAAGACTCATCAATCCCTCTTACGTGTCTTCTCCTTGGAGCCTTGGTACTCCTTGGAGGTTTCTGTGCTCTGGCCCTTGTTGTCATTCCTTTTCGTGAAGTTCTTTGTGGTGGCCACTATCCGTAGGCGTCCGACCGAGGAGGGCTTATTAATTCTGAGAGGTGGTTGTTCAGATTTTCTTTTGTTTCCTATTCCTCTTCCTCTCTGAGCATCTTGAAATCCTTCCCCCTTAGTCATTGTTGACTGACTAAGAATCACAAAGGATTCTAAAAGGGAGTCAGAGTTGCCTTGCAGATAGTTGTAAGCAGCAACCAACTATTCCAGATTGGCCTTGAGCTCTTGATTTTGTTTGATAAGACCTGTTTCCTTATCAGTGAGCTCTGCCAGTGGGCCTTGAGTAGCATCTGCTTTTCCAGCAGCATAACTAGCCTCATTGAGGGCTTTTTCAGCAAGATTATTGTCATCATCCCTTACCATGCCTAGGTCTCTCTGAGCAATGACCAAGCTTGTTGTTCTTTGAGTGATTAACTCAGTGAACTTTTTCATTTCAAATAGGAGATGCAATTACTTCTTCATTTGTTGAGACAACTCCTTTCTTAGAGTTGCGTAACACGTATCCGCCATGTAATCATGGGAGTTGAGATTTGGTTTCTTACTGAAGCTTTGAGGAGCTATCAGTTTTCTCTTTAAGTGAGAAACTCCCAAGTGAACATTTGCATGTTCTGCCAAGGTTCTGTCTTCTTCATCATCTGAGTCATCAGCCTAGGATCTTCATCCTCTTGTACTTCTTCATCAAGATTTCTGAAGGCGGCAACCATCTCAGATATGGGTTTCTTGCCTTTGGAGGATGGTTTCTTTGGTGAAGATGTAGCTTTAGCATCATGCTTTGCTTCAGATGCTTGTTCAGCATCTAGCTCCTTAGTAATATAGTCAACAGCATCCCAGAGCTCTTTAATCTCAGAGTAAGCTTGTGTTTCCTTGCATGTTTGTTCTTCAAGTTTGTCTAGCTTGACTCTGGATTCAGCTATCTTTTCTTCCAGTTGAAGATGTAGCTGTTGTTCTTCCTCCAACAGTTGTTTGAGTTGAGCAACTCTGGCTTGTGCATTTGATATTTTATGAGTGTTGTTCTCAGAGTGCTCAACTACTTGGTCAGTAGAGTCCTTATGTTGGGGAGATGGATGGGTAGATTTCTGAGGAGATGGAGAAGGGGATTGCTGTGATGTCCTCTCAGTGTGCTTTTCAACAACTGAGGCATTGTTTCCTTGTGGAATCCCTCATGTCCCTGGTGCAGGGGCATCATCATCATCTTTCTTATCCTCATCCTTGTGATGGTCAGAAGGAGGATCTTCATAATTGTTCTCATCAGTCTCCTTCTCTTCTTCATCTTCAGAGACCAGATTGATCACTTCTGGAATAGTGATCATTTGCCCATTTACCTCCTCTTGTTCAGAGGGTATGCATTGTAAGGTCTGGGGCAAAGTAGGCTTGAATGCCATCTGCATTCTGGTCTGACCATCTACCTTCTCAAAAGCTTCTATGAGCTTGTGTGCAGCTTCTTTGATAAAGTCCTTATGCATCAGAGTAGCAAAAGAGTACTGCTCTGTTGGGAACATAGCATGGACATAATTCACCAAGTCAAAAGCTCTGACTCTTCTCAATTGGTGATCAGTCACATTTGTTAATTCAGTCAGATCTGAGCTTCTGAGCTTTTGCCACTTTCTGAAACACTTGAGATGTTTCTTTAGTGTGTTGTTCTTGAAGAATGTAAGCAGGTCTTCTGTTGAGAATAAAGAAGCCTTTTGCACACTTGTTTGAGCCTGAAAGAAAGAGTTTTGAGTTAGATTCAAAACTTGTGTAGATATCTGAGTATTTGTGTAGTCAGGTTTCTGAGTTACCTGAATGAATACATCAGGCTCAGAGACTTGTGCTACTGAGGTAGGGGGTTCCTCAGATATCTTGTTGTGAGGTGGGGAATTGGTAGTTTGGTCCTCATCAACCTTTCTTTCTGCTTGAACCTGAGATTAGAAACATAACACTTAGAAAATTTTATCAAGAAAAATTTTATTGACAAGTCAGATATCTGAGAGGTCAATTACCTCCGTTGGAGGCTCAAATACTTGTCTCTCAGAGACTTGTGCAGTCTCTGGAATATTTTCTTGTGATGAAGACCTTGATGCCTCATCAATTTCCATATGTTGTGAGGATTGAGTGGGCAACTCCTCAACAACTTCTACTTCTTTTTGAACCTGTTAAGTAGAATGTGTTAGTTTGAGAAAAATGATCAGAGATTTGTTCTTTGAAGAATATAGATATCTGAATGAAATACCTTCTCTATAGAAGATTCAAATACTCGTTCTTCAGAGACCTTGGAAGTCTCTGGATTCCTCTCTGAAGAGATAAACTTTTCAGTCTCTGCATTTTTCTTCTCAGTTGGAGCCTATTAGAAACAAACACTTATTAGTAAAGTGTACAAAGCACATATCTGAGTTATATCTTAAGGAACTATTTTCTACCTGTAAGACAGGCTCCTGTTCCTTAAGTGGTGAGGCTATGGAAGCCTCCTTCTCAGATTCTAAGGTAAGCTTTGCAGCTTCCTTTTGTTGTTGTGTTTTTAAATCAGCCTGCAACAAAGAAATTACAATAAGTAACAAGATTTAGGCATAAGTTATCACAAGTAAAGAGTTAAACCATTCAGCTACCTGAGCTTTGTCAGGCTGACTGGTCTCTGGAACTTGTGAAGTTTCCATGCATTGGTCTTGTTGTTCTTGGACCACTACTTTGTTGGAAGTTTCAGGTACTTCAGACCTTTCCTGAGCATGCAATCAGTTGCCTCCCCTGGTTGATCATTCTGAGTAGATGCCTCAGTTTGATCCCTCTCATTGAGTCAGAACCCGCTCTTTTGCGTGTTTTTCAAAGAAGGAAAGATGCTGGTGTTTGTAACTCAAGTACCATTTCAGTAGTATCCACATCTGGCTGTTGTGGTTGTTGTGCTTGAGACAGACTTTTGAGTGTTGAGGCAATGGCATTATCCTCCAACACTAGTGTATCACTCATCAGAGTATCTTCAATATGCTTCAGTCTTTCCTGTTCTGATGGTGTAATTTCTCCAGTGACCTTGGACACAGTTGCTTCTTCAGCAACCTTTGAAACAGGTGCTTGTTCAGCAACCTGTGGTGTAGGTTCTTCTTCAGATACCTCTACACTAGTTACTTTTTCAGTAACCTTAGCCCTTTTTTATTTTTCTAGGACTTGAGAGATGACTAAATCATCATCATCGTCGGGGCTCTCATCAGCATTAGGAACTGATTGGTCCATAATCCCTGCGGTTTCTACAGATAGGGCTTGGTATCTATCACTACTTTCTTTAGCAGCATTGATAAGTTCATCAGCTAGGCTTTCGGCAGTAGTTTTAACATTTCTGAAAGCACTTTCTCTTGTTGAGTCTACTTGTTCAGTAGTCGATACCTCTTTTGCAGCATTGATGAGTTCATCTGCAGCGACGGCAGATATCTGGGAATTGACAACCATAATGGGTGTGTCTTCTGATTTTCCAGCAGACTTCTTTCGTGAAGTTCTGGGCTTTTTGGTCGCAACCTTTCCCTTAGATACCTCTTCAGTATTTCGCTTCTTGGAACCTTTCTGAGATCCAGTAACCTTTTTCATCAAGTTCGTATACTCATATTTGTAGACTAGGTTAATGATGGCTATGTCAGCCTTCTCTCTGAGCTCAATGCCAAGCTTCTCCAGCAAGTAGCATATCTTTAGACCATAGCTCACTATGGCCTTTGGCTCAGCAAGTCCCTTAGCGATTCTCAAAGCCTTGAATCTTCTTCACAAACTTCATAAAGGCGTACTTGCCCCAATTGAAAGGGTTTTCCAGCCTTTTGTCTTGTTGTTGTAACAAGAACATCATCATCTAGCGTTCTTGGCTTATCTGGTCAGCACCTCCTTGTAGACCATCAAAGCATCTGTGAAGAATGCATGCCAACACATCCCAGTGAACTAACAGATGTCTGGTTCTGATGTCAGCAAGCTTGAAATAAGTGGGTGTATCTTGTTTATCAGTGTCACACACACCACTGTAAAGTTCTTTTACACCTTCACGGAGATCTTCATCCTTAGTGTCTATTTCAAAATCCTTTCCAAGATTTTGAAGATCAAACAACTTACAGAAAGTTGTTAAGTCCAAAAGAATTTCCTTTCCTTGGACCTTAGTCTTTACAGACACTATTGCAGTGCCTTCAGAAACACATGATATAATCCTAGAGTTGTTATAGAATTCTAATACATCCAGTGAAGAAACTCTACTGGGAAGAGCAGATAGAAAACCCTTGATTTGTGCCTTTTCAAGCATGTCAAAAATTAGTTTCCTATCGGCTTGGTTTTCAACAGCCGCCGTGAGGTACTCCTCAATCATGGCACCATCCCAAATCAACCTGTGATTTGAAGTCCAATGATCGGGATTAAAGTCTCCTACCAATCAATTGTTCACTATAACCAACTCTGGTGCTTGCTTTTCAGCAGTACCAGTGGTAGAAGATTGGAATTTCTGGGTAGACGAACGCTTAGGAGCCATCTCTTTATATAGTACAAGTGTTTGAAAGTCTGAAAGAGATTTGGGTGAGAGATTAGTGATTCTTTGCAGAAAAACTAACAAAGATTTGCAGAGGTTGAAGAATGGTTTTTGCTATTCTTGTGTAAGACAAAATGTGGGATTAGGCGAAAGTAATTTCTTTTGCCAAAATCCTATATATATAGCAACGTAATTCAAACAAACATATATATACAAATTAGTTTTGTATATGCGTGTCATGAATTGCGATAGGCGTGGGTAAAAGTTTGTTCGGCATTAAATGCATAGTGGACCATGTCGGAATTTCAACAGTTCAATTCTTACAGAGAATTAATCTCCGCCGTTAAGATCAATCGCCCATTTTATCAAGGGTCACCATTGATTCTTCAGCAATGATCACAATCAGCAATTGTAATTGTGCCCATTTAATGAATTTTGACTATTAGCTATCTGAGTCACGTTTCTGTGTGAATGAGAATACTGTTTGTATCTGATTCTATCTTATACTTGTTGTCTTTTCACAGTTTTACACAAAGATAGAAATAATACAAATTTCAAGATAGTAGTTATTTGTGACAACAGTTGTACTATTCTCTTTTGTGTTCCCCCTCACTGAGTGATCTAGATATCTGAGTACCCGTCTCAGAAATCTTTAAATAGCCATTTTACCCTTTAGCCTTTGGTTTCTGGATACCCGTTCCAGATTCCTCTTCTCTGGATACCCGTTCCAGATTCCTCTTCTCTGGATACCCGTTCCAGATTCCTTTTCTCTCTCTCCTTTGATATCTTCTTCAGATATATGTCCTATTCGGAACGCTCATCAACACACTTGTTCTTTTTATAGTTACCAACTATCTTCTACCAAGATACTTGGAAACTAGGGGGACATATGTTGATACGGATATATGTCCAATCCGCACCATAGAGTGTGTCCTAGAGCACATCACGGCTTAATGGCCAATTCAGTACTGGTCTGACCTCACATGGTCCGTCCTAAGAGAATCAACCAGTACGCTAAAGTCACTACACCCTCACAGCTAGTCCGAGCTAGCTGGGAAAAGGACTTCTAAACCTGGCTACGTCAGTACAAAGATGCCCAACGGACCGGACGAGATAGCCTCTCGGATGCCACCTTTACATTAAGACCAAACGTATATGTTGGAACCACTGAGATACTTTCGTGAGACTCTTGGGTCGGACATCCAGAGTTACCCAAGGGCACATCAACCAAGCAGACAGATCTGTCCGAAGGACTTACACGGACCCAACATGCGGAATAGTACTCTCGGAGGGAAAAGGTCCAAACTACCCTCCTAGGCCCACTAATCGGTATTGGACTACTGTTCACTATTGGGCTATGGGCCAAAGGTAGCATTGGTGTCCAAATCTGAATCATACACTTGGCACCATCTTATGAGTCACTTCATAAGCTATAGTCTCTATAAATATAACTCAAGGTCCAAACTTTGAGGTAAGCCATATTGAATATCATAACCTTCCTCATAACTATTACATTGAGAGCTTTCTAACTCTCTCTTGAGTAAAGTCTCTTACCGGATTGACAACTAGCAATCCGGGTAACCCTTCTAACCCCCCCCCCCCCCAGTCCTTTCAGGTACCCTGGTCCGGACAGAGAGCCCAGCTCGGACTTCAAGTAGGAGGCAGATATTAGAATAGGTTATTTGTAGTAGTTTAGTTAGTGCTTGAGGCTAAACCCCTCAGCAGAGAGTTTCCAGGACACACCTCAACAAGCATTTGGGTCATTGGACTGTGGAGTCGTAGCTTGTCAAGTAATTGAGAATCTTGTTCGGGGGGAGCCTATAGTGAAGGGTAATTGGAGTCATGAAACTGTTGGTTTTTATCGTGCGAAAATGGTGAAGGAATTCTATGGGGCCATGAACTGGGGTGGTGATACATGAAGCATTATGTATCGATGAAGTATTTCTTGGTGTGGATTAGTATATTTTGTTGAGGCATGTTTTAGAACTCCATGTAGTGTTGTTAAATATCAAAACTTTTGCTTTAGTTCTGTAACATTGTCTATGATTCTACTTATGTTTCCTAAAAGACGTCATTAGTGTTTTATGCTTAAGTCCATTAATGTTATGTGAACTGAAATCCATTTTTTGGACAACAAGTACTTAGTTATATTTTTAGTTATTTGAACTTCATTATTAACTAGCATAATAATGTTAATGACTTCAAGTCTTGTTTCTAATTTAATCGCCTGATTAATGTTTTTTTTTGTAGTGGTAATATTTTACTTGGTCTGAATTTCTTTTTAAAATTTCATGCAAATTTGCACTTAAAACTATTAGTGATGGTCCTGTAGAAGGCGAATTAGGTAATGTGCCATTTACTATATTTTCTCCTTTTGCACATAAAATCATTTGTCATTGTACTGGTCTTGTTTGAATTAAGTAATGTGCTATTTTTTAAAAATTTAATGGGCCATAAGCTGAGGCTTTAACCATTAAATAATTAATTCGAGATTATATTAGGGATTATGTTGATACAACCATTTTTGTGGGAAGTTGTTAATGGCCCTTTTTTCCCCCTTTTGATGGGCCGAATAAAATGGACCAAGATTAAAGTATGGAGTTTTTAGTGGGCCGCAGAAGGATTTTATTGTGGGACTTATTTGATGGGCCAGATTTGAAAATGTTTTGTAAGGCCCATCAATTTAATCTGCCAAAAATTACCGTTGATTGATTAGACTTGAATCTATCCGTTGGTTATTCAAATTTGACCACATTTTACCACTATATATAGTAGAAGCATATTTTTGCTAAAGATTATTTCACTTAGCTCAACAAAATGTCATCCTCCACTGAAAACCAGAGACGCCGATTCAATTTGCAGATGGCAGTGACATAGTCTTTGTCATTCCTCTTGTAATGAAATTGAAACCCAAGTTTTGCTGCGTACTTGATGAGTTTGTTTCTGAATTCAAGGACTCCACCATCAAAAGTCTGGCCAATTTTGAAATCAAACTACCCCAGTTTCCTGATTTCAGAGCTGGTTCATCATATGCATCATATGTCGGACATACGTCATAAGTTGAACGGGAGGTTGTAGCTCCTGGATAAAATTCTCCGGTTCTGTCTCGTTCTTCACGCCTTTCCCTAGCTGTTTGGACTTCTTGGACATTGGAATGTTGAAAGGGTGGCTCAATTTCAGGTTGTTGGTACTCCTTTGTTCTAGGTTCTGGAAATGTGTATATCCTTTTCACAGGTGGTTGATGATGGATCACAGGCTCATTTTCAGTTTGTTGGAAATCAATAGGCTCTGCATTGTCAATGGATTGGTCATTCAAATCAATGTCAGGGAATAAAGTCCTTGGAACCACAATGCGATCACTCACAACTCTAGCCTCTACAGTTGGATTGTTAGAAGATCCAACAGCTCGAATGATACGGTCACCAATTGAAAATGACTGAGAGCAACTATGATCGTTGTTGACCGGCGTAACAGAAGGTATATGGGGTTGAATATAATTCTGATTTGACAACGGGGTTGTGGAGATGTATGGTGGCTGATTAATCGGTTGATTAGGTGTAGTTGGTGTCTCAAATGTACGCACTGATTTAGGTTGAGACAATGATACATAAACAATCTTATGCTCAAGCATCTGACAAATGAGTACCATGTTGGCATAATCTGGTTGTGAAACTAGAGAGCATTTTTCATTCTTCCTAATTTCGAAGTGAAACTTCTTGGTAGCTGTCTGTGCCCATTCTATCCTCTCTGGAAAACTCAGGCAAAATGACCATACAATCAGGTTAAGTGGAGACTATCACTCACAATTGTACATATATTTGGCAACTAATTACGAAATTATGTCAGATTTTCCAAGGCATAATACCATTTAGTAAGGCAATACAGCAACATATAATGTAGCTCATAGTTAGAAGATAACATCATCGTTTCAGATCAACTATCTCCGACAGAAGTAACACAAATCTTCCAGAAAACAATTTACCCTAACCAAAATCTTTGAACCTTATTAGGTTTAATAAAATCAGGTTAAGTAGGAGTCTATCACTCACAATTGTAGATATATTTGGCAACTAATTAGGAAATTTTATTTGGTTTTCCAAGGCATAATACCATTACTAAGGCAATACAGCAACATATAATGTAGATCATAGTTAGAAGAAAATATCATCGTCCCAGAGCAAGTATTACGACAGAAGTAACACAAAACTTCCAGAAAGCAATTTACCCTAAACAAAAACAACTTGACTTAGAAAATTTACCTGAGAAAATCCGACCGAAGTCGTCAAATCTAGGTGCTTCTGTTAACCGAACACAAAGTGTCTGTCCCCGCAGATGCAACGATGACGAAGTCAGCCATGAATTCTTCAATTTCAAATAAGAGTGTTTGCAATTGCAATTTGAGAGGGGTAAAGGGATTTTAGATTAACACAGTATAAATGTCAATTGAAAGTATAGAGTTATATTCAAATTCAAAAAGGGCTGAATAGTTAACCTGACAAAAAGTACGATTAGCTTGTATGGGGAAAAATAGGCGGCAGGGGCCTATTTGCAAATAACAAACCATGGTTTGTTATGATTTCGTATGACAGATGGGTGAGTTCGTATTGGGTTTGGGTACCGTAAAAATGCTCGTAACTAAGACAAGTTCTTGTCCAGATTTCGTACTGGACATCAAAAAAACCTTTTCAAATATAGAAAATTACAAGCAGTTACTCTGACATTGTGATCAAGAACAATTCCTATCACATCAACAATGACACAAGTAAATGTAAAGTGCACTGGTAACATAAAAGAAAATGACATATCAAGCTTTCCAGAATTGGCCTCGACATAATAGAAAAAACTTCATCGGTAAGCTTTTTATCATGGATTAAAATTTCGGTTTCAAATTATTAAATTTATGAGTCGTTTCGGAAATGTTTTGGATTGTTTCGAAAATGCATATATTAAATAGAATTACACACCATACTTGTAAAAAGTAAGATTGAAAATTAGAAAGGGGACAACACTCCTAAAAATCAATGGAGACTCATCTAAAATTAAATAATAAGAATTATCATCAAATCTTGCTACCCTCAAGAATTTCTACAAGAGGAACACCTTTTTAATAAGTATTTAAACTCACCTAAGATTAAAGATAAGTCTTACAACTAAACAATTGGACAACCTGTAACTCACTCCAAATTATATATGGATAAAATAAGTATTTTCTACCACTTTTGTAAGACTCCACCTGGCCTTTATTACATACAGTTTCAGCTTTATCTCCATGCCCTTTCGTCTTCATCACAGTCACAGTTACTAGCTATTTCTTCTTCTTTTCTAAATAATTCAACTCCCAATTACTCCAATTAAAAGAATAGCATCAAATTCTGAAATAAACAATCGACTGGTGAAATTTACTAAAAGACACGCCTCCCTAGTCCCTACCGTTAGTTTTTACTTGTTCAGTTTATGTATTGTTGGGTTTTTTTGGGAAAATAACCTCAAAGGTTACGTAGCGGAAAGTTTAAATTTTCACCAACAATGAATAACTGATAAGCTATACAAATACTTATAATTGCAATAACATATAAATCGAAAGCTTACTTGCTATGGCGGCATATTAAGCTTCATGGATCTTGATGCATTGAACAACGAAGCCCTAGATCTGGTTGTTTGTATAAGCAGTCGACCTTAATTGATCCACATCAATTGAGCACCAACGGACAATTGACTAGTTATAAGAATAATTGTCTACACATCAAATACTTGAATTATCTTATTATGTACTAGAGCTGATTATCAGTCTTTGACTATTAGATCTATTCACATACACTATTTAGACAACTCGAGCAAAAATGAAAAATATACTCACTGTAGACCAAAACAACAATAGTCAGCTGCCTTCTAGGAAATATTACACATTACAACACTGGCATTAAGCTAAATGTCAACAAGTACAACAAAAAAGTACTGCACATACACAACATATTCTCAACAAAATGCAAGTAATACATTCCAAAACTAAGCTAGCCAAATTCATCATATTTCCAGCACTCAGTAATAGCTAGCTAAATCCATCATAATTCCAGCAGTCAATAAGATCTACAATCCTATGCAAGAATCACATAATTCCTGGACATTTACATTCAATATTGCACACACGACAATTCTTTGATGTAATGCTCTTTTTTTATGTCGATGCAGGAGCCGAAAGGTTCTTTTCTGATGCAAAAACAGAACATCTCTTTTTTTGAGATTGATGCAGTAGCCTTTTTTGATGTTGATGCAGTAGCCTTTTTTGATGTTGATGCAATAGTCTGAAGGTCAAAGTTATTTCTACAAGTAGGTCATGATTCACTGTCCTCATTGATGGTATCTTCGTACTCCAATTCACAGTCCCGACTGATGTGACAATGAAATGTGCATCTTTGCACACTTTTAGACCGTAGATTTTTGACCAAGATTCAATATTTACATCATATTATGGCCAATTACCAACTTCTTGTGTATTTTGTAGGTCAGGATCGTGTTTTCGAGGAATTACACGTTTTTCGGTGACAAAACGTCATATTTATGCCAAATCGAAGAAAATAAGGAAATACGAGGATTTAATCCTACATGGAGCTAGATAAGTCCGATGAAGTCATGCTACCTACCGTTGCAAAGCTCTCGAAAAAACATGAATTGCTGAAGAAGGACACTTTTCAAGATAACAGGTTTCGAAGTCCGAAATCAAGCCGCAAGACAAAACAACAAGCATTTGGGCCAAAACAGTTAGTGCGGTCACCTCAGGTGACCGCAGAGGCCTTAGTGCAGTCACTTAGTGACCACAGTGACCCGCAAAAGGTTCCAGAAGTCCGTTTTCTGAGGTCCAACAAGCTAGAGCCCGCCATTTAACCTTCCCTATACATTCTAGACTGTTGGAGCACGAAATTTACACTATAAATAAGTGTATTGGGGTCTTATAATCACTACACCGCAATCAAAAGTAGCTCTCTTGAGAGAGAAACAGTCCTCGGGGAAGAGAAACCCTAATTCAGTAAAACCCTGGCTGTCCGCAACCTGAAGAAGCTAAACCCTGGCCGTCAAGAACGACGACATCATACTAAGCCTTTCTTCTTCTCTTTTTTCGATTTCTTCTGTATTCTATTTATTATGACTATGAGTTGCTAAATACTTTCGTTAAGGCAAACCGCCGAAACTCTGTTGTGTTACTTCTTTATATACCATGATATATTAATGAATTAGTTTTAGACGTAATTTCGTACTTGCTCTTTATTCGTCCGAACTCTCCAAGTGGGGAATCCTTACTAACCGTGACTTGGTAACAAATTTTGCAAATTACCTTGTTCTGAAAACGAGACCTGTGATGGTGTGTTCAGTGACACAACATACTATTTGTTAGGAATATCTGTTTAGATTTTGATCAGCAACCTAATGACTTATCTTAGCTCAGAAAGGTGGTTAGTACTCTTGGTTCACTTGAACACTGTAAAAGAGGAAACTCACTAAGTATGATAGTCTAGCAAATCTTGTATAGGATATTAGGTCTCTGAATGTAATTTTTTATTCCTCTAAAGAAGACCAAGAAGAAGGCATCCAGCAGGAAAAGTTCAACGGATTTGAAGATTTGAAGACTGCACAAGATTTCTGAAGACAAGGGTTTTCAGATACCTATGACCAGATATCTTGAAGACACAAGCGTTTTTAAATAAACAGTGTTGCAAAAGATATATGAGAAATAAAAGGTTTCTGAAACGAGAAAAGTGCCCACAGATATCTACACTCAGATACCTTGGACATAAACTATGTTTCTGAAAAGAAATATATTATAACAAGTTGTTTCAACAAGTGGTATCTGGAGTTGTGATAATCTCTGGAAAAGGACGTGCAAAGCTTCAGAGAACTCTGATAGTATAAGATCTCTGATACAATGCATAGTTCCGTTGGCACTACAGGACAAATTATAGTACAATGCATTGAATATGCGGTGAGATGTACGAACAAAAGCGGTAGCGAAGAAGAAGACAAGCGTACTGATTACTATACTCAGATATCAATAGTTTGAATTTGATTTAAGCCTAACGGATACTATTCAAAAGGCACTCAAATTCATCTATAAATATCAACACTTAGACTGCTTGAGAACACACCTTAGAACACGGAACTTACATTGAACACTATCTTTAAAACTCTCAAGCATACTACTTACCTTCAAGCTTTCTGTTGCGACCAAAGCTCTTGATTCTAAGTAGCACAAAAGTTCTAAGTGTCCTGATCCTTAACAAGCATTGCTATTTGTGAAAGAGTTAAATTAAGATTTGATATCTGAGATTCATTCTCTTGAACATTTATCATAGACTTGGGTCAGTAAAGAACAAGATACCATACATTGCAAAGTGTATTAAGTATACTTGATTCTCAGAGCTATCTGCATAATTGAACAAGTTATTAAAGAAGCTCACCTGACAAACTACCTTAACCAACACCTTAATTGGCGTGGAGTACAGGAAGTACTTAGTTTGGGAAACTAAGGAACAACTCCAGGAAAGAGGTTTCTGAGTACATGAAGTACTTGGCTGTGAAAGCCGGGGAATAACTTAGGGGGAACACTTGGTTGGGAACCTAGTATAGTTAGGAATCGAGAGAAGATATTTGTAAGGTTACATCAATTATCTGTCTTAGTGGATTCTAGGTTTGAGAAAGGCCGAAGTGGATTAGTTGAAGGATTACGCCACCTTCAGATACCACTATAAAAAGATTTGTGTTATTTACTTTCTGCATTTTATTACTTGCTTTATTTACCTTGCAAAGTATTTACACCTATCTTGCTGAGCACGTGCATTTATCACAGAAAAGTCTTCCGCTCTCTGAAATTAAGTATCAGATATTTTCACAGATATCTGAGAAATCGTGTTTATCGACAAAATTTTAAAAGACTATTCACCCCCCCCCCCTAGTCTTTTACTTTGTTGTTATCTGGACCAACAAGTGGTATCAGAGCAGGAGGTTCCCAAGCCTTCTGCACTGAACTTAGATCCCAGATAAGTGCCCACTAACTGCTTTTCACCTACACTTAATTTGTTTGTTTAGTGTGTTTGCTGCAGGATGTCTTTAAGCGACGCCCCAATTCTCAAGCCAGAGAATTATGAGAAATGGAAGAACAACATGATGCTTCACCTAGAAGCCATCAGTGACGAAATGTTGGTCCAGATAACGGCAAAGTAAAAGACTAGAGGGGGGGGGGTGAATAGTCTTTTAAAACTTTTGTCGATAAAAACTATTTCTCAGATATCTGTGTAGATATCTGATACTTAGATTCAGAGCGCGGAAGACTTAAGATAGATAAGTGCGTAAGCAGTTAAAAAAGTGTGTGTGTGTGTGTTGCTGAAATGTAAGTACAGAAAAGTAAATAACACAGCAAGTATAGTGGTATCTGGAGGTGGCGTAATCCTCCAACTAATCCACTTCGGTCTTCCAAAGATCTAGAATTCACTAGAATAGATAATTGAGGTCACCTTACGAAAATCCTATTCTAAGATTCCTTAAACAAATGGTTCCCAACCAAATGTTCCCCCTGAGTTGTTCCCTCGCTTTCACAGCCAAGTACTTCCTGTACTCAGAAACCTTTTTGAGCTATTCCCTAGCTTCCCAAGCTAAGTACTTCCTGTGCTCAATAACCTTGGAGTTATTCCTTAGTTTCTCAAACTAAGTACTTCCTGTACTCCACGCCAGTGATGGTGTTGGTTTTTGGTTTGAGTTGTCAGATGAGCTTCTTTAATAACTTTTCAGTTAATCAGATAGCTCTGTGAATCAAGTATACTTAATACACTTTTCAATGTATGGTATCTTGTTCTTTTTACTGACCCAAGTCTTAGATAAATGTTCAAGAGAATGAATCTCAGATACTTGATCTTTCAATTCAACTCTTTCACAGATAGCAGTGCTTGTTTAGGATCAGGACACTTAGAACTTTAGTGCTACTTAAGATCAGGAGCTTTGGTCGTAACAGAAAGCTTTGAGGATAAGTAGTTTGCTTTGAGAGAGTAAGGTGTTCAGCGTGTTTATAGAGTTCAAGGTGTGTTCTCAAGCAGTCTAAGTGTTGATATTTATAGATGAATTTGAATGCCGTTTGAATAGTATCCGTTAGGCTTAATCGTAGACTAGTATTATCTGATTCTTTGCACGTCCTTATCTTCAATCTTCAGATACCACTTTATTGAAACAACTTTGTTGCAATATATTTCTTTTTCAGAAATGTGGTTAAGGCTCAAGGTATCTAAGAGTAGATATCTGTGGGCACTTTCCTGGTTTTCAGAAAACCTTCCAGTTCTCAGATATCTCTTGTGACATAGCTTGTTTAAAACTATTCATGTCTTCAAGATATCTGGCCAAGGTATCTGCAAAACTATTTCAGTAATCTTGTGCAGTTTCTTCAACTCTTCAATGTCGTTGAACTTGTTCCGCTTGGATGTCTTCTTCTTGGTCTTCTCTTCATAAAATAAAAATTACATTTTGAGACCTAACATCCTATACAAGATTAGCTAGACTGTTGGTCCAGATAACGGCAAAGTAAAAGACTAGAAGGGGGGGTGAATAGTCTTTTAAAACTTTTGTCGATAACAAATGTTTCTCAGATATCTGAATGGATATCTGATACTTAGAATCAGAGTGCGGAAGACTTAATAAAGATAAGTGTAGAAACAGTTAATAAGTGTGTGTGTGTGTGTTCTTTGAAGTATAAATACGAAATGTAAATGACACGACAAGTATAGTGGTATCTGAGGTGGCGTAATCCTCCAACTAATCCACTTGTCTATCGAGACCTAGAATTCACTAGAAATGATAATTGAGATAACCTTACAAAAATCCTATTCTAAGATTCGAACAATTGGTTCCCAACCAAATGTTCCCCAGAGTTGTTCCTAGCTTCTTCACCAAGTACTTCCTATACTCGAAACCTTTGAGTTGTTCCAAGCTAAGTACTTCCTATACTAAAAACTTTGAGTTATTCCTTAGTTTCCCAAATCAAGTACTTCCTATACTCGTAACCTTGGAGTTATTCCATTTTTCAAACTAAGTACTTCATACTCCACCGGTTTTGGTGTTGATTTGGTTTGAGTTGTCGATGAGTGTCTTAATAACTTTTCATTATTCGAGATAGCTCTGTGAACTAAGTTACTTAATACACTTTACTGACAGATGGTATCTAGTTCGATTTTTCTTGAAGTCTTATGATATCTGTTCAAGAGAATGATCTCAGATAGTTGATCTTTTGATTCAACTCCTTCACATATAGCTTTGCTTGTTTAGGATCAGGACACTTAGAACTTCAGTGTTTACTCAAGATCACAAGCTTTAGTCGCATGTAAAGCTTTGATAATAAGTAAGTTGCTTTGAGAGAGTAGAATGTTCGAGTTCTATGTTTCAACAGATGCAATGTGTGTCTCTCAAGCTGTCTAAGTGTTGATAATTATAGATGAATTTGAGTACCGTTTGAATAGTATCCGTTAGGCTCAAATTCGAACTATCGATATCTGTGTATAGTACTGTAGCAGGTTTTGTCTTCTTCTCAGAAGTTGTCGTTGCTTTTACTCAGACATCTCTGTCCGTGCATTAAATGCTTTGTACTATACTTTTGTCCTGTAGTGTCAACGGAACTATGCTTTGTATCAGAGACTAGACTTGTTGTCTGATTCTTTGCACATTCTTATCTTCATTCTTCAGATACCACTTGTATTTATTGAAACAACTTTGTTTGCAATATATGTTTCTCTTTCAGAAACGTGGTTAATGCTCAAGGTATCTGAGAATAGATATCTGTGGACACTATCCTTGTTTTCAGATATGTATCTCATTTCTCAGATATCTCTTGTGACGCTTTGTTTGAAAGCTGTTCGTCTACAAGATATCTGGCTAAGATATCTGAATAACAGATTCAGTAATCTTGTGCAGTTTTCTTCAAATCTTCAAATGTTGTTGAGCTTTCTGCTTGGATGTCTTCTTCTTGGTCTTCTCTTCATAAAATAAAAATTACATTTTGAGACCTAACATCCTATACAAGATTAGCTAGACTATCATACTTAGTGGGTTTCCTCTTTTACAATGTTCAAGTGAACCAAGAGTACTAATCACCTTTTCGAGACTAAGATAAGTCATCATGTTGCTGAACAAAATCTAAACAGATATTCTAACAAAATATCTAACAAATTTCCCCCATTTTGATCAGTCAACGATGACTATCTTCCCTATTACAAATCTGGATGAGGAAACAATCCACCACTTAATCATTTCTTGAGATCTTTCAAATCATATAATTAAGTGCAGAAAGTAGACATCAACCAAATCACAAGGTGTGATCTTTGCTGACAAGTTATCTTTTATAGAATACTATCTGAGAGTAAGTTCTTCAGATAAGTCGCAACTTAAGATTACAGATAACTTTAATACAGAATACAGTTGAGCTCAGTCACCAAAAATACAAAAACTACATAGTAAATTAGGACAACAGGAGTAACCAAGCTCCAAGTAAACATCCTAAAGAACTAGTCTTCAAGTCTTCAATCTTCAAGTCTTCAACAAAATTTCTATGGATCAGTCTGCAAATTTCCTATCTCCAAACCTTTTGATGTCATCAGAATAATCATAGAGAAGAGTTCTGACAAGCATCTCTGTGTCTCTGTATCCACAAACTTCTTTGTAGGTTTTGGTAGGATTTTTCTTGGCAAAAATGCTTGACCCATAGGTACTTTCCCCACTTCCAGGCATGCTCTATTCTGATATCTGAAAGCTTGAAGTATTCATAGATAATCTTCAGATATCTGATGTCACCCTTGTATTGATCTTCTGTCAGATAGAACGACTCATAGGGTTCCACAGCAAGTCTTGGTCTTGTGCCTGTTCCTGTGATATTCAGAATCTTGTGCACATCATCTGGCTTTCCATATGGACAGTCATCAGAGAGCTCCTTCTTCATGGCTTTAGTTCTCTTGACAACTTCAAAATCCAACCATGCTTTGATGTGATTGGTGTTGATCAAGGTAGGTTTATTCTTTCTCCATGCCATAAGCTGTTTGAGGATTGGTTCTGGAAATCTTGAATTTACCAATAGATGCTTAAGTTCCTGAATCCAATAGCCATTTTTCTGATTGATGCACCTATAGACAGAGGAATTATTGTCATACTTCACATACTCAATTTTGGCTTCTTCTGGCCTGAGTGGAAGTTGACTTTGTCTTTGTTCAGCTCTCAGTCTGTTCCTTTTCTGTCTTGAATTCTCTTTGGGGTTGTTGCTTGAAGAACTACCACCCTGGATAGATTTGGTATTTCCAGAGGGTGTTTTAGCTGCTAGTGGTTTTGCAGCTATGGACTCAGTTAGGCTTTCAAGTTTCCTTTTTCTGTGAAGAGGAGCTTCATCTTCATCAGTCTCTTCATCATCTTCATCAAGATCAATTCTTGTGAGATCTTTGCAGCCTTCTTCATTGCCCAGGGACTTGATTTGACCTTCTTCTTCTTCTTCAGAAGATTCATCAATCCCTCTAACTTGTCTTCTCCTTGGAGCCTTGGTACTCCTTGGAGGTTTCTGTGCCATGGCCCTTGTTACCATTTTGGTTCCTTCAGTAGGTCTCTGGGAAGAAGCTTGGCTTGAGAAGGATTCATAGATTCTGAGTGGTGGCTGGGAAGTTTTTCTTCTTCCTTCTGAGCGGCTGACTCAGATTTCTTCTTGTTTTCATCTCCTTCTTCCCATTCCCGACTTTGAGGTCCAGTTGTACTTTCTTTCCCCTTAGTCATTGTTGGTGACTCGGTCTCATAAAGGAATCTGAGAGAGTCAAAATGCCCTTGTAGATAGTTGTGGCGGTGACCAACTTCAAGTTGACTTTGAGCTCTGATTTTTGATAAGTCCATTGTCCTTATCGGTGAGCTCTTGATGGGCCTAGGATGGCATCTGCTTTTCGTGATGTAACTTGCCTCTTGAAAAGCTTTTTCACTAAAGACACATCATCGTCCTTGTCATTCCCGGATCTTTACGAGCAATGATCATGCTAGTTGTTCTCTGAGTGATGAGCTCGGTGAACTTTCTCATTCGAGAGGCAATTACTTCCTTATTTTGTGAAGACATCTCCTTATTCGAGTAGCTAGTACTTGGTACTGCTCATGTACTCATGGGAGTGGACGTTTGGCGGTTTGTTGAAGATTGTAGAGCAATCATCTTTCTTTTAAGTGAGAAACGCTAGATGTTCATGGCGGTGTCTGCCAAAGTCTTGTCTTCTTCATCATCGAGGATTAGCCCGGTGATCTTCATCCTCTTGGACATTTTCATCAATCGTATCAAGTCCAAAGAACCATCTCGAGATTGGTTTCTTTCCTTTACGGGAGGAGGATGGTGCTTCTTTCAAGAGGATGCATCCTTAGCATCATGCTTGACTTGAATACTTCTTGATGTCGAGTTCTTTGGTGATTTCTTGCGACATCCGTAGCTCTTTAACCTCGAGTAAGCAATCATTTCTTCTAAGTATAGATCTTGTAGTTGATCAATCTTATCTCTGGATTTAGCTATTTGATCTTCCGATTGAAGATGGAGTCGTTGTTCTTCTTCCAACAGGTTATGCGAGTTGAGCACTTACAGTCCGAGTGTTTAATATTTTACGATTGGTTTCTTGAAGCTCAACTACTTGTTCAAGAGTAATCTGCGTGTTGGTGAGAAGATGGATGAGTAGATTTACGAGGTGATGAAGACGGAGATTTACGTGAAGTCTTCTCGGTTTGCTTTTCAGAAATGAGGCATTGTTTCTCTGTGAAATTCCTCCGGTCCACAGTGGAGCATCATCATCATCCTTTTGTCATTATCATCCTTTTGGTGATGATCGTGGGAGGTTCATCAAAGAAATTTTCATTCATTTCTTCCTCCTCATCATCTTCGAATCTGAGATTGATCACTTAGGGATAGTGATCTTCCGCCATTAACTTCTTCTTGTTGTAAGGTATGAATTGCAGATGCAGGCGAATCGGCTTGAATGCCATCGTAATCTTGTCGATCATCTGCTGTTCAAAGGCATGTATCAAACTATGCCACTTCTGGAAAAGTCCTGTAGTAGTAGTGAATCGTATGTTGTTCAGAGCGAACATTGCTTGGACATATGTTTCGTGTCAAGAGCTCGTGCCGTCTGGTTGGTTGATCGATTATTCTCAATATTTCGGAGAGATCGAGCACCTTAACTTCGCCATTTCTTGAAGCCTTGAATGTGCTTTGGCAAAGTGTGAGCTTTGAAGAAGTGAAGTAGGTCCTTGTTTCTTCAATGGGAACACCTTTGCATCTGTTTGAGCTGAAAGAAAGAGTTTTGAGTGAGTTTCAAAACTTTGGTAGATATCGAGGAGAAGTGTAGTTTAGTTTCGAGTTACACGAGTATGAACATCGTGCCGGATACTTGTTCTCTTGGGACAATTGGGGTCTCGGATATCTTGTGGTGAGGTGGAGACTTGGAAGTCGGTCCTCATCAACCTTTCTTTCTTGAACACGAGAATTAACATTATCACAATACTTAGGAAATTTTATCAAGAAGAACTTTAAGTGACAAGTCGATATCGAGAGGTCAATTACCTCCATGGGAGGCTCAGATACTTGTCTCTCAGAGACTTGTGCAGTCTCTGGAATCTTTTCTTGTGATGAAGCCCTTGATGCCTCATCAATTTCCATAGGTGCAGGGGATGTCGCAACATTGTCCCCTTGCACTTCTACTTCTGATTGAGCCTGTAAGTAGATAGTATTGAATAATTTAGAAGAAGTTTTAAGATAACCCAGGATGAAGAGTACTTATCACTGATTTTCATATACCTTCAAGTTTGAAAGCTCAGTGATGTGTGCTTCAGAAACCTTGTTGGTTTCTGGGTTTGTCTCTGGCATTTCTGCCTTATCTTCTTCCATCTCAGTTGGAGCTTGTTAGAAACATTTATCATTAATGAGCATACAAACATTTTTACTGAAAAGTTAGTTCTCTTTAAGAATCATTTACCTGTGGCAGTGCTCAGATTTCTCAAGAGTTGAGGTTGAAGGAACCTCTTTTCAAGATTCGAGGTAAGCTTTTCACTTCCTCTTGTTTTCCGTTCTAACTCATTTTGTAACAAAGAGATTCTTATAAGGTAACAAGATTTATAAGTATAAAATTTTTCACAAGGTAAGAGTTAAACCAGTCATTTACCCGAGCAGTTTCAGGCTGATTGGTCTCTGGAACTTGTGACCTTTCTATACATTGGTCGTCTTGTCCCAGTTCAGTTTCTTTGTTTGAAGTTTCTGGTACTTCACACCTTCCCTGAGTATGCAACTCAGTTGCCTCCCCTGGTTGATCATTCTGAGTAGATGTCTCAGTTTGATCCCTCTCGTTGAGTTGGGGAACACCTTTCAATTCTGGATTTTCTTCAAAGACATCTTGTATTCTTTGGTATTTCAAAATGGAGTTCATTTACCATTTCATCAACCACTTGTGGCTGTTGTGGTTGTTGTGGTTGTGGTTGTCTGGAAGCAGAAGATTGATCAGTAGAATGTTCTTCCAGATTCTTAGATGTGGCATTTCCATCAGCATCTGCAACTACTAAGATACCACTCATCAGGGCTTTGTGAAGTTGTGCAAGAGAGTCATTCCCTGATGATGTGTTTGCACCAACAACCTTTGCTATAGGTTCAGCAACCTGTGGTGTAGGTTCTTCTTCAGATACCTTATCACCAGTTACTTGTTCAGTAACCTTAGCCCTCTTTGATTTTTCTAGGACTTGAGAGATGACTAGTTCATCATCTTCATCGTCAGAGCTCTCATCAGCATTGGGAACTGATTGGTCCATTATTCCTGCGGTTTCTGCAGATGGGGCTTGGTGTTTTTCACCACTTTTGGCAGCATTCATGAGTTCATCGCTGAGCTTTCTGCATTAGTCGCAACATTTCTGAAAGCACTTTCTCTTGCTGAGTCTACTTGTTCAGTAGGTGATAAATCTTTTGCAGCATTGATGAGTTCATCTGCCATGTTTGTAGATATCTGAGAATTGACAACCTCTTTGGGTGTGTCTTCTGATTTGCCAGCAGACTTCTTTCTTGAAGTTCTGGGCTTCTTGGTATAACCTTTTCTTCAGATATCTTTTCAGATTTTCTCTTCTTAGGACCTTTCTGAGACCCAGTAACCTTTTTCATCAGATTTGTATACTCATACTTGTAGAGTAAGTTACTGTTGGCTATTTCAGCCGTCTCTCTGAGCTCAATGCCAAGCTTTTCCAAAGAGTAGCATATCTTGCACCATATCCTCGTGGCCTTTGGCTCAGCTAGTCCTTTAACAATCTTAGGCTCGAAGCCTTGAATCTTCTTCACAAATTTCATGAAGGCGTACTTTCCCCAGTTGAAAGGGTTTTCCAACCTTTTGTCTTGTTGATTCAGCAAGAACATCATGATCCATCGTTCTTGGCTTATCTGGTCAGCACCTCCTTGTAGACCATCAAAGCATCTGTGAAGAATGCAAGCCAGTACATCCCAGTGAACCAACAAATGTCTGGTTCGGACGTCAGCAAGTTTGAACTCGTGGTGTATCTCGATTTCTCAAGATCACACACATCATCAAAGTTCTTTAACACCTTCAAGGAGTTCCTCATCCTTGGTGTTTATTTCAAAATCCTTTCCAAGATTTTGAACCTCAAACAACTTACAGAAAGTTGTTAAGTCCAGAAGGATTTCCTTTCCTTGGACTGAGGTTTTGATAGACACTATTTCGATTGCCTTGGATACACAGGAAATAATCCTGGAGTTGTTGTAAAATTCCAACACATCAAGTGATGAAATTCCACTAGGGCGAGCAGATACAAAGCCCTTGATTTGTGCCTTTTCAAGCATGTCAAGAATTAGCTTTCTGTCGGCTTGGTTCTCTATTCCAGCCGTGAGGTATTCCTCAACCATGGCACCACCCCAAATCATTCTGTGACTTGAAGTCTAATGGTCAGGATTGAAAGCTCCTACCAGTCGATTGTTAACAATAACCAACTCTGGTGCTTGCTTTTCAGCAGTACCAGTGGAGGATTGGGATTTCTGTGTAGAAGTGTTCTTGGAGGCCATCTCTTTATATAGTAAGGATTTGAAGCTTGTGTTTGAAAGAGATTCGATTGAGTGATTCTTTTCAGAAAAACTTAATCAAGATTTGCAGAGATTTTAGAGAAGTTGCAGAGGATTAGGAGAAGGTTTTTGCTGTTTTGATGCAAGTTGAAATTTCGGATTAGGCAAAAGTGATTTCATTTGCCAAAATCCTATATATATAGCAAGTGAATCTCAACAGACAAATACATACAAATTGATTTTGTGTGTACGTATCTGTGATTTGCAAGCCGGCATGATCAAAAGTAGTTTCGGCATTAAAATGCTTAGTGGGCCATGTCTGAATTTCAACAGTCCACTATTTACTGTGAATTAATTTCTGCCGTTCAGATCAAGCGCTTGAATTCATCAAGGGTCACCATTGCTTCTCCAGCAATGATCACAATCAACAAATGTAATTGTGCCCATTTAATGAATTTTGGCTATTAGCTATCTGAATCACAATTCTGTTTGAGCAAGGACACTGTTCGCATCTGAATCTGTCTTATACTTAGGATTTTTCCAAGTTTTTCATCAAGATAGAAACAATGCGAGTTTCAAGAGAGTAGTTGACTGCAGATAGTTATACTATTCTCTTTAGTGTTCCCTGTTTATAGAATGATTCAGATATCTGAGTTCCCGTCTCAGAGATCTTAAGCTATCTTTTTGCTTTTTATTCTTTTTGACTTCTGGATGCCCGTTCCAGATACCTCTTCTCTCTTTTCTGGATACCCGTTCCAGATACCTCTTCTCTGGATGCCCGTTCCAGATACCTCTTTTCTGGATACCCGTTCCAGATACCTCTTCTCTCTTTTCTGGATACCCGTTCCAGATACCTCTTCTCTCTTTTCTGGATACCCATTCCAGATACCTCTTCTCTGGATGCCCGTTCCAGATATCTGAACTTTTTCAGTTCATTGGTAGTTCCATTAGTCCAAGACTATGTCTTAAGGCTAAGAATCTACTTTCTTGTAGTGGCTTAGTGAAGATATCTGCAAGTTGGTCTTCAGTACCAATCTTGAGTATCTCTATATTGCCTTTTTCAACATGGTCTCTGATGAAGTGATGTCTAACATCAATGTGCTTTGTTCTGGAATGAAATTTAGGATTCTGTGTAATCGCAATAGCACTTGTGTTGTCACAGAAAATGGGAGTTTTCTTCTCATCGAGTCCATAGTCATTAAGTTGTTGTTGTATCCACAGAATTTGTGTTGCACAACAACCAGCAGCAATATATTCAGCCTCTGTGGTAGAAGTTGCAATTAAGTTTTGCTTCTTGCTAAACCATGAGATAAGTCTAGTGCCCAGAAACTGACAAGTTCCTGAGGTGCTTTTCCTATCAAGCAATGATCCAGCATAATCAGCATCTGAGTACCCAGCTAAACTCAATCCACTTTCTTTAGGATACCACAGTCCTACATCTACTGTACCCTTCACATACCTTAATATTTTCATAGCAATGTTGTAGTGTGTTTGCAATGAATTTGTCTGAAATCTAGCACATACTCCAACGGCATATTGAATATCAGGTCTACTTGCAGTGAGGTAAAGTAGTGAACCTATCAATTTCCTATACTTATGTTCTTCAACACTCTTATCTGATTCAGTATAGGTCATTTTGGTTCCAATGCTCATAGGTATCTTAGCATTCTTTTCAGAAGGCTTAAGATTGAATTTTGTGAGCATGTCTTTTGCATACTTTGTTTGACTAATGAATATTCCATCATTGAGTTGCTTGACTTGCAATCCTAGGAAATAATTCATTTCTCCCATCATGCTCATCTCAAACTTGCTTTTCATGAGATTTGCAAAGTCATTACAAAGTTGCTTGTCCTTAGATCCAAATATAATGTCATCAACATATACTTGAACTAAGAGTAGTTTGCCATCATGGTTTAAGGTAAATAAAGTTTTATCAACTTCACCTTTCTTGAAACCACTTTCCAGAAGGTATTTGGCCAAAGTGTCATACCATGCTCTTGGAGCCTGTTTGATCCATCTGAGCTTTACATGGTTTATAGACCATTCTACTTTCTAAGGAAACTTCAAAGCCAGGTGGTTGCTCAACATAAACTTCTTCTGCAAGTTCACCGTTTAGAAATGCGCTTTTGACATCCATCTGATAAACTTTGAAATTTTTATGAGCTGCAAAGGCTAGAAAGAGTCTTATTGCATCCAATCTGGCAACTGGTGCATATGACTCATCAAAATCTAAGCCTTCAGTCTGAGTGAATCCCTTGGCAACCAATCTTGCTTTGTTTCTGGTTATTTCACCAGTTTCATTCATTTTGTTTCTGAAAACCCACTTAGTTCCAATCACAGATGTTCCTTCTATAAATGGAACTAGTTTCGGACTGCTTTCTCTCAAATTGATCCAACTCTTCTTGCATTGCAGAGATCCGATCTTGGTCTCCTAATGCTTCTTCTATACTTTTAGGTTCAATATTGAGATGAAACATCCAAAGAGAGAATCGATTTTCACTATTGCTCCTAGTCCTAACACCCTGATTAATTGGTCCAATTATATCCTTTGTAGGATGATCTTTGATCCATTTCATCAAAGGTTTAGTGCTAGTAGGATCAATATCCAGGTGATCTGAATGTGAATCACTAAGATTTTGATTTGATACTTTTTCAGTATCTAAGATATCTGACATATGAGAAATGTCATGGATATCGACACTTTTTGATGTTAGAGATATCTAAGACATGCATTTCAAAGATTCTTATTTTGGATACCTCTCCATGATGAAGGTTCTCGAACTGCTCCATTTCTCGAAAACTCATAGGAAATTCCTCATCATGTTTGTGAGTCATCTTGTTGTTACTAGGCTTTTCAAGCTTTTCTACGTCAGAGTCATCCTCACTTTCCATAACGATGTTTTTCCTTTCTGAGGATTCTTCTTTAGTATCCCTCAGTAATAGTTCTTTGAACTTTTCTGAGAGTTCATCAGTGGGAGGTGTTTTCTTACTTCCTTCATAGAATACAACATGAACTGATTCTTCAATTTTCTTTGTTCTTTTGTTGTAAACTCTAAGCTTTGTTTGTGGAATAGCCAAGAAAAACACCTTCATCGCCTTTGGTTGAAATGTTTTCGTAAAACTTTCCCATTGTTTAGAACAAAGCATCTACAACCAAATACTCTCGGATGTTTGATATTAGGAGGTCTTCCAACCATAATTTCATAGGGGTCTGTCATGGTGTTTATTTATCAAGCATACATTACGAGTGTAGCAGTGTGTGTTTACGACTTCAACCCAATATATTTCACTTATCTCGGTCGTCATTAGCATTGTCCTTGCGGCTTCTTTAAGGGTTCTGTTTTCCTTTCTACAACACCATTTTGTTGAGGTGTTCTTCTGAGAGAAAGTTGGTGTTGTATACCTTTGCGGTACAAAACTCCTTTATGTCTTGATTGACAAACTTCGTACCATGATGCATTACGATTGCGGATACCTTTTCATTTTTCATGATTTCAAGCTTTTTCAAAGAAGTTTGGTATCTCCACCACGGCATCGATTTGTGTTTCGTAAAGACAACCCAAGTGAATCTTGAGAAGTCATCTACAACAACGGACCATATTTCTTTCTGCATAACTAGTTCTGAGATGATTCAAAAGATCCATATGTAAAAGTTGCAGTGGTCTAACACTAGAGTGTCTGATTTTGGACTTGAAAGAGATCTTAGATTGTTTCCCCATCTGACAGGCAGAACAGATACCATCCTTTCTGAAAGATGTTTTGGGAAGACCAACCACTAACTCTTTCTTGGCAAGTTTATTCAGAGTTTTGAAATTCAAGTGACTCATTCTTTTGTGCCATAACCAGTGCTCTTCTGTGTGACCAGATTGACTCACCATGAGACATTCTTCAGTTGTGGCAGATGCCCAGTCGGCAACATAAAGACTGCCTTTCCGCCGACCAACTAAGACTGTCTGCTTTGACTCATTGTCAATTAGTTTGCAGTATTTAGCTTTGAATTTTATAGTAAAACCCTTGTCTGCAAATTGGCTCATGCTAAATAGATTGTATTTCAAATCCTTAACATGTAATACGTCAGTGATTGTTAAAGTTCCCAATTTGACGTTGCCAAATCCCAGAGAGGGATTTAATTCTCCTCCAGCAAATCTGATATTAACCAGATTTGCTTTGTCTCCTGTCATGTGCTTTCCGCATCCACTATCAAATAGCCATTGTGCTTTAGTCCAGGAAGCATTCTGCACACAACAGGAAACAGGAGATTAGGTTCTCATATCTTTGATGGAACCGTCAGAATCAAAAGTTCTTCCAGTAGGAATCCATTTTTGAATGAATTTCTTTGAAATATGCTTTTGTCTGACAGGAACATAAGGAGGAATTCTTTTTGAATGAAAGTTATCATTAGTAAGAATTATTTTCTTCCTTGGTGTGTCCCTAGGTGCTCCATATGATGCTTTCAGATACCTGTCAGGTTTCTGAGTTTGCTTTTCAGCAAACTTAGCCTTCCTTGCCGGATTTCTTCTAGCCCTGGCATTCAGATTTTCAGTGGCTTGATTTAACTTCCACTTCTGATAATTGCTTTGAGCAATTCTAGCTTTCAGCCATCGTTCTTGCTCCTGCTTGTACTCATGAGCAAGTTGTTTTCCGATGCCTTTGTAGATACCGTTTGAGCACTTGAAGCTATCTGAGATCTTTTCTCGACTTTGCTAGTCTCTGGTTGATCCAATTTCTTTCGAGAAAAAGTGACATGGGAGAATTTGCCTCTGCAATTCTACCTTTTTGAGAGACATAACCGTGGGTGTTTACACTTTTCGTTGTGTTTCTTTTCGTAGACGCATTACCAGTTTTGTTTTTGACTTGTTTTTCCCACAAAGGTTTAGTCGCAACTGCCTTTCCTTTGTCAACAATCTTTGTCTTTTCACCGATACTATAGATTGCATGGGAACCGTCTTGCTGAGTACTTACAAATGTTCTCTTCTCCTTACTCTTATTCAGAGTAATAGAGCAATCTGTCTGCGTATTCAGCCCAAGTCCTTTCTTTTCTGAAGGATCTCTTAAGTAAGATTGTACTTCAGTAAGAGTGTCACTAGCTTTGGCATAAGATTGAAAAGATAGTTCTTTCTTCTTGAGTTCCTTGTTTTCAGAAAGAAGATTTTCATAATTCTTTCAGAATCATCGACCATTGCTTCTTCATGTGACTTTTCAGTCTCAGGTATTTGAGCTTTGAGAAATGCATTTTCAGCATCCTTTCTCTCAGATTCTTTAACTAATTGAGAATTTTCCTTTTCAAGAGAATTCTTTTCTTCTTCAAGGTTTTCGGCTCTAGCTCGGATCATTAGAAATTCTCTTTCATAGATGTCAAGTTCTTTCCTGAGATTTTCTAGATTTTTTATTTCCTCTTCATCACTTTCATAAGTGTAGCAAGAAGTATGTGTTACCTCATCAGCCATAAGACAGTTTTCTATGTTAGAGATGTCTGGTCCGTCAATTTCAAAGAACTCCACATTTCATTCTTCTTGAGGCTGAAGTCGATTATATCATGAGTAACTCCACATAATTCTGGTGATGGTAGGGTTGAATCATCTGAATTGTCATCTTCAGAATCTGTTTCAACGTCTAGAGCATCCAATTGAATTTGGATTTTCTTTCTTTCTTCAGTTAACAAAGCTTTCTGGATTCTTCTATCTTTCTTGTCGCCTGTCCTTAGTTTGTTGAGGGCAGGACAATCCTTCTTGAAGTGGCTGGTTTACGACAATAGAAAGCAGATATCGTTTCAATTTACCTTCCTCAAGACATGATGCTTTCGAAATGGCTTGTTCAGCGAGCTCTGCATATTTTTGTACTGGTGATAGTTTGAGCCTAGATGCTTTTTCAGCTTCTCTTTGGCTTTTCTTCTCTCAATTTCTCGACTGACAAATTTACTCATTTGCTTTGCAGCAAGAGCATCCTCAGTCTCCTCCTTGCTTTTCTTCTTTTCAGAAGTTCCTTGATTAACTAGAGCAACATTCTGCAACTTTTCAGTTGTTTGTTCTCTCTGAGTTGTCTCATAGTCAACAGTAGCAAGATGAGAGAAAAGTTCCACTGGAGTGATATTTGGCATACCTTGGTTGAAATAAAAGAATTTAGTATGCTCCCAGTTGTGGTTAAGACTTCTGACAATAGTCTTAATCTTCTCTGACTGAGAGTATCTATTGCTTTCACAAGTGCTGCCATATCACTCATAAGAGTGGTAAATCTGAAATCAAGTTCTTCCAGAGTTTCAGTGGGACCTTGTTTGAAATTTTGAAATTTCAACTTTAGAACTTCGAACTTGTTTTCCTTGGTTTTCTCAGTTCCGGCACAGATTTCTTCAATCAGTTGCCAGGCAACTTTCGCCGTTTTAGCACCCCACAGTTTACACTGTATGTGCTCTGGTGTCGATCTGATGATGATGTTACGAGCTTGACCATCCAGACGATTCCTCTTGGCATCTTCCGATGTCCAGAGTTCTCTGGGCTTTGGTTCGTAAATAACGTGACCAGTAGATCTTCCACTAGTTGACGCATCTGTTTGTGAAGATCCTTCGCTTTGATCTCTGTCTCTTCCACTAGAAACCTCCATGACTTGCTTAAGTTGTTGAATGATTATTGGGCCATTCTTTATTACTTCGATCATCTCGTCACTTATGGCTTCAAGGTGGAGCATCATGTTATTTTTCCATTTCTCGTAGTTCTCTAGTTTGAGAATGGGTGCATCACTCAGAGACATGCCTGCACACTTAACACACAAATTAAAATAGTCCTAAAAAAAATGGACAAAGTTCCTTCACCTATCTGGGGATCTAGGTTCAGTGCAGAAGGCTGGTGAATCTCCTGCTCTGATACCACTTGTTGGTCCAGATAACGGCAAAGTAAAAGACTAGAGGGGGGGGGGGTGAATAGTCTTTTAAAACTTTTGTCGATAACAAATGTTTCTCAGATATCTGAATGGATATCTGATACTTAGAATCAGAGTGCGGAAGACTTAATAAAGATAAGTGTAGAAACAGTTAATAAGTGTGTGTGTGTGTGTGTGTTGCTGAAGTATAAATAAAGAAATGTAAATGACACAGCAAGTATAGTGGTATCTGGAGGTGGCGTAATCCTCCAACTAATCCACTTCGGTCTATCAGAGACCTAGAATTCACTAGAACAGATAATTGAGATAACCTTACAAAAATCCTATTCTAAGATTCTGAACAATTGGTTCCCAACCAAATGTTCCCCCGAGTTGTTCCTAGCTTCTTCACCAAGTACTTCCTATACTCGAAACCTTTGAGTTGTTCCTAGCTTCCCAAGCTAAGTACTTCCTATACTAAAAACTTTGAGTTATTCCTTAGTTTCCCAAATCAAGTACTTCCTATACTCGGTAACCTTGGAGTTATTCCCGATTTTTCAAACTAAGTACTTCTGTACTCCACGGTTTTGGTGTTGGTTTGGTTTGAGTTGTCGATGAGCGTCTTAATAACTTTTCGCTTATTCAGATAGCTCTGTGAACTAAGTTACTTAATACACTTTACAGGTATGGTATCTAGTTCAATTTCTTGACCCAAGTCTTATGATATCTGCTCAAGAGAATGAATCTCGGATAGTTGATCTTTTGATTCAACTCCTTCACGAATAGCTTTGCTTGTTTAGGATCGACACTTAGAACTTCAAGTGTTTACTCAAGATCACAAGCTTTAGTCGCAATGAAAGCTTTGATAATAAGTAAGTTGCTTTGAGAGAGTAGAATGTTCGAGTTCTATGTTTCACAGATGCAATGTGTGTCTCTCAAGCTGTCTAAGTGTTGATATTTATAGATGAATTTGAGTACCGTTTGAATAGTATCCGTTAGGCTCAAATTCGAACTATCGATATCTGTGTATAGTACTGTAGCAGGTTTTGTCTTCTTCTCAGAAGTTGCCGTTGCTTTTACTCAGACATCTCTGTCCGTGCATTAAATGCTTTGTACTATACTTTTTGTCATGTAGTGTCAAAGGAACTATGCTTTATGTCGTAGACTAGACTTGTTGTCGATTCTTTGCACATCCTTATCTTCATTCTTCAGATACCACTTGTATTTATTGAAACAACTTTGTTTGCAATATATGTTTCTCTTTCAGAAACGTGGTTAATGCTCAAGGTATCTGAGAATAGATATCTGTGGACACTATCCTTGTTTTCAGATATGTATCTCATTTCTCAGATATCTCTTGTGACACAGTTTGTTTGAAACTGTTCGCGTCTACAAGATATCTGGCTAAGATATCTGAATAACAGATTCAGTAATCTTGTGTAGTTTTCTTCAAATCTTCAAAAGTTGTTGAGCTTTCTGCTTGGATGTCTTCTTCTTGGTCTTCTCTTCATAAAATAAAAATTACATTTTGAGACCTAACATCCTATACAAGATTAGCTAGACTATCATACTTAGTGGGTTTCCTCTTTTACAATGTTCAAGTGAACCAAGAGTACTAATCACCTTTCTGAGACTAAGATAAGTCATCATGTTGCTGAACAAAATCTAAACAGATATTCTAACAAAATATCTAACATACACTATCATACTTAGTGGGTTTCCTCTTTTACAATGTTCAAGTGAACCAAGAGTACTAATCACCTTTCTGAGACTAAGATAAGTCATCATGTTGTTGATCAAAATCTAAACAGATATTTCTAACAAAATATCTAACAAATTTCCCCCTTTTTGATCAGTCAACGATGACTATCTGACATATTACAAATCTGGATTTGTGAACAATCCAACACTTAATCATTTATTAAGATTTTACAATTTATTCAATTAAGTGCAGAAAGTAAACATCAACCAAATCACAAGGTGTGATCTTTGCTGACAAGTTATCTTTTATAGAATACTATCTGAGAGTAAGTTCTTCAGATAAGTTACAAAGAAAGATTACAGATAACTTTAATACATAGAACAAGTTTAGCTCAGTCAGCAAGAATACAACAAAAACACATAGTAAATTAGGACAACAGGAGTAGCCAAGCTCCAAGTAAACATCCTAATAGACTAGTCTTCAAGTCTTCAACTCTTCAAGTCTTCAAGAGTAGTTCTATGGATCAGTCTGCAAATTTCCTATCTCCAAACCTTTTGATGTCATCAGAATAATCATACAGAAGTGTTCTGACGAGCATCTCAGTGTCTCTGGCAAATCCACAGACCTCTTTGTAGGTTTTGGTAGGATTTTTCTTGACAAAATGTTTGACCCACAGATACTTTCCCCACTTCCAGGCATGCTCTATTCTGATATCTGAAAGCTTGAAGTATTCGTAGATAATCCTCAGATATCTGATGTCACCCTTGTATTGATCTTCAGTTAGATAGAACGACTCATAGGGTTCCACAGCGAGTCTTGCTCTTGTGCATGTTCCTGTTATATTCAGAATTCTGTACACATCATCTGGCTTTCCATATGGACATTCATCAGAAAGGTCCTTTCTCATGGCTTCAGTTCTCTTGACAACTTCAAAATCCAACCAGGCTTTAACGTGATTGGTGTTGATCAAGGTTGGCTTATCTTTTCTCCATGCCATAAGTTGTTTATGGATTGGTTCTGGAAATCTTGAATTTACCAGTAGATGCTTAAGTTCCAGAATCCAATAGCCATTTTTCTGATTGATGCACCTGTAGACAGAGGAATCATTGTCATTCTTCACATACTCTATTTTGGCTTCTTCTGGCCTGAGTGGAAGTTGACTTTGTCTTTGCTCAGCTCTCAGTCTGTTCCTTCTCTGTCTTGAATTCTCTTTGGGTTTGTTGTTTGAAGAACCACCCTGGATAGACTTGGTATTTCCAGAGGGTGTTTTAGCTGCTAGGGGCTTTGCAGCTATGGGCTCAGTTAGGCTTTCAATTTTCCTTTTTCTGTGAAGAGGAGCTTCATCTTCATCAGTTTCCTCATCATCATCAAGATTAGATCTTGTGAGAGTTTTACAGCCTTCTTCATTGCCCAGGGACTTGATTTGACCTTCTTCTTCTTCAGAAGATTCATCAATCCCTTTAACTTGTCTTCTCCTTGGAGCCTTGGTACTCCTTGGAGGTTTCTGTGCCATGGCCCTTGTTATCATTGTAGTTCCTTCAGTAGGTTTCTGGGAAGCAGCTACTATTTGCAAAGCAGCTTGGCTTGAGGAGGGTTCGTTGATTCTGAGTGGTGGCTGGGAAGTTTTCATGTTTCTTCTTCCTCTCTGAGCCACACCAGCTCCAGATTTCTTCTTGTTTTCTTCTCCTTCTTCCCATTCCCCCTGACTTTGAGGTCCAGATTTGTACACTCTTTCCCCCTTAGTCATTGTTGGCTGACTCAGTCTCATAAAAGAATCTGAGAGAGAGTTAAAATGCCCTTGTAAATAATTGTAGGCAGTGACCAACTTCTGAAGTTCGGCTTTGAGCTCCTGATTTTGCTTGATAAGTCCATTGTCCTTATCAGTGAGCTCTGCCAATGGGCCTAGGATGGCATCTGCTTTTCCAAAGCAGTAACTTGCCTCTTGAAAGCTTTTTCACTAAAGACGCATCATCGTCCCTTATCATTCCAGATCTTTCGAGCAATGACTATGCTAGTTGTTCTCTCGAGTGATGAGCTCTGAACTTTTTCATTTCGAGGGGACGGAGGCAATTACTTCCTTGTTCTGAAGACATCTCCTTTTCGGATGAGCCAAGATTGCATCTGTTCATGTATTCATTGGAGTGGACATTTGGCAGTTTGCTGAAAGTTTCAGGAGCAATCAGTTTCCTTTTTATGTGTGAAACCGCTAGATGTTCATTGCGGTGCTCTGCCAAAGTCTTGTCTTCTTCATCATCTGAGTAATCAGCCCAGTGATCTTCATCCTGACATTCTCATCGATTGTGTCGAGTCCAAAGAACCATTTCGAGATTGGTTTCTTCCTTTTGGGAGGAGGATGGTACTTCTTTTGAAGATGATGCGACCTTAGCATCATGCTTAATTTTATACTTCTTCAGTATCGAGTTCTTTGGTGATCGCATTTACAGCATCCTGTAGCTCTTTAACCTCAGAGTAAGCAATCATCTCTTGCAGATATTGATCTTGTAGTTGGTCAAGCTTGTCTCTGGATTTAGCTATCTGGTCTTCCAGTTGAAGATGGAGTCATGTTCTTCTTCCAACAGTTGTCCGAGTTGAAGCTCGATTGAGTATTCAACATTTTCCGAGTGATTTCTCGTAATCCTCAACTACTTGTTCAAGAATAACCTTTTGTTGGGAAGATGGATGAGTTGACTTTTGAGGAGATGGAGACGAGATTTCGTGCTTTCCTCTCGGTTTGCTTTTCAATGAGGCAAGATTTCTTTGTGAAATTCCTTGGTCCCAGTGCAGGGCATCATCATCATCCTTTTGTCGTGTCATCCTTTTGGTGATGATCGTGGGAGGTTCATCGAAGTTTTGCTTATCTCTTCCTCCTCATCATCTTCATACAAGATTGATCACTTCAGAATAGTGATCTTCGCCCATTAACCTCTTCTTGTTCGTAAGGTATAAATTGCAGTCTGGGGCAGAATCGCTTGAATGCCATCTGTAATCTTGTCGGATCATCCGCCTGCTCAAAGGCTTGTATCAAATCATGCCACTTCTCCGGAGAAATCCTTATGCAAGAGTCGCAACTATGTATGCTTGTTGTAGGGAACATTGCATGGATATCGTCTCCAAGTCAAGAGCTCGTGCTCAAATGCGGTTGGTTGATCTGTGATTCTCAATATTTCAGAGAGATCAGAGCACCTTAACCTTTACCATTTCTTGAAGCATTGAATATGCTTTGGCAGGGTTTGAGCTTTGAAGAAGGGAAGTAGGTCCCTTTTCTCATCATTGGGAGCCTGCTTTGCACTTGTTTGAGCCTGAAAGAAAGAGTTTTGAGTGAGCTTCAAAACTTTTGTAGATATCTGAGTAGAAGTGTAGTTTAGTTTCTGAGCTACCTGAGTATGTACATCAGGTTCAGAGACTTGTGCTACTGAGACAATTGGTGTCTCAGATATCTTGTTGTGAGGTGGAGACTTGGAAGTCTGGTCCTCATCAACCTTTCTTTCTTGAACCTGAGAATTAAAATTATCACAATACTTAGGAAATTTTATCAAGAAAACTTTAAGTGACAAATCAGATATCTGAGAGGTCAATTACCTCCATGGGAGGCTTAGATACTTGTCTCTCAGAGACTTGTGCAGTCTCTGGAATCTTTTCTTGTGATGAAGGCCTTGATGCCTCATCAATTTCCATAGGTGCAGGGGATGTCGCAACTCTGTCCCCTTGCACGTCTACTTCTGAGTGAGCCTGTGAGTAGAAAGTATTGAGTAATTTAGAAGAAGTTTAAGATAACCCAAGGTGAAGAATGTTTATCACTGATTTTCACATGGGAAGACTCAATGATGTGTTCTTCAGAAACCTTGTCGGTTTCTGGGTTCGTTTCTGGCATTTCTGCCTTTTCTTCCTCTTTCTCAGTTGGAGCCTGTTAGAAACATTTACTTTAAATGATTAAGCACATAAACATATGACTGAAAAGTGTTATCTTAAGAATCAATTATCACCAGTGGTACAGGCTCAGATTTCTTAAGAGGCGGGTCAGTAACCTCCTCGCTTCTGAGGCAAGCTTTCCAGCTTCCTCTTGTTTCTGTGTTTCTAACTCAGCCTATAACAAAGAAATTTTATAAGTAACAAGATATATATAAGCATAAAGTTTCACAAGATGAGAGTTAAACCATTCAGCTACCTGATCCATGTCAGGGTGATTGGTCTCTGAAACTCGTGACCCTTCTATACTTTGATCTTCTTGTTCCAGTAACACTTCTTTGTTTGAAGTTTCAGGTACTTCACACCTTTCCTGAGTATGCAACTCAGTTGCCTCCCCTGGTTGATCATTCTGAGTAGATGTCTCAGTTTGATCCCTCTTGTCGAGTTGGGGAACCTGCTCTTTTGCAGGATTTTCTTCAGCGTATTGTAATGCTGGTAATTCGAAATGGAGTTCATTTACCATTTCATCAACCACTTGTGGCTGTTGTGGTTGTTGTGTTTGTGGTTGTTGTGGTTGTCTGGAAGTAGAAGATCGGTCAGTTGAGTGTTCTTCCAGATTTTTAGATGTGGCATTTTCATCAGCATCTGCCAGTACTAAATTACAACTCATCAGGGCTTCTAGAAGTTGTGCGTAAGAAACATTCCCTGATGATGTGTTTGCACCAACAACCTTTGCTATAGGTGCTTGTTCAGCAACCTGAGGTGTAGGTTCTTCTTCAGATACCTTTTCACCAGTTACTATTTCAGTAACCTTAGCCCTTTTTGTTCTTTCTAGGACTTGAGAGATGACTAGTTTATCATCTTCATCGTCAGAGCTCTCATCAGCATTAGGAACTGATTGGTCCATTACTCCTGCGGTTTCTGCAGATAGGGCTTGGTGTTCTTCACCACTTTTGGCAGCATTTATGAGTTCATCAGCAAGGCATTCTGTAGTATTTTTTACATTTCTGAACGCACTTTCTCTTGCTGAGTCTACTTGTTCAGTAGTTGATAACTCCTTTGCAGCATTGATGAGTTCATCTGCATTTATGAGTTCATCTGCTATGCCTGCAGATATCTGAGAATCGACAACCTCAATGGGTGTGTCTTCTGTTTTGCCATCAGACTTCTTTCTTGAAGTTCTGGGCTTCTTAGTCGCAACCTTTTCTTCAGATACCTTTTCAGACTTTCGCTTCTTAGAACCTTTCTGAGACCCAGTAACCTTTTTCATCAAGTTTGTATACTCATATTTGTAGAGTAGGTTACTGTTGGCTATTTCAGTCGTCTCCGAGCTCAATGCCAAGCTTTTCCAAAGAAGTAGCATATTTTCGCACCATAGCCTATCGTGGCCTTTCGCTCGGCAATAGTCCTTGGCGATCTTAGGCTCAAGCCTTGAATCTTCTTCACAAATTTCATGAAGGCGTATTTCCCAGCTTAAAGGGTTTTCCAAATTTTGTCTTGTTGATTCAAGAAGAACATCATGATCCATCGTTCTTCGCTTATCCGGTCAGCACCTCCTTGTAGACCATCAAGCATCCGTGAAGAAGAATGCCAATACATCCCAGTGAACCATCAGATGTCTAGTTCGGATGTCAGCAAGCTTGAACTCAGTGGGTGTATCTGATTTTTCAAGATCACACACGTCACTGTACAGTTCTTTAACACCTTCAAGGAGATAATCATCCTTGGTGTTTATTTCAAAATCCTTTCCAAGATTTTGAAGCTCAAACAACTTACAGAAAGTTGTTAAGTCCGATTTTCCTTCCTTGGGATCGAGGTTTTGGCAGACACTATTGCAGTGCCTTCAGAAACACAGGAAATTATCCTAGAGTTGTTGTAGAATTCCAACACATCGAGTGATGAAATTCCACTTGGGCGAGCAGATAGAAAACCCTTGATTTGTGCCTTTTCAAGCATGTCAAGAATCAGCTTTCTGTCGGCTTGGTTTTCAATTGCAGCCGTGAGGTATTCCTCAACCATGGCACCACCCCAAATCATTCTGTGATTTGAAGTCCAATGGTCAGGATTAAAATCTCCTACCAGTCGGTTGTTCACAATAACCAACTCTGCTTGCTTTTTTAGCGATCAAAGGAGGATTGAGATTTCAGTGTGGAAGAATTCTTTGGGGCCATCTCTTTATATAGTGTAGGGAATTTGGATTGGTGTTTGAAAGAGATTTGATTCAGTAATTCTTTGCAGAAAAACTTAATCTTGATTTGCAGAGAAGGTTTTGCTATTTTTGTGTAAGTCGGAATTTTGGATTAGGCGAAAGTGATTTCTTTTGCCAAAATCCTATATATATAGCAATAGAATCTCAATAGACAAATACATAACAATTGATTTTGTGTGTACGTATCTGTGATTTGCAAGCAGGCGTGAGCAAAAACTAGTTCGGCATTAAATGCAAAGTGGGCTTTGTCAGAATTTTTACAGTCCACTATTTACTGTGAATTAATTTCCACTGTATAGATCAAACGCTTAATTTCATCAAGGGTCACCATTGCTTCTTCAGCAATGATCACAATCAACAAGTGTAATTGTGCCCATTTAATGAATTTTGGCTATTAGCTAATTGAATCACGTTTTTTGTATGACCAAGAACACTGTTTGCATCTGAATCTGTCTTATACTTGGGATTTTTCCAAGTTTTTCATTAAGATAGAAATAATGCGAATTTCAAGAGAGTAGTTGACTGCAGATAGTTGTACTATTCTCCTTTGTGTTCCCTGTTTGTAGAGTGATTCAGATGTCTGAGTTCCCGTCTCAGAGATCTTAAGCTGTCTTTTTGCTCTTTAGCCTTTTTGACTTCTGGATACCAGTTCCAGATTTCTCTTTTCTCTTCTCTGGATGCCCGTTCCAGATACCTCTTCTCTGGATGCCCGTTCCAGATTCCTGAACTTTTTCAGTTCATTGGTAGTTCCATTAGTCCAAGACTATATCTTAAGGCTAAGAATCTACTTTCTTGTAGTGGCTTAGTGAAGATATATGCAAGTTGGACTTCAATGCCAATCTTGAGTATCTCTATATTGCCTTTTTCAACATGGTCTCTGATGAAGTGATGTCTAACATCAATATGCTTTGTTCTGGCATGAAATTTAGGATTCTGTGTAATTGCAATAGCACTTGTGTTGTCACAGAAAATGGGAGTTTTCTCTTCAATGAGTCCATAGTCTTTAAGTTGTTGTTGTATCCACAGAATTTGTGTTGCACAACAACCAAAGAATATATTCAAATTTCGTGGTAGAAGTTGCAATTGAGTTTTGCTTCTTGCTAAACCACGAGATAAGTCTAGTACCTTAAACCGACAAGTTCCGAGGTGCTTTTCCTATCAAGCGATGATCCAAGATAATCATTCGAGTACCCAAATAAACTCAATCCGCTTTTTTAGGATACCACAATCCTATCATCTCTGTACTTTTACATACCTTAATATTTTCATAGCAATGTTGTAGTGTGATTGCATCGATTTGTTCGAAATCTAGCACATACTCCAACCGTATTGAATATCGTGTCTACTTGCGGTGAGGTAAAGTAGTGAACCTATCAATTTCCTATACTTATGTTCTTCAACACTCTTATCTGATTCAGTATAGGTCATTTTGGTTCCAATGCTCATAGGTATCTTAGCATTCTTTTCAGAAGGCTTAAGATTGAATTTTGTGAGCATATATTTTGCATACTTTGTTTGACTAATGAATATTCCATCATTGAGTTGCTTGACTTGCAATACTAGAAAATAATTCATTTCTCCCATCATGCTCATCTCAAACTTACTTTTCATGAGATTTGCAAAGTCATTACAAAGTTGCTTGTCCTTAGATCCAAATATGATGTCATCAACATATACTTGAACTAAGAGTAGTTTCCCATCATGATTTAAGGTAAATAAAGTTTTATCAACTTCACCTTTCTTGAAACCACTTTCCAGAAGGTATTTGGCCAAAGTGTCATACCATGCTCTTGGAGCCTGTTTCAGTCCATACAGAGCTTTCTGTAGCTTATAGACCATTCTACTTTCTGAGGAAACTTAAAAGCCAGGCGGTTGCTCAACATAAACTTCTTCTGCAAGTTCACCGTTTAAGAATGCACTTTTGACATCCATCTGATAAACTCTAAAATCTTTATGAGCTGCAAAGGCTAGAAAGAGTCTTATTGCATCCAATCTGGCAACTGGTGCATATGACTCATCAAAATCTAAGCCTTCAGTATGGATGAATCCTTTGGCAACCAACCTTGCTTTGTTTCTGGTTATTTCACTAGATTCATTCATCTTGTTTCTGAAAACCCACTTGGTTCCAATTACAGATATTCCTTCTACAAATGGAACTAGTTTCCAGAATTTGTTTCTTTCAAAATGATCCAACTCTTCTTGCATTGCAGAGATCCAGTCTTGGTCTCTTAATGCTTCTTCAATAGTTTTAGGTTCAATGTTTGAGATGAAACATCCAAAGAGAGAATTAGCATTTTCAGCTATTGCTCTCCTAGTCCTAACACCTTGATTGATTGGTCCAATCACATTCTTTACAGGATGATCCTTGATCCATCTCATCATGGGTTTGGGGCTAGTAGGGTCAACATCTATGTGATCTGAATGTGAATCACTATGATTATGACTTGATACTTTTTCAGTATCTACGACATTTTGCTCCTCAGAAGGGCAATTAATGTCTGACACTTGTTCAGTGTTTGAGCTATCTGGAACATGTCTTTCAGGGAGATTATTTCCAGAGATAGCTTCATGATGAACATCTTCAGTTTCCATTTCTGAAACTTTCATAGGAAATTCTTCATCATGTTTGTGAGTCATCTGGTTGTTACTAGGCATATCATGCTTTTCTACGTCAGAGTCATCCTCTCTTTCCATAATGATGTTTTTCCTTTCTGAGGGTTCTTCTTCAGAATCCTTTAACATTAGTTCCTTGAACCTTTCTGAGAGTTCATCATCAAGGGGTGATTTCTTGCTTTCTTCAAAGAATACAACATGAACTGATTCTTCAATCTTCTTTGTTCTTTTGTTGTAAATTCTGTAAGCTTTGCTATTCATAGAATAACCAAGAAACACTCCTTCATCTGCCTTTGGTTGAAATGTTCTTAGATACTCTTTTCCATTGTTAAGAACAAAACATCTACAACCAAACACTTTCAGATGTTTAATATTAGGGAGTCTACCAACTAAGATTTCATAAAGGGTCTTGTCATGGTGTTTGTTTATCAAACATCTGTTCTGAGTGTAGCAGGCTGTGTTTACAGCTTCAACCCAATAAACTTCACTTATTTCAGTGTAGCAGGCTGTGTTTTTCCTTTCTGCAACACCATTTTGTTGAGGTGTTCTTACAGAGGAAAGTTGGTGTTGTATACCTTTGCAGGTACAAAACTCCTTTATGTACTGGTTGACAAACTCAGTACCATGGTCTGTTCTGATTGCAGATACCTTGTCATTTTTCATGACTTCAAGATTTTTCAGCAGGTTTGGTATCTCCATCCTGGCATCAGATTTGTGTTTCAGAAAGACAACCCAAGTGAATCTTGAGAAGTCATCTACAACAACCAGACCATATTTCTTTCTTGCATAACTAGTTACAGATGATTCAAAAAGATCCATATGTAGTAGTTGCAGTGGTCTAACACTAGAGTGTCTAGTTTTGGACTTGAAAGGGATTTTGGATTGTTTCCCCATCTGACATGCAGAACAGATACCATCCTTTCTGAAAGATGTTTTGGGAAGGCCAACCACTAATTCTTTCTTGGCAAGTTTGTTCAGAGTTTTGAAATTCAAGTGACTCATTCTCTTGTGCCATAACGAGCTCTTCAGGTGACCCGATGATTGATCATCATGAGACATTCTTCACCAGGCGGAGGCCCAATCGGCAACATAAAGACTACCTTTCCGAGCAACTAAGACCTTTCGCTGACTCATTTTCAATCGGGCCATGATTTTGCTTTGAATTTTACAAGAAAACCTTTGTCGCAAACCGGCTCATGCTAAATAGATTATATTTCAAATCCTTAACATGTAATACGTTGATTGTTAAATTTCCCAATTTGACGTTGCCAAATCCTGAGAGGGATTTAATTCTCCTCCAAAGAAATCTAATTGAATGATTATCCTCAGTAAGATTGTACTTCAAGAAGAGTGTCACTAGCTTTGCATAAGATTGAAAAGATAATTCTTTCTTTTCGAGTTCCTTGTTCTCAGAAAGAAGATCTTCATATTTCTTTCGTAATTCAGCCATTGCTTCTTTATGTGACTTTTCAGTCTCAGATATCTGAGCTTTGAGAAATGCATTTTCAGCATCCTTTTTTCTCAGATATCTTAACTAATTGAGAATTTTCCTTTGCAAGAGAATTCTTTTCTTCTTCAAGATTTTCGGCTCTAGCTCGGATCGTTAGAAATTCTCTTTCATCGATGTCAAGTTCTTTCCTGAGATTTTCTAGATCTTTTATTTCTTCTTCATCACTTTCATAAGTATAACAAGAAGTATGTGTTACCTCATCAGCCATAAGACAGATTTCTATGTTAGAGATGTCCGTCCAATTTCAAAGAACTCCACACATTTCATTCTTCTTGAGGCCGAAGTCGATTATATCATGAGTAACTCCACATAATTCTGGTGATGGTAAGGTTGAGTCATCTGAATTGTCATCTTCAGAATCTGTCTCAACGTCTAGAGCATCCAGTTGAATTTGGATTTTCTTTCTTCTTCAGTTAATAAAGCTTTCTGGCTTCTTCTGAAGATTCTTCTATCTTTCTTGTCACCTGTCCTTAGTTTGTTGAAGGCAGGACAATCCTTCTTGATGTGACCAGGTTTCTGACAATAGAAACAGATATCGTTTCCAATTTCTACTTCCTCAAGATTGATGCTTTCGAAATGGCTTGTTCAAATGAAGCTTTGCATATTTTTGTACAGGTGATAGTTGAGCCTAGATGCTTTTTTAGCTTCTCTTTGGCTTTTCTTCTCTCAATTTCTCGACTGACATATTTGTTCATTTGCTTTGCAGCAAGAGCATCCTCAGTCTCTTCCTTGGTTTTCTTCTTTTCAGAAGTTCCTTGAGCAACTAGAGCAATATTCTGCAACTTTTCAGTTGTTTGTTCTCTTTGTGTTGTCTCATAATCAACCGTAGCAAGATGTGAGAAGAGTTCCACTGGAGTGATATTTGGCATACCTTGGTTAAAATAAAAGAATTTAGTATGCTCCCAGTTGTGGTTAAGACTTCTGACAATAGTCTTAATCTTTTCTGACTGGGAGTATCTGTTGCTTTCCCAAGTGCGCCATATCACTCATGAGAGTGGTAAATCAAATCAAGTTCTTCCGTAGTTTCAAGGTCCTTGTTTGAAATTTTGAAATTTCAACTTGAGAACTTCGAACTTGTTTTCTTTGGTTTTCTCGGCCAGACAGATTTCTTCAATCACCGCCGTGCAACTTTCACCGCTTTAGCACCCCTACGCTTTACATCAGATATGCTCAGGTGTCGATCTGATGATGATATTACGAGCTTGACCATCCAGATGATTTCTCTTGGCATCTTTCGATGTCCAGAGTTCTCTGGGCTTTGTTCAAATAACTCGACTAGTAGATCTCCTACTTGTTGACGATCGCCAGTGAAGATCCTTCGCTTTGATCTCTGTCTCTACCATTAGAAACCTCCATGACTTGTTTGAGTTGTTGAATGACTATTGGGACATTCTTTATTACTTCAATCATTTCGTCACTTATGGCTTCAAGGTGGAACATCATGTTATTTTTCCATTTCTCGTAGTTCTCTGGTTTGAGAACGGGTGCATCACTCAGAGACATTCCTTCACACTTAACACACAAATTAAATAGTCCTCGAAAATGGACAAAGTTCCTTCACCTATCTGGGGATCTAGGTTCAGTGCAGAAGGCTTGTGAACCTCCCGCTCTGATACCACTTGTTGGTCCAGATAACGGCAAAGTAAAAGACTAGAGGGGGGGGGTGAATAGTCTTTTAAAACTTTTGTTGATAAAAACTATTTCTCAGATATCTGTGTAGATATCTGATACTTAGATTCAGAGCGCGGAAGACTTAAGATAGATAAGTGCAGAAACAGTTAAAGTGTGTGTGTGTGTGTTGCTGAAATGTAAGTACAGAAAAGTAAATAACACAGCAAGTATAGTGGTATCTAGAGGTGGCGTAATCCTCCAACTAATCCACTTCGGTCTTCCAAAGACCTAGAATTCACTAGAATAGATAATTGAGGTCACCTTACAAAAATCCTATTCTAAGATTCCGTAAACAAATGGTTCCCAACCAAATGTTCCCCCTGAGTTGTTCCCTGGCTTTCTCCACGCATTTCGTACTCGTAAACCTTTTGAGCTATTCCCTAGCTTCCCAAGCTAAGTACTTCCTGTGCTCAATAACCTTGGAGTTATTCCTTAGTTTCTCAAACTAAGTACTTCCTGTACTCCACGCCAGTGATGGTGTTGGTTTTTGGTTTGAGTTGTCAGATGAGCTTCTTTAATAACTTTTCAGTTAAACATATAGCTCTGTGAATCAAGTATACTTAATACACTTTTCAATGTATGGTATCTTGTTCTTTTTACTGACCCAAGTCTTAGATAAATATTCAAGAGAATGAATCTCAGATACTTGATCTTTCAATTCAACTCTTTCACAGATAGCAGTGCTTGTTTAGGATCAGGACACTTAGAACTTTAGTGCTACTTAAGATCAGGAGCTTTGGTCGCAACAGAAAGCTTGGAGGATAAGTAGTTTGCTTTGAGAGAGTAAGGTGTTCAGCGTGTTTATAGAGTTCAAGGTGTGTTCTCAAGCAGTCTAAGTGTTGATATTTATAGATTAATTTGAATGCCGTTTGAATAGTATCCGTTAGGCTTAAATCAAATTCAAGCTATTGATATCTGTGTATAGTACTGTAGCAGGTTTGTCTTCTTCTTCAGAAGCTACCGTTGCTTTTGTTCAGACATCTCTGTCCATGCATTTAATGCATTGTACTATACTCTTGTCCTGTAGTGCCAACGGAACTATGCTTTGTATCAGAGACTAGTATTATCTGATTCTTTGCACGTCCTTATCTTCAATCTTCAGATACCACTTTATTGAAACAACTTTGTGGCAATATATTTCTTTTGCAGAAATGTGGTTAAGGCTCAAGGTATCTGAGAGTAGATATCTGTGGGCACTTTCCTGGTTTTCAGAAAACCTTCCAGTTCTCAGATATCTCTTGTGACATAGCTTGTTTAAAACTATTCATGTCTTCAAGATATCTGGCCATGATCGACGTGATAAAGAATGGCCCAATAGTCATTCAACAACTCAAGAAGGTCATGGAGGTTTCTAATAGAAGAGACAGAGAACAAATCAATTGGTCTTCACAGACAGATGCGTCAACCAGTGGGAGACCTGCCAGTCAAGTTATTTACGAACCAAAGCCCAGAGAACTCTGGACATCGAAAGATGCAAAGAGAAATCGACTGGATGGTCAGGCTCGTAATATCATCATACGTTCTACTCCAGTGCACATACAGTGTAAACTGTGGGTAAAATCGAAAGTGGCCTGGCAACTGATTGAAGAAATCTGTGCCGGCACTGAGAAAACGAAGGAAAATAAGTTCGAAGTTTTGAAGCTAAAATTCCAAAACTTTAAACAAGGTCCCACAGAGACTCTTGAAGAACTAGATTTCCGGTTTACAACACTTATGAGTGACATGGCTGCACTTGGTGAAAGTAATAGATATACCTAATCAGAAAAGATTAAGACTATTGTGAGAAGTCTAAATCATAACTGGGAGCACACAATGTTTTTCTACTTTAACCAAGGAATGCCAGATATCACTCCAGTGGAACTTTTCTCTCACCTTGCCATTGTTGACTATGAGACAACTCAAAGAGAACAAACAACTGAAAAGTTGCAGAATGTTGCTCTAGTTGCTTAAGGAACTTCTGAAAAGAAGGAAGGCAAGGAGGTGACTGAGGATGCTTTTGCTGTAAAGCAAATGAGAAAATATGTCAGTCGGGAAATAGAGATAAGAAAAGCCAAAGAGAAGCTGAAAAAGCATCTAGGCTCAAACTATCACCAATACAAAAATATGCAAAGCTCGCTGAACAAGCCGGCTCAGAAAGCATCAAGTACTGAGGAAGCGAAAATTGGAAATGATATTTGTTTCTATTGTCAGAAACCTGGTCATTTCAAGAAGGATTGCCCTGCTTTCAACAAGCTAAAGACAGGTGACAAGAAAGATAGGAGAAACTTCAAGAGAAGCTATAGAGCTCTACTCACTGAAAAACGGAAAAAGATACAACTCCAACTAGATGCTCTAGACATTGAGTCTGATTCTGAGGATGAGGACTCAGATGATTCCACACTGCCTTCTCCAGAAATGTGCGGTGTTTCTCATGAAGTGATTGACTTTGGTCAAAAGAAGAAAGAAGTATGTGGAATGGTTGAAGAAATCTTCCCAGATATCTCCAACATTGAACCTTGTCTAATGGCTGATGAGGTAACACAAACCTCTTATTATACTTATGAAAGTGATGAGGAAGGAATCAAAGATCTGGAACATCTCAGAAGAGAACTTGATCTCTATGAAAGAGAATTTCTAATGGTCCAAGCTATAGCCAAAATCTTTGAAGAAGAAAAGAATTCTCTTGAAAAGGAAAATTCAAAATTACTCAAGATATCTGAGGAAAAGGATGCCGAAATTGCATCTCTCAAAACTCAGATATCTGAGACTGAAAAGTCACATGAAGCATTGGCCAATCTTCAAAAGAAATGTGAAGATCTTCTTTCTGAGAATGAAGAACTCAAAAGGAAAGAACTATCTTTTCAATCTTATGCCAAAGCTAGTGACACTCTTACTGAAGTACAATCTTATTTAAGAGATCCTTCAGAAAAGAGAGGACTTAGGCTGGACACACAAACAGATAGTTCTACCACTCTGAATAAGAGTGATGAAAGAAGAACATTTGTCAGTGCTCAGCAAGGTGGTTCCCAAGAAACCTACAGTATCGGTCAGAAAGCTAAGGTTGTTGACAAAGGAAAGGCAGTTGCGACCAAATCTTTGTGGGAAAAACAAGTCCAAAAGAAATCTGTTGGGAATGTTTCTGAAAAGAAACATAACACTGAAAAGTGTAATCACCCACAGTGCTATGTCTCTCGGAAAGGAAGAATTGCAGGAGCTGACAAATTCTCCTATGTCACATTTTCTGGAAAGAAAATAGATTACCCAGAGACTAGCAAAGTCACGAGAAAGATCTCAGATAGCACCAGGTGCTCGGAATGGTATTGGCTATAAAGCCATCAGGAAACAACTTGCTCGTAAGTACAAACAAGAGCAAGAACGATGGTTAAAGGCTAGAATTGCTCACAGCAATTATCAGAAGTGGAAGATGAGTCAAGCCACTGAAAATCTGAATGCCAGGGCTAGAAGAAATATGGCAAGAAAAGCTAAGTTTGCTGAGAAGCAGACTTAGAATCCTGACAGGTATCTGAAAGCACCAAATAGAGCACCTAGGAATACACCAAGGAAGAAAATAGTTCTTGATAACAATGATACTAATCATTTAACTAGAATTCCTCCTTATGTTCCTGTTAAACAAAAGAATGTTCCTAAGAAATTCATTCAAAAGTGAATTCCTACTGGAAGATTCTTTAGTCCAGATGGTTCCATTGTTGGTATGAGAACCAAATCTCATGTTTCCTGTTTTGTTCAGAACACTCTAAAGACTAATCCAAAGTGGCATTTTGATAGTGGATGTGGGAAGCACATGACAGGAGACGAAGAAAATCTGATTGACTACAGAAAGTGCAATGATGGACCAATTATCAGGTTTGTTGGAGGAGATAAAAATCCAACCATAGGATTTTGCAATCTGAAGTTTGGAGCCCTTACAATCTCTGAAATACTACATGTAAAGGGATTGAAATATAATCTCCTAAGCATGAGTCAATTAGTAGACAAATGGCACACTGTCAAGATCAAGTCAAAACTATGTAAAGTGATTGACAATGAGTTAAAGCAGATAGTCTTGGTTGCAAAGCGTAAATGAAATCTTTATGTTGCTGATTGGGCATCCGCCACAACTGAAGAATGTCTCATGGTGAGTCAATCTGGCCACACTGAAGAAAATTGGCTATAGCATAAAAGAATGAGTCACTTGAATTTCAAAACTCTGAACAAGCTAGCCAAGAAAGAGTTGGTGGTTGGTTTACCCAAAATGGCATATAGAAAAGTAGGTGTATGCTCAGCTTGCCAAATGGTATAACAATCCAAAACATCTTTCAAGTAAAAAACTAGACATTCCAGTGAAAGGCCACTGCAAATGTTACATATGGATCTTTTTGAATCCTTTGTAACTAGTTATGCAGGAAAGAAGTATGGTCTGGTTGTTGTTGATGATTACTCAAGATTCACTTGGGTTGTCTTTCTCAAACACAAATCTGATGCAAGGGTTAAGATACCCAACTTGCTAAATAAGCTCGAAGTCATGAAAAATGACAAGGTATCTCAGAATCGTAATGCACTATGGTAATCGAGTTTGTAAACCAGTACATAAAAGAGTTTTGTACCTGCAAAGGTATACAACATCAACTATCTTCTGTAAGGACACCACAAAAAAATGGTGTTGCTGAGAGAAAGAATAGGACCCTGAAAGAAGCGACAAGAACAATGCTTGCTGACACTGAAATAAGTGAAATCTATTGGGTTGAAGCTGTAAACACAACATGCTACACTCAAAATAGATGTTTGATTAACAAACACCATGACAAAACTCCTTATGAGCTTTTCATTGGTAGACCCCCTAGTATCAAACATCTAAGGGTGTTTGGTTGCAGATGTTTCGTTCTTAACAATGGAAAAGAATACTTGAGAACATTTCAACCAAAGGCAGATGAAGGAGTATTTCTTGGTTATTCTCTGAATAGCAAAGCCTATAGAATCTACAACAAAAGAATGCAAAAGCTTGAGGAATCTGTTCATGTAGTATTCTATGAAGGAAACAAGAACGTACTCTTGAATGATGATCTCTCAAATAGGTTCAAAGAACTGATGATTAAAGATTCTGAAAAAGGATCCTCAAAAGAAAACATTTCTATCATTCAATTAGAGGATGAGTCTGACGATGAAAGCAACCTATGCTTAGTAACAACCAGATGACTCTAAGACATGATGAAGAATTTCCTATGAGAATTCCAGAAATGGAACAGGTTACTGAGAACCTTCATCATGAAGAGGTATCTGAAAATGAGATTGCTGAAATGCAAGTTCTAGATATCTCTAACACTGAAAGAGTGTCAGATATCCATGTATTTCCCATGTGTCAGATATCTCAGATAATGCACAAGTATCCCATCAAGATCATATTGATTCACATTCAAATCAAAATGATATTGATCCTACTAGTTCAAAACCCATTATGAAATGGATAAGAAATCATCCTGCAAAGGATGTGATTGGTCCCATAGACCAAGGAGTTAGAACTAGAAGAGCAATCGCTGAAAATGCAAATGGTCTCTATGGATGTTTCATATCAAATATTGAACCTAAAACTATAGAAGAAGCATTAAAGGATCTAGATTGGATCTCTGCAATGCAAGAAGAGTTGGATCAATTTGAGAGAAACAAAGTCTGGAAACTGGTTCCATTTGTTGACGGAATATGTGTAATCGGAACCAAGTGGGTTTTCAGAAACAAAATGAATGAGTATGGTGAAATAACCAGAAACAAAGCTAGGTTGGTTGCCAAGGGATTCACCCAGACTGAAGGACTAGATTTTGATGAATCTTATGCACCAGTTGCAAGATTGGATGCAATAAGACTCTTTCTAGCCTTTCCAGCTCATAATGACTTTACAGTTTATCAAATGGATGTCAAGAGTGCATTCCTAAATGGTGAACTTGCTGAGGAAGTCTATGTTGAGCAACCACCAGGCTTTGAAGTTTCCTCAGAAAGAAGGATGGTCTATAAGCTTCAGAAAGCTCTATATGGACTGAAACAAGCTCCAAGAGCATGGTATGATACATTGGCCAGATACTTACTAGAAAGTGGTTTCAAGAAAGGAGATGTTGATAAAACACTCTTCACATTGAACCATGATGGGAAACTACTTTTAGTTCAAGTATATGTTGATGACATTATATTTGGATCTAAAGACAAGCAACTTTGTGATGACTTTGCTGAACTCATGAAATATAAATTTGAGATGAGCATGATGGGAGAATTGAATTACTTCCTAGGGCTGCAAGTCAAGCAACTCAATGATGGAATATTCATTAGTCAAACAAAGTATGCAAAAGACATGCTCAACAAGTTCAATCTAAAGCCTTCTGAAAAGAATGCTAAAATACCTATGAGCATTGGAACCAAAATGACCTATACTGAATCTGACAAAAGTGTTGAAGAACACAAGTATAGGAAATTGATTGGGTCTCTACTGTACCTCACTGCAAGTAGACCTGATATTCAATATGCAGTTGGAGTGTGTGCTAGATTTCAGACAAATCCAATGCAATCACATTACAACATTGCTATGAAAATATTGAGGTATGTAAAAGGTACTGTAAAAGTTGGATTGTGGTATCCAAAAGATAGTGGATTGAGTTTGGTTGGCTATTCAGATGCCGACTATGCTAGATCATTGCTTGATAGAAAAAGCACCTCAGGAACTTGTCAATTTCTTGGTGCTAGATTGATATCTTGGTACAGCAAGAAACAAAAATCAATTGCTACATCTACCACAGAGGCTGAATATATTGCTGCTGGGTGTTGTGCTTCACAGATATTGTGGATACAGCAACAACTCAGAGACTATGGACTCAATGAAGAGAAAAATCCCATTTTCTGTGACAACACAAGTGCTATTGCCATAACTCAAAATCATAAGTTTCATGCAAGAACAAAGCACATTGATGTTAGACACCACTTCATCAGAGACCATGTTGAAAAAGGCAATATAGAGATACTCAAGATTGGCACTGAAGACAAACTTGCAGATATCTTCACTAAGCCACTACAAGAAAGTAGATTCTTAGCCTTAAGACATAGTCTTGGACTAATGGAGCTACCAAAGAACTGAAAAAGTTCAAATATCTGAAGAAGATATCAAATGAGAGAAAAGAGGAATCTGGAACGGGTATCCAAAGAAGAGGAATCTGGAGCGGGTATCCAGAAACCAAAGGCTAAAGGGTAAAATGGCTATTTGAAGATTTCTGAGATGGGTGCTCAGATATCTAGATCACTTAGTGAGGGGGAACACAAAAGAGAATAGTACAACTGTCTACAGTCAATTACTATCTTGAAATTTGTATTATTTCTATCTTTGTGTAAAACTTTGAAAAGACAACAAGTATAAGATAGACTCAGATACAAACAGTGTTCTCATTCACACAGAAACGTGATTCAGATAGCTAATAGCCAAAATTCATTAAATGGACACAATTACAATTGTTGATTGTGATCATTGCTGAAGAAGCAATGGTGACCCTTGATGAAATGGGCGATTGATCTTAACGGCGGAGATTAATTCTCTGTAAATAGTGGACTGTAGAAATTCAGACGTGGCCCATTATGCATTTAATGCCGAATAAACTTTTACCCACGCCTTACTGCAATTCACAGTCACGTACATACAAAACCAATTTGTATGTATATATGTTTGTTAGAATTACGTTGCTATATATATAGGATTTTGGCAAAAGAAATCACTTTCGCCTAATCCGACATTTTGCCTTGCACAAGAATAGCAAAAACCATTCTTCAACCTCTGCAAATCTCTGTTAGTTTTTCTGCAAAGAATCACTAATCTCTCACCCAAATCTCTTTCAGACTTTCAAACACTTGCACTATATAAAGAGATGGCTCCTAAACGTTCGTCTACCCAGAAATCCCAATCTTCTACCACTGGTACTGCTGAAAAGCAAGCACCAGAGTTGGTTATAGTGAACAATCGATTGGTAGGAGACTTTAATCCCGATCATTGGACTTCAAATCACAGGATGATTTGGGGTGGTGCCATGATTGAGGAGTACCTCACGGCTGCTGTTGAAAACCAAGCCGATAGGAAACTGATTCTTGACATGCTTGAAAAGGCACAAATCAAGGGTTTTCTATCTGCTCTTCCCAGTGGAGTTTCTTCACTAGATGTGTTAGAATTCTACAATAACTCCAGGATTATATCCTGTGTTTCTGAAGGCACTACAATAGTGTCTATAAAAACTAAGGTCTAAGGAAAGGAAATCCTTTTGGACTTAACAACTTTCTGTAAGTTGTTTGATCTTCAAAATTTTGGAAAGGATTTTGAAATAGACACCAGGATGAAGATCTCCTTGAAGGTGTAAAACAGATGTACAGTGGTGTGTGTGACACTGATAAACAAGATACACCCACTGATTTCAAGCTTGCTGACATCAGAACTAGACATCTGTTAGTTCACTGGGATGTGTTGGCATGCATTCTTCATAGATTCTTTGATGGTCTACAAGGAGGTGCTGACCAGATAAGCCATGAACGTTGGATGATGATGTCCTTGTTGCAACAACAAGACAAAAGGCTGGAAAATCCTTTCAATTGGGGCAAGTACGCCTTTATGAAGTTTGTGAAGAAGATTCAAGGCTTTGAGCCTAAAATCGCTAAGGGACTTGCTGAGCCAAAGGCCACAGTGAGCTATGGTCTAAAGATATACTACTTACTGGAGAAGTTTGGCATTGAGCTCAGAGAGAAGGCTGAGATAGCCAACAGTAACCTACTCTACAAATATGAGTATACGAACTTGATGAAAAAGGTTACTGGATCTCAGAAAGGTTCCAAGAAGCGAAAGACTGAAGAGGTATCTGAGGGAAAAGTTTGGACCAAGAAGCCCAGAACTTCATAAAAGAAGTCTGCTGGCAAATCAAAAGGCACACCCATTGAGGGTGTTGATTCCCAGATATCTGCCGCCACTGCTGATGAACTCATCAATGCAGATGAACTCATCAATGCTGCAAAACAGGTATCGACTACTGAACAAGTAGACTCAGCAAGAGAAAGTGCTTTCAGAAACGTCAAGACTACTGCCGAAAGCCTTGCTGATGAACTTATCAATGCTGCTAAAGAAAGTAGTGGTAGGTACCAAGCCCTATCTGCAGAAACCGCAGGGATTATGGACCAATCAGTTCCTAATGCTGATGAGAACTCTGACGATGAAGATGATGACTTAATCATCTCTCAAGTCCTAGAGAAATCAAAAAGGGCTAAGGTTACTGAAAAAGTAACTAGTGTAGAGGTATCTGAAGAAGAACCTACACCACAGGTTGCTAAACAAGTACCTGTTTCAAAGGTTGCTGAAGAAGCAACTGTGTCCAAGGTCACTGGACAAATTACACCATCAGAGCAAGAAAGACGGAAGCATATTGAAGATGCTCTGATGAGTGATAGCTTAGTGTTGGAGGATACTGCCATTGCCTCAACACTTAAAAGTCTATCTCAAGAAGATCTGGATAGGCCCCAAATAGCATCACCTTCTTCATCCAGATCTGAACCACCACACCAACCACAACAGCCTGATGTGGATAATGCTAAAATGATACTTGAGTTACAAATACCAGCATCTTTCCTTGCTGAAGAAAATCCTGCAAAAGAGCAGGTTCCCCAACTCAATGAGAGGGATCAAACTGAGACATCTACTCAGAATGATCAACCAGCGGAGGCAACTGAGTTGCATACTCAGGAAAGGTCCAAGTAACCAAACTTCAAACAAAGAAGCTGAAATGGAACAACAAGACCAACGCATGGAAGGGTCACAAGTCCCAGAGACCAATCAGCCTGACATTGCTCAGGTAGCTGAATGGTTTAACTCTTTACTTGTGATATTTTTGTGTCTGATAAATCTTGTTATTTAATGAAATTTCTTTGTTACAGGCTGATTTACAAACACAACAACAAGAGGAAATTGCAAAGCTTACCTCAGAATCTGAGAAGGAGGCTTCCATAGCCTCACCACTTAAGGAATAGGAGCCTGTCTCACAGGTAGAAAATAGTTCCTTAAGATATAACTCAGATATGTGCTTTATACACTTGACTAATAAGTGTTTGTTTCTAATAGGCTCCAACTGAGAAGAAAAATGAAGAGACTGAAAAGTCTATCTCTTCAGAGAGGAATCTAGAGACTTCCAAGGTCTCTGAAGAACGAGTATCTGAACCTTCTGTAGAGAAGGTATTTCATTCAGATATCTATATTCTTCAAAGAACAAATCTCTGATCATTTTTCTCAAACTAACACATTCTATTTAACAGGTTAAAAAAGAAGTAGAAGTTGTTGAGGAGTTGCCCACTCAATCCTCACAACATATGGAAATTGATGAGGCATCAAGGCCTTCATCACAACAAAAGATTCCAGAGACTGCACAAGTCTCTGTGAGACAAGTATCTGAGCCTCCAACAGAGGTAATTGACCTCTCAGATATATGATTTGTCAATAAAATTTTTCTTGATAAAATTTCCTAAGTGTTATGTTTCTAATCTCAGGTTCAAGCAGAAAGAAAGGTTGATGAGGACCAGACTTCCAAGTCCCCACCTCACAACAAGATATCTGAGGAACCCCCTACCTCAGTAGTACGAGTCTCTGAGCCTGATGCATTCATTCAGGTAACTCAGAAACCTAACTACACAAATACTCAGATATCTACACAAGTTTTGAATCTAACTCAAAACTCTTTCTTTCAGGCTCAAACAAGTGTGCCAAAGGTTTCTGCATTCTCCACAGAAAACCTGCTTACATTCTTCAAGAACCACACACTCAAGAAACATCTCAAGTGCTTCAGAAAGTGGCAAAAGCTCAAAAGCTCAGATCTGACTGAATTAACAAAGGTGACTGATCACCAATTGAGAAGAGTTTGAGCTTTTAACTTGGAGAATTATGTCCATGCTATGTTCCCAACAGAGCAGTACTCTTTTGCTACTCTGATGCATAAGGACTTTATCAAAGAAGCTGCACACAAGCTCATAGAAGCTTTTGAGAAGGTAGATGGTCAGACCAGAATGCAGATGGCATTCAAGCCTACTTTTACCCAGACCTTACAATGCATACCCTCTGAACAAGAGGAGGTAAATGGGCAAATGATCACTATTCCAGAAGTGATCAATATGGTCTCTGAAGATGAAGAAGAGAAGGAGACTGATGAGAATGACTATGAAGATTCTCCTTCTGACCATCACAAGGATGAGGAAGATAAGAAGGACGATGATGATGCCCCTGCACCAGGGACAGGAGGGATTACACAGAGGAAGAATGCCTTAGCTGCTGAAAAGCACACTGAGAGGACATCACAACAATCCCCTCCTCCATCTCCTCAGAAATCTACCCATCCATCTTCCCAACAACAAAAGGACACTACTGAACAAGTAGTTGAGCACTCTGAGGAAACAACTTAGAAGATATTGAATACACAAACCAGAGCTGCTCAACTCAAACAACTGTTGGAAGAAGAACAACAGCTCCATCTTCAACTGGAAGAAGAGCTAATTAAATCCAGAGATAAGCTTAATAAGCTTCAAGATCAATACTTGAAAGAAATGGTACCTTACTCTGAGGTCAAAGAGCTCTAGGATGCTATAATTTCCATTGCTAAGGAGCTAGATACTGAAGAAGTATTTGAAGAAAAGCATGATGCTAAGGCTGCATCACCATCAAAAGATATACCATCCTCCTCTCTGAAAGGAAAGAAGCCCATCTCTGAGATGGTTGCCGGACTAGAAAATCTTGAAAATGTCCAAGAGGATGAAGATCACTGGGCTGATGACTCAGATGATGAAGAAGAGAAGAAATTTGCAGAACACCGAAATGAGCATTTGGTGATTTCTCATTTGAAAAGGAAGTTGATTGCTCCTGAAATATTCAGCAAGCTGCCAAATGTCAACTTCAATGAATACTTGAACAGATATCAAGTACTGGCTAAATTGAAAAAGGAGTTGTCTTCTCAAGATAAAGTCGCCATTGCATCAGTCCCTGCAGAAATGAAGACATTCACTGAGCTCATCACTCAGAGAACAACCAGCTGGTCGTTGCTCAGAAAGATCTAGGCATGGTTAGGGATGATGACCAAAACTTGGCTGCAAAAGCCTTTGAAGAGGCTAGCTATGCTGCTGGAAAAGCAGATGCTATTCAAGGCCCATTGACAGAGCTCACTGATAAGGACAATGGACTTATCAAACAAAATCAGGAGCTCAAAGCTGAACTTCAAAAGTTGGTCACTGCCTATAACTACTTCCATGGACATTTTGAGTCTCTCTCAGAATCCTTTATGAGACTTAGTCAGCCAACAATGACTAAGGGGAAAGGATTGTACAAATCTGGACCTCAAAGTCAGGGGAATGGGAAGAAGGAGAAGGATACAAGAAGAAATCTGGAGCTGGTGCTGCTCAGAGAGGAAGAGGAAACAAGAAAACTTCCCAGCCACCACTCAGAATCAATGAGCCCTCCTCAAGTCAAGCTGCTTTGCAAACAGTAGCTACTTCCCAGAAACCAACTGAAGGAACTTCAATGACAACAAGGGCCATGGCACAGAAACCTCCAAGGAGTACCAAGGCTCCAAGGAGAGGACAAGTAAGAGGGATTGATGAGTCTTCTTCTTCTTCTTCTTCTTCTTCTTCTTCTTCTTCTGAAGAAGAAGAAGAAGAAGAAGAAGAAGAAGAAGAAGAAGAAGAAGAAGGCCAAATCAAATCCCAGGGCAATGAAGAAGGCTGCAAAATTTTCACAAGAATTGATCTTGATGATGATGAAGAGACTGATGAAGATGAAGCTCCTCTTCATAGAAAAAGAAAAAGGGTTGATAGCCTATCTGAGCCCATAGCTGCAAAGCCTTTGGCAGCTAAAACACCCTCTGGAAATACCAAGTCTATCCAGGGTTGTTCTTCAAGCAATCCCCCAAAGGAAAATTCTAGACAAAGGAGGAACAGGATAAGAGCTGAAAAGAGAAAAAGTGAACTTCCACTCAGGCCAGAAGAAGCCAAAATTGAGTATGTGAAGACTGACAACAACTCCTCTGTCTACAGGTGCATAAATCAGAAAAATGGCTACTGGATTCTGGAACTCAAGCATTTACTGCTAAATTCAAGGTTTCCAGAACCAATCCATAAACAACTCATGGCATGGAGAAAAGACAAACCATTCTTGATTAACACCAGCCACATCAAAAACTGGTTGGATTTTGAAGTTATCAACAGGAAAAAAGCCATGAAGAAAGACCTCTCTAATGAATGGCCTTATGGAAAGCCAGATGATGTGCACAAAATTCCTAATTTGATTGGAACAGGCACAAGGCCAAGACTTTTTGTGGAACCCTATGAGTCCTTCTACATGGATGAAGAACAATACAAAGGTGACATCAAATATCTGAGGATCATACATGATTATTTCAAGCTATCAGATATCAAGATTGTGCATGCCTGGATATGGGGAAACTATCTGTGGGTCAAGCATTTTGTCAAGAAAAATCCTACCAAAACCTACAAAGAAGTCTGTGGATTTGCCAGAGACACATAGATGATTGTCAGAACTCTTCTCTATGACTATTCTGATGATATAAGAAGGTTTGGTGATAGGAAATTTGCAGATTGATCCATGGAACTGTTTTGAAGACTTGAAGATTTTGAAGACTTGAAGACTAGTTTGTTAGGATGTTCACTTGGAGCTTGGTTACTCCTGTTGTCCTAATTTACTATGTAATTTTTTTTATCTTGCTGACTGTACCTTATTGTTGTTTTATCTTGTAAAAGTTATCTGAACTTTTATTATAACATATCTGATGAACCTACTCTCAAATATCAATCTATAAAAGATAACTTGTCAGCAAAGATCACACCTTGTGATTTGGTTGATGTTTACTTTCTGCACTTAATTATATGAATTGAAAGATCATAAGAAATGATTAAGTGGTGGATTGTTTCCTCATCCAGATTTGTAATAGGTCAGATAGTCATCGTTGACTGATCAAAATGGGGAAAATTTGTTAGGAATATCTATTTAGATTTTGATCAGCAACCTAATGACTTATCTTAGCTCAGAAAGGTGGTTAGTACTCTTGGTTCACTTGAACACTGTAAAAGAGGAAACTCACTAAGTATGATAGTCTAGCAAATCTTGTATAGGATGTTAGGTCTCTGAATGTCATTTTTTATTCCTCTAAAGAAGACCAAGAAGAAGGCATCCAGCAGGAAAAGTTCAACGGATTTGAAGATTTGAAGACTGCACAAGATTGCTGAAGACAAGGGTTTTCAGATACCTATGACCAGATATCTTGAAGACACAGGCATTTTTAAATAAACAGTGTTGCAAAAGATATCTGAGAAATAAAAGGTTTCTGAAACGAGAAAAGTGCCCACAGATATCTACACTCAGATACCTTGGACATAAACTATGTTTCTGAAAAGAAATATATTATAACAAGTTGTTTCAACAAGTGGTATCTGGAGTTGTGATAATCTCTGGAAAAGGACGTGCAAAGCTTCAAAGAACTCTGATATAATGCATAGTTCCGTTGGCACTACAGGACAAAGTATAGTACAAAACATTGAATGCGCAGACAGAAATGTCTGAACAAAAATGGTAGCTTCTGAAGAAGAAGACAAACGTACTACAGTACTATACTCAGATATCAATAGTTTGAATTTGATTTAAGCCTAACGGATACTATTCAAACGACACTCAAATTCATCTATAAATATCAACACTTAGACTGTTTGAGAACACACCTTAGAACATTGAACACATTGAATACTCTCACACAAGCTCTCTCAAGCACACTACTTACCTTCAAGCTTTCTGTTGCGACCAAAGCTCTTGATTCTAAGTAGCACAAAAGTTCTAAGTGTCCTGATCCTTAACAAGCATTGCTATTTGTGAAAGAGTTGAATTAAGATTTGATATCTGAGATTCATTCTCTTGAACATTTATCATAGACTTGGGTTAGTAAAGAACAAGATACCATACATTGCAAAGTGTATTAAGTATACTTGATTCTCAGAGCTATCCAAGTTATTAAAGAAGCTCACCTGACAAACTACCTTAACCAACACCTTAATTGGCGTGGAGTACAGGAAGTACTTAGTTTGGGAAACTAAGGAACAACTCTAGGAAACAGGTTTCTGAGTACAGGAAGTACTTGGCTGTGAAAGTCGGGGTATAACTCAGGGGGAACACTTGGTTGGGAACCTAGTGTAGTTAGGAATCGAGAGAAGATATTTGTAAGGTTACATCAATTATCTGTCTTAGTGGATTCTAGGTCTGAGAAAGGCCGAAGTGGATTAGTTGAAGGATTACGCCACCTTCAGATACCACTATAAAAAGATTTGTGTTATTTACTTTCTGCATTTTATTACTTGCTTTATTTACCTTGCAAAGTATTTACACCTATCTTTCGGAGCACGTGCACTTATCACAGAAAAGTCTTCCGCTCTCTGAAATTAAGTATCAGATATTTTCACAGATATCTGAGAAACCGTGTTTATCGACAAAAGTTTTAAAAGACTATTCACCCCCTCCCCCCCCCCCCAGTCTTTTACTTTGCCGTTATCTGGACCAACACTATTGATATAGCACTGAGGATATCTGGATTAACCGTGACTTAATCCTCTTGATAAGAACCCTTGCGGCCACTAGACGGCTAGTACATTGTTTGATTCTAAGTAGTTGGGAGTAGCACAGTACGAGCTAGGTTGGGGATCCTTTACACCTTCCCACCCATTGATAACAAAACCGTTAGAATTCAACTGCAATATAATCATATGTCTGCTTTTTGCATACAAAATACATTCGTTATTTGTTTGTTCCTATGCTAAGTGTCTGTGCAAAACGACATCCCGAGTCAACTTTCCGCTATTCTGTGGATTTGTGGGCTTCCGACGCAATATAAATTTAATCTTTGACTGTATTCAGGGGTTGCATGCATTACAACGATATTAAAACTCCCAAGTGCACATCACTGACATATACGTGCATCTGAGGTAGGAAAAACAAGCACACTTTTGGGTGCTACCCATAAGGGTTTTTTCCTCCTTTTTACTTGTTGTTTCTGCCCTTGCTATTTCTAGGATCCAATAGAGACGAAATTTAGATCCCAAATTTCAAAATGTCGCCTTCCTTAATATGACAACTCACTAATCTATCCACCCGATCACCTGAAACCCAAAGGGCCAGGCTCTTTGTTGAGAAGTAATGATTAATGGTAGTGATTGATTGAGAGGTAGATCGACAAACTTGAAATTCGATTGGTAGTTGACTTTCTCGTGAACAGTCAACCACAAGTTTGCCATCTTCGACTCCGATCCAAATAACGGTGGTCTCCGTACGTATAAGTATCAGTAGATTTCTCCAGAAGAAAACTTTTATGAACAACAATATTGTTTCTGTCGAGTTTGGACATAACTAGAATATACTTTGCCGTCGAAGCCTCAATACAGATATTTCTCCCATACAAGCTTATACATCCTACCAGATTCAACAAACTTCAACATTCCTCCATTGATTTACTAACCAGAGGCAGCAACTTAAGCCTAGATAGATATGTACCACCAACTAAAAAAAAAGAAGAAAAACACACATTATACGATTTCCTAAAAGCTAACCACATTTCTTGAAGATATTTTGTGTAGAATAGACACATAGGTGAACAAAGGTATCTAAAAACCATCTCTTGAAGTTATTTTGTGCAGAAGAAGAACACAGTTTAGGGTTTTATACAGAAAAAAAAAATGTCAAAACAAAACGATTTGCAACACATAGGGTTTAGGGTCAGGGTTTTATACAGAAAAATGTAAAAACAAAACAATTTGCAACACATAGGGACTGTTTGGCAAGGGATTATAATCGCATAAATGTGGTTAAAACCACCTATTTTAACATGGTTTTCTTGATTTTAATCGATATCCAAACAGCCTAATTGGGTTTAGGGATAGGGTTTTATAGAGAAAAAATGTCAAAACAAACCAATTTGCAACACATGTTTTATACAGAAAACATTCAAACAAAAATTTAAAATTCGAAAGGGTTTAAAGATAATAACATCAATCCAGATCACAGGTAGGGAGGGTGAAGAGGGTTTGTAAGGAACCCTACAGTGAAACCTACTGCAGCCAAGATTATCAACTTTAATGGAGCAATTTTCATCCCTTCCTACTATGAAAATTACTTCTTCGTCAGGTGGAGAATGGCTGAGCAACGCAATATGTTTTATTATTTTGGTGTTTCGCCTAACTATGAAAACTGGAATCAGTGTAAGTGGAATCTTTGTTTCTGCCATAGGAGAGGGTGGGGGAATATTTTGCGTGAAGAAGAAAGACCAGAGGAAAGAAAGAACTCAAGATGGAAATGAAAGAACTCAACAAATCAGTAGTATATAACTAATGTAAGGTTGGGTGGACATAAATATAGCCTTTTTGTTTCATGGGTTTTTAGGTGACGAGCCCAGGTTTGTTTTTAAATCGCTTGGAAACTTTTGCAGTTGAATCATTCATCTCCGTGAAAAAGATTAAAATAACCCTCAACGGCTCAACCACGTGATGAAATAAATGTGAATGACTTGTGAGATGTGACTCTGTCTAATAAGTTTCATTCACGTGCGGAGAAGGCTGGCTCAAATTTTCAGAGGCCCTGTGCAAATTTAATGTTATCACCTCCCGTCCCAAAATAATTGTCATTTTATGGGCACGGTGTAAGAACCCGTACTTTTTATTTTAATATAGTTAATTTAATTTTATATTTATAATGGACTGAGCTAGTAAGACGTTTTTAAAACCAATTTTCAGATTATTAAGCCCGAGCCAATATTTTACTATATAGAAATTCTAAAACCCTAATCCCTAAGAAATAATTTTGTGCATCTTGTTTGCCTCCGCCTATAGTACATTGCCTATCTGTACACTCATCTTCATCAACATCGCACGATCACTCCATTGTCATAATCCATAAAGTCAGTTTTATCATCTCACCTAGTCACCATAAACTCATTCATCACCACTATATATATACACATAGTGGCATAGCCCCAAACCCGTTTCACAACAAAAAAACCTATCAAACAACTTCCAATCTTTACCACTGTCTTTGTAATATGTTCTCGTTGTTGTGACGAATACATAGGAACTTGTTTCATGAAAATCGGATGCAATATCAAGCCGTGTGATCACCCCGAAGTTCTGCTTTTCCTCACCAGTGTAAGGACGTGTTACTCTCTGATTTTGTTATCCAATTTGTTATTGAATTTGTGCTAATTGTATTTTTAAGTCCCCAATTTATAACCTTAATTTTATGACAAGCCTTATACCTTTTACTCCTCACTTTTTTGCCTACTTATTTAATTATATTGCGATTTAGCCCTAAAGGTATTTTATGTATTTGGGTTCTTACATTGTAGTGGTATTTTAGAGAGTTCGAGGTGCAATTTAGTGGAGCTTTAGTGTGGTGTGTAGTCAGTGTAAGCTTCGAGTCGACTTTGAAGTAAAGGGAACTCTTGACACTTTTGCTTCTATTTTTATCGCTATATGTATATGTGTGATTTAAGAATTGATAAACAACTTATGGTTATTATATCAAGGAATGGGACTTGATATAATAGTCTATTCGAAAAAGGATCAAGTATGTGTATCCCAAAATGTTTTATCTGTGTATGCGATTTGTGAAATTGATTTGATAAAGCATGGATTATGTGTACATTTAAGCTCATCGATATGCCTATGAAGTGTGTGACCCTTTCGGGGGATTTTCGTACTTTGGAGTACTCCCAGTGTTATGTGTGTGACCCCTATGGTAGGGGATATGTTATGTGAAAGCCAGCATGTGTCCCAACATGGTATGTGTGGCCATAGTGTATATCTGATTTGAGCTACAAGTGTGAATTGCTATTGTTGTGACATGTGTTCCATTTTCGACTATTTGTGATATACTCCCTCCATTTCAGAGAAAGTGTTACATTTTGACTTTGACCGGTCAACTGTCTTCGAGTTTGACCACAAATTACTCATAAACTATAATAGTAAATAATTTAATAAAATCATATAATAAAATTTTAATTACTAAATTTTCATTATATAATTTTAATAATTTATTTATTATTATCGTTTAAGAGTAAATTGTGGTCAAACGCGGAGACAGTTGACCGCAAAATAGTAAAATGTAACACTTTTTCTGAAATAGAGGGAGTATAATGGAGTGTATATGTATGTATATTTACTACTGTACTTGATCCGGGTAAAAGTGCCAGGAGCTCACCCTTACACATTTTTTCAAGGGACGTAGGGTCTTTTAAGGAAGGACGCTTTGGAGTTTCAAGTGTTTAGTTTGTGTAGGATTCTTTTGTTTAGACCTTTGGTGTTTGTGTAATTTGTTTTGGCTTGGACGAGTAGTTAGTGTTTTGGGATTTATTGTAATTCATTCTTTTCATTTTTAAAAGCTCTGAGTTACTGTGTACCACTATTTCAAACTGTTTTGTAACTTAAAAGTAGGCTTCGGCTTGGCGTGAGCCCATCTCACGATAGACGGCCGATCGCGCCAAATGTTTTGGTTTTGGGGCGTGACACACAGAGGTGAATGATAAATTTAAAAAAAAAAAAAATCGTAATAAAACTTAATTTGGAGTTTATTTGGCTTACAATTGCATTTATGTGATTTGAATCTTTAATTAGATTAATTAGACAAACTAAGTAATGTCATTTTATGTAAATAAAAGTAAGTTTGAGGGATAAGATGTTTCCAAGTAAACATTATATTAGTAACGGGATAAATATAAATGGAATACGATATATTTATTCTCGTACGGGTGGAGTACATTTTATAACGGGTAATTAAGTTTAAAATAAAGTGATGAAATTGAAACTTAAATTGGTTTTGCAATGTCTCGTTTTCAAATATAGTGTTTCAATTGAATGACTAATGTTTCGTCTTAAATAAATATGAATGATTCAAAGTAAATTTTATAATGTGTGACATTAAAAGTGTAGATATTTTAAAATGGTTTATTTCGTTTAATCGTTTTCCAACGTTTATAAATCATTACATAGAAACTAATTGAATTTTATAGAATATGCTAAAATATAATTAAAGAATACAATACGTTTTAAGGAGAAACAATACATAACCAGTATAACAATTTTGAACAAAACATACAAATGAAAATATAGCAATAAAGCTTAAATTTGGCTTATTTGGGTTACAATTGCATTTGTTATATTAATGTTATGATTGGATGTTCAATTGTAGATGCTCAAAAATCTACAATCAAATTAGGGTTAGAAATTGGGGGCCACCGACAACCTGCAAGGCAACAATAGCAAACAGAGACGTAAGGTTCCAAGGTGACACCGGTGTGGTGCCGACCGAAGGGACTCCGACGCTCAAGTTAGAAGACTGATGGAAGGCATAATCAATGAAATAGATAGAGAGAAGGATGGTGATGAGTGTCGACTGTCGACTTATCCTGTTGGTTGAGTCAGTTCGGCAAAGTATGGATGAGCACCGGCGAATGGCTAGCTGACCTAGTTGGAGGGAGCTATTCGTCGGACAGTGATGGTTCATGGTGGACGATGGTGGATGATATGGCGGATGACGGTGGATGACTGAGGATGTTGATCAGAGAGCTTGAGAGATATGGAGACGAGAGAGATTGATTGCTAGGGTTTGTTGCAGTCAGAATGCGATGATCCACAATGTCTCCCCACTTCTTCTCTATATAGTTCATCCATCGTTGGAGTCTGTCCGCGAATCTCGGGCGAGGTTGTTGGACTCACTTAGTGGGTTGGACTGTGTCTCGCATAATTGGAATAGTCATTTCCAACTAATTGCTTACTAACTGACTGAGTCAGTCAAGCAAGGTGAGTTGGCTAGTCAGTCAGTCAAGTGCTGACTGACAGAGTCAATCATGCAAGGTGAGTTGACTAGCTTGTCAACCACTTCGATGGCTGGCAAGGTCGGGCGAGCTCGATGACCTAGCTAGCTTGTCAACCAGCTGGAAAGTTGGCGAGGTCGAGTGTGGACTACTTGGTTGGATGGATGACTCAGCTCGATGGGTTTCGCTAACTGGCGTTTGGAGTCCAACTCGCGTATGAAGCCAAGATGGACTCATTAGTGGACCGCGGATTGGGCCGTAGCCTTGATGGGCTAGTTTGCCGGTCTAGTTGACAAAGAGCTAATTTTGGCCAATACATCAATTAGATTAATTAAACAAGTTAAGTAATGACATTTTATGTAGCTTATAGTTGTTTGTATATACAAAAAGTAGGCCCCAAATATGTTGGGGCCCTGTGCAGAGGACCTCCTTGCATGGATTCAGATCCAGCCTTGTGCGTAGATGCGCCATCATGAACCTAGGTGTAGTGCAGTGTAGTCCATTAAGTGGTGGATTTATATGATAGGGGTGTATAAGTAATTAATAATTTAATGAGCATAGTGAACTGAAAGATCCTATACGAAGGCCAACATGATGTAATTTTAGTCCATTGAGTGGTGGATTTATAAATAATAAATTAATTAATAAACATAGTGAACTGCAAGTTCATATAAGAACGTCAAAATGATGCATTTTTAGTCCATTGAGGTTTATTGTAAGAGAAGAAGCAAGGAATGAGGAGTAAGCAATTGAGAAAGAATGAGGAGTATGTAATTTAAACTATCTAGGATTTTGGTCACTTAATTTGGGGGGGGGGGGGGGGGGGCTCGAACCCATTTTCCTAGGTATTTTTTATTTTTCTACGTCATTTATGACATACAACTTTTGAAATCTTACAATTGGACCCCCTCAGGAACCAAATGGTTTAGTTATGACTTTCAAAACCCTCCCCCCTCCCAAGGTTATTTTTTGAAGTCTAATATTTATAATGACATCATAAATATATAATTATGATGTCATTAATTTTTTAAATTTCAAAAAATAAGGGTTATGACGTAATCGCCAAAAAACTTACATTGACTAAGATTTTTAACGTCAGGGGATCAGGAAAGAACAAACTAATGGAACCTATATTTTTTTGTAATTTCTCAATTATCCAGATGGTGTTTTTGTTAAAAAACCTAATAATATTGGTTGATTTGAAATTAATCAAAATGTATTGTATATATATATTCTAGTGCAACGTATTTCAGTATATTGCAAATGGCGTGTTAGATAATAAAACCGCCACGTGCCATAAGGTACCTAAATATAATTGGACAATAATGCATCTAAATGTATCAAAATCGGACAACGAAAACTTAAGGTACCAAAATCAAAAGTGTACAACTTAAGGTACTATTTTCGAATTTTCCCCCAAACAAATTAAAAAAAATCTATCACTACGCGCGCAGAGGCTACCGCACGTTGGTAGTAAGAGCTGTTGAGGAGGAATTCTTGAGGATAGTGAAAGATGGAATAAAAGGGGAAAAGATGGTGGAGCGAAAGAGGAAAACCGACTTTGTTTTGATTTGGGTTTTTAGATTTTCACTTCAATTGTTTACAAAAAAAGTCCCAAATAATTTTTTTCCCTAAAAACTGTTGGAACCGGCGGTTCTCCAGTTCAATCGGCTGACCCAATCAGTTTTTAAAATGTACTCCCGCTGTCCGCCTATTGTTGTCTCACTTTCCTTTTATGGATGTACGATTAATACAGTCTTATATCAACAATATCAAAAATTAAGTTCCAGTAACTACTATTCTTCTTACTTTATTATATACCTATCATCTTTTTCATTATTTATCACATGAATGTTAAATGCTGGACGCTTATTTTTACTAAACGCATGACACTTTTTTTTACATATTGCAAATAATACCAATATTATAGTAGTTTACAAAATAGTCTATTCACGTTAAAAAATAGAATTTACCTAAAAAACATCAAAGTGAGTTTACTCGAATTAATTTCACCATTCGAACAACACTTCAAAGAAATCGAAGATCCTTACCTGAACCTTTGTTATTCTTCTTTCATTTTTTTCCTTTTGTTTTGGAATATGTTCGAAGCTCGATCTGGAGCCTCAACAGCTCCAGATCGGAGCTATTACAAGCTCAAGCTCGGATGTCAGAGCTTTCTTGCAGACGTGATGGCTGCCAGATTGTTTCTCTGGATCTGGCAATCACGAAGGCTACCAAATTATTTTTATGGCCAATGATTGTACGACATTAATTTTTGTTGTGTTATGGTACCGTAGTTTGTATACATTTATATATTTTTGAAGATGTGAAAACTTACGAGGTTTTAGGAAAAAAGAAGAAAAATGAGACTAATTCTATATTTATATTACTTGAAGGGCCTTTTACAATAGGAAAAATTACACCAGGTCCCCGGTCCCCCAATAAATACCCCTCGCTCATCAAGATCCCCAACATTTGAACAATAACATTTTGGTCCAATTTTTATTTCAAAGTTACCAACCAAACATGGCCTTATTGTATACCCTCACGTTTTATAGTTTCATTTCTTCCCTTTATTCTATCAACCATCACCTCCTCCAGCTTAGGGAAAACATAAAAAGGTTTTGAGAAGTTAATAATAATTGTTTGAATCAATTGTAACAATTGTAACAAAATGAATATTTATAATAAAATGTAAATTTGTTGTGAAAACTTTTTAAAATATACCACATCGTGAGACACCTCCAGTTAATATACCACTTAATTGGCTCCGTATTTTATGTATATATAAATGGCTTCCAATATAAACGTTAAACTCTGTCTTTTTTTTTTTTGTCGGGTTTAGAGATTGATTTTCAAGTACCGAGATTAGTTTAGACGCTGGACGCGTGTTGGCTTTTCGTTTGACTTCACAAATTAATTTTAAAATAAAAAAATAAAAATTACCCGAGAGGACGCATGCACATCCCATATTTAATCTGGAAAAGAATAAAAGATGAAAATATTTATTTTCAATTTTTTTGAATTTGAAAAGTGAGAGTGGACACTTGTCTCACTCTCGTTTAACTTAAGCAAAATAGCGTAAAGGAAAAACGAATACAAGAAAAAGAAAAAAAATCAAATTAAACATAAAAGTGTAAAAGTAAGGATATGTTAGGCTACGATATAAAATTTGGACTATGTAGATATTAATTTTTGAAAAATGTTGAAATCTGTTATTGTTAAAAAATTAGGGACCACAGGGTTGTTACGAAATTTAGTAGGGAGATTATAAATAATTTGACTTTATAATGCGTAAAAAACAGTGTAATACGTTTAATAAAACTTGTTCAACGTATAACATACACGTATCATTACTCAATACCTATGTTTTAAAAGCCGGAACCGGAGGTTGAGCCGGCCACCCTTCAAAAAAGGTTCAACCGGGTCGGACCGGTTCACCCGGATAGAGCCCTTATGACGTCATTTTAATATATATATATATATATATATATATATATATATATATATATATATATATATATATATATATATATATATAATGACCAACAAAATGAATAACTAACAAATAGAACAAATATGGATTTTATGTTTGATTTGCATTATAAAGTGTAAACCCAATGGAAAACTCAAAATATACATAACAATTAACTAGTACCTCTCAATGGAAGGGATTTTAAGATTTTTTTAAAAAAAACATCCCTTAATTTGAAAAAAAAAGCCCCAGACCCTCACGACTCGACTAGAAGGAAAAAAAAAAGATGTCCTAGCCTTTTTTTTTCTTGGACTATATAAATTAAATATATTTTATTTAATACTTTTCTTCCTAAATTCGCACGTGACGGGGTTTAGCTGTAAAAAAAAAAAAAAAAAAGGCCCAACCCGGTTTTGGGGGCAGCGGCTTAAGGCCGGTTTTTTAGCCCTATTTGGGCCGTTCAATACCGGTTGGCCGGTCGGACCGGAATTTTAAAACATAGCTCAATACTCATTTTACTTTGGTACCCCATAGGGGTGTTCAAAAATACCGAAAAAACCAAAAAACCGAACCGATAACAAAGGGTTCGGTTTTCGGTTTGCTATTTTTAAGCAAATCGGTTTTCGGTAATTTTCGGTACAATACCGAAAATTACCGAAACCGAACCGAAAACCGAAATTCTTAAAAAATCCAAATATTCTTACATTGTCGAAAAAGTATGGCCTTATTTCATTGAGTATTGCATTATTTATTAAAGCAAAAATTATACATTACTAACATAAAATAACAAGAATGCAATGTTTATGCATTGCTCACATGTTACAGTAATTAAGTTTGATAAAACAAACTACTACTTCTTCTAGTCTAACTACTGTGAGCTTATTTTCATGCAAATATTTTCATGTAGGGAGGTTATTAAAACAAATATTGAAACGTAACGAGGTTATTTTTTCATTTTTAAAATAATTTTTCGGTATTTTCGGTTTTACTGCATCATCTGAAATTTTCGGATAGTACCGAACCTAAAAAATAAATTGATTCGGTTTCGGTTTCATAATTTTTGCAATTTGGTTTTCGGTTTTTCGGTTTGGTTCGGTTCGGTATCTGAATTCTAAAATGAACACCCATAAATCTTTCATATACAGCTTTGTACAGTGTGCAGCCCGGTCGGTCGAATATTTCCATCAGCCCAGTATAAAAGACAGTATAAAAGACGTAATGGAAGACAGTATAAAAGACGTAACACTCATATCGCGCCACCCTTTTTCCCTTTCTTCTTCTTCTTCTTCATTCGGGAAAACCTAATTACAGTTAACGCCCAAAGAAAAACCAACAAACATTGAAAATCAATTCTCTACTCTTCTCCTATTCATTGTAAACCTATTAATTTCTAATTTATAGACAGGAAATTACAAATTAGAGTGATTCTATACCCTAATGGAGCCTGAACCACAGTCACAGCCTGAACCCTCGGCCACTCCGGTGGCGGCGGAAGCGGAAGAGCAGCCGCAAGAGGAGGATGGGACCGAATTGTTGATGGATAAAGCGATGGTGCTCATTAATAAGATTACCTCGAATCCTGATAACCCTAGCCCTACTGTGCTTCATGCTCTTTCCACTCTTCTTGAGGCCGAAGAAGCCAGGTGCGTGCTCTTTCTTTTCCTGGCCACTGATTTTTTCCAAGTGCAATTTCACTGCTTGTTTGGTAGTGATTGGGGATTGCTTGAAGTTGATTAGGGCTTTATTTTATTTTTAGCTTTGCGTTGTGAGTTCGGTCTTAACTCTTACGGATTGTGGTTCAGAAGCTTTAGTTATGTACCATATCATGTTAAATTTCGAATAGTTGGTGTATGGTTTATGGGAGGGAGATTATGTAATTCAGTTGCGTTATGGTTTCTGGCTTAAAGATTCTTTTTAGACGGACTTTGTGATTTATTTTTTGCTTTGCCTTTCTATCTAAGTTGAGCGAGCATGCAGTCTTATATGATTATATTGGTCGTATCATTTGAAAATTGGAGTCCTTATACTATCTTTCTGGTACATATGCATGTAGAATTCAGTATATTTTAAAATGTATTGTCTTGAGTTATCATTTCTTTGGAATCATCTGTAGAAGAAGTGCCGATTTTGAATTAATCTGATCAAAGTTAGGAGAGGTAACTTTTCTTTAAACTATGGAGTCAAATATTTTACAATTGAAACAGGATTGGCTAGATATTGCAGTATTTTTTTTTTGTTCCTCAATGAAAGATAATACTATGCCTTTATTGATTTATATATCTAGAACCAGTTCATTCTGTTTGGCAGACTATGCATAGCAGTATAGCTTCTGCTGTTTAGGTATTCCTACTGGTTGCATGTTCTGGCTGGTTTTGTGGAAATTTGTGTTCCTTTATTGTCTTGTTAGTCGACGTCTATGTAGAAGACAGTTTTCATGATGTTCTTCTAGATATACAGTTTTGGTTTTCTTAAAACTTTTACACCCTTGCAATGTTACTATCTTACATATAGCCCCCAATTGTTACATAATTAAACTTTATATTTTTTTATATAGGTACTTTTTAGAATCACTTTTTACACAAAAAATGTATAATTAATTAGATCATGTATATTTAAATCACTATTTTTCTACGTTATGCTATAATTTTATATTTTAAATGATGGGGATACCTTAGTCCTTTAACACAGCAAAGGAACTTTTCCCATTAAAGCCATTTGTTGGAGTATATTTAGATTTCTGAAACATCTGTCACTTACATGTATTATCATGTTTTGAAAGGGGGCAAATTGTATATTTTCTTGATAAAATCATCTAACAGCTGCACTGGATGGGTAAATAACGTTACATGATACTTTCTATTCTTTGATGAAAGATGGTATTATGCCTCTCTTGATGTAGATATCTTGAACCAGTTTATTTTTTGCTTGTCTGAGTGTGTTATACTATAATAGTTTTCTTTTTTGCTTCTTTTTGATAACCGTCATCTTTTCGGTTTCTTCTTTATCTCAGCTTTACAATTACCCAGCCTTGTATCTTTAAGCTACTATCTATGTAATTCCAGAACTAAATTTCACTATTTAAATACTGGACTTGCTCAATTTATCCTTGACTTAATAATTATCGACAAAATTATGGTTTGTGAAACTTTTGTTCGAGTGTCCTCGCAAATTAGGCCCTAGAATAGTTGCACGTCCTCTCAATGATCTTCTTGATTTTGCTGGATATATTACATAATATTGGTGGATTCTGTCTTTCCTCTATGAATAAATAATTGCAGAGTTTGCATAAATGACTTCTAGCTTGAAATTACATGCATAGGTAATTTGTATAAATAATGATTCTGAAAATCCATTTTCATTCATTAAGTTGCACTGTCAAGAAAGTTAATGGTTTTATCTTTCAATATTGTGATGACTTGTATTTTAGCCGGGTAAATGATAGGGTTATGCTCCTGGGCGGGATAATTTGACCTGTTGGAGGCAAAATGATAACGTTTATCTAGATTATTCTTTCTGTAGGTCCACCTCAGTGAGTCACTTCAATAAGCTGCCCCTATTTCTTCAACCATTAAATAGTAGGATACATAGGTTTGGGTTTGATGACCACCAGTTTCTTATCACAAATAGATATATCAATAGCTCATAAGAAAATAGTTGGATGCGTATGGATGTGTTATTTTTATGCAAAGTCTAACATTCATAATTTACACCATATTGGAGAAGGATATTGTTGCATGGAAATCATATATAGGACACCATCATACTGTCCTGCAATTTTATAGGTCATTATGGCCCTGGGAGATGTACACTCATTGCACACCTACTAGACACGTGTCAAAAAAATAATTCGTCCTGTCCTATACTTTCATGAATTGTTACAAATTATTATCTGGATGTGATTGGTTCTTGTTTTTCATTTCAGCTCTCTATGTTCTCAATGATCTAAATGTCTGTTATATGCCTTGTATTTGAAAAAAGTCATGTCACCAAGGTGTTCTTTGGGTTACTTCCAAGTCCCAAACTTGGCATGCACCATGCTAGTCAGTATGTGCCACAAATGCATTTAAGTCTCAATAAATTTTAGAACAAGTCTTGCTTAACCTTTTTGAGTAATTAATACTAATTCACTGTTCATGTTCCATACATAACAAAATCCATTGTATTTTAGATGACTTTATTATACTACACCTAAACTAAAAAATCACAGAACAAATAGAAGAACGGCAAGCAATGGGTGGTAGAACCGCTAACATTGTTTCTTTTTCTTTATCTTTTTTGTTGATGACTTTATCTTTTTTGTTGATGTTGGAGTTTCTTTTTCGTTACCTTTAACATTGTTTGATCTTAAATATACCTAATACTGCAGTGCCACATTCATTATTAAAAAGTGTACTTGTGTAATAAAATGCTTGCAATTAAAAAAAAAAAAAAATCAAATCAATTACTTGTGCTCTTGTTAAGTGTTAATGATCTTACCTTTTAAATTCTAATTTTACAAATGCATGAGTGTTATTTGGAATTTTAGTTGGAATAGATAGAGTTGATTTAGACTTGGGCTGTAAAAGTTGATCAGGATGGACTCTGACCATCTTTGGGAGTTTGCTACCTATTTTAGATCTGGGGTGCAATTGTTAGTCACAGAGAAGAAATACAGATTGGTAGCATGATAGGCTTGTATGTCACCTCGTAATTGGCATATTATGGGAAGTTGGAATGGTGGTACGATCACACCATCCAATACTTGGTGTATATCGAAGTTCGTAGTGTGGAATGTAACTGGAGAGCTAGCCATACATTACTTTATTATTAATGGGTAGACGAGTCAGATTCATGATTTGTAGTAGGGATGTTCTTATTGTAGTAGTTAAGTTCACACTGTTCCTATTTAATATGTTTTTCTTTTTCTTTTTTGTTTAGGTACATAGAAGATGCAGTTCCCTCTACAACAAATAATGGCAGGTCTTCTCACAATGTTGGGCGCCTTGGAACCCTTATTCGGGTATGTAGTTCTGTTGTGCTGATATTCTGATGGCAGTTTCCAAATGCTTTGTACTCCCCCGTACCTTGACAAGCTTCCCATGTAGTTTTGGTGAACAAAATAAGCAACGTTAGTTTAGAGTCAAACTTGGGTATTATCTGAACGGAGGCAGTGAAATAATGTATATAAGTCAAATCTGCATATTATCTAAATGGAGAATGAATATACCTTGATAGTGGGTTGGTAAGTTGAAAGCTGGGTATTATTGAACTGGAGAAACAACAAAGGATGTTTAGTGGGTTCGTAATGTTATATACTCCCTCCATCCCGGACTCAACTTCCCGTTGGTCCGGGCACAGGTTTTAAGAGAAAAATAAATAAAGAGTGATGATAATAAAGTTGGAAGGAGAGTGAAATAAGTATGAAAGAGTGTGAATGGAGTATGAAAGATAGTGATAAAAGTAGGAGTAATAGTATTATTATAATGATAGTGGGGTATAAAACTTTCCAAATTAGGAAGGGAAGTTGAGTTTGGGACGGACTAAAATGGAAAGTGGGAAGTTGAGTTCGGGATGGAGGGAGTATATGAGTGTATTATAAGGGGATATTAGTTAAGTAAAGTGGGTGCTCCACTTAACAAAAGCTGGAATGAGAAGATTTGTATGAGATATTAGATGGCAAATTGGAAGTTTTGTCCAGGACGGAGGGAGTGCTTGTTAGGTACTTTGTCTGGATGGGTAGTAGGGTTGGAATTGGTTCAGTGGGTGTGAAATATTATTCTTGCTCTTGCCCCCTTGCCACCTGTAAACAAAACCTACTGTTTGCGTGCTACAAGTTCTGTTTTGCACTTTTGCTGATGAAAAGAAAACTATAATTGTTTTCGTCTGCAGGACAATGATGAGTTTTTTGAACTGATATCATCAAAGTTTTTAATTGAGAGTAGATATTCAGTGTCAGTCCAGGCTGCGACAACAAGGCTTCTTTATAGTTGTTCACTGACTTGGACGGTATGGTAAAAGCTGGTAATCCAGTTATAATTGTCTGCCAGTACTACTCCTACTCCTGATTACTCTACTAGTTTGTTCTTTAACTTCAAGTAGATCTAATTTATATTTATGAAAATTGGAATACAGTATCCACATGTGTTTGAAGGTGAAGCTCTTACCGTTCTTGATAAACTAAAAGGCTGGGCGATGGATGAAACACCCAGGTCATCTAGTGAAGATCATATTTGGAAGAATGACACTGGGAAACGGAATACATCAGATTTTGATATGCTGCGTACATATTCCACTGGGCTTCTTGCTGTGTGCCTGACTTTGTATGTTATCAAACCTTTTGCTTTTCCCTTGCCGTTGCCTTATTTGTGTGTTCTCATCTTTCTGGTTTTTGACACTTTCATTTGAACATTGGTACTCCAGTGGTGGTCAATTAGTAGAAGAGTTATTAGATGGATTATCAGCTAAATTGATGCGATACCTACGTTACCGAGTTCTGGGTGAATCTAGCATGAATCAGAGAGATTCCAATCAAGTCCTTGAGAACAGAAATTCATCGACTGCTTACTCAAAAACTGGAGATGAAGTCCGTGGTAGGCTGCATCAAGTGACTGAAAGTTCTTACTCGGATGTGGGCACCTTGAGAATACATGCTAATGAGAGGGATCGTGAAAGAGATCCTTCTTTATTAGGAGACTTCGATAAGGATCGCGAGAGGCGTGGCACTAAGAAAAAACGTGGAGATGAGTGCTGGGTTGATGATGAAACTCCTGATGGTGTGGATCTTAACACCGATGGTTATGTGGCAGAACCAGATGGTGAAGAGAACTGCAATACTAGAGAATATCGTGACTCAAAAACAAAACCTACTGGAAGACCCCATAGGGAAGAAGACAGTGAGGAAAATATGAGAGAGGATTCTTCAAGACGAAGGACTAATCGGGGAATATTTAAATCAAGAGCAAAAACCAGATCCTATGAAGGAGCACCAGAGTATGAGCAAGCTTTGACTTCTCCAGGCTCTGCCAACAGATCAGGACCTGCACGAAGTTCAAAAGACAGGACTGCGGCAAGAACTCAAGATTTGAAAAGAGCTTCTGATGCAAAGAAGGGCCCTGTTGGAAATAATTCTGATTCCTTTATTCTTGAAAGGGATGACAATGATGAGTGCTTCCAAGGTTGCAAAGTGGGCTCCAAAGACATTACTGATTTAGTTAAAAAAGCTGTCAGAGCTGCTGAAGAAGAAGCAAGAGCAGCCAATGCTCCTGCAGCAGCCATAAGGGCAGCTGGCGATGACGCTGCGGAAGTCGTTAAGACATCTGCCTTAGAGGTAAGCATATTCTTATTTTCTTTTTGGTTTCCCACAGTATCCGCTACGTTCTACTAGTCCAGCCGAGCACTGTCTGGCCCTTTTTGAGGGATTGCTCTCATAACGGCAGTTTTTACATACACGAGGCTCACACTAGTGACCTTGCTTAGTGAACTCATTCTCAGAACTATTGGGCACTCATTTTCTTGTTGAATGCACCTCATATACTTCTTTTCTCATTGAATGCACCTCATACTTCAAATTTTGTCAGGAATACAGAAAGACAAATGATGAAGATGCTGCTGTCCATGCTGCTTCCAGAGCTGCATCCACAGTTATAGAAGCTGCCAACACAGTTGCTCTCTCTCGGTTTGTCATTTAATACTCTCCATGACATGACTGTTATTTTTTTTATTTTTTATTTTTGCGTTATTGGGTATCATCTAAATTTTCTTTTGATTTTTTTCTTGGTGTAGCAATTCAAGTAGTGTTGATGGTGATTCAGGACATTCAAAGGCAATGGAAATAGAAACTGCTGAAGATACTGATGAATATACCATCATAGGCAGTGACTCCCTTGCCAAACTAAGAGAGAGATTTTGTATCCAGTGTCTCATAATGTTGGGGGAGTATGTTGAAGCTCTCGGTCCTGTTCTTAAGGAAAGAGGTGTTGATGTCTGTCTTACACTACTGCAGCGATGTGTTAAGAACAAAGATTCGTCAAATGTGGCATTCCTATTACCTGATATTTTGAGACTAATATGTGCATTAGCTGCTCATAAGAAGTTTGCCCAAGTATTTGTGGATCGTGGTGGCATGCAGAAACTGCTTGCTGCTCCAAGGAACACCCATACTTTTCTTGGTCTATCTTCCTGCTTATTTACAATTGGTTCAAACCAGGTTATTGCTTTTCGTATCTCTCTTACTGCTCCCTACTGTGGTCGGCCAAACAATTTGATCTGATTTTGTTATCTATTTGCATGTAACGGCAGCTATTTTGTCCCGTCTGCATCTCGATCATTTTTTAAACAGTACTCTCTGGTTTTGACTTCAAACGATCTTTTTCAGGGGGTAATGGAACGCATTTGTGACTATCCTTCCAACATAGTTCATCAGGTTGTTGAATTGGCCCTTCAACTTATCGAGTGTCCGCAGGATCATCAAGCCCGAAAAAATGCTGCTTTATTCTTTGCTGCTGCTTTTGTCTTCAGAGCAGTCATTGATGCATTTGATTCACAGGATGGTTTGCAGAAATTACTCTCTGTTCTGCATTATGCTGCCTCGGTTAGGTCTGGTGTGCCTTCTGGATCATTGAGTACCTCAGGAGCACTTCGGAATGACCAATCTCCTGCTGATGTTTTAACTTCTATGGGGAAACAGATAGCTTACCACACTTGCGTTGCTCTGCGACAGTATTTCAGAGCTCATATGCTATCACATGTGGATTCAGTTCGGCCGTCCAAAAATTTGCGCAGTGCACAGCGAAACTTTTCAAGTGTTAAGCCAGCCAATAAATCACGTGATATCAGCAATGAGGCTATGGATGCTGTATTTCGTCAAATCCAGAAGGATCGAAAACTGGGTCCTGCGCTGGTTAGGGCTCGGTGGCCAGTTGTGCACAAGTTTATAAGTTTAAATGGTCATATTACCATGTTGGAGCTGTGTCAGGTGTGATATTGTGTTTTCTATTTTCTTTTCTTTGATATTCTTGAACACTTCTTCGTCTTTCTGTTTCTCTCTTTTTTTTGGGGGGGTACATTCATAAAGCTTTTGCCCACTTCATTGTTATAGGCTCCACCAGTTGACCGCTACCTGCACGACTTGCTCCAATATGCGCTTGGTGTATTGCAGATTGTAACTATAGATCTTTATGGCCGTAAATGTTTCCTAAATGCTACGCTGAGCAATGACAGAGTTGGTGTAGCTGTCATACTAGATGCAGCAAACGGAGCTGGTTATGTTGAACCTGAGGTAAAACATACTTCAAGGTTGTTGTGAGTTACTTATTTGCTCTTACTATTTGTTCCCATATTAATGCCGAATATTTAAAAATGTCAGATTGTTGTGCCGGCGCTGAGTCTGCTGATAAATCTTGTTTGCGCTCCTCCATCAATTAGCAATAAGCCAAGTAACATCATGCCAAGTCAACAAGCTTCTTCTACCCAAACTGGAAGTGGTTCTGTGTTAGAGTCTAGGGACAGAAACACAGAAAATATGCCTGAATCGAGGGAGCGTACTGGGGAACCAACTTCAGTCAATAGAGGTGTTTCATTGTCATCTGTGGGTAATACATCTTCAGCAGCATCCACAGTGGCCTCTGGGTTAGTTGGAGACCGTAGAATATCTTTAGGCACTGGAGCAGGTTGTGTTTCTTTGGCTGCACAGTTGGAACAGTGTTATCTTCAAGCCAGAGAAGCTGTTCGTGCCAACAATGGTATAAAGGTTCTACTTCAGCTTCTTCAGCCGCGAATGGTCACACCTCCTACTTTTCTTGACTGCATTCGTGCTCTTACATGCCGGGTTCTTCTTGGGTTAGCCAGGGATGATACAATTGCACACATACTAACAAAGCTTCAGGTCAGTTTAGCCAATGTATACTATTTGTATTTGTCATCGGCTGGTGTAGCTAAAATTCCAAACTTTGGATAGTGAGTGACATGATCTGAGAATTACTGGTACTTGCCTTTTCTGTTTTTTTGCAGGTAGGTAAAAAACTGTCTGAACTTATTCGCGATTCTGGGAGCCAAACCCCAGGTGGTGAACAAAATAGGTGGCAGACAGAGCTAACTCAGGTGGCCATTGAGCTAATTGGGGTAAGTAGCAGATATATTAAATTATGAAAGTCTAAGACGGCTATGTGCATCGGCATTTAACAGATTGCTTGTAGTGATGTATGCTTGCAGCATACATATCGGGATAATTATGTTTCTAGATACATACAAGTGAATCATCTGACTAAGTTTGTAATGTTCTCTCTGTCCCACTAATGTTTGCTTGGTTTCCTTATTTGGAGATTCCATATCATTTGCTTGCTCATCCCAGAATAGCAAACTATTATCCTTTTTTATTCTTTCTATTTCTTAGTTTATTCATTTTCTCTCATACTGTCCTTTCTCCCTCATATATACTTACCAATTTCATTCATTTATCTCATTCTTTATTCATATTCCTCAAAACATCCCACAAAAATGAGCAATCCATGCTCTGAGATGGAGGGAGTATTATTAAGCTTCCAGTTAGCCAACATATTATTATTGCTTTTACCATATCTAGATCTGTATTCCTTCCATTGACTGATTTTTACCATGACAACTGTGTTGAATGAAAGTTTTTACTGAACAAGAGAATTAATCCCGAGTCCATGAGGAAATAACTGATTATGTCTCTTGGGATCTTTAGCATGTCAACCATTATATTTGATGCCCAGAAACTTATTTCTCCTTGATTTACCTTTTGGGCGAACCCCTAATGCATTGAGAAAAATAAAAAATGCAAATGGCGAATAAGTTTCAACATGCAACCTCCTGAAATAGTGCAGCAGCCCCTGGTGTAAGAAAATATATTCAGTGTTTGATCTACATCATGGTCGGATTGAGGTTGCCTATGATCTCATAATATATGTTTAATAGAAACTACCCGCCGCTTTAGCCTGTCGAGTTCTTTTGAGAAAGGGTGAAGCTTAGTATAGTTAAACTGTTGATGCCATGCCAGAAGAATTTTTTTGTGTTTGATAATTTTGTTCAAGGTCAACCATGTTTCTCTGACAAAATTTCACCGTGCTTTTATTTTTTAAATGTTTCTTACAGATAGTGACTAATTCCGGCCGCGCAAGTACTTTAGCAGCTAGCGATGCTGCTACACCGACCTTGAGGCGTATCGAAAGAGCTGCCATTGCAGCCGCTACTCCTATATCTTATCATCCCAGGTATTTGCTCTTTAGAAATTCTGGATCTTGATCATGTGTGGCATGATTTATCTTATCTCTCTGCCACTTTGATATTTAATTTCAGGGAACTTTTGCTCCTTATCCACGAGCACCTTCAAGCATCTGGCTTAGCAAATAGTGCTGCTACTCTCCTGAAAGAGGCTCAGTTGACAGCATTGCCATCTTTGGCGGCACCCTCATCTTTAGCAAATCAAGTATCTGGACAGGAAGCTTCGTCAATACAAATTCAATGGCCATCTGGACGTGCTGCTTGTGGATTTTTATCTGATAAAACCAAAGTTTCTCCTTATCAAGAAGACTCTGGCGTGAGAAGTGATATAGCTGTCTTGTTGTCGAAGAAAAAATCATTGGCATCCTCAGCTGTGTCTAGTCACTCTAAAGTTCTACCTAAAGTAGAGGACAGTCCTATGATTTCAAACAGCCATGTCAATCCAAATAAGAAAGCTTCTGATGTCGCGCCAACTCCATCAGTATCTGCCGCCAAATCTGGTGGCAATATGGATAGTCAGATGAGAACTCCAATAGTGTTGCCAATGAAAAGAAAGCTAACAGACTTGAAAGAGATTGGATCTGCACCGTTTGCAAAGAGACTTAATGCTGGCGAACACATACTCAAGTCACCCAGTTTTACAACTCCCATCGGTCTACGAAGGAGTGGATTGCAGTTAGATGCAACACCAAGTTATACTCCAAAGGATTATCATGGTCAGTTGGCTCCCAATGTTCTATCAGCTGATGGCAATGAGAATCAGCTGACCAATTCTCAACATGGTCTGAACGATCCACAATCCACGGGTTCTGAGCGGATGACACTCGATTCTCTTGTTGTTCAGTATCTGAAGCATCAACATCGGCAATGCCCTGCTCCTATTACAACTTTACCTCCTCTTTCCCTGTTGCATCCTCACGTCTGCCCCGAACCTAGACGAAGCCTGGATGCTCCATCCAATGTGACAGCTCGACTTAGCTCACGTGAATTTAGAAGCAAGCATGGTGGCATCCATGGAGGTCGTAAGGACCGCCAGTTTGTTTATAGTAGATTCAGACCGTGGAGAACTTGTCGTGGCGAAGCTGGTGCTCTTTTGACGTGTGTTTCTTTTCTTGGGGACTCCTCTCGGGTGGCTGCTGGTGGCCATTCTGGAGAACTGAAAGTGTTTGACACTAACAGCAACACAGTGGTGGAAAGTTACACCTGCCATCAGTCTCCTCTTACACTTCTGCAGTCGCACATTTCTGGGGAAAATCACCTCCTCCTTTCTTCAAGTGCAAATGACGTTCGGTTATGGGACGCATCTTCAATTGCAGGTGGTCCTAGACATTTATTCGATGATATTAAGGCTGCCAGGTTCAGTAATTCAGGTGCCACATTTGCAGCGTTGAGATCTGAGTCATCTCAGAAAGAGATTCTTTTGTATGATGCACAAACATGTCAGTTGGACTTGACATTGACGGACACATCCAACAGCCTTTCTGGCCGAGGACATGCGTATTCTCTTGTGCACTTTAGTCCATCAGACTCTATGCTACTTTGGAATGGAGTTTTGTGGGATCGTAGGGGTTCAGGCCCAATACACCGCTTTGACCAGTTTACTGATTATGGTGGTGGAGGCTTTCATCCTGCTGGAAATGAGGTATGGATTATGAATAATTTAGATGAAATTAAAGCATATGTAATCTTGCTTAACACCCAACTCACCTACCCCCCCCCCCCCCCCCTCGCCCGTGTCATTCAAGTAGGGTATGGTGGAGTAACTCTTAACTAGTTATCAATTCGGGTAGTGGCCCCGAGCAGCCAACTCTGAAAATGACATAGTGGGATGGCTGATTTGTAATATAAATTGTATGTGCTATAGTTAAGTGAACTATATAATAATAACAATGTGCATAAATAGTAAATACTCGACATTCTGGGATTTTACGAAAGATTTAAGTCATAATCACTAATCGTAATAGGAACCACTAGTCTAGAAGTAAAAACAACAAAATCTAGCAAGTGCTCAATTTTCCATGAGAAGTTTGTTATGAATAAGTTGTTATTCATCCATCTCCATCAACATACCTATTATACTTAGTTTGTAAGCTGGTAGACCCCCTCCTCTTCTATAAATTATTTCCCCTTACCCTTTGTGCTTGAACTGGAGCCTACAGAGGGAGAAGTCTTCTTCAGTCTTATTTGCTGCTGCTGCCTGCCTGTTTGGCATACATTTTAAAGGAAGTGTTCATCCATTAAATTTTTTGTTTTGTGTTTGGCATGATGTTTTCCAATAATAATTTTAACTCAATTTTTTACCCACTTAAGAATTATACTTCTATTTCTATCCTACTATTTCCCCCTCTTTACTTTTCTAATTATACTAACAACCTTAAACAAATCAAGCTGAAACAACATTAAAATCAATCAAATAACCTTTAAAAAAACCAAGTACATCACTTCATTCTCACACACATCATTTATTTCTTACACACCCTATATAACAACTCTATAAACCCTATAAAATTTTAACTCTTATCTCAAACACAATTTTATATAACTCACCTTTAACCCAGTTACTATTCATCAACTAAATTTTTTCACCAACTCACTTTTATAACTCCATACCAAACAACTCTACTAAAGGTTGACCAGCTCCCCACTTACTTTGTCAACACCTCCTTAAAAATGCTTCAATCACCAAAATGCAAATCATCTATGGTGCTGGGCCGGGGAAGGCAGAAGGAAAATTATTTGCTCAGACCAGGTCTATCATTAATTCATAGACCATGTGGTGGAGAATGCTCCACATCACTCATTTAATATGTATGTTCCACACGCATGTTTATGTGGAGCATTCTCCACCACATGGTTTTATGAAATAATGGCAGACCTGTTCTAGGCAATAATTTTCCAAAGAGAGTGAGCAGATAGCAGCTGTGAGTGAATGAAACTGCTTTGACATGCAATTTTCTACGGGTGCTCTAACTGCATTGGCACCGAGTGACCGTCTCACCGCTAATGAAGGCCGGGGCTATTGTAACTTTCCCTTAGCACTGTCAGTCACCTTTACATCCTGCAACATTAATTAAGGATGGATGATGTAGTTAAATCTAGGTGACTATCATTGATTCATGAACTTTTGGGGTGTTGATTGGTGGGAGAGGGCATCTGGTAATAAGCAGACTGGCAGATTTTAGGAGTACTGTAACAGCAGGGATATAGACAAGTCCAGACTTCAGCAGTTATATCAGTTTTTCATTGACTTTATAGTTTATATAGTGGGTAATAAGCAAACGGCAGGTTTTAGGGTTGATATATGTTCTCTTTGAAACGTAATTTTGAAGTTACAAACGGAACTCTAGAAATTATGTCTGTCTTTTCTCTTATTTTGACAAATATGTGAAACAGGTCATTATAAACTCTGAAGTCTGGGATCTGCGGAACTTCAGGCTCCTGCGGAGTGTGCCATCTTTGGATCAGACAGTGATTACATTTAATGCCAGTGGTGATGTTATTTACGCAACACTGAGGAGAAATCTCGAGGATGTAATGTCATCATTTAATGGTCGGCGTGTGAAGCATCCTTTGTTTTCTGCTTTTCGAACTGTGGATGCTGTTAACTATTCTGACATTGCCACAACTCCAGTCGACCGCTGTGTGCTCGATTTTGCCACTGAACCGACAGATTCTTTTGTGGGTCTTATCACAATGGACGACCAGGACGAGATGTACTCATCTGCCAGGGTGTATGAAATCGGTAGGCGCAAGCCAACTGATGATGATTCTGATCCCGATGATGTGGAGACTGATGAGGAGGATGAAGATGATGGTGATGATGATGACTCGGGCTTGGAAGCTGAACTTGGTGAAGATGGTGACAGTGACAGTGATGATGAGGGTAATGACGATGATGATGGTGCGAGTGATTTTGATGATGATGATGATGATGAGGATGATGATGAAGCAGCTATGGCAGATTTCATGATGGGTGGCAATTCTGGGTTTCTGGAGCTTGTAACTGACGGTGATGAAGATGATGAAGATGGTGCTGATTTCTATAGCAGTGGCGATGAGGATGATTTCCTGTGATAAAAATGATTTTGTGGATGATCATTGATCGTGGAGAGGTCTGTCATTTATTCATGCATCTCAATCGTAAGGGGTGGGTGAGTGCCTTGCCTGGATTTTCAGACAGAAATATATAGCGCTCAGAGTATGTCTGATTTCTTGGCCGGCATTTTGTTATTGCTCATTTTCTTAATTATATCACCGGCACTGTATGAACTACCTTTTAGGGATAAACATGTGAAATGAAGCCGCAGTGAGTTCCTGAGGATAGTGGAGAAGAGGAGGTGAACAAGTTCTTTTGATAGAGAGCAGATTGTGTAATTGTAGATAGGATTGGTCTGGGTAAATCTGGTAAATTTTCCTTGCTGTTTCAGAGGTTAGCCAAATTTTGTTTATTTTTTACATGATGTCTTACCGTTGACAACATTTTGGAGTTGAAACAATTGCGGGATGAAGTTTTGGTTAGTTTATTACAGGTTTTTTTTTTGGTTGTAGTACTGAGAAACCCTTGGCTCGTGCACAGTTAAAATTTGAAGAGGACTACTGAATTATACTCCCTCCATCCTGTAGAACTTCATATATTTGTCATTTTTAGCCGTCCCACATAACTTCATACGTTACCAAAAAAAAGCTATCCTACACATAAGAAATAATAAACAATCTCAACTTTACATTTAAATTACAATTTTTGACACTAAAAGTATACTTTTTTCCACCTTTTCTATATTATATCATTACTTTAACTTTTCGTATAAAATTGCGCACTAACCTTAATGTATGAAGTTCTTCGGGACGAAGGGAGTATAAGTTTAAAATTTACTTTTTTCTGAAATTCACTAAATAGAAAAAGTTCAAAGATTACAGCTTTTTCCATGAAACGAAACTAGACGCTGGGTGGAAGCCAAACCATCCCTACAAATTACGGAACACAAGAAGCCCCTTATAATATGAAGCCTGGTTGCATGCCCTTACGCCATCTCCAGTGATTCTTAACTCTCTGCACTCTCAAGATTCCACTCATCAAAACTCAACAGCGGTGGTAAAATCTATTTTCCTTTAACATTTCTTTCAAACTTAATTAGTCATTTCATTTTCTTTTCTCATTTCCTTTTAAACTTTATTCTTGGCTTTATTTTAAATGTAGTTAATTAATTATAACAAAATCACATTAATTTTTTAAAACTACATTACTTAAAAATAAAAATTACATTACTTAAAAAAACTATAATACTTAAAATTGAAAATTACAATAATTGAAAATGAAAATTACAACAATTAAAATACTACATTCTACAAGTGTAATTTTAAATTCAAATAATATGTATTTTAAATTTGAGAAGTAATGTATAAGTATATTTCTAGTGCTATATATAATTATTATCATATGGAAATATTCAAGAAAAATGAAAAATAATAAAAAAGATAAAAGTAGAAAAGATGAAAGAAAATAAGAAAAGAGGAAAGGAAACAAGAAACGGGAAAGAAAAGAAAGAAAACAAGAAAAGAAATGAAAAACAAAAAAAAAAATTAAAAACCCAGCACTGGAGCGCTGGGCCTCAATTTGGGACTCTGCTGGAGTCCCAAATCGAGGTCCAGCAATGTTGCAACTCCACGTTGCAACACTGCTGGAGACAGCCTTATACACAAATAGATGCTTGTAAATCTTCAAGGCTCTTAACAAAGGGTATCAGGCTGTTTGGCATACAACAAAGTGTTTTTCAACGGACCATTAACATAGTTTTTCTCTGCGGAATTTTTAGTTCCATGTGAAATCTAAACTTTAACAGACCTTTAAGTAAAATGTACCATGTCATCTATGTCATGAAACAAGATCCTTGCGGGAACCTCTAAAATGTACTACTTTACTATTTAAACGTGCACGCATACAACTCGCTCAACATTACTCATGGAGAGTAGGAATATAGAGATTATCTTGGAGAGATAAGGTATAAATATTAAATGTCAGTAATAAAGATGATGCTTTATTAAACACATGAATTTAGAGCTGAACATGTGAGGTTTGTAATAAATTATAGATACTTTTTTGTTTAATGTTAAGTTCAATGAAAAATGTTTAATGATTGTAAGGGACTTGAGATTACCTAAGTAAGGTTTGGTTCGAGTCTTGTGGATGTTAAAATAAACACTGCTTGGAGAAATTAAAAAAATGTTAAATGTTTTACTTGCAAAGAAAAATGTTATGTGATTAATGTAATGAAAATTGATTTTTGATTTGGAGTTGGTTAAAAACTGTGATAATTGATGTTTTAAACTTTTAATAAAAAAGTGAATGTGGCCAATGTTATATTGTTGACGATTTGTATTGATTTGGTTATGAGAAAACTTAATTGGACATTGGTAACAATGAATCTGGATTTAAAAAAAAAATTGGAGAGTTTGATTATGTTTTATGGACATGATTACGTTTTTTTTTTTTTTTTTTTTTTAAATATTAACACTACTACAAAAGAACAGGAATAGTGGGAAGAATTTAGCGACATAAATTTTCCCATCGCTGAAATTTGACGGACTGTGTATATGGGCGGATGGAGGATTTTTTCTTGGTCCGTGTTCAACTTTAAGTTATTAACATAATACTAACTTACACCCTACGTCCCACAGTACTTCGTACATTTACTATTTTTAACCGTACAAAAAAAATTTAATACATTTCTAAAAAAGAAAAGCCACCCCACATTTAACAAATAATAATACTTGTTTTGGATAAATGACAATGAGTTAGTGGATGGGAGTTAGTGATGTATAAGTTAGTGGATGAAGGAGTTAAATGTGTGAAAGGTTAGTGGATGAAGAGATAAATGTATACAAGTAGTGGAGATATTTTTGTCTTTTCATATCAATTTACACTTGTATAAATACTTAAATAGCTAGTTTGTACCCTCATTTTGTTATAAGAATGAACTTTCTTTTTCTCTCCTTTCCCTTCTATATTTTTCTCTTAACACGTTAGCACGATAGTGTTCAACCAACCGAGTTTCATACTACAAAACATTGCAGAGAACAGGTGAGGCGCACACATTCTGAGATGTTAGTCTGTCCAAGAGTACTCCAAGTACGAGTCAAAACTCAAAACCTTCGGGTTATTTTTTCAATGACATCTCTCTGCTACTATCAACTAAACTAAAAGTATTGTGAACTCTTTTCCTTTATGTAAATATTTGAGTTGTAAGGTTTTGATGGGAGCATTTCTCGTGTAAAACAACGATTTACTCTAGTATTAATATATTTTGCTGTTTAAAAAAAAAAACTAAACTAAAAGAAAACCCACAAACATTTTCACTACTTGTATTTTCAATTTGATTACTTTACAAAACAAACTCTGTTTCATCATTGTTACATTCTCTATTATTTTCTATGTAGCCAAACATGTTTCTCTTCCTTCTATTTAATAATTTGTAGTCAGATTATGTTACATTTGATTTCACTAATACTATTACTTCTTTTGTATAGCTATGACAAATTTAAGCAATCTCGAATTTGTGGCACTTAAAATCACCGAGAAAAACTATCTATCATGGATTCTCGACACAGAAATCCACCTAGATGCCAAGGGCCTAGGAGACACAATAAAAGTTGGCAATACCAACTAGCCAAGATAAGGCTAAAGCGATGATTTTTCTTCACCATCATCAAGATCTTTGATCTTTGGACAAACATCAAAGAAAGGTATGATCACCAAAACGCGGTGATACTTCCTAGAGCCCGATTTGATTAGCTTAACTTGCGTCTGCATGATTTCAAATGTATCAATAATTTTAACTCAGCAATGTTCAAAATCACTTCTAAATTGAAGTTATGTGGTGAGAAAGTGACAGATGATGATATGCTGGAAACATACACCACTTTCCATGCCTCTAATATACTTCTACAACAGCAATATCGTGAAAAAGGCTTTAAGAAATACTCAGAGTTGATCTCGTGTCTTCTAGTAGGGCAAAATAATGAGCTCTATAATGAAAAACCTTGAAACACGCCCAACTGGAACTAATTCATTCCCTGAAGCGAATGTGACATCTTTTAACATTGGACAAAATTCCAATAATGGTAGAAGCCGTGGACGCAGTCGTGGGCGTGGATGGGGTCGTGGGTATGGACATGGAGGATCTCGTCAAAATTATGGCTTTATAATGCAAACCACCACCAGAAGTTGGAAAATTTCAAAAATGGTCTTGGTGAAGAGGATGACGAAACCCATCACCAGAAACAAAAATATTTCAAAGATGCACACGGGGAGAGGAAAAGTAATGATGAAAGTTGTTATAGGTGTGGTATGGATGACCATTGGTACATGTCGTACACCAGAACATCTTGTGGATCTTTACCAAGCATCAATTGAAGGAAATAATGTTGAAGCTAATTTTGTTAACGGTGACACTAACCCTGACCAATGCGACGATTCCACTACAAAAATTACTAATCCGTCGCTAAACCTGGACCGATCCGTCGCTAATTGTTTAGTGACGGATCTAGCGACGAATAATAAGGCGTGTCCATTTTTGGCGTCACAAACTTTTTAGAGACGAATAAATTACCCGTCTCTAATTTACCGACGGTTAGTGATGGATAAATTCGTTGACCGAAGTTGCCCTTTTTAGTGACGGATAAGTTCGCGACAGATTTAACAACGGATAGGTGTTTTTTTTTTTGTTTTTTTTAAATGCCAAAATCTACAAATTTGGAGACGGATTTAGTGACGGATAGTGCAATTTTTTTTTAAAATAAAAATCCCTGAATTAGGGACGGATAATTATCAAAGATGTACCAAATTATCAATCCATTCCAGACGAGCAAAAAGATCGTAGTTGCCAAAAAAGATAGTCGAATAAAAGATATCATGTATCTTGCAGTCTACATAATGCCGTTTAGATAAACAGAGTTGCCAGTACACTATCTCAATATCATATTGAAAGAAGCTTCTAAAACAGTAAACTGGAAAACAACACATGCAGCTTCTTAATCGAAGAGACTGAAACCCATGTCATCATCGGATTCCACTTTCTCCTCAACTTTCTCTTCTTTCTTTGACTTGGCAGCTGCAGCTGGAGCAGCACCACCAGCACCGCCAGTTGGTGCAGCAACAGCCATGCCACCACCACCAGCAGGAACTGAGGCCAATTTTTCTCTTCCAGCAGCAATCAACTCGGTGATATCCTTGCCCTTCACTAGGGACAAAAGCAACTCGATCCTGTCCTCATCAACATCACATCCAACTGAACCAAACAAGAAAAAAAATACACAATTCAGAATCTTAACCAGGTTAGAGCTAATTACTTACAACACACGATCCTCTCTCAAAAATTACATGCCATCCTTAATAAGAATTTTAACAACCATATTTCAAAAACAAGGACTACCAACAGCCAATGCACGATGCAAGTACCATGTCTAGAAATTCATACATGTTACTCGTGGTTAGACGCAACCGACCTGCTATCAGTTCAGCAATTTGATTCATATATAACAAGTTCTAAGACAAATACTTACAAGCAGTACTAGCACTACCATATAAGCAAGTATCAGTTTAACCCAGTAGATTCAAATATCTCGATTATTACAAGCCTTCAATTATCAATCCCCTATGCAACATTATTCATTTCGAATTCAGATATCTTGATTACAATCCTTCAATAATCAACCCCCTACGCATAATTATTCATTTCAAATCAGGCATAGATCAAATTTTAGTTCTCCCAACCTTAAACAATCACCTCATCAGAAAAACAGTTTGAATACATTCAAACAGATCAACCAACACAGGTTGGTTTTGCACAGATGCATAGCCCCGAATTGTGTACCTCGAAAAACGGATCTGAATCGCAGAAGAGAGAAAACCTGAATGAATGATTTTTCCCATAACAAAGAAGAGAATTACTTGAGATTCTGAGCACGAAGAAGAAGAAACTGCTGATTGGAGTTCACAAGGGTTTGCGGAGAGAAGGAAATGGTTTTCTGTACTGTAATTAGGGTTTTAAGTTTTCCGTTCTCAGTGGACTTGTACTGTTAATTTAGCTTAGCGACGCTCCATCCGTCGCTGAATTCCAATTTTTATATTTTTTTTTGTTTTAGTCAACGAAATTATCCGTCTCTAATTACAGGTTTTCTTGTAGTATTCTCATTTGGATGTCTCACATATCTATGCAAACAATGAAGGAACAAGTGATATTTGCTGATTTTATTGTCTATCCTGAAGGGACAATTGATACTATGAAAAGTGCTAAAAGTATCCAAGTTTGAGTTGTTTATTAAAGTAGCTTAGTATGTGTTTCTCTTTGGCTTTTAGCATTCGAATTTTCTGGTAGCTTAGGATTTGAATTTTATGGACTTTAGGATTTATTTTTCTAGTTGCATAGTATTTTACCATTGAAAGAAATCATCGACTTCCATTTTAGTGCATTCATTTGTCCAACTTAAAGTTGGCAACATATATTGTGTAACGCAAAGGTAAGAAATGCTCCAGAAGAGTTTATTAATATCACTAGCATACGTACTATGAATGGTAAAGTATTTTTTTAATATATGTGTGTCCCAAAAGAGTACATATTAGACTTACTTATTGAATGAGTCATTATAAGTCTTACCAAATTGAAAAAAGACAATAGTGTCTTTATATCACATCATTCTGGCCAATTTTAAATAATACTTTTGTGTACATGTCAAAAGTGATAATATAGAAGTATATTGACATATGAAAATTTAATGTGACAAATTAGGCCATCCGGTTATAACTTAACCGTTCTTGTGAAACCTGAAGTTTCCATATAAAAAGAATCATAACGTGCTGAAAGATTTCTTGTGTTGCATTTAGATTATATTATGGCAAGACACAACACCGAGATTAAGCATGAAAATGGAGATCTTGAAAATGAGAAAAATCACACATTTAAAGTTTATAAGAATGGATGATATTCCATAAGTGGCCAGAATTCTACGTCTATGTATCAAGTGAATTTATTGTGTGAATAAACTTGTCTCCTATATGAGGGCAAATTTCTTTTCAGCACAACAAAATCCAACTGCGCAACTATATTAACTCCCAACCATATTGTTCTCCGCAGAGAACTCATGGGTGAAGCCAATTGAAAGGTTATATGTTTATCAATTTCTAAGCTGGCATTATAATTTATATATTGAGCCCTAGTTTTTTCCAGCTTAGGAGAGGAAGAACATGACAAAGCTGGTAAAAATAAATTCTTAGAGTGAATTGATCCCCGCAAATTTGAAAGTTCAAACTTGAACTAAAGATTTACTCTCAAGCTTCATGTTACTATATCAAGATATGTTTGAACATAAAATTTTATGATTTGAATGTTAATCCGCTATAACCCTATTTTGAGGCGTACAGAGTTACATATTAATTATAGAATTGTATGTATTGGACATTGAGATATCTTGCCTATTGTACCAATAACTCTCGGTGATATACGGTTCCAGTGCTAAGTACAATACAAGAATATTGGCAAGATAAAGCAGTTGGTACTCCTGAGGAGTAATGTATATGCCCATGAAAGCCATAGATATCTGAATTACAATAGATGGCATATATGAAATAAAATGGTACCTACAAACAATATTCAGATATCGATGATTAGTACCGATTTGAAAAACCTAGCAAAGAGATTTGATATACCGGTATATATGGAACCGACATATTTTATAAGCATATGCAAATTAAACCGATGGACATAAATTATTGGACATGTAAATAGGGATCTACATGTAAGTCCATTCGATGACATCATGATGATGATAGAAAATGAGCTCATGGACTTGAAGTCCAATTAATTAACAAATTCGAAATATGTACGATACCTTTTGTTTTATCGAGTCAAATTCATGTGTATTTAGATTTTAAGCATGCATCATAATATGTTTATTTTTGCATATATTGTTTACGTTATCTAGTTTATTCTAGTTTCATTAGGTCTCGTGTTGCATGCTCATATGTTAATCTTTATCTTAAATCTTACTACTTATACACAACCCTCAAGGCTGTGCACATGCATAGTGATTGGTTTGACATATACAAGTCATTCGATTATGAGATAGAGATATCATCTCCGACAGTTAGTCCCAAAAGGAGACTAAAAGTATCATGTTAACAAACATGGATTGAATAAGGAAAGTTCTTGAACTATTGAAGTATGAGATACAATTCTCAATACTCGTGAAGAGTAGTATTGGTTACACCAATGATAGCTCAACCTGAAGTTTGAGCATGTAAAGGAATATATTCAATGATAACTTATTGTTAACCTTGAGATTGACACGGTCCAGAAGTACCTTACTTATTTGTCAAGTAAGAATTTAAATTCTTAAAGTTTGAGTTAACAAGAAGTTTACAATTCCTTACTATACCTCCTGAAGAAGGAATGTATCTTGTCAAGTAAAGAAAGATAACGACTGAAAATCAATGAGTACTTTTGCCCATTTCATGAGCAATTGTTGCACTCTTTTTCTCTTTCTAGGTTTTTATCCCATTGAATTTTTCCTAGCAAGGTTTTTAACGAGGCAACATTATAAGCGCATATAATTATCTCCACACCTCCATATCTTTGATACATGTGATAATTATAAGGTCATGAGACTTATTGGACTAACCTTACAATATAATGGAGTGATGTTATGGAACTTGGAACTTTATGATGTTTCGATTATTTGAAAAATTCTTCCAGCCACATATTACAAAAGTTATTCTCCACCATTATTTATGGGAAGAAGATTCCATCCAAGTACAACACAATTGAAGATTTGCTCACCAAATCATATTACATATCATCATTTGAGAACTTGGTCCGAAAAATTGGAGTTGAAGCGGTTTGAAGATTAAAGTGATGCATCGATCAGGGGAGTTGGATACGCACTGCACTCTTTTTCCCCAAACTAAGTTTTTATCCCACTGATTTTTCTTAGCAAGGTTTTTAATGAGGCAGTATATCTTTGGCGTATCAACCATCACCAACTCATGTTCATTCAAGGAGAGTGGTTTGGATGGGAGTTAGTGGATGAAGGAGTTAAATGTGTGAAAGGTTAGTGGATGAAGAGATAAATGTATACAAGTAGTGGAGATGTTTTTGTCTCTTCATATCAATTTACACTTGTATAAATAGCTAGTTTGTACCCTCATTTTGTTATAAGAATGAGCTTTCTTTTTCTCTCCTTCCCTTCTATACTCTTAACAATACTCAATATCAATTCTACACACAAATTGTACATTTTACAACTAAAAGTACATTTTTGTTACATTTTTACTTAAAACTACGCATCAACCCTAATATATGAATTCTTTGGGACAGATGGAGTATTATAAAAATTCAAAATTAATAAGTATTCACAAAGTCTCGTGGTAGTCCGCCTATATTTATTTTAAATATAGGTGGATCTGTGTTGCTAATAAAAACATCGATGTTTTTAAGTAAAGCGTTTATGTTGTCAACATACTACATTTTTTTTTAATTATGAAAAACATCGATATTCTAATAAACACCCTAAGTTATCAGTGATAACCTTAAGGTTTGTAGACGGTATATTTTTTATTATCTTTATTGTAGACGGTATTTCAAGAGACTTAAATATTGAACAAAAATAAAAATTGAATATATATAAGTGAAATTTTCCGAAAATCACCCCGTACTGACCACGTGCTAGGCCTTGGGGTAGCATCACCCCTATGTTGTAAACTCCTAATCTGTGAACCATTTGCTCATGATCTGTAACCACTTAGCGACATAATTAAATAATTGTCGCTAATTGACAATGGACCATTATATTTCGGCACCTCGAAACTGTTTTCACTTCTGGTAAAGTCAGGCAACGCTCCACTCCAATTAACTCGACTTCATACCTAGAACTGATAATTTTACCAAGGATCAGTCATGACAATTGAGCAAACCCCATGCACGTGCAATGACATAAAGTTATATCTTCATGCCTTTCAAATCTTTTAGTCTTGCCTTAATGAAATTCAACTCTAGGACCTAAATTGACATTTGCAATTACATATATAAACCACTATTAAGGAACTATGACAAAAATAGACACCTTCAAATAACTCTTACAATTAAGTGAATTCTATTTTAATTGTGGACTCCAAAGTAAGCTAAACTCTATTTAATTAACAATTTTGAAGTCCATCACCTCTATATTTTAATAGTGGACTCCAAAATGAAAGCTAAACTATATTTAATAAACAAATTTGAAGTCCATATACACTAAAAGCACTCCCAATGGTTGGGGCTCTTTTGGGGGCTTTTAACATAAAAGCCCCAATAAAAACCCCCTCCAATTTTGATCTCCAATGGTTTTGGGCTTATTTTGTACTTTTTTGTGGGTCCCATGTGCCACATATTCCTCCATTATTCCATTTCCTTTTAAAATTGTATTTATACAATTATTTTTCTACATCTTTGTACATTTTAAAAAATTAATTTATATTCAATTATACTATAATTTCATAAATAGTGGAATTAAAAAATAATTTTATATTTTATGAAAAATAATAATTAAAAATAAAATTTTATTGAATAATGAAAACAAGCAAGCCAAGTTACAAAACCAAAAGTAACAATTTTAATGAATAATGAAAACAAACAAGCAAGCATAAACATATTAATTTGGACCGTGTTCCTCATTCCATATATGTTGAATCAAGTCGTATTGCAATCTTGCGTGCATTTACTTACTCTTGGAGCGGCCTCTGTTTTGAATGTATTTTGCGAAACTGATTGGGGCACCCATAACCGGAGGTTCGTCCTCTACACCTTCAGGTTGTTCGTAGTCAGGTGTTTCATATTGTGTACCATACGTTGGTCTTTCATCTTCCACAATCATATTGTGCAATATGATGCAAGCTCTCATTACCTGTCCCATTTCCACTTGATCATAAAATCGAGACGGACGTTTGATGAACGCAAATCTCGATTGAAGAGCACCAAAAATGCGTTCGACATCCTTTCTTACAGCCTCTTGTCTGGTTGCAAATAATGTCGCCTTCGAGTCTTGAGGAAATTTAATAGATTTGACAAACGTTGAATGTGCTGGATATATACCATCGGCCAAGTAATATCCCATATCATATTGGTTACCGTTAACTATAAAATGAACTGGGGGAGCTCTATCTCAAGAAGATCATTAAATAATGTGGAGGAGTCTAATACGTTTACATCATTTCGAGTACCTGGAGTGCCGAAGTATGCATGCCAAATCCATGTGTCATACGATGCAACTGCTTCAAGTATTATTGTAGGTTTTTTATGGTCTCCTTGTTGATATTGCCCTTTCCACGCCGTAGGACAATTCTTTCACTCCCATTGCATACAATCGATGCTACCCAACATCCAGGGAAAGCTGCGTGCCTCTCCTATACTTAACAGATTGTGAATGTCTTCGGCATTTGGCTTTCTCAAGTATGTTCCACCAAACACTGCAATATTGCCTTGTGCAAACTTTATGAGACATTCTTGAGCAGTAGACTCGCCAATCAGTATATATTCATCGAGCGAGTCGGGACAATTTCCATACGCCAACTGCCTAATAGCTGCAGTGCATTTTTGTAATGGCGAAAGACCTTTCCGATGAGCTGCATTAACATGTTGACGAAAATAAGCAAAGTAATTGCCTAGCTCTTCCACAATTCTCATGAATAAGTCCCTCCTCATTCGGAACCTACATCGGAATTTTTTTAATGGGTATATAGGTTTTTCAGAGAAGTACTACCTCACTTGCTTCTCATGACCAGCTACCCATTCTCTATGTATAGTAATTCTTCGATGTGGAGGTTCATGTGCATTGGGAAACATATTTTGGATCAAATTTGGATTGGCTAGAAAAATATTCGGTCTTATTAACTCACTCAAAACAAAATTGCTCGAGGAAGCTATAAGCCCCAAATCTATTTCATTAGATTCGTCTGAAGAAGAAGAAGAAGAAGAAGAAGAAGAAGAAGAAGAAGAAGAAGAGTTTTGAGACATTTGAGAGTGTTTGTGAGGGTTGAGAATTGTGTTGATCCAAGTGACATTTAAGAGCTATATATAACACTCCCACATGCCCACCAATAATTTCCAACGGCTAGTTTTTAACAGCTATATTTATAACGACTAGTTTTTAAGCTATATTTATAACGGCTAGTATTTTAACAGCTATATTGCAACAACAACTTTTTATTCGAATTTTTTTAAATCACAATACACTGAAAATAAAGACCCGAAGGGTTACAATCGACATAATACTAAGGTTTACAAACAACAGTATCGACCAACGAATGTATAATAATAACTAAAACTAGTCGGCACAAAAACAATCAATTGGGAAATAACTCTCCGGCCAATTTCTCTAGCATCACTTGTTCTCTGGGTTGGAGCTCGTTCTTACCCGCAATTTCATATACATTTTCAACTTTTGTGCACGTGCTTTCTCTTCCGTTGCACGAGAATTCGCTTGTATGGCTTGGGCAAGACCGTCATGCGACTAAATCATTCTTTGCATCATACCTTCTCTCTCCGCTTCTGTATCTGCGAATTTTGAGAACGAATCAACAATTTCCTCTGGAACACTCGGCATTTATTTTTTCCTAGCAATTCTTTTCGCCTTTTTTATGCCAATGGGTCGGACAGGAGTTTCATCTTCAGTGTTACCACCAGTAGGAGTGTCTGGGTTTGAGGATGAAGAATAATTTCCTTGCTCATTCGTCTTGGTTCTCTTAGACGAGCTTGAATCGCTAAACAACACAAAACTTGGATCATTTCGCAACTTGTACCATGCGTGCTCCAAATTAAACTTCTTCCCCGTATCCTGTTCATAAATTTGATATGCAGAGGCCATGACATCATCATCGGACTGACCACTAGTTTTTCGGCTAACATCACTACCGTATGTAGCATTGAACTTTGAAATTTGTGGTTTGAGCATGTTGAACCATCGATTTTTGCATGACTTGGCATCTCTCGCAGCTCCACTCCCGCGATTATTATCATAGCAAGCTGCAACTCGTTCCCAAAGCCTATCACTTGTTTGATCGACGGCGGCGATAGGATCTGTGCTAATATGAACAAAAGCACCAATGAGGCAGTTGTCTTTGGGAATTGTCCACCTCTTTTTTGGTACCTTCTTTTCAGCTTCAATTGGCGTGTCTTCCATTTGACATTGTGTAGAGAATTGAGGAAATGAACCACTTGCAAATTGGGAGTTTTGATGGTAACTGAATTGTTGATCATGTTCGAAATTTGGATTGGTAAGGTAATCGGATGAGTGAGGAGCATTTGGTTGAAATGGAGCTTGAATGTAAGGATAAGGTTGAGTATTACGGTCGGGCATATTTTGGATATTTTGATTACTTGATGGATTTTGTGGAAAGGATGAACTTGAAGAATTGTACATATTGCTAAAATTTCGGTTATCTCTTTCCATTTTGAATTGGTATGTAGTAGTATATAATTTGAGGCTATTTATAGAAAAAAAATTGGAGGAAAAAAAAGATAGCAAGTTGAAATTTGAATTGCAAATAAAGAAGGGGAAAAAAACAAAAACAAAATTAAAAAAAGGTAAAGAAAAGCAAAGGTTGGAATTTGAAAATTCTAATGGACTTCAAATATGACCATAACTAAAAAGTTTATTATAATAAAGATGCCACTTTAGGTGGTGTACTAACATATAAGGCTATCTTAATAAAACTCTTACAAAAAAGTACAATATATTTTTGGTGCCCTAAAATCTAATAAACTCTCAGAAAAAAAGTTCAATTTATTTTTTGGTACCCTAAATTCTAAGAAAGTGGACTTCAAATTCTCACTATATTGAGTTTGATAATATAGTTGACATCCATTAGTGTTAATTAATTACTAACTCCTTATATTTAACTATTTTTTTTACATAATTCTCAAAAAAAAAAATTATTTTTTACATATACTAATCTAATTAAAGTGATAATTAATTACTAAATAATTATATTTGAATAATATTGTGACTACCCATGAAACTAATTGACCACCTGAAACCAATTAAACTAACATTGAATCTAATATTTACCGTTGAAACTAACACTCATGTCGATTATGACGTTGGTTTCAACTGAAACTAATGAAACAACAATGTTCATGCTGAAACTAACTTTTGAAACTAACACAATGGTGCTGAAACTAACACTGATGATGCTTAAACTAACACAAGTTATGCTGAAACAAATGTCCAAACGAGTGGTGTTGGTTAAACTAACTGAAACCAATTAAACTAACACTGAAACTAATACTTGCTGCTGAAACTAACACACATGTCGATTATGATGTTGATTTCAACTGAAACTAACACATTTGTTCAACTGAAACTAACACCATTAATGTTGAAACTAACACATTTGGTACTGAAACTAATGTAACTAACATTATTATTGATTTTAAAACAAATGTTGAAAGTAATGGTGTTGGTGAAACTAACTGAAACCAATTAAACTAACATTGTAAATAATATTTACCGGTGAAACTAACACTCATGTCGATGATCATCTTTGCTTTAACTGAAACTAACACACTTGGCGTTGAAACTTATAACACTGACGATGTTAAAACAAATGTCGAAACTAATGGTGTTGGTGAAACTAACTGAAACCAATTAAACTAATGCCGAAACCAATGAAACTAAGATTGTTGATGTTGAAACTAACTTTAAAACTAATATTAATTATGTTGAAACTAGTGCCCCGATAATCGCTACAGCCCTGGACCCACCCTAAACCCTAATTAATACCGTAACTCCCGGAGGGTGTATTCAAATTCAGTTGATTTGGTTCACCATTTCCCCTAGGGTTTTAGAATTATGAGTTCCTGAAACTAATACTATTTTTTTCAGAATTGTTGGCCCTGAAACTAACTTTAATGAACCTGAAACTAACTTTCTGAGTTCCTGAAACTAACTTTAATAAACTTGAAACCCAACTAACTTTCTGAGTTTTTTAAACTAACTCTAATGAACTTGAAACTAACTTTAATGTACCTGAAACTAACTTTCTGAGTTCCTGAAACTAATACAAATGATGCTGAAACTAATATTATTTTGTTCTGAAACTAATATTGTTGGCCCTGAAAGTAACTTTAATGACTGAGTTCCTAAAACTAACATTGTTACAAGGCTCTGTTTTCTTGCTTGCCAGTCAAACTCAAACCAAATCAATGAAATGAATGTGCTTACAGAAACAACAATTGTGCACCACATGGTTTAACAACCGAAACTCCATTAATAGCTCAAAGATGGTTTTTTTTCTTTCCTTTACTTGTTTTTGAAAGTTTGAAATCAGAAAAGGAAGAAACTAAATGGGTTGCTAGCTACTTTTTCCAGATCCGAAATTGTAACCCACTGATGAAACTTCTTTTTCCCCCAATACCAATAATTGGAAATTCAGATCTCTTTTTTTCACTGTGTAGTGCCATATTAAAAAAGAACATGTCGATCCAAACCCAAAAAAGGAAGGAAGGGAAAGAAATTGAATTGACACAAGAGATTATAGGGACTGAAAGAGATGAAGTGAAAATGAAGGCGACTGGGAGATACGATTGAAGAAGTCGACCGAAAGATCGAGGAGGCGATTGAAAGAGACAAAGGGGGACTGAATTCACGTGAGTTTTGGTTTGTGATTTCAAATGTTTATTAATTCTAATTGAGCGAGAGTTTTGAAGTCCACAGCCTTTTATGTAATAGTTATTTTGAAGGGTCTTTATATATCATAGTTATTTATATGTGGCTTATATAAGTAATTTACCCTAAACTAAATTAACTGACCAATTTGAAATCTATAAGCTGGTTTCAGCCATTTTCGTCTGAAACTAACTACTAAAATTTTATAAAATAATTAAATTAACTCTAAAATTAATTTATACTAGTAAACTAACAATATCAAATAGGGAAACTAACATTATAAAAATTATGAATCACTGTTTTTCGCTAAAAAAATAAAAATATTGAAGTTGGCACTAAAAAAAATTATGACAAAACTAACACTTTAAAATTCTAAAACCCTAGGAAAATGGTGAACCCAACAACTGTAATTTGAAAACACTCTTTAGGAGCTACTTTAAAATTCTAAAACCCTAATTAAGTGGTTGTTTGGGCAATGAAGCACTAGTTTCACCATCAACAATGTTAGTTTCATTGGTTTCATTTGAAATCAACATTATAACCAACATAAGTATTAGTTTAAATGTTAGTTTAATTGGTTTCAGTTAGTTTCATCAACACCATTTGTTTTAGCATCATCAACGTTAGTTTCAGCACCAAGTGTGTTAGTTTCAAAAAGTTAGTTTCAGCATTAACAGTGTTGGTTTAAGTTGAAATCAATATCATAATCGACATGAGTGTTAGTTTCAGCATTTGATAAAAATTCAATAGTGTTAGTTTCATTAGTTTCAGCATCACCAGTGTTAGTTTCAACACCAAATGTATTAGTTTCATAAGTTAGTTTCAACATTAACGGTGCTAGTTTCAGTTGAAACCAACATCATAATCGACATGTGTGTTAGTTTCAACGGTAAGTATTAGTTTGAATGTTAATTTAATTGGTTTCAGTTAGTTTCACACACCATTAGTTTCGGCATTAGTTTCAGCACCATCAGTGTTAGTTTCAACACCATTTGTATTAGCTTCAGCATCATTAGTATTAGTTTCAGGAACTTAAAAAGTTAGTTTCAGATTCATTAAAGTTAGTTTCAGGAACTCAGAATGTTAGTTTCAGAAACTCAGAATGTTAGTTTCAGGTTCATTAAAGTTAGTTTCAGGGCCAACAATGTTAGTTTCAGAACAAAATAGTATTAGTTTCAGCATCATTAGTATTAGTTTCAGGAACTCATATTGTTATTTTCAGGTTCATTAAAGTTAGTTTCAGGAACTCAGATTAAGCTAATTTCAGGTTCATTAAAGTTAGTTTCAGGTTCATTAAAGTTAATTTCAGGGCCAACAATGTTAGTTTAAGAACAAAATAATATTAGTTTCAGCATCATTAGTATTAGTTTCAGGAACTCAGAAAGTTAGTTTTAGGTTTATTAAAGTTAGTTTCAGGGCCAACAATGTTAGTTTCAGAACAAAATAGTATTAGTTTTAGCATCATTAGTATTGATTTCAGAAACTCAGAAAGTTAGTTTCAGTTTCATTAGTATTAGTTTCAGGTCATTAAGGTTAATTTCAGGAACTCAGAAAATTAGTTGTAGGTTCATTAAAGTTAGTTTCAGGGCCAACAATGTTAGTTTCAGCATTATTATTATTAGTTTCAGGAACTCAGAAAGATAGTTTCAAGGCCAACAATGTTAATTTCAGGGCCAACAATGTTAGTTTCAGAACAAAATAGTATTAGTTTGAATGTTAATTTAATTGGTTTTAGTTAGTTTCACACACCATTAGTTTCGGCATTAGTTTCAACACCATCAGATGTTAGTTTCAACACCATTTGTATTAGTTTCAGCATCATTAATATTAGTTTCAGGAACTTAAAAAGGTAGTTTCAGGTTCATTAAAGTTAGTTTCAGGAACTCAGAATGTTAGTTTCAGGAACTCAGAAAGTTAGTTTCAGGTTCATTAAAGTTAATTTCAGGGCCAACAATGTTAGTTTCAGAACAAAATAGCATTAGTTTCAGGAACTCATAATTCTAAAACCATAGGCGAAATGGTGAACCCAATCAACTGAATTTGAATACACCCTCCGGGAGCTACGGTCTTAATTAGGGTTTAGGCTGGACCAGTCCTAAACCCTAAACCCTAATTAAGCGATTGTCGGGGCAATGAAGCACTAGTTTCACTGTCAACAATATGAGGAGGTCTCATGAGAGACCAACCCTAGAGAAAGACTAAAAAGACATACTTTCAATAATTATATAGAAGCCCCAAACAAAAAGCAAACTACGAACAAACCCCAACCCAACCAAGGGCAAGCAACTGGGTCGGGTCAAATGGATCAGTATATAAATCAAAAACCCAACCCACATTTCACCATAAACCTCATAAAACCCTAGAAAATCGAGAAACAAAAATCACCTCACTAGAAATCCTCTGAAATCTCTCTACCGACATGGTTTCTATTGTAATCGCCGGAAAACGCCTCAAATCGCCGGAAAACATCTCCAAATCGTCGGAAACATCATTAGAAAAGGTAAAAAAAAACCTCTATCTCGACGTGTTTCTATGTAATCAAGCTCAGAAAAAGCTCGAACTCGCCGGAAAAAGCTAAAAAATGGCCCGATCTCACCAGAAACAACATCACGAATGTACGAACAACTAGATCTGGACATAATTTATGTGAAATCGGTGTTTATTTCACAATTGTAGTTGAAATTTCGAATCAGATATGAAAATTGCGTAATTTTTGTTTCAAGTGTTCTAACTAATCTATGTTATGTTTTGGCTTATTTCTGTAATGTTCTTGCTTATATGTAGGATGTTCAACTAAACAGAGTACATAAAAATATGCTCGAAAATTGGTGTTTCTACTACGATTTGGTTGTTTATCCACCGATCTACTCAAAATATGCTCGTATGTAAGTTTCAACAATGTTTTGATTCAAATATTAATTGATGAATGAATTTTTTCACAATAGAAGTTGAAATTTGAAAACAGATCTGAAAAAATCGCGTAGAAAACCGTTCAAATGTTCTAGCTAATCTGTACAATGTTGTGGCTTATGTATGTAATGTTATATGTGATATGGAGCATGTAATACGTGTAATGTTGCTAATAATATGTGTTATGTGTTGTCTACAATGTTCTACGTTATTTGTGTAATGTTATTAACGTATCTCTGTAATTTTTCGTAAATGTGCAGTGTGTAGTGTTACATCAATGTGTTATGTGTTGTCTACAATGTTCTACGTTATTTGTGTAATGTTCTATATCTATCCCTGTAATGTTTTCATAAATGTGCAGTGTACGCTGTTACAACAATGTTCTATTTGTTTTCTACAATGTTGTACGTTATATGCGTAATGTTCTTGACGTATCTCTGTAATGTTTTCGTAAATATGCAGTTATTGTATTACATCAATGTTTTATGTGATGTGTACAATGTTCTACGTTATTAGTGTAATGTTCTTCCCGTATCTCTGTGATGTTCTTAACTGATCTTTGTAATGTTTTCGAAAACATGCAGAGTACAGTGTAAATGTTCTACGTTATTTGTGTAATGTGCTATATATTCAATGTTCCTCGCTCATATATGTAATGTTCTACTTGCAATATCTCAGGTGTCATGTCTTATTTTCGTAATGTTATTATTTATATTACTAATGCTTTAAACTATATGACTAATGTTCTGTTCAATGTTTCAGGTGATAAATGATTCCTCAATCCCGCCAATGCCGACTGCAAGCACAACAAGTAAAACAAGAAAAGCACTAAAACTGTCCTTGACCCTGACTACGCGAAAACGAAAGGCCGAAAAAAACAAAGAGTTGGTATCAAATTCAAGCGGGAAAAACCAATCACTACTGAATTTGGAGACAAATCTCCAAATGAGCATCTGCTGTGATGAACATGTTGTACTTGAAATGGAATGTCATTCAATGTTATTTGAATATTGAATATGTCATGATGTAATTGAATGCGATATAAATGTTCTGTCTTATATAGTTAATGTTCTTGCTTATATATGTAATGTTACTACTTATCTGCGTGATGTTACTACTTATAACACCAACTTAACCACAAATGTTCTTACTTATATTGTCAATGTTCTTGCTTATATATTTAATTTCATTCAATAATATGATGAACTAATATAACTGAATATTGAATATGTCATAATGTAATTGAATATCTGCGTGATGCTCATTGAAAATGTTCTTACTTATAACTCGAATGTTCTTCCTTATTTGGGTAATGTTTTTTACTATTTAAGTAATGTTTCTAACCAAACTGGTAAATTGACCCGCGAAATGAATTGACCCAACCCAATGACCCGTGAAAATGCAAATAAGTGTGGTAAATTGCAAACAAGTCCATCTTTGTTGTCTCTCTATACACATGGTCTTTCCTAAGACTTTGTGCAACAATATTAGTTTCAGCATCATTAATATTAGTTTTAAAGTTAGTTTCAGCATTAACAATTTTAGTTTCATTGGTTTCAATATTAGTTTAATTGGTTTCAGTTAGTTTCACCAACACCATTAGTTTCGGCATTTGTTTTAGCATCGTCAGTGTTATAAATTTCAATACCAAGTGTGTTAGTTTCAAAAAGTTAGTTTTAGCATTAACAATGTTGGTTTCATTAGTTTCAGTTGAAGCCAACATGATAATCGACATGAGTGTTAATTCCACCGGTAAATATTATTTACAATATTAGTTTAATTGGTTTCAGTTAGTTTCACCAACACCATTAGTTTCAGCATTTGTTTTAGAATAAAAAATAATGTTAGTTTCACTAGTTTCAGCATCGCCGGTGTTAGTTTTATTAGTTTTAGTACCAAATGTGTTAGTTTCAACATTAACGGTGCTAGTTTCAGTTGAAACCAACATCATAATCGACATGTGTGTTAGTTTTAGCGGTAAGTATTAGTTTAATTGGTTTCAGTTAGTTTCACCAATACCACTCGTTTCGACATTTGTTTCAGCATAACTTGTGTTAGTTTCAGCACCATTGTGTTAGTTTCAAAAGTTAGTTTCAGCATGAACAATGTTGGTTTCATTAGTTTCAATTGAAACTAACGTCATAATCGACATGAGTATTAGTTTCAACGGTAAATAATAGTTTCATCGTTAGTTTAATTGGTTTCAGGTGGTCAGTTAATTTCATTAGTAGTCACAATATTATTCAAATATAATTAGTTAGTAATTAATTAGCACTTAAATTGGATGAGTATATGTAACAAGTAGTTAGTAATTAATTAACACTAATGGATACCAACTATGTTATCAAACCTAACATAGCGAGAATTTGAAGTCCACTTGATTAGAATGTAGGGCACCAAAAAATAGATTGAACTTTTTTATAAGAGTTTATAAGATTTTAGGGCACCAAAAATAAATTGGACTTTTTTGTAAGAGTTTTATCAAACTAACATTATATATGTTAGCACACCACCTAAAGTGGCATCTTTATGTAATAACTCCTTGACTTTATAACTTGAACCTATTCTTGATTCTTGGAAATTAATCTTAAGCTTTACTTTTAAACATGACTTGAAAAATAACTTCATCGTGAGCCATTTGACATCATAGGTTCCTACCCAGACCATGGTGGCTAATCTACCGGTCTCAGGTCACTTTTGTGGCCTTATCCGTTGAATAATAAAATCTAGCGGCCTTAGGACCTCGCATCCATATTCGCTGAACATGAACTGATATTTGCCCCATAAATATTGAATATTCCGCTACGAACCCCTTTAATTTTCTTTGACTGTAAAAGCCTTTATTTTTACTTTAAACCTTTAACTTCTTGTTAAAGTGAGTGTGTGATTTTAGACTCAACTCATAAATGTATGGTTAGCTACGTAAACCACATATAACTTGTCATGTAACATACTATACGTTGATGATAGGCATAACAAGTATAACATGGACAGAGCAAGCATGTGCAACAGAGAAAGTCTAGTAAAAGGCCTGATTTTCCTTTACAGTAGGAAAGTCCACATTAGATTAGTGTAAGCTATATGGGGGAATTAATGTTGTGTCTGAGTTTTTATAACTGGGGGAATTTATGTTGTGACGGTAGGTTTTTGCATCTGGCGCGCTGTAAGTTCGGACTTATCTTGCAAATTTATCTGGTGTCTGTGGGTTTTTGAATCATTGAAATTTATTTTGTGTATGTGAGTTTTATAACTTGGGGAATTAATGTTGTGTCTGTGAGTTATAAATTTTTATAACTGGGGGAATTATGTTGTCTCTGTGGGTTTTTATAACTGGAGGAATTAATGTTGTGTCTATGAATTTTTATAACTACGGAAATTAATGCTGACCGCGTGCTGATCTAACCGCTGACCGCAAGCAACTTAAAAAAATGACTTTTCCTATTTCAATGGAAATTCAGGTATTTTTCATACACGAAGTGTACAATGAGTCCCTGTATTCCGAATTTCCTATATGCATCAAATGGTTGATCAGATTATACTGAACTTACCAAGCAACAATCAAGTCAAAAAACAATCAATTATTATTGAGACGGAACAATTTGCTTACTTATTTTAAAAGGGGTCATCAAACAAACAAGAATTTGAGACAGTAACTCAACCATTTATTTTCAGCAAGCCTAACTCCGAGACGGAAAATTAATGCTTCGGTGGTACCATTTCTCAGCGGTGAAACCATGCATGGTCCACACTTCTGAGAGGTGAGCTGAAAATAACGAATCTAAACCCTTGGAGACCTAGTTTTTTTAACAATCCAAGTTTCAATTTGAAAAACAGACCATACAAGACAAAACAGTATAATGGCATTAATATAAGAAATCTCGACTCGGCTAGACAAATTCTTCGAAAACGTGAATGAACCTAAAAGAACTTGCCTTTCGAACTACTCGGGCAACCCAAAACGCACAACGGAAACTTTCTGCTGCTGGTGCTTATAAAACGGGGGGGGGGGGGGGGATTTGGTGGTTCAGGGGAAGCAACCTTCTGGTGACGAAGAAGAGACGCTCAAAGAAGTTGTGTACGTATGAGAATAGCGCCCCTTAACTGATGGCCTGGGTACATTAAAATTATGTTTAATGGGAGTAATGGACATACGGTTGTTTTCTAAAGAAAGATTATGGAATGGGATACAATCGGGCTAGAGACCTAACTACAAGGGCTAGAGATCGAGAACTACGAACTACGCTTTGATTCATTCATGCTAAAACGCTTAAATCAGAAATATGAATTTCCAGGCTGTTACACCATTTGTGGTCCATTTTGTTTTCAGCTTTTCTTTCTATCTCCAATTATTTGTTTAACCTGCATGCCACTATCGTAGTAATTGTTTTTCAAATGCAAACAAAGATATCAAGGCATTCAATTAAAAAAAAAAACAAATTTAATAGTTTGGCACAAATCAGAGTAACAGGTTGTGACAAACTGTATTAAACTGTGGCTGTGCTACGGAAAAGTTTCAAGAGGGCAGAAAAGTAGGGTAAACATTACATATGGATAATAATGTTTGCATGCCCAGGGGAGTGATATGCACAAAAACCTAGATGTACCTATATATCAACCCTGCGATAATATTCTGAAACAACAAAAACCTATCCCAATTCACCTGTCGACTTCGCTTAGACTTAGGATCAAACTACACCTGAATGGATACGGTGCCGAGCCCATGGGAGAACAAATCGACCTGGCCACGTCATTTAAACATTCAACATACATATTTGACTGGTGCTGATAAATAAATAAATAAATAAAATTAAGGGAGCTGGCACACCTTTGATAAATTAACACAGGATAACTATTGCCCGCTTCACTTGTCTGAATGTGCACGTTTCGCCTTGCGACGTGAGTGGGTAGTAGCACCACTTCTTACAGGTTTTGTTGCCTTTTTACTGCAATCAGAAATTTTCAACCGTTAAGGCACCATTCATTTGGTATCTTGAATAATTGTATTGAAATCACATGCAAACTCCAAAAATGTTTGAGGCTTGGATCAAAGAGGGTCCCAGCTACGCATCTTTTGCACACTAAAATTTGACATTCATATAATTGTTATCTTTCTTTTTCCCTAAATAGGAGGGAAACACACAACAATGACCCTCAAGAGGACAATGGTTAAACCCATGGGCTTATATAATGGTATGCAAACCACGTAACATCACTACAAGTGCAACAGGCTCCAACCTATAAAGGCACAAAAATTTCTTCTCTCATGAAAACTGAACCTGAGGTCAAGTGAATGTTACAACTTACAACTCTTAACCAACTAGTGCTCCTTTGGTGAACGTTCTTATATAAATTAACAAGATGTAAAATTTCGTGCCGCTTTACAAAAATAAAGAACTAACCTGAAAACAGCTGACAACATTTTCAACAGAATTATGATAGGCAACGCCAGCAGTGCAGAGGCCTACATCATAAACAAGGGGTTACACCTTTACACAAAAAATTCAATTATCATGCTGAAATGTCAGACAGAAGGTCATGATGAGGTTGAATGTTATAGTATTGGTAACTTACAGCAAACCAAACCAGCTCCTTTGTTGCGAGCGGTTCTGTAAGCTCATGACTCTTCAGTTTCTCTTCAACAGTCTCTTGGACCTGCCATTGAAAAATAAGAAATGGATATGATAAAGAAGTAATAACAGTTGAATTTGAGTTAAAACAATCAATTCTGCATGTCTAGTCATTGAAACTCAATTTCTTTCACAAACATTTCAATACCACTGTCACCTCCTGAACTCCTTATAACATTGGCAATGATACTTTGGGGGAGGAAAACCAAAGAACAATGTAATACGAACATAGAAAGTCCCCACCTGTGTCATGGGGGGCTTTATTCTAAGGTAGATAACCAGAAATACATTGCATGTACTCCATCAGTCCCAGTTAACTAGACCGGTACATATCAGGTGTTTGTTTCAAGGCAAATAAATAAAGAATGAATAAAATTTGTAAGCAGGTGATAAAGTATGAGGAATAAATAAACAGGTACAGGATAAATTGGAGAGAAAATGAATGAAACGTGAGAGTGAATGAAGAATGATAAACTGCTGCTATTTTTGGTTGGGGCTAAATGATTGTAACAAACTAAAAAGAGAGATGGGACTACAAATTTGGGAAGGAGGGAGTATTATGTTATGGTTGGGCCACCATATTCGAGTGATTCCAGCAAATCAGCCGTAGTATTCTGATCTCGTAGCTCCACAATATGCTGCTTGCAAGAAACTTCGCAGACAAAATTCAGTTCTGCATCCAGTTACTTTACACAAGCCGCAATGACTTTTGAAGATAAGCCACGCCAAATCTTATGAAGAAAGAAAAGTCGGCAAAACTAATCTATTTAATAGAGATAAGTAGCAGGTACTACAACCCATACGGACCCACATGCATTTGCATTTCATCCTAAGTATCTATTATGTTGTGCTATATAGTTATAGCAAGAGGGCAAGGATTAAGGTCAATTTGCAACATTCAACCTTAGTGCTCGTGTTAGTCAAGTTTCATGACAACATAGCAAAACCTGATGAGAACTAAAACACCAGATAAGCAGTAAACTTTGGTGAAGGAAAAAATGGCAATGCTATACCTGCTGATGATATGTAGTTGCTGACTCGAGAAACTTTCCAGAAGCAGTAACCACCTCCTGAGTATAGGGCTTCAAAGTAGTGTGTAACTTGTCAAGATGAGGTTTTGTTGCAGTAGCAACCTGATCAATATATGGTTTGCTGAGCTTTCTAAGTTCCTGCACGGCTACAATTACTCAGCAACTAGAGATTAAATTAGCAAAGAAACAATGTTGAATATATTATGACACACATCTAACCTGGTAGTAAGGATCTGCGAATTCCAGAGCTTTAACAACATGTGGAGTTACAGCATCTTTAGACACTTCATAAATCTCCAAAGTTTTGGAAGTCAGCCTTTGAACGTGCGGTTGGGCATTTGTTGATAAGATTATCCACTGTTCCTTAACAGCTGGTAGCCATTTCTTCATATAGGAAATGCAAATAAAACATTAGTAGCAGCACACTAGGAAAAAAAAAGTATCAATGAACAAGAACCATCAGACAGCTAAGAGCACAAAATACAGAAGTTTTATGGATTCGCCAACTCAGGTTGACTTTAGAGCCAAAAAAAAAATAAAAAAAGGCAAAAATTGATTTAAATGGTCCCAATACAAAGTCATAAAAGACAAACTAAAAGCTTGTATTGGACCCGAGATCTAAGTATTCAAGCTAAACAAGTGAAACTGCTTACAGTTTTCAATGTTTCAACATGTGGTGCAGCCCAAACTGCAGCTTGAGCCTGCTTCTCAGCAGCCTGGTACAGAAAAAAAATGTCAGAAATCTGCTTCATAACTAAATATAGATGGAACATTTTGGCATTGTATACATAGCAGCATCCTTTGCAGACAGAACAGTATCAAAAGGATAGTTAGAACACAAGCAACTTAAACAAATACCTTTTGTTTGAGTTTCTCCAGGGCAGGTTTGCCATGTGCTTTCCAATTTGTCTCTACCAGTGACTGGAGATATAATTGGAACCACCTTAATACACTAAATTCAGGAAATAAAAATAGTATACTTAAAATAAAGATAGATACCTGATATTCAACTAAATGAATTGCAAGCCAAGGTGGAAGCCAGGCACCGTGAGCCTGATCAAGTGTCAAATATGAACATATCAGTATGGAAATGTAAGGTTAAATCAAATGTATACAGAAAGATTGAACTAATGGTGAGTGATAACTATAGAATAAATATCTGGGTAGGAAAAACTAAGAGTTCAGTTGGAGCCCTGAAGAACCAGGGTCATCAATCCCGGATAGCGGAGAGGCCAACATGAAAATGGAACAACAGGTACCAGGAAGGCCGTTGTAGGGGAAAGTAAAATAAATAGGTGCCCTAATTTCTAGAAACTACAAGTGTAAACATCCCCCCACACACAACTACAATTGAAATGTTAAAGATATAATTACTCTTTGGCAGTTCTGTACTTTGATAAAATGACTTTAAAAGAAAAACAACACTGATCAAAGCCCCTAGCCACCACCAGTTTTCTCCTATGCAAAGTGTCATTTGAGATTACATACATCTTGTTTTGCGGGAGAGGAGCAACGACAGGTGTTAATATTTGCAGGAGGTAATTTACTCCACATTAAAATAATATAAACGATAGTACAATACCTAAAGGCTAAACATAGAGTTTATCTATTACTCCCTCCGTTCTTTTACAAGGTTTACCTTTTGGTTTTGTGTAAATTTTAAGAAAATAGAATAAAATATTAAGTGGTAAAAAGTAAGATGAAGAATAGGAAAAGTAAGTGAGAGAATAGATAAAGTATGAAAGAGAGTGTTTAAAAAATTAATAAGTAGAGATGGTGGGTTTCCAAAAAAGGAAACATTAAACTATAAAAAAAACTCCCCAAATGGCAAAAAGTAAACCTTTAAAAAGAACGGAGGGAGTACTACTGTAAAAAGGAAGATCAACAGGGTAATTAGCAGACCAATTTTTTTCTATTTTCTTTTTCTCTCATTTGAAGAGTTTTTCCCCAAACCAGTTGTTCTAGATTTAATAAATCTATTGGATTGAATATTTTTTTCGGGAAATTTCCAAACGAACAATTTCAACCCGCCATCTATTTTCATTGTTCAACTCTTTGACAACACGAAAAACCATTGTTCAACTCTTTGACAACATGAAAAAACCAAAAGCTCTGCCCTCCCTCTCTATCTATCCAAGGGATGGAAGGGCAGAGGCCTTTGGTGTCCCTTCCAGTGCCCCTAAATGATCGCTCAGTGATAAAGGAGGCTCTCCCAATTGCATTATCCGATTCCAGAACACAGAAAAACCAAGTAATTTAATTGGTTTGCTTTCTAATGTTGGGTCATTAAGTAAAAACTCCTTGAACAATGGATGAAATATTTAATTTAGGTATAAAATAAGTATTTACGGACCTAGAGTCCTAAAATATTATTAGGATTAATACTTATTATTATTATAGAGTTCAAGTTAATAGGCAAGTTACTTAGTAGAGTTCAAGTTATATTAGGAAGTTGCCATTTATTATTACCAAATAGAGTTCTAGTCAAATTAGGAAGTTGTTTTATACAGTATATAAGAGTCTTAGGTTTATATATTATTCATAAGTCGGAAATTAGTCTATTTCGCTCTTAGAGTTGGTTTCGCCCTTTCGGGTGGTTCATCTCTTCGAAGATTGGTGTCTTTTACTCTATTTTAGTTCTTTCAATAAAATTACAGAAAAAGTAGCTTTTGCTACCCCAAAATCATCTTTCTTTATCCATAAATCTCTCTGCTCCATCAGCTTGCCATATTTTCTAGTACATAATAGAGGTATGTGAGCATAGAATGGAATGAACTTGATGTGCCATTGTTAGTATGACATAGCATAGCAATCGAAACTTAACCTCGATCAGTGCCTTGGCTTTGGAAGATGCTTCAAACTTTGCATGGATGAGTTCTTCCTGTACAAATAAAAGCAAAAAGATGCTGAGCTATTTCATCCCATTAAAGAATAACTAAACATAACATTTAGTTGATCTATTCAAAGCAAACCTCAGCAATGCGAAGAGCACGTTCAGTTTTACGTATCTTAGTTTTCTGGTCGTCAATCATCTTCTGAAGCTGAAAAAAGGCAGTAAAACCATTATTAGTTCCAGCTTCGCTTCCTAATATAGGAAGAAGTGATTGAAGTTACTATATAAAACAAACCATGTGAGTTTAGATGATCCACGCATAAAACTTCTTACTAAAACCAAACAGCAAGCCAACAATAAAAAGCTCCAATATTATAATTGAAAATAAATAATACTATTCATTATTCTGCACCTTTTTTATAAAACAAATCAACAAAAGAAAATTAAAAAAAAAAAGTGGAGAATCATATGTTGCATATAACTCCTGGGGAAGCATGAATACGTTTCACCACCACAGTATTTTTGTTAAATACGTATTACATACGCATACTTATGAATACATTGAAAAAACGTATTCTGCAGATTTCCTGGATAGGATTGATCTTGAAAGAGTTTCATGTCTACAAGACACATCATATTTTAACTAAATAGGCAAAGTTCAAAAGAGTCCTGATTTGTCAAACAGTTTGATTAAATATGGAGTCCTAATCATCAAGACATGAATATATATGTGAACAAATAAGTAGATACTTAACCGTATTTTTCACGTATTCGTATTTTAATATCTTAAATTTTGACGTATTTCATTTTCGTATTCGTATTGTATTTATTCGCGTATTCGTATTGGTGCTTCTCCTGCCAGGTGAGAATGAAATAAATTATGATTGGCCAGCAGAAGCTTTTCAGTGATTCAATGAATGTCTGCTAAACTTTCGTATGAATTATAGAACATTAGCCCCGTCACGTGCAAAGTTACTTAGTGTTACTACAGGAGCAAGTCAATCAAATTACAATATCATAGAGCATAAGCAATCCTGTTTAACACATGGAAAACACTACGAATAACATCACTAACTAGAGATGATGTATGAAGCGAAACCAAAGCTACTACCTCATATATTAACTAGAACAGTTGCACAGACAATCGACTTACACTGTCAAATTTGGAGTTCAATTCAGATGCCTTTTTTTCAGCTTCAGCTACCCGAGCTTCTAAAATGTTTTTGTCCTTCACTTTCAGCTCAATATCTCCTTTGAGTTTCTCCACTTGCTCTTCCAATTCACCAGCTCGTGCATGTGCCTTGCTCAGTTCTTCTGTAGCAACTGATTTTCCTTTGTTCTGAGATAGCATACAAGAAAACAGATTAAAGAACCACCAATTATAGCATATCTTCACATCTTTCATAAGTAATTGCAGCAGAAACATTTCATGACCTGTAGGATAACGTCATATGCAAGAATAATATTACCGCTACTGGTTAAAAAAGAGAAACTTACTAGTAAAGAAGCAACTTCACTCTCTAATGAAATGACAATGTTTGACTTTTCACTGATAATCTTCTCCTTAGCAGCAATGGCCTCGTCTTTGTCCTTCATTTCTCGAGTTTTCTCCTCAATATGAGACTCTTCACGTACAAAACATAGGATAAAAGATTGAGAAAACCACAACAGCTTACAAAATCAAGTACATCTTTTACTCATTGTGAATAATCAAAGTCAGAATACCACTCAAACACCGGGTATATATGTTTTATTTTAGGCCCATAAAAATTCATTTGGTTCGCATATTCAGAGAAGATTCAGATGATGCCACGAGGTTCAAATTCATACTAGAAGAATGAGAATAATCTATAGTCCTTCGATTCTTCTAGACAATAAAATATAAGAATCATGTTGACTGATATCATTTCCCTTGGGAGCTGTACCTACCTACTTAATTGATATCCAGAAGAAACTAATCTATTTCAGGTGGTAAAGATGCAGAAATTTCAAATGCAGTCATTCAGAATCAGACATCTTTTTTTTATTAACGAAGTATTAGAAAAAATTTTAAAAAACACAAAATATTGTCTGTGTCAAGTAATAAAATGGTACAGATCCTCGCAGTCACTATGTCTCTCTTTTCTTCTACCAAGAAGCAATGAGTTCGAGCCACATATATTTCAAAAATGTCTTTGGCATGAGAAGCCCACGACATTGTAAACTAACAAAGGTAACTGATGCACATCAAATCACAAGCTAAAAAGGCAGTTCCGTTCCACCCTAGTATATACTATAAAAATAAAATCTCAGTCTATATCAATTCAAACCAACACTATGTACTGAAATGTAGGGTACAAAGTCATTATCACTCACTTAGCATTGGTTTGCGAAACAAGAGCACATATGTACCAAAATCCTATCAGCACTCAATTACAATAGTTCGAAAAACAATCTAGTAAAGCCAGAATTCCTGCTTCAGTTACACATCCATCTCCAATAGAAACGCAGAGTGATCATCGTAACATCAGTCATTGAAAATGAAATCATCACACACACACTCAAAACTTCCAAATCAACACTGACTAGTAACTAATAGCAATCCGAGGGAAATCAAATCGAAAATTCACTGGAAATTCAAACGGAAAAATAAAATGATATCATCACACACTTAAACTTCCAAATCAACACCGACTAGTAACTAATAGCAATCCAGTGGAAATCAAATCGAAGATTCACCGGAAATTCAAACGGAAAACAAAAAATGAATACTACGAAACTGAATTAACAAAGCAAGAAAGAGCAGTAGCTGAACAGACGACTAACCGAGTGTAAGGATCTTAGAGTTGAGCTCGTCTAGGAAGGCGGAATCATGCGAAGGAACACCGTCATCGATCGAGACGTCGGCGTGAACTCCGATGCCGGCGAGAATTAGGAAAACAGCGAATACGAAAAGCTTAATCGCCGCCATGGCCGCTGACGGTGGCTCCGGCAGATCTAGATTTATCCGGCGATTGATTGATTTGAACTCTGTATTTCCTTTTTTATTCTTTTCTTTCTATTGTTGAGAAAATTATGCGAAGGCCACGTTGAGCACGAGAAAGGAGGTTTTATGTTTTCCTGACCAGAAATGCTTATCGTTTTGTATTTGTATTTGGAGCAAGGCCCTGTGTGTACAAAGACAATAGCATAGCACACCATACAATTATTTAATTCTACATCTCACTAGGTGATCCCATTAAGAATCTCACTTTTTCTTTATTTTTTTAAATTATTTGTTGGTATAAGTGTAGGTGTCTGGATTAACTACAACTTATCCTTTCGGCATGTTACTTGATCCTTTCGCCATGTTTCTTTGCTGCCTGTAGACGGCTAGTATGTTGTTTGATTCTAAGTAGTTGGGAGTAGCATAGTAGAGAGAGGTCGGGATCCTTTACACCTTCTCACCATTGAATACATCAAGTCAATTAGGGTTTGCTGTGATCTAATCATCTGTTCTACAATCATCTGTTTACTTTCTGCATACAATTCACATACGATATTTGCTTGTTCCTATGCTAAGCATCCGTGGAGAACAACATCCCGAGTCAGCTTTCCGCTATAAACTGTGGATTTGGAAGACTTCCGACATAAATAAATTTAATCTTTAATTGTATTTAGTGATTATAGGTTTTACAACGAAATCAAAATCTCTGAGTGCACATCAAAATTTGACGCCGCTGTCGGGGACACTTGACCGTTCAAGCAAGTTTCGATCATCAGAGATGAGTTGAATTCTTTCTTTCGCTATACTTTACGCACTGTCTTTCAATTCGTACAGCATAAACCCAAAAAAAAAAAATATATATATATATATATATATATATATATATATATATATATATATATATATATATATAACCTGTGGGAATCGATTTCCACAGCAAAAAATCCAAAAATATTTTCTTTTTTGTATTTGTTTATTTCTTATCAAAATACCAAAAATACGTAATTTCATATTTCTGTTTATTCAAAACTAGAATTATCCTCCTCTAGTTTTATTTGTCTATACCTGTGGAAGTTTGTTTGTTAGTCTTTATGCAAGGAGAAACACCTTGAGAACCCTTTAGTGATGACATCGGCAAACTTGAGAAGAAGGAAGGAGCTGGGATGGAAACTATTGCTAAGGCCTGACGAATCCTGCATATACTTGATGGAAGAAGGGTTGAGATGTTATGTGAAACCCGAGTATCTCATCCAAAATTCTATGGAGTAGAAGGGGAAGATGAAGTACGGATCATTGAAGACTTTTACGAGATGGTTCAAGACATACCGAGTGGAAAGATTCGAAAGTTGCTTTTCTACATTGCTTGAAAGGAAAGGCAAGAACTTGGCTGAAGACCTTACTGACAGATAATTCGAAGACATGGGAGGAGGTCACAAGCCAATTCCATTTACAATACATCCGATTTCCATGGTCCTTAATATCCACCTAGGGTGAAGAACTTCAAATCTTTGAGCAACTAGAAGGAGAGACATTCCATGAAGTTTGGAGGAGATTCAAGATCGCATTGCATAAAGAACCCGAGGTCAAGTACACACAATTGATATACTTCTACAAGAAGATAGAAAAGGATTATAGAGACTTGAGTGACGAGGAGTGGGGTCATCATGGAGATTCAACCGGACGAACTTGTCGAGATATGCGATCGACTTAGCCAGGAGTCTATGAGACCAATGATGAGGAAGATCGAACTTTACGAGATGAAAAAGAAAGTACATCATCTATGCGACAAGCTAAAGGACTATGAACAATGGCTCGAAGCGGATGTATTAGAAGGGTTGGCTAATCAAGTATGGGATCTAGACATCGATGCTACTTCCGTAGACCTGAGAGAAGTTATGAGGAGACTACTTGAAGCAACCGAGATGATGGTTGGGGAGGAAGAAGAGATGATGAGAACTGAACATGTCGAAGTCATACGCGGAAAACAAATGGAGAGTATGGAGGAATCGACTGAGACAGAGGTAGGAGATATCAAACCACTCATACGAACCGAAGCTCAATGGACCAAGCCTATGGAAGAAGAGGCATACACCGAGCAAGAAGATACTCGAGGGAACCATCAAGTACTCAAAGCTAGTAAACAGGAGGATTGTGGGGAGTTTGAAGATACGATGGGTGGCCTTCACAAGGCCATCGAACCATATATCCCACCACACCTTCGAAGTAGGCGACAGACAGGTAAGCTTTTTGCTTTCCTTACTTTAACTGATCCTAGTTCTATATCGTCTATCGTTACTTGCATCACTAGTACTACTACCATTGAACCCGACCCCGTAAGGAAATTAGAAGAAATTGAATTCGTTATTCCTGATTATTATATTATGCCTTATGCGGAAAGGGACCAATCATTGGGAAACCCACTCACTCAACATGTTCCCATGATTTTCCGACCCAATGATTGGAAGGTTTTCATAACCACCCCTGACCATAAACTTGATTTTAACTGTCTGACTAGCATTGCGCAGAAATATAGAACACAAGAATACGAATCATTCTCAATAGGGTACTGTGAACTACGGAAAGCAAGATCTCTCAGGGACACATCAATGGAAGGTGTAGAAGGAAAGCCGTGGGTTTGCAACCCAAATGATGAGAACAGGTTGTTCGATGGAGATCCAATCAGTCGAGTGGGATTTGATACCGAGATAGTACTTAAAGGAATGGGAGTTAAGGAGTTCGATGATCAACAATGGACTGATATAAGTGTGCTCGGAAGAAGGACTGGATACATTCATAAGAGAAATCATATCCACGAGTACTCTAAGGATGATGATAACTTCTTCACCGAACCAATCATTTTCCAGGTACGAAGGAAGAAGAAGAGGGTGATAACAAGAAGCAGAGAACTGAGTCGTGGGTTCGACAGGAAAATTGAAAGGAACTGGGAATGGGTTGATGGACCTAACATCAATCGAATCTCGCCAACGAGGAGGCGAAAGAAGAATGCTACTGGAAGGTGGAGATGGGTGGACGGACCTAACTTAAACCACATGCATCCATCCTAAAGGTCATCTCTGAACAGGGGTTGAGCTATAAGACCTAAAACAAGCGCTTCTTGGGAGGCAACCCAGGGTCATGTTTATTTTACGCACTTGCATCTACACTTTTTAATTTTTACTTTCGATTTCTGCACCAGAAAACCTTTTCCAAATTCTATTTTCAAAAACCTTATTATATAGAATCATATTTCAAAAGAAGAAAAACCGAAAAATCAAAAAATGCTATCATTGATTTCCCAAGTTTCCTCACTTGCTGTACATTTTCATCTTACCATTGTACTCCTAGCTTGCCCATCTATCGATAACACCAAGTAAGTGATCTTTACTCAACAATATCTTCATACATCTTCAATCTCAAGTTTCTACCGTTTACCTTTTTGCTTGCACTTTCTTCTTGCTTCTTGAGTGCTATGCAATTATATGCTTCAATGGATTGAATTGATTATGTTTGGAATATGTGGATACATGCTTACTTCTAGTATTCACCTTATTAACACTTGCGTTGGTGGAGATTTGACAAATTGATTGAGAATTTGAGGGTTTTTGTTCTTGCTCACCATGTTCAATAAAATGTCTCAATAGAACAAATTCCCTTGTCGACCCTTTTCTCATTCGATTACATGCTCACATGATCTTTACTTGAAGAATTATGCTGAGGAAACATGTTTGCATGGTCATATGCTCATTGGATGGAATTTTTATTGCAATATGCTCTTCACTTTGGTGCTTGAGACAATATGAGAATTTGCGCTACATGCCTAGTTCATGCATTGATTTGAAGTAGCTGTTGATTTATCACAAGTTGGAATTTTGCATACATGTTGTACCAAACATCAGGTTTGGGGGAGGAAAACCCCATGAGATTTGCATATAAGCTATAGTCCAGAGTTCACTCCAAACATGCTATCTCACACACATTTGAGCCCAGGTACCATGGAAGAATGAAGGAGGATACCCATCGCAAGATGCATAAACTCTTTGTGGAGCTCGTGAGCGATGACCAGCTGGGAGACCAAGATGATATGTGAAAGAGGAATTAAATGAACAAGAATGGAAGTACAGCACCGAAAGGGGGGTATCTTTCCTTTTTCTTCTTTACTTTCCTAGTTTCCTATCTGCTCTCTGCTAGGTTTGGGGGAAGAATTTGATTTGACTACTGCCTGTTAACTTGCTTCGGTCTGTAATAACTTTTAAATGCTCGCACTTAGTAATTTGCAGTTTAATTTATCTTTATTTGTTACGTCTAAGGTTATTTGCTTTTTGAAAAGAAGGGTGATCTGTGAGAAGAGTACTAAGTATAAATTATGACTGAGATGAAGGGCTGTGGATTTTTTTTCATGCTTTGCTGGTTACTGAATACATGCTCTGACCAAACCCGACCCATGCTACTTTGATGAGTGAGTTTGCTTGCTGCTCCAATTAAAGTCCTGTGTACAACCGTGTGAACATTGCTACTCTTGAGTCCTTATTTTTCAGCAACATGAATGTGATTTGTAGTACTCACATTTATGAATCTTTTTCTATACCTTTCACTGACCCCTCTGAAAGCTTTTTGAGTCCTTATGAAACTCCACAATATATATCATATACATGCTTTACTTAAGCGGTGTCAGCAACCCACCGCCGAGCTAGAACGAAGAAATGAAGCAACGGGTTCCAAAGAATGGAGGAGAATCATGTTTTGATCATGAACGAGAATTGGTTTGGGGGAAAGTAGAGAAGAAAACCCTAACCCTCGTTCGAGAAATTGGTTTGGGGGAGAAGTAGAAGATGAACATCATCGAATGGTAACCCTGTTGGCCCTACTTTTGTATTACCGGTGCTAAAAATCACTAGCTCTTGCTCTAGAAAAAAATAGAAAAAAAAGTACCGAAAAAAGCAAAGGTACAAAAGTCTCAGAGTGGATCTGTGGTCCTTGTGATCACCGTTTTCGTGTTGGGCATGTTACAGATACTACCCACATACCGGCATGGCCCTAAAAAGCTACATGTCCGTGAGGGTTAATGGCATGTATACCAAACCAGCACGCACAAAAGTGCAAAATTCGGTAAAACAGACACTACAAAAAAATGTAGAGACTAAAAGAGCCCAATGATGGCCAACCAAAAGCATAGTTATGATGATGAATGAGAAGTTGAAGATTTGTCATAAAGAGAAGACGAAGTTGAAGGAAGGAACTCGGTATCCGGAAGGATAAGTCCCCATGAAATACCCTTTGTTCTGCCTTGCTCATCTTTTAATGATGCTTAGCCAAACACTCCTCTATATTATCCTACATATTTTACTTACCAAGCCAACCTGAGTACTACTTTGATTTATACCTTGACTTTTGGGAGCAGGATTGCATAACGTTACCGCAAGGTCATGATTTTAAAGTACACCTTGATGGACATTGGGTTACACTTGTAACCGTTGGCTGTAGTGAGTGATGCTTACTTGTTATTTGTCTGTTGTGGAGTCATAAAGTTGGAGTTGAAACTAAGTGATTCAGTAGAGTTTGAAACCCTAGAAACTGGCTGCTTGTCTATGTGGTGGTTTATGCTCTTTACACAATTCATAGTCACTTCTTAATTATCGTTTTTGCCTTACTCAAGGATGAGCAAGAAACTGGTTTGGGGGTGTGATGTGACAATGAAATGTGCGATTTTACATGCTTTTAGACCCCTTTTTTTGCCCAAGATTCAATATTTGTATCATATTATGGCTAATTAACAACTTATTGTGTATTTTGTAGGTCATGATCGTGTTTTTGAGGAATTGCACGATTTCAGGCACCAAAACGTCATATTTGTGCGAAATCGGGAAAGTTAAGCAAATGCGTTGAATTGGCCTTTGCACGGAGTTCGGTGAGTCAAAACATGTCATGCGACCAACCAATGCGAAGATAATTGAAGATGCAACAACATTGTAGAAGACCACTTTCCGAGGAAATGAAGTTACGAAGCCTGAAATCGAAGAACAAAGAAGAACATACAGAAGCTGAAGAAATCGAAGATGGCCGTCAACTATGGACCGCAGAAGCCTCTCTGCGGCCCACTATTAACCGTAGTGAAGAGATCTTTCTAGATTTCAGGCTTTTTCCTGGCCTGTCAGGCTAGAGCCCGCCTTTCTAACCTTCCTTGTTGATCAATGGCGGCCAGAGCTCGGATTTTCAAGTATAAATAAGACCTCTGGGGTCTCATAATTCTACATTGCTCATAAAGCAACTCTCCTGAGAGAGAACCAGTCCTCGGGGAACTGAAACCCCAAAACCGCTGGCCGTCAGGCACCCAGAAGACCCTAGAAGCAGCATGAAGACATCAGAGACTAAGCTTCTTCTTCTTCTTCTTCTTCTTCTTCTTCTTCTTCTTCTTTATTTATTGTTCTTTTCAATTTCTGTCAAGTAGAATACTATGAGTAGCTAACTTTCTCTTGTAAAGGTGAACCACCGTAACTCTGCTTGTAATACCCGAGATTTTCAGTATATTTATTTTAATATTTATTCTTCTTCGTTCTTCGCTTCTTCATATCCGTTCTGGAGCTTTCTCTTTTTTAAGGTTAATTTCACATTATTAATCTTCTTTCACTTCTAATCTTGCAGTTTTTCTTTAGGTATCCTTTCCAAACGCAAATAAATATATATTCATTCCTCGATTGTTTTCTAAAATTCTTATTCTACTCCTTTTTATTGTAGTCCCGTCTACTTGATATCAATTTCGCATTGTTTGTTAATAAAATTAATTATTATTATTATTATTATTGTTATTATCATTATTATTAATTAATTAATTAATTAATTAACGGCGTCCGACCTTCTGCCTTATCTCTAACACCTTTTCAAACACCTTCTGCCTTATCTCTCACTCATCATCATCGTGAAAACCTCGTACACCGGCATTATCTTCTTCAGCAAACTTATACTTTATGCCTTTTAATTGATTAATCAATCATCATCTTCACCGTCTGGGCTTGAATCCAGCCTCAAAATAGATATTATTGTCAATATCATCCTTGACCACCATATTAGCCTTCACCATAGGGGCTTCCAAACCCCCGTTACGCAATCAACAACATATCAAATGACTTCCAATCTCGAACTTGTTCTCTGATTCGGGATCACTGCTCAATGAGTAGCATTTCAACATATGGTACGGACTATGTTGTCCCCTGCACAACCCTTACTATCAGCCGTTAATTTCTCGATCAATTCCTTGACTATCATTTTTACTATGTAAGTTCACTTGATTATATCTCCTTCGTTGTTTGCTGAACTTTCTTGCAATTGATACCGGAACGATCCCCTTTATGTGTAGATGATTCTAGGCTATTTAATTTCTAAGATCGGTCGCGTTTTGATGTCTGAAATCGAACTTGAAGAAGGGCTGTGCGAGCACAAATCTGTGCGCAGGGGTAAGTTCATCCTGTCGTATCATCTTCGTTACTAGTAAGAAATTCTTGTATTTTATATCGAAGCGTTCATCTTTCTGTATAAATCATGGTAGGCTTTTGAAGTTTCTAAAATCACTGAATCAGACCTGGATTAGGTGCTTCACGAGCAGAAGAAACTGCACGTATGTGTAAGTTCGCTGCCTTGTATCTCGTTCGTTATCCGCTCGAATTTTGTATCTTATATCCATGCATTAGTCTTTCTGTGTAGATCAGTTTAGTCTACTGAAATGTTGAATTACAGTTTGTTTTGTGCACTAAATAGTCTCCGGAACAGGTGTTGTTCATTTCCAGAAACTGTTTGCGCGTGGTGCATTCGTCTCCTTGTATCTCTTCCGTTACTCGTCCGTTTAAGTTACGACTTATACCCTTGCGTTCTTCTTTCTGAGTACTTGAGTTTCCATTTTTGTTTCACCTAATTCCACCACTAGTTGACCTCGTATGGTCTCCCGAAACCCAGTCGCAGTTCCCCTTCCTCAAATGGAACTCTAATGCATGTGACCTTGCTGTTTGTGAGAATTGGTTTATTATTGCATTATAAGCCCTTGTTCCACCCTGTACCTTTTCCAATAATTGCAATCACACCTGAATTGTTCTTTTTCCCCTTCGTTTCTTGAACTTTGCCAAATATTTTACTTAACCATGAACGTTTGAACGAATCCTTCTATTCTTTTAGCCTTTCTTTCCTTTCCGAACTCTGATACTCCTTTTCGTCTCCTTTTCGGTTATCATGTATTTGGATTGTGGGAGGATTGTTCTTTCAGGAACTCTTGATTCAATTAGAATTAATTATTGTTTATCGACAGGGTTGTGAACTTTTAGCTAGTCAAGCTTATCGAGTCCTTGCTTATTATTGAAGAACTCTAAGGTGAGTGTTCTTTAAAATTCCTCTTCGAAAACCTGGAAGGTTTAATTGATTTCATCTGTTTTGTTATTGTATGTAAGTATCAAAATGCTTGTGAAAACCATCATCTCAAATTGCATAAACTTCGTTTGTCATGATTCCGCTATGTATGTCGTATATAAGATACACTCTTTCAGTAAACTCATGAAAGTATTTGTGACAATGTTTTGGATATGTTTTGGATTTCGGATTTATGCTGAGATCCATTATTGGTTTGGCTATGGATTCATTTTTGGATTCCGTTCTGATTGTTTGTGATCCGATTGTTTGATTTGTTCGGTTGAGGTATCTTGTGAGTAGGCTTGGGTAGTTGTGTCTATCGAGCTATTCATTGAGTGCCTTGGCCTATTCCCCCTTGACGCGAGGCAGAAGTCGCCGATGTCTTGGAGGGTCGTAGGATTTCACCCCTGAATGTATGCAGAGTATTGTTTGTTTAAAGTTGCTCTCTGAAGGGAGTCATAAGGGCAATTGGGAGGAATAAGGAGCGGTAGAAAATTTGTTTGTTCTGATTCATCTTCTTGATTATACTTGATATTGATATGTTCATGGTTTGATTGTTTTCTCTATTAGCTATTTTGTTACTGACATTTGCACGTACCTCTTTGAGTTTTATCTCACCACTCTTTCTATCTTCCCTTCCTTGTAGGTGCTTCGTTGGCTGATGCTTCAGAGTTGTATAGTAGTTCAGCAATCTCAGAGAGTGGGGGGAAAGTAATTTGGGGTTTTGTTAATGTTTCATCTCTAAAGACCTTGTTAGCATTGTTTAGATGAGATTTTAAAATAGTAGCTCGTTTGGAGCATTTGTAATTCTCTTATCACTGTAATCAAAGGAATAATTTTCATAAAAAAAATGGTTGCTTTCGTACTGTTACATTGCGTTTGCTACTTCTTTATATACCGTGATATATTAATGAATTGGTTTTAAAACATAATTTCGTACTTGTTCATTATTCGTCCGACTCTCTACGTGGAAATTCCTTACTAACTACGACTTGGTAACGGACTTTACATTATCCTATGTGGTTTGTCTGAAAATGTGACGAGATAGTGTGTTGAGTGACACAGTACATTGTTGGTATAAGTGAAGGTGTCTGGATTAACTACGACTTGATCCTTTTGGCATGTTTCTTTGCTGCTTGTAGACGGCTAGTACGTTGTTTGATTTTAAGTAGTTAGGAGTAGCATAGTAGAGGGGGGTGGGGGATCCTTTACACCTTCTCACCATTGAATATATCAAGTCAATTAGGGTTCACTGCGATCTAATCATCTGTTCTGCAATCATCTGTTTACTTTCTGCATACAATTCACATACGATATTTGCTTGTTCCTATGCTAAGTGTCCGTGGAGAACGACATCCCGAGTCAGCTTTCCGCTATAAACTGTGGATTTTGAAGACTTCCTACATAAATAAATTTAATCTTTGATTGTAATAGGGATTACAGGTTCTACAATGAAATAAAAAATCTCTGAGTGCACATCATGGAGTAAAGAAGTCATCCTGACTTCCATAGTATTGGCTCGCGTCCTGTGCCAGGTGGCGGGTGAAACGGTGGCTGAGGGTAGCAAGGTGGGTAATCATGTCGAGGGTAGTTCGCATAGCTCTCTTCCATGAAGGAAGTTCTTTGTTGTGCTTGAAGGCAATTCAGATATGAATTCTATTCTTTCCTTTGGTAGCTAGCGTACATCTCTTCTTGTTGCCTTATCTCTTCTTGTTGATTTGCTTGGCATTGGTCTAAGAAAGCTTGCACCTGGCTTAGATTAAAGGTTCCTTGTTGCTCGTTCCTCCTATTTCTTGCTTCCTGAACCGCTTCATGGTGTTTAATAAACATCCGCTCGACTCTCTTTATAGTGAATGGTTCGGTCAAAGCCATGTTCCCTGCTTCCCTTATCTCCACTCCCTTTTCTTTGCATAAACCTATTATCAATCCCGGGAATGGAAGATTCCTCCTGTGATCTCCTTTCAGTGCGTGCATTTCTTCCATAATGATACGCCCGACATCAACGTAATGTCCAATCATAATCGAGTAGAACAATACTACCTCCTCTTCATCAACTCCACTTACGCGATTTATGGGCCTGAGGTTTGAACGCACAAATTGTACCCAAAACTTGGCATGGTCGGTGAGGGCTGTCTTTGGTATCTCCCTTTGTATATCGTTTTCCTCATAATAATTTCTCAAAAGCAAGTGGTAGATCTCATCTTTCACTTCCTCGTCACTCAAGTCAGAGTGTGGTGGTGCCACAAGCTCCGGGTTCTTCTTCCTCTTCGGTATCTCATAGAAGTCATTGATAGTCTGAGGTCAAAACGTGAACTCGACTCCCCTTATGGTGATGGGAAGTAACTCGCTCATCTCATTTAGGTCGTCTATTTCAAGTTGGAAGAACTCCACATAGAACTCTCTTACTATGTCGAGGTTGAATCCCTCAAGGCAAGTGGTGAAAGGTCCTCACCCTTGGACGTCTAATGGCGTGAGCATCCAAGTGAAAGACTGTCTTACGGGGAGGTTGATTTGGATGTTCCTTTCGAGAGCTGCCCCTTGGTTCTTGTTTACTTCCAGCCATGCTTGGGCTTCCTTCGAGAGTGAAGAGCGAGTGGCACTCTTCCCGGGTCTTCCCCTCTTCTTGCTTGATTCTCCCACATGTGCTTTGTTCATGGTACCTAGGTTTAAAAAGTGTGTGAGACAGCATGTTTGGAGCTAAATCGATTCTAAGGTTAGTATGCAAATCCCATGTGGTTTCCTCTCCCCCAAATCTAGTGTTTGGCACATCATACATATTAAGTCTTAGCTTGTAACAAGATCATTAGCTTCCCCAAATTGATACAAGAACTAGTCGTGTAAGCCTACTTTCACAAGGTGTTAAGTACCGAATTAAAGAGCATATTGCAAATGAATATTCATCCCTATGAGCATATGACTTAGCAAGTATGTTTCCTAATCATAGATCATCAAATTATAACCATACGGGAATGTGATCGAAAGAGAAAGAAGTCATCAAGAGAATTTGTTTCCTTGAGGCATTTCATCAAACACTTAGACTACCCGCATTGGGTGACGGCTCCGTGACGCGTCACCGGCTGGTGACGGGATCCGTGACGAGATTTTGCTGCATTGGGTGACGCGTCACGGAGCCGTCACGAAAATTCGAACTTTTCTTTTTTTCTTTTTCTTTTTTCTTTTTACATATTTAACATATTGTAAGAGTGTTTAGAAGTTGAAATTAATAAAATTGCATTTTTAAAACTCGTTTTATAATTTATTGAGCAAGAATATATTACAACAAATCGCAGAGAATTTAAAAACTAAATGGAAATGCAACAAACACACAACACACAAATGCATTAAACTAACAAACACACACTACACGATTGGTCAAGCTCCACAGTCAACGCATCCTCCAAATATGTTCCATCAAGTCCCTTTGGAGTTCTTCATGCGTGCACCTACTGTGCATTTGCCGTGAAAAGTTCATGTATTCCGGGATAGAATTTATTGTTGATTGTGCTCATCGGATACGAACTCCGTCAATCACATGGGGTACATTCTCACGGGTATCTTGTTCGAACTCTTCGATTTCCTTGTCATAATTTAGGTATTTGTGGCACTCATCCTCAACTATCATGTTGTGGAGTGTGATGCAGCAATCAATAATCTTTTTGAGTGTGGCCCTATTGTGTGCAAGGGCGGAATTTCGTACAATTGCAAATCGTGCTTCCAGTACTCCGAAAGCACATTCCACATCTTTCCGGCAAGACTCCTGACGCTCAGAGAATTTGGCTTCTTTGTGCGTTACCGGATTCGGGACGGCAAGAACAAATGTAGCCCAAGCTGGGTAGATGCCATCGGTTAGGTAGTAAGGCATGTTGTACTGATGGACATTGACCACAAATTTAATCTGAGGTGTCGTGCCGTTCAGGAGATCATCGAACACCGGTGAACGTTGCACGATCGACAAGTCATTATATTTTTCGGAAATCCCGAAGAATGAATGCCATATCCAAGTATCTTGGGATGCTACTGCTTCTAAAACAAGGGTAGGCTTTTTGCTTCTGCCTTGAAATTGACCGTGCCAGGCCTTGGGACAGTTCTTCCATGTCCAGTGCATAGAGTCGATACTCCCAAGCATGCCCACAAATCCTCTTGCAGCGTTGATTGCCAGAATCCTTCGAACATCGACTTCATTGGCCCTCCGCATATATGTTGGACCAAACTCAGCCACCACAGCGTCACAAAAATGCGAAAGACACTCGAGAGTCGTGCTTTCACCAAGTCGGTAATACTCGTCAACCGAGTCAGCAGAAGCCCCATAAGCTAGCATGCGAATGGCTGCGGTACATTTTTGTAGTGTGGTTAACCCTAGTCGGCCAAGAGCATCTGGCTTGCACACAAAGTAATCATCTTGACGCACCACACCAGCAATCACCCGTTCGAACAACGGCCTCTCCATTCTGAATCTCCGTCGAAATTTATCTGCATATGGTGGGTTAACCCCGAAGTAGTCTTCCTCCAATTGTTTTCCACACTCTTCTCGACTTCTGTCAATGTAAGCACGCTTCTTCTTAGGCCGTCGTGGCTCGGTTGTTCTTTATTCTTTGGAATTGTTGGATCATATTTGGTACATTTTGCATTATCATGGTTTGGATTGTGCGAAAGGATTGGATGAAGAAGAACCAAGCAAGCTTTCATCATCTGATGATGAATTGGACATGATTATCTTTGGAAAATTGAAGTAGATAGAGTGTTTTCTGTTTAGTTAAGATAATGGAAGAAGGGATGAATGCAAGTAGTTTGTTGTGTCTGAAAATGTGTTCTATGGTTGCATTATATAGACAGGTTGTGGGAGATGTGTGACTCATTTCTTAGTCATAGCTGAGTCACAATGCATTGGATGCCTCATTAATTGAAGATATGATGTCTGAGAAATTGAAGACAAGATGTCTGACAAAGCAAAGATAAGATGCTTGACAAAGTAAGGATAAATCACAAGACTTACTTTCCGTAATTCAAATAATTCAAACTCAAATTCAAATTCAAATTCAAATTCAAAGCACATTGATTTTATTACAACGGACACTTGAAAGAGTAAAACACAAACAAGTCACACTTCGGGAAGTAAAAAACAAACAAGCAAACTAAAACAAGCAAACTAAAACAAGCTCCCAACTTCAGCCATTACTCGGACGGAAACAATTCCCTCTGCAGTGCATCAAAAACTCCCTTATGTTCTGGGGTCAAGTTGGCATAGTTCCCCATAAAGTGTCATCCACATGTCCATCTTCTTCTCCTTCATCCTACGTTCCTCCTTTTGCAGGGCAAACTCCAGCTTTTGTCTTTCCAACTCAAGGTATTGGGGATAACTTTCATTAAAGTTAACCCATCCCTCGCTCATTGCATCCATTGAGGAGTTGCCGGAACTACCACCTCTAGCCATCTTCTTTACCTTGTCACGGCCCATAGGACGTTTGTTAGGCGTGACACTGACACTGTCCTCACTCTGGCGCTTGCTCCCACTACTAGCACCTGCTGATTCCATTGGTTGATCATCATCAACTGGAACCTCAACCCTCGGAGTTGTTGCGGCCTTCTTGTATTTTTCCTCCAAGTTCATCCTCGTTTCCCACTCTGGGTACTGTTTCATGGCATCCCACTGCTTGAATAAGTTGAATCCGACATTACAACCAGACTTCTCTTTGTAGAATTCCTGGGCTGTTTCAGTTACATTGGCTTCATTGTAGCCACTCTGATCGCCGACAACCCTAGTAGCACGATCCACACAAATCACCCACCAATTAATGTCATCTCTCATCCGCTTAAATCTGAGACGAAGTGAATCATGACTCCACTTTTTTTTCCAAACCGGACATCCTCCCATCCCTCCGCACGTCCTCGACTTTCTTGAACAAACTTGCGTACCTCTGATTCGTGCCAATGATCGGATTTGCGCTAACAGCCATGTAACAAGATATGAGAACCAAGTCCTCATTCGTGTTGCAGGGTGAGCCCCGTCCTTCCCCTTTATTGGTCAATCCTCCTTCCATGTCTTTGGCTTTCCCTTTCCCACGCCTCCGGTTCGGTTGAATTTCAGGCTGCGTTTCAAGAACAACTTCCGGTGCTTTTGAAAATATTGGTGTTTGGGAGATTGGAGAATGGTAATTTTGAGTGTAGGGGTCTTCGTAGGAGCTTTCGAACAAAGGGCGAACGAAGCTCGGTTGGGGTTGTTGAGAGGGTTTTTTGTTAAGCTTTTGCATGCACACTTCGTAGGCTTCGGGTGTGTTTTCTTGCATCCACCTCAGAGTTTCCGGAGTAAACAAGTTTCCGCCATGTCGCCGGAAAATTGAAGTGGAGATGGTGTTTTGGAGTGAAGAGAGTGTTTTAAGTTTAATTAAGAGAGAAAGAGGAGTTGGAGATGGGATGATCCAAATATAGTCAAGACTGGTCTCATTTTATAGATCTCGGAAAAATAAAGCCGTTGGTGATTTTTATTGATTTTTGCATTTTTATTTTGAAAGTTATAACCGTTTAAAAGTTAAACGGAAATTGGAAAAAAATAAAATAAAAACAGGACACATGCAGCAGCCTACTGGCTGCTGCCAATTTACACTATGTGACGGGAGAGAGGGCTGATGCGCCCCTGGCGCGTCAGCTTCATTCTGACGAGCTGCAATGCAGCTCGTCTTAGTGAGCATGAACAAAAACTCTCAATTTCTCTATCAAATTGCCATATCTCCACCAAGACAAGTGATAACAAGTTTAGCACTACTAGCAAGCATGTATTCTCACATATCTCCACCAAGACAAGTGATAACAAGTTAAGCACTACTAGCAAGCATGTATTCTCATCAACAATCAACACCCATATCAATCAATTGAAACATATAATTCCAAAACACCAAATAAGCAAGAAGAAAGTGCTAGCAAAGAGTTTAAAGATTTAAACTTGATAATGAAGATGTAATTGAGATGTAATAGAGTAGAGATCACTTACTTGATGTTGTTGATGGATGTGTAAGCTAAGAGTGCAATGAGCAAGTTCAAAATGTGAAGAGTTTTGGGAGAAGAATGAAGTGGGCCCCGGGGGGGGGGGTGTGGGAAGAAAAACAAGTTGGGGGTTTAAAAAGGGGGAAGAGTGACACATCAAGGGTCGATCGGCGACATGCAGTGAGGTCTTGCCATCACTCCCTCGAGCGCAATAAGTCGCGCAATTTCGATTCTTTTTGATTTTTTGTTTTTTGAAATGAAATTATTATTCCAAACTAATGAATAAGAAATTGGAAGAAGTTTTTTGAAAAGTTTTTTCGAAAAGATTTTTGGTGCGGAAAATGAGAAAAAACAAAAAAACAAAACAAAATGTGAATGCAAGCTATCTGAGGCTTTGCATGTTCTTACTCAGTGAGCATTGGGTATCAGAAACCTATTGAAATACTTGTCTTCCAAAGACACTTAATTTCTTCAAGGTATCTGAGTCAACTTTCCGAGGAGACATTTCTCCTTAGTCTTCAACAATCTTGTGCAGTCTCTTGATCTTAAAAAATGAGCTCCTTTCTGCTGGATGCTTGCTTCTTGGTCTTCTTCAAAGATATAAAAATTACAATCTGAGACCTAACATTCTATACAAGATTTGCTAGACTAACATACTCAGTAAGCTTCCTTTTTTACAATGTTCAAGTGAACTAAGAGTACTAGTTACCTTTCTGAACTAAGGTAAGTCATTAAGGTTTACTGATTAAAATCTAAACAGATATTCCTAATAAATTTTCCCTTATTTTGATCAGTCACCTATGACTATCTGAAAACCTATCATGAAACTGGATGAGGAAACAATCCAACACTTAAACATTTCTTATGATCTTTCAATTCATTTATTTAAGTGAAGAAAGTAAACATCAACCAAATCACAAGGTGTGATCTTCGCTGACAAGTTATCTTTTTATAGAATGATATCTGAGAGTAGGTTTATCAGATAAATTACATTTGAGTATATAGATAAATTTTACAGGATAAACAATAAGTACAATCAGCAAAAATAAAAAATTACACAACATTATAGGACAACAGGAAGTTCCAAGTTCCAAGTGAACATCCTATAAGTTGATTTTCAAGTCTTCAGTCTTCAGCTCTTTTGAAAAACCCTATCACTATATCTCTTAACATCTTCAGAGTATTCAAGGATGTATGTTCTGACTCTCATTTCAGCATTCCTTACAACCAAAGCATTCTCCTTGTAAGATTTGGTGGGTTGGTTTTTGATCATGTTTTTGATCCAAAGGTGCTTGCCCCATTTCCAGACATGTTCCAGCTGCTCTTCTGTGGGTTTGTAATGACCATATATCTCTCTCTCAGATATGCTAGATCTCTTAGGTATTGATCCTTGGTCAAGTAAAATGACTCATGAGGTTCAACTTGTAGCTTTGTTCTTGACCCAAATGCATCTTCAACTATGTGCACATCATATGGTTAGTGATAAGGACAGTCTTCAGATAGATCTTTCATTCTAGCTATCTGTCTGACTTCTATTTCAAAGTCTAGCCATTGCTTGACTCTATCCTTAGCCATTAAGTCTGGTTTGCCCTTTCTCCATGCCATCATCTGTCTGTAGATGGATACTGGTAGTCCTCCCTGATTGACTAGTTGATTTTTCAATTCAAGTATCCAGTAGCCATTTTTCTGATGAATACATTTCCAAACAGTGGGATGACAGTCATCAACCTTCACATACTCAATTAGAGAATCTTTAAGATTTGGTGGTAGTACTCTACCAAACCTGATATCTCTTTCCCTTTTCCTCTTCTGTTTGGAGTTTTCTCTTTTCTTTGGGGGGGTCTTCTGATGGGGTACCTTGCTGAATGGACTTGGTGTTACCAGAAGGTGTCCTAGCTGCTAAAGGAATTGCAGCTATAGGTTCAGACATGCTGCTTAGATTTCTCTTCTTGTGAAGAGGATTTCTGTCTTCATCTTCATCATCATCATCATCAGTATGATGCATGACCATTAGTTCTTTGCAGCTGTCATCACCAGTCTTCCTTCTCTTTTCAGAGATCTCTCATTCCTCTTCAGAGTCTATGGTCTTTAGCTCTTGGCAGCTATTGGAGGTTTATGAGATCTTGTCCTAGATCTTATAGTTACCATCAGTTGTTGACTTGGGGTTGTGGTCTGGGCTTCTTCAGGATACATATTTTCTTTGCCCTTACCTTGAACTTTCCTAGAACATTCCCCCTTAGTCATAGGAGATTGATCAAAACCACTCAGGAGTTTGGCATAGGATTCTGACAGAGTGTCAAAATTATTCTGTAGACCATTATATGCAGCAGTTAGTAGTTGCATTTCTTTTCTGAGTTCAGCATTCTGCTTTTCAATCCCAGTTTCCTTGTTTGTCAGTTGGGAAACTTCTGCAACTACTATCTGTATCTTGGAAGATGCAAAGCTAGCATTGTCATATGCAACCTGCATGGTCTTTCTATCCAAATCTTTTACCATACCAAGGTCTCTATGTTTTAGAACCTAAGAAGAGGTTCTTTGTCAAAGCAATTCAACAAACTTGGTGAATTCTGGTGGCATTGATTCAGTGACCTCCTTGTCTTGAGTCTCTAGTTCCTGCATTAGTTTGAGCAAAGTCTTGGAACGATACTCATAGTCAGTTGTATGCACATTAGGAGCCACAGGCTTCTTTCCTTTGCTAGAAGAAGAAGGGTGAGATGCTATTTTAGCATTCTTTGTCTTGATGTCAGCAGCTTCTTCAGCATTAACTTCTTCAATAAGTGTCTGCGCATTGTTTGTGCTCAGCAAGGGCTGCTTCTTCCTTGCGAGACAACTCTTCAACCTTTCTGAGGTTGGCTTCCTTTTCAGCAACCTTGGTTTCCAACTCAAGGTGCAATTTCTCTTCTTCTTCCAACAAATGTTTAAGTTGGACCACACTTAGCTCAGCTTCCTGAAGTTTATGAGCAGTTGATGTGATAATGAAATGTGCGATATTGCATGCTTTTAGACCCTCGTTTTTTGCCTCAGATTCAATATTTTTATCGTTTTATGGTCAAATACCAACTTCGTGTGTATTTTGTAGGTCATGATCGCATTTTTGAGGAATTGCACGATTTCAGGCGCGAAAACGACATAATTGTGCAAAATCGAGAAAGTTAAGCGAATAAACCGGATTGACTGTTGCACGGAGTTCGAAGAGTCAAAACATGTCATGCGAACAACCAATACAAAGATAGTTGAAGATGCATCAACATTGTAGAAGACCACTTTTCGAGAAACGAAGTTACGAAGCCCGAAATCGAAGAACAAAGAAAAACAGACAGAATCTGCAGGAATCACACTATGCGGCCCACAGGGTACCGCAGAAGCCTCTCCGCGGCCCACAGGGGACCACAGTTAGGTGTCTGATTTCTCCTGGGCCATTTTCCTGGCCTGTCAGGCTAGAGCCCACCTTTCTAAACCTTCCTTAATGAAGAATGGCGGCCAGAGCACGAAATTTCAAGTATAAATATGACCTCAGGGGTCTCATAATTCTACACCGCTCATAAAGCAGCTCTCATGAGAGAGAACCAGTCCTCGGGGAAGTGAAACCCCAAAACCGCTGGCCGTCAGGTACCCAGAAGGAGGAAACCCTAGAAGAAGCACGAAGACATCAGAGACTAAGCTTCTTCTTCTTCTTTCTTTTCCTGTTTTTCGATTTCTATCTAGTATTACTATGAGTAGCTAACTTTCTCTTGTAAAGGCGAACCGCCGTAACTCTGCTTTTGCTGCTTCTTTTTATACCGTGATATATTAATGGAATAGTTATTAAACGTAATCGTGGTTATACAACTCTATATGTCCTTCGTGGTGTGATGTTCTGCTGAGTGACACGGTAGTTTCATTGAACTGAGTAGGGGTACTCGTGCCGACTTCGCCTCTGCACCATAGTATTATGCCCTACTATCGTTAGAGGTAATTGCGTACGATTTTAGCTAGGAAGTTGGGAGTAGCATAGCAGAGGGAGGCCGGGGATCTTTTACGCCTTCCCACCACCGATTACATCTTTTCATTTAGGGTTTTAGCGATTCAATTAATCTGTCTGCAATCATTCTGTTTACTTTCTACATACAATTTACATACGTTATTTGCTTGTTCCTATGCTAAGTGTCCATGGAGAACAGAGTGGGGTTTGAAGCTAGCCGGACTCTGGTACTTCTGTCTGCTTTCTGAAAGTCTTCTATGAGGATTTCTACAACGACATCCTTGAACTCTAAGTTCATTAAGGTTGCAAAATCATACTTTTCAGTAGGAAGCAACGCTTGAATGTAGCTCTCAAGTTGTTCAACTTTCTTCTTTCTCTGAGGATCATCAATAACTTGTGCAAGTGCCATCAGATCACGTCGCCTCAACCTTTGCCATTGTCTAAAGGCGGAGATATGATCTGGAAGTGCACGTTCTTTGAACAACTGAAGCAGATCTTCATCAGATGTAACTGCCCTTGCAGTTTGCTATGAAGTACCCTCATTTTGAGCCTGAAAGAAAATTGAGTTTTGATTAAGTGTCAAAACTTGTTCAGATATCTGAGTATCAGAAGTGCCACATTTCTGAGTTACTTGTGTCGCAACAACAGGCTCAGATGGCTTGACTAGTGAGGTGGAAGGACCCTTAGATATCTTTGGAGGAGACTTGGGCGTCTTATCCTCTTCAACTTCCATTTCTTTCTGAACCTGAGAATAAAAAGTGTTAGTACACTTAGAAAGATTAAGTAGGATTTCACACACATTGGTATCTGAGATTTCTACCTCTCTGACAGGAGGCTCAGATATGTGTTGCTCAGAGACTTGTGAGGTCTCTGGTATATCCTCTGATGTCTTTGTCTTTTCAACCACATCATCTTTCTTCTCAGTTGGAGCCTTTAAGAAACATAAGAATTTATTAGTAAGTTCATTGGATGGAGATCTCTGAGAATACAAACTAGAATCTTCAGCTACCTGTGTAACAGGCTCAGATTCCTTGTTGATGGAGGGTAAAGAATCCTCCTTCTCAGATTGTGAAGGAAGCTTTTCAGCTTCCTCTCCTTAGTTTTTTTTTTCAGCCTGTAACAAAGATAAATCAATAAGATACAAAACATATAACATAGAATTTTAACAAGCAAAGAGTTAAACCACTCAGTAACCTGATCAATGTCAGGCTTATTGGTCTTTGGAATTCGTGTGGATTCCATGTGTTGGTATTGTTGTCCCTTGACAACATCTCTATTTGAAGTTTCTGGCACTTCAAGCCTTTCCTGAGTCTTTGGCTCAGTTGCCTCCCCTATTTGATCATTCTGAGTCGCAACCTCGGTCTGATCCCTCTCAGTAGGGAGTTGGGGAACCTGCTCAATTACAGGATTTACTTCAACAACACCATCATCACCTTGACGGATTTCAATCACGTCCACCAAGTAATCTTGCCTAAGATCGGCAGATGTCTGAGATGTTTGTGGTTGTTGTGGTGATCTGGATATTGATAAAGAAGGAACAACAGTGATTGTTCTCTCCAGATCATCAGCCATGTTTTGTATTGATCATTGGCAGTGTCATCAAGTACAACTGCATCATTCATCAGGGCATCTTGTATGTCCTGAAAGGTGGACGACCCTGGTTGAGTGTTTCCTTTGGACGTGGTTACTTTCTCAGCAACCTGTGATGTAGTGACTTCATCAGCAACCTCATTCGTTTCCAAAAATGGGTTAAAGTCTAAATCATTTGATTCTTCAGCAGTAATGGCTGGGACGCATCAACCCTCTTGGCATCAAGAGTGGTACCTTCAACATTATGGAGTGCTTGCTGGACAAGGGCAGAGGTATCTGCAGCACTATGGAGTTGTATCTGAACTCCTCCAGTGTTATCTGTGGCACTGGGTTCAGATACCTGTGTTTCAAGGTTAACCACAGAGGTGGTCTTCTTAGCCACTACCTTCTTCTACTGGCCTTTTCTAGTTTTGCTTGGCCTCTCTTGCCAGCTTTTTCTGCTTGAGCTCAGAATCATATTTGCATATGAGATCACTATTGGCAATGTTTGCCTTCCCCCTGAGATGTAGGCCTAGCTTCTCTAGAATGTAGCATATCTTTAGACTAAAGCTGATAGTGTGCTTCGGCTCAGCAAGGTCACTATCTACAACAGGCTCAAAGCCTTGATGTTTGTCAACAAACCTCAGATAGATGTATTTTTCCCAGTTGAAGGGCTCATCTTGGTCCTCCAGTGAGTTGAGGAAAACCATCATTCCCCATCTCTCCATGATGATTTGATCAGCTCCACCTTGATTTGAATCAAAGCACCTATGTAGTATAAGTGCTACCAAATCCCAGGGTTCAACAAGATGTCTTCTCCTGACAATCGAGTTATCGAACTCTGTTGGAGTGTCATCCTGGTCAGGATTCATGTAGTGGGAGTAAAAGTGTGTCACACCATCTAGTGAGGTGTCTGGTTAAAATTTATCTCCTTGAGTGGGTAACCCAAAGAGATTACTGAAGGTCTCAACATCAAGGTTTATCTCAACACCTTGGACCTTTGTTTTGATGCGCACTTCTTCAGTGCCATCAACAGTAGTGTTTATGAATGTGGAATTATTGCAAAATTCCAACACATCTTCAGTGGATGTACCACTGGGTCTTGCAGAGCAGAATTCCTTATTTTTTACCTTTTTAAGTAAATCAAGTGCTCTTTTAACATCTGCTTGGGTCTTTGCAGCATCGAATAGGTAATCATCAACAAGTACTCCTCCCCAGAGTACCTTTGATTTAGGGTTCCACATTGAGAAGTTGAAATCACCAACCAGTCTCTTGTTGGTCACAACTAAGGCTGGAGTTTGCTTCTCATCAATTCCAGATGTAGAAGCTTCGGATTTATGAGATCTCGCTCTTTTAGGTGCCATCTCTTTATATAGAAGTAGAGTTGAGAGTGCTTGAAAGAGATTAAGGTCGAATTCGTTTAAGTGATTCTTTTCAGAATAACTTAGCAGAAAATTCAGACGATTTGCAGAGAAAGTTAGAGAATTTGCTATTTTGGTGCTTGACAAAATGTGAGTTTAGGCGAAAGTGATTTTTTTTGCCAAAAACTGCTTTATATAGCAATGCAAATACATAGATACAAATGAATTTTATATATACATATCTCGCAGTCTGCATAAGGCATTGGTGAAAAAGTGGGTTTGCATTAAATGCGAGTGGGCCTTATTCTGGGTTATTGTGCTAGTGGGCAGTTGGGACACATCTGATCTGTTGAATTGCTAACGCCATATCTTTCAATGATTGAGATTGTTTTCTCAGCAATGATCACAATCAACACATGTAATTGTGCCCAATTAATGCTATTTGGTTAATAGCTATCTAAGTCTCTTTCGATTCTCAGTAATCTGTAATTAGGAGACAAACTGGTTCCTGAGCTTATTAATTAAGCGTCCAGACTGTTTGAAAATTATCACAAAAATGGAAATTTTACAAAACACAAGAGATAGTTGACTTTTGACAGATAGTACTATTTGTCGACTTCTCTTCTTTTGTGTTCCCCCTTACTCAGTGGCCTCTCATATCTGAATACCCGTTTCAAATACGTCTTTAACCAATTTCACTCAAAGCCTTGATATCCGAGTACCTGTCTCAGATATCTCTTTCTCTTTTTAAAAGTACATTTCTTTATAGAAAGCCTTTCTCTTCTCTTTTTGGCTTACTGAGTCCCCGTCTCAGTGACCAAATTAGCACCTTGGCAATTCTGTTAACCCAAGACTATGTCTCAAGGTTAGGAATCTACTCTCTTGCAGAGGCTTTGTGAAGATATCTGCAAGTTGGGCTTCTGTACCAATCTTGAGTATCTCAATATCGCCTTTTTCAACATGATCTCTAATGAAGTGGTGTCTCACATCAATGTGCTTGGTTCTTGCATGTAACTTAGGATTCTGAGTTATAGCAATAGCACTTGTGTTGTCACAAAAAATGAGAGTTTTCTCTTCATTGATCTCAGTCTCTGAGTTGTTGTTGTATCCACAATATTTGTGAAGCACAACACCCAATAGCAATATACTCTGCTTCTGTGGTTGATGTGGCAATTGAGTTTTGCTTCTTGCTGAACCATGATATGAGTCTAGTACCAAGGAATTGACATGTTCCTGAGGTACTTTTTCTATCAAGCATTGATCCAGCATAGTCATCATCTGAATAGCCAACTAAACTCAAGCGACTTTCTTTTGGATACCACAGTCCAACTTCTACAGTACCTTTGACATACCTTAGAATCTTCATAGCAGTGTTATAGTGTGATTGCATTGGATTTGTCTGAAATCTTGCACATACACCAACTGCATATAGAATATCTAGTCTGCTTGCTGTGAGGTAAAGTAGAGACTCAATTAATTTCCTATACTTGGGTTCTTCAACACTCTTGTTAGATTTAGTATAGGTCATCTTAGTTCCAATGCTCATAGGTATCTTAGCATTGTTTTCAGAAGGCTTTAGATTAAACTTATTGAGCATGTCCTTTGAATACTTTGTTTGACTAATGAATATTTCATTATCAAGTTGCTTGACTTGCAACCCTAGGATGTAATTCAATTCTCCCATCATGCTCATCTCAAATTTACTTTTCATGAGCTCAGCAAATTCTTCACAAAGTTGCTTGTCCTTAGATCCAAAGATTATGTCATCAACATAAACTTGTACTAAGAGTAGTTTCCCATTATGGTTCAATGTAAAGAGAGTTTTATCAACTTCTCCTTTCTTGAATCCACTTTCCAGCAAGTACTTGGCCAATGTGTCATACTTTGCTCTTGGTGCTTGTTTAAGTCCATACAGAGCTTTCTGAAGCTTATAGACCATCTTGCTTTCTGAGGAAACTTGAAAACCAGGTGGTTGCTCAACATAGACTTCCTCAGCAAGCTCACCATTTAGGAATGCGCTCTTGACATCCATTTGGTAAACTTTAAAGTCATTATGAGCTGCAAAGGCTAGAAATAGTCTGATTGCATCCAATATTGCAACTGGAGCATATGACTCATCAAAATCTGGTCCTTCAGTCTGGGTGAATCCCTTGGCAACCAACCTTGCTTTGTTTCAAGTTATTTCACCAGATTCATTCATCTTGTTTCTGAAAACCCACTTAGTTCCTATGACAGATATTCCATCAATGTAGGGAACTAGTTTCCAGACTTTGTTTATCTCAAATTGATCCAACTGTTCTTGCATTGCTAAGATCCAATCTTGGTCTTTTAATGCTTCTTCAATGGTCTTTGGTTCAATGTCTGACATGAAACATCCATAGAGAGAATTTGCATTTTCAGCAATTGCTCTCCTAGTTCTTACCCCTTGGTCTAAAGGACCTATCACATCCTTTGCACGCTGATCTCTTATCCATTTCATAATGGGTTTAGAACTAGTAGGATCATTATCATTTTGATTCATTTATGTATCATTATGATCATGATAAGATACTTGTTCAGTATCTGAGATATCTGGCACTTGTAATGTGCTTGGGATATTTGACACTTGTTCAGTGTCCTGGGTATTTGAGACAGGATTTATAGAAACTACCTGCTCAGTTACCTCTTCATGATGAAGATTCTCAGTGTCTTTATCCATTTCTGGATTTCTCATAGGAAACCCTTCATCATGTCTTAGAGTCATCTGGTTGTTACTTGGCAATGGTTGCCTTTCTTCGTCATGCTCATCCTCTAAGTGAATGACAAAATTATTTCCTTGCTGAGATTCTTGTTCAGAATCCTTGATTATAAGTTCTTGAACCTATCTGAGAGTTCTTCATTCAAGGGTGCTTTCTTGTTTCCTTCATAGAATACTACATGGACAGATTCTTCAATCTTTTGTGTCCTTTAGTTGTAGATTCTATAAGCTTTGCTATTCATTGAATAACCAAGAAATACACCTTCATCTGCCTTTGGTTGAAATGTTCTTAGGTATTATTTTCCATTGTTAAGAACAAAACATCTGCAACCAAACACCCTTAAATGTTCGATACTAGGGGGTCTACCAATCAATAACTCATAAGGAGTCTTATCATGGTGTTTGTTGATCAAACATCTATTTTGAGTGTAGCATGATGTGTTTACAGCTTCAACATAATAGATTTCACTTATTTTAGTGTCAGCAAGCATTGTTCTTGCTACTTCTTTTAGGGTCCTATTCTTCCTTTCAGCAACACCATTTTGTTGTGGTGTCCTTACTGAAGATAGTTGATGTTGTATACCTTTGCAAGTACAAAACTCTTTTATGTACTGGTTTACAAACTCAGTACCATGGTCTGTTCTGATCACAGATACCTTGTCATTTTTCATGACTTCAAGCTTATTCAGCAGGCTTGGTATCTCGACCCTTGCGTCAGATTTCTGTTTGAGAAAAATAACCCAAGTGAATCTTGAGTAGTCCTCTACAACAACCAGACCATAATTCTTTCCTGCATAACTGTTTACTGAGGACTCAAAGAGATCCATATGTAACAGTTGCAGTGGCCTCACACTGGAATGTCTAGATTTAGACTTGAAAGATGTTTTTGCTTGTTTTCCTAATTGGCATGCTGAGCATACACCATTTTTTTATTTATGCCATCTTAGGTAATCCAACAACCAATTCTTTCTTGGCTAGCTTGTTTAGAGTTTTGAAATTAAAGTGACTCGTCCTTTTGTGCCATAGCCAATTTTCTTCAGTGCAGCCAGATTGACTCACCATGAGGCATTCTTCAATTGTGGCGGATGCCCAGTCAGCAACGTAGAGACTTCCTTTCCGCCTAGCAACCAAGACCACTTACTTTGACTCATTGTCAATTAGTTTGCAGAGATTTGATTTGATCTTCACTGAGAACCCCTTGTCAGCAAATTGACTCACGCTAAGAAGATTATATTTCAATCCCTTCACATGTAAACTCCAATTATTGTGAGGGCTCTCAATTGTAGATCTCCAAATCCTATAGTTGGATTCACTTCTCCTCTAGCAAATCTGATATTTGGTCCTGTATTGCATACTCTGTAATTGACCAGATTTGCTTTGTCTCCTGTCATGTGCTTCCCACATCCACTGTAAAAATGCCACGTTGGATTCTTCTTTAGAGTGTTCTGCACAAAACATAAAACATGGAGTTAGGTTCTCATTCCAACAATGGAACTATCTAGACTAAAGTATCTCCAAGTAGGAATCCATTTTTGAATGAATTTCTTAGGAACACGCTTTTGTCTAGCCGGAACTTAAGGAGGTATTCTAGGTAAATGACTAGTATCATTATTATCAAGAACAATTTTCCTTCTAGGTGTGTTCCTGGGTGCTCCTCGTGGTGCTCTCAGATACCTGTCAGGTTGCTGAGTATGCTTTTCAACGAATTGAGCTTTCCTATTCAGATTTCTTCTAGCCCTGGCATTCAGATTACTTGTGGGTTGATCTTTCTTCCACTTCCGATGATTACTGTGAGCAACCCTAGCTTTCATCCATCGTTCTTACTCTAGTTTGTACTTATGAGCAAGTTGTTTTCCGATGGCTTTGTAGCCAATGCCATTCGAGCATGAGGTGCCGACTGAGATCTCCTCTCAGCAGCCTTACTAGTCTCTGGGTCATCTTTCTTTCCAGAAAAAGTGAAATTAGAGAATTTGCTAGCTCCAGCAATCTTCCCTTTCTTAGAGATGTAGCACTGTGGGTGATTACACTTTCCAGTGTGTTGTTCTTTTTTCAGAACTTTCCTAACAGTTTTCTTTGGGACTTGTTTTTCCCTCAAAGGTTTGGTCGCAATTGCCTTTCCTTTGTCAGCAACCTTAGATTTTTGACCAATGCTATAGGTTGTTTGAGGATCACCTTGTTGACCTCTAACAAATGTCATTCTTTCATCATTCTTGTTCAGAGTGGTAGAACTATTTGTTTGAGTGTCTAGCCCAAGTCCTCCTTTCTCTGAGGCATCTCTTAAGTAAGAGTGTACTTCAGTTAGAGTGTCACAAACTTTGGCATAGGATTGGAAGGACATTTCTTTCTTTTTGAGTTCAACATTGTTAGAAAGAAGACCGTCACAGTTCTTTTGAAGTTTATCCATTGCCTCTTCATGTAACTTTCTTGTCTCAACTATCGGTGCCTTTAGAAATGCATTCTTGGCATCCTTTGTCTCAGATAGCTTTCGCAGTTGTGAGCACTCCTTTCAAGAGTTTTCTTTTCTTCTTCGAGAATCTTGGTTCTAGCTTGGACAACCATGAATTCTCTTTCATAAATATCAAGCTCATTTCTAAGGTGTTCTAGAACTTTGATTCCTTCCTCATCACTCTCATAATTTACAAATCGAGAAATAGTGATTACCTCATCTGCCATTAAGCATGGCTCGATGTTGGAGAAATTTGGATAGACCTCCTCAGAAACTCCACACATTTCTTTCTTCTTTTGACCGAAGTCAACCAATTCATGAGTGATGCCATACAACTCGGGTGAAGGTAGTTTGGAATCATCTGAGTCCTCACCCTCAGACTCAGAGTCAAGATCAAGAGCATCCAGTTGGATTTGTATCTTTTTCCTTTCCTCAGTGAGCATAGCTCTCTGGCCTCTCTTGAAATTTCTTCTATCTTTCTTGTCACCTATCTTTAGCTTGTTATAAGCTGGGCAGTCTCTTTTGAAGTGACCAGGCTTCTTTCGTTGTTTTAGCACCCCACAGTTTGCACTGTATGTGATCTGGAGTAGAACGTATAATGATGTTTCTTGCTTGACCATCCAGCCTATTTCTCTTGGAATCTTCAGATGTCCAGAGATGTCTGGGCTTTGCTTCATAAGCAATGGCTCCTGTTGGTCTTGCACCTGAGGTTGTGCCAGATGTAGAGGTACCATCGACATCAGTAGGTTCCTCGTCTCAACCACTAGAAACCTCAGTGACTTGCTTCTCATGTCGAATGACAATTGGGCCATTCTTTATCACTTCGATCATTCCATCACTTATAGCTTCCAGGTGAAGCACATCATGTTATTCTTCCATTTATCATAGTTCTATGGCTTTAGAGTGGGTACATCGCTTAGAGACATCCTGCAGCAAACACACTAAACAAACAAAGCAAGTGTAGGTGGTGAGCTGTTAGTAGGAACTTATCTAGGATCTAGGTTCAGTGCAGAATGTTAAAGAACATCCTGCTCTAATACCACTTGTTGGTCCAGATAACGGCAAAGTAAAAGACTGGGGGGGGGGGGAGGGTGAATAGTATTTTCAAACTTTTGTCGATAAAACAATTTCTCAGATATCTATACAGGTATCTGATACTTATAATCAGAAAGCGGAAGACTTTTGTGATAAGTGCACGTGTCAGTATGTAATAAGGTGTGTAAATACTCAGCAAGCAATAGATGAGCAATAAGTAAAGTGCAGTAAGTAAATAACACAGTGCTTTATAGTGGTATCTGATGGTGGTGTAATCCCTCAACTAATCCACTTGCCCTTTCTCAGGATTTGAATCCACTAAAATAAGATGATGAGTTCTCATTACAAAATCCTATCTCTTGATCCCTTTTACACTAGGTTCCCAACCAAGTGTTCCCCCCTGAGTTATTCCCTGGCTTTCTCAGCCAAGTACTTCCTCTACTCAGTAACCTTGGAGCTATTCCTTAGTTTCCCAAACTAAATACTTCCTGTGCTCAACGCCTGTTTGGTGTTGGTTATGTTAGTTTGTCAGGTAAACTAGCTCTTATAACTTATTCAGTTATCTCAGAGAGCTCTATAGAATCAATCTTACTTAATACACTTCACAATGTATGGTAAGTTGTTCTTTATTGACCTAAGTCTTAATGTTGTTCAAGAGAATGAATCTCAGATATCAGTCGCAACTTTATCCTTGGAACTCTGTCACAATATGCAATTCTTGTTTAAGGATCAGGACACTTAGAACTTTCGTGCTACTTAGAATTCAAGAGCTTTAGTCGCAACGGTAAGCTAGAGAGTAAGTAGGCAGAAGGCTTGTATGCTTGAAAGTATATCACAAGTAATGTTCAGTCTAAGGTGTCTTTTCAAGCATTCTAAGTGGTGATATTTATAGTTGAAAATTATGCCGTTTGAATAGTATCCGTTAGGCACAATGTAATTCAAACTATTGATATATGAAGATAGTACTGCCGTAAGCTTTGTCTCTTTTCAGAGATTTTCTCTTTTGGTCAGACATCTCTATCTGCGTAATTAATGTAGTGTACTAATCTTTTGTCCTGTAGTCTCAACGGAACAATACAAACTATCTAAGGCTTTGCATGTCCTTACTCAGTGAGCATTGGGTATCAGAAACCTCTTGAAATACTTATCTTCCAAAGACACTTAATTTCTTCAAGGTATCTGAGTCAAGCTTTCTGAGGAGACATTTCTCCTTAGTCTTCAGCAATCTTGTCCAGTCTCTTGATCTTAAAAATTGAGCTCCTTTATGCTGGATGCTTGCTTCTTGGTCTTCTTCAAAGATATAAAAATTACAATTTGAGACCTATCATCCTATACAAGATTTGCTAGACTAACATACTCAGTATGCTTCCTCTTTACAATGTTCAAGTGGACTAAGAGTACTAGTTACCTTTCTGAACTAAGATAAGTCATTAGGGTTACTGATCAAAATCTAAATAGATATTCCTAACATGTTGTCGGTTCTTCTGAAGTTATCCTCAGCCTTGGCAATAAATGAATTGGTCCTCGCGGTAAACTCACCTTGCTGCTTCACAAATTTCCCGATATCTCCCAGCTCCTTCATTATAGTATCTATCTTTTCTTCCATGGAGGATGGTTTGAGTAGGTTTTGCGACGACTTCGGTGGTGGTGTGGGTATAGGTGCCATAGTGGGTGGTCCAGGTGGTACTTCAGGTGGATTCAAGCTTGGTCCAGTACGGTATGATAAGAGAGGGTGTTGGGGGATATAGTTGTTTACCGATTGGTTTCTCGGTCTCCATTTCCTTGACTCTTGCATGTAGTGTGCCTCTTCAAGTTGTGTCGGTTCCTCCAGTTCTTCATTCACAGCTTCCTTCCTTCCTTCCCATCCTCATCTCTATGGCTTCAATTCTCCTGTTAATTTATTTCCAAGGAGTTTCCCTGATTGCTCTGACTTCCTTAGTAACCACCCATCTTCCCCGTCCTTTCTGCATGGAGTTCTCACTAAGGTTCTCGCACACCTCCCAAATCCTTCTTGGGGGTGCGTCTAGCAGGTTTCCTTGACATGCTCCATCGATGAGTGCTTGGCTGATACAGTCAATTTCCTTGTAAAAGTTGTTGACCTTGTCAAACAGTGCGTAAGAATGCATTGGGCATCTGTCAAGTAGATCCTCATATCTTTCCCATGCTTCGTGAAAGGTTTATCCGTCAAATTAGTTAAAGTTTTGGATCTGGCTCTTCAGGTCGGATGTCTTCTTCAATGGGAAGTATCTAAGCATAAATTTATTGAAAACCTCGTCCCATGTAGTCAAGCTGCCTGGTTGTAGTGAGATAAGACAGTTCTTCGCCTTGTCTTTAAGGCAGCTGGGGAAAACCCTTCTTCTAAGTTGACATTCCGTGAGCCCGTTCAATGGTATACCTCCAACTATTGCGTAGAATTCCCTCATAAAGTGCATTGGGTCCTCGGTTGGGTTGTGGTAGTTAGTTCAGATGAGTTCCCTTTAGATCATATTCTCTCCCAATCCTCTCAAGATAGATGCTTGAGGTATGCGGTGTAAGCCTTGGCATAACATAGTCGCGCATGGGCCTGTCGTCTTCGTCCACCAGTTCCACCCTTGCGTAGTTATCCCTTCTTCGATTCTCATCTAACCTTAATCTTTCCTCCGCTATCCTTAGCCTTTTCTGTTCCAGCTCTTCTTTCTCAGCTTGGATATCAAGTCGAATCTTAAGCAGTTGCTCAAGTTCAGAAGTTGTGACATTCCCAGATGGATTATCATTGTTGTTTCCTTCTCCACTCATGTTGTTGGATGACTCCATGATGGTAGTAGGCAATTTTCACCTTTCAAGCTTATCTATGTCGTCTTTAAACAGTACTATTGGTGTTCCCGCGCTTCTCCTGCCTTGCATAAAGACTAATAGACAAACCTTTGTAGATATGGACCGATAATATTAGAAAGATAATAAACATAAATCTAAAATTACGTGTTTTTGGATTTTTTTTAATAAGAAAACAAACTAATACGGAAGAGAAAATATTTTTGGATTTTTTCCTGTGAAAATCGATTTCAATAGATTATATATAATTTTTTTTGGTTTATGCTATACGAATTGAAAGACGGTGCGTTAGTTAAAAGTGAAAGAAAAGATTCAATTTATCTCGGATGATCGAAACTTGCTTGAGCGGTCAAGTGTCCCCGGCAGCGGCGCCAAATTATGATGTGCACTTAGAGATTTTAATTTCGTTGTAGAACCTGAAATCCATAAATGCAATCAAAGATTAAATTTATTTATGTCGGAAGTCTTCAAATCCAGAGTTTATAGTGAAAAGCTGACTCGGGATGTCGTTCTCCACGGACACTTTGCATAGGAACAAACAAGTATCGTATTTAAATTGCATGTAGAAAGTAAATAGAATGATTGTAGACAGATTGATTAGATCGCAGTAAACCCTAATTGACTTGATGTAATCGATGGTGTGAAGGTGTAAAGGATCCTCGACCTCCCTCTGCTATGCTACTCCCAACTTCCTAGTTAAAATCCTACACGATTACCTCTAACGACAACAGGGCATAAACTATGGTGCATGAGGCGCAGTTGGCTCGAGTACCCCTACTCAGTTCAATGAAACTACTGTGTCACTCAGCAGAACATCACACCACGAAGGATGTATAGAGTTTTATAACCACGATTTACGTCAAATAACTATTCCATTAATATATCACGGTATAAAAAGAAGTAGCAAAAGCAGAGTGATGGCGGTTCGCCTTTACAAGAGAAAGTTAGCTACTCATAGTATTCTTCTAAAGACAGAAATCGAAAACAGCAAAGAAAGAAGAAGAAGAAGAAGAAGAAGAAGAAGAAGAAGAAGAAGAAGCAGCAGCAGCAACTTAGTCTCTGATGTCTTCGTGCTGCTTCTAGGGTTTCCTCATTCTGGGTGCCTGACAGTCAACGGTTTTGGGGTTTCACTTCCCCGAGGACTGGTTCTCTCTCAGGAGAGCTACTTTGTGAGCGGTGTAGAATTATGAGACCCCGGAGGTCTTATTTATACTTGAAAATCCGAGCTCTGGCCGCCATTGATCATTAAGGAAGGTTAGAAAGGCGGGCTTTAGCTTGACAGGCCAGGAAACATCCAATTCAGGAATCTGTTTCTTCACTGCGGTCGACAGTGGACCACACAGAACCTTCTGTGGTCGACTGTCGACCACCATGTTCGATTCCTGCAGGTTTTGTCTGTTCTTCTTTGTTCTTCGATTTCGGGCTTCGTAACTTCGTTTCCTCAAAAAGTGGTCATCTACAATGTTGCCGAATCTTCAATTATCTTCGCATTGGTTGGTCGCATGAAATGTTTTGACACCTAGAACTTCGTGCAATGGCCAATTCAGCGGATTTGCTTAACTTTCCCGATTTCACCCAAATATGACGTTTTGGTGCCTGAAATCGTGCAATTCCTCAAAAACACGATCATGACCTACAAAATACACAAGAAGTTGGTAATTGGCCATAATATGATACGAATATTGAATCTTGGGCAAAAAAACGAGGGTCTAAAAGCATGCAAAATCGCACATTTCATTGTCAGATCACCTACAGAACACACAAAACACGAAAACGTAACAAAACTCTAATAAAATAAACTATAACTATACTTAAGAATGAAAACAAGACGGTAAAAAAGACCAAATGAGACAATGTAAAATCGACACATCAAACTCCCAAACCGAACCTTTGCTTGTCCTCAAACAACAGACTCTCTAAAAATCTAGAAAAACAAAAACACACAGACACACAGATAAAGTCTAGCTGCTAAGCTACCGAGTCTACGATTGCAAGTATTAATCCCGAAAAATGCAATAGGTTTGAAATCAAGCTGACATTTGCAGAAGAACAAGCATAAATCCAAGAAGTTCGTTTCCCGAGTAAATAGAACTTAACTCTACCCCGGTAATACCTCATAAGTGGATCTTATGCAACTATCTCTCACTCTCCTGGAAGTGTCCAGTATGGATAATCACTCAAGCAATCAAAAAGAGAAAGGAAGGTGACTCACGTCACAAACATGCCTCAAATACCTCATGCAAAGTACTCAATCAGTTAAGTCAGAAGGGACTTTAATCAACACTCTACAACAGCTTTAGACTCGTAAATGGCAATCATTCTCTTTTTTCAATTTTTTAATTTTTTTTGCATACTCATTTTTTGTAGTCATTGTGACCCATATGCTTATTTTGTCTCTTTATTTTGGTAGTGTCTGTTTTACCGAAAGTCTGCAGTTTTGTGCGTGTTGGTTTGGTATACACGCCATAAACCCTCATGGACATATGGTTTTTTAGGATCACGCCGTGTGTAGGTAGTATTTGAAACATCCCCAACACGACTAATGGTGGCACTAGTGCCATAGATACACTCCGAGACTTATTATAATATTTTTTTGAGAGAACAAAACCAAATTACAGTCGTATAAAAAATATGGCGCACAGAAACCTCCTCCCCAAACCTGTTCTTGGAACGGGTTTGGGTTGAGCAAATAAGGAAAAGAATAACATGCCGTTCGTCATACTTAACTTACACAGAGTACACATGAGCATGATAAGGTGCAAACAAGAGAGTTTGCTCTTCCTGAAAAGTCACACAAGTTCAAATTTCACCGGTACAATATTTTTTCATCGGCTACGCTTGCTCACTGGCATTTTGGACTACAGAATTAGAACAGACTTTCTATTTACAAGCTAAACGAACTTAAAGAATTTAAAACATGCCAACTACTACTAATCAAAGATCAATCAAAACACAAGCATCAAACAGGTTTAACTCATGCAATAGATGCTCGATTTAGGAGTCAAACTTAGACACAACATAAAATCACACAAATGGAAAAAAGACAGACACAACAGACACATATATGGATAAGTACATGAAAGCTACCTCCCTCCCCAAACCTAGACTAGAGCTAGTCCCCAACGAATAGGTTAGAAAGAAAGAAAGCTGAAAATGTACTTCCCTGAAATGTGTGGCTGCTGCTATACATAATTGAACGAGAATGAATCCCTTGCATCCTTCCCACTATGCTCAGCAATTCGGGAACCATCCTTAGCTCCTCTCCTCCGTTTCTCCATGATTCCCTGCAAACTAAAATTAGAAAAATTAAAAACTAAATAAAAACTAAGGGAATCAGGGGCAAGTAAAAATGACATAGGGGGTCAAAACTCCCTGGCCAGTCTCATGTGTGAGCTGGGGTTAGTATGTACAGATCACTAGAAGGTGGGGGAATAGGAGGTGAATACGATGGTATCATCTGGGTGGTATTAGGCATCTGCTCCATCTCCAAATAGTCAGAAACGGGTAGTTCAATCTCTTCGTCGATCACATCGGTGGACGTCTCCTCCTCCATGACCAACTAATCGTCTAAACTCTCACAAACTCCTTCAACTGAAATGAGAGTTTCTTCTTCCGGTACGGTGGTAGTGGTGGTAGTGGTGGTAGTGGTATCCTCTTCTGCCAGCTCATCAGCATCTTCTTAGTCATAAATAGCTAGCAACTGGGCTGCTAGTCGGCTGATTTCAGAATTTGACACTTGAGCAGCCAGAATGTTGATTGTCTCTTCTAGTTTATGAGGAGTCAAACTCATAATCGTCCCTCATGCGGCTCTATCCACCATCTCCTGGCACTCACCTGTTATACCATTGTAGAAACTCCACATGAGTTCTCCCAATGTCAACCCATGGTTCCTATGCATCTACTGCAGCTCCTTAAATCTACACCATGCTCTATCGAGTTTCTCTCCAGAAACCTGTCGAAAATGACAGGGCGGGTACCTATCTGCACAATTTGCTGCAACATGACCATCCATTCCACACTCATCGCAATATTGGTAACTCATACACACCTGCACGCACAAAAGAAAGAAACCAGAGCAGTTCCGCCAAACAAACTATACTAAAGAAAAAGGAACAACAAAAACAAACTAATATATACAGCTGAAAATTAAAATTCGTAAACATAAGAAAGGAGTTAAGTCCCCGGCAGCGGCGCCAAAAACTTGATATGTCAAATCTATGTCTTAAATTTATATTAATCCAAGAGTTAATTCTCAACACTACAAAAACTTGTAGTGTAGTGAAGTTAACCCCGAGGTCGGTCTCTCAAGGACTTAACTAAGCTGAGTATGGTTTACGAATAGTAATAAACAGTATGAAAGCGGTAAAGTTTGTTTGCTTCGGCAGCAGAATGATAATCTATCTAATATGCAGACTAACTAGAAAATAGATTAATTGTAGAGATGAATATATGAGAGGGAATTATGGTGTGGTGACAGAAAACAAGCTAGCTAGCAGGAATACATGCAACAATAACGATAATGATTTATTCTAGTTATCATTGGGACACGTCCTAATGATTATTACACTGCTCTAGTCTCTCTAGGCAGACACCTTATATCAGATAAGGTACGAAGGACTATGACAATGAGCTAACTGAGTTTGTTCTACAAAACATATAGCATTGGTGAAGGCGTCAATTTCACTAAGCTACAATTAATAAGCTAATGCAGTTATGTGTATGTTACGAACCTATGGATTTGCAATCTCTAGACGTTTTGGTGGTAAATCAGTTGCATAATTCTTTGTTGATTTTGTGGGTAAAACGCAATACACATAACTACATATGCATTTAATCAAAAAGACTCAGAGTAAATCTCATCTTACTGTTATTGAATTGCAAAAATCCTAACTAGCATGCATTGAATCCATCACCACTCCATAATAGGGTGTTTAGCTACTCTTGATATGCATAGACATAATCAATATTATATACGAACACATAATAAACATAATCGAATACTAAATACCAAGAATCAAGAGTTGATACAATTTTACCTAATCGTGTCACAAACCCTAGGTAGAATTGAAGAAACTTGAATCCAATCGGTAGAAAAGTATGTAGATATGCTCCCAATCAATATCATATCGTCAATTACAAGATGAATCGGTTCAATTACCTCCAGTAATAGGATGATAATTGCCTGGGAAAAGTTCTAAGTTGAAAAGAAGATCAAAGTAATGAGAATATGATTAAAAATCGTGACAAATTGATATATATATATATAGTGAAATATGCGTCTGGCGGTGCAAACGGGCCCTTGTGCACGCCAAGTGGCACCTGTCGCGCGCCAAGTCCACTAGCCCCGGTTTTTACACTTTTGAGTGTATAAACGTCGGAATTTTGAAATGGTTCCTTCTTGAAAGTTGTATCTCTTGGTCTTATCTACGCGTGGACAGCAAGATCAGGTAAATCGGAGTTCATATGAGAAAGTTATAGCCAAAATACTAGGACTGCTCCATGTTTGCACTTTCACATATATTTGCTCGAACATCTCTAGAATCTCCATACGAACTCCGAATCCACTTCCGTTTTGACCGTTGGACTCCGTTTTCGACCGTATTTAAAGCCTTGGAACTTCATTGCTTCCATTAATGCATTAATATGCATTGTTTTAGCCTTGTTTCAATGCGGTTTCACCAAACACCTACAGAACACACAAAACACGAAAACGTAACAAAACTTTAATAAAATAAACTATAACTATACTTAAGAACGACAACAAGACGGTAAAAAAAGACCAAATGAGACTATGTAAAATCGACTCATCAGCTACTCCGAACTTCCTAGTTAAAATCCTATGCGATTACCTCTAACGACAGCAGGGCATAATACTATGGTGTCAAGTCGCGATGCACGAGTACCCTCTACTTCAATGAAACCATCTTGTGTCAAATAGAACATCACACCACGAAGGATGTATAGAGTTGTATAATCACGAATTACGTCTAATAACTATTCCATTAATATAACACGGCATATAAAGAAGTAGCAACAGTAGAGTTTCGGCGGTTCGCTTTTACAAGAGAAAGTTAGCTACTCATAGTATTCTACTAAAGACAGAAATCGAAAAGAACATTGAAAAAAAAGAAGAAGAAGAAGCTTAGTCTCTGATGACTTCGTGCTACTTTTAGGGTTTCCTCCTTCAGGGTGCCTGACGGCCAACGATTTTGGGGTTTTACTTCCCCGAGGACTGGTTCTCTCTCAGGAGAGCTGCTTTGTGAGCGGTGAATGATTATGAGACCCCAAGGGTCTTATTTATACTTGAAAATCCGTGCTCTAGCCGCCATTCATCATTATGGAAGGTTATATAAGGGCTCGCCCGACAGCCGGAAAATGCCCGATCGAACTTTCGACTCATCGGGTCGACTGGACCGCACAAGCCCTTTTGCGGTCGATCGTCATTTGCCGACTTCGATTGCTTCTGTTTTTGTCTGCTTTTCATTCTTCGATTTCGCCAGAACCGTTTCGCTTCGAAAAGTGGTCTTCTAGAATGTTGTAGCATCTTCAAATATCTTCGCATTGGTTGGTCACATGACATGTTTCGACACCTCAAACTCTGTGCAACGACCAACTTAGTGTTTTTTGCTTAACTTTCCCGATTTTGCCCAAATATGACGTTTTGGTACCTGAAATCGTGCAATTCCTCAAAAACACGATCATGACCTACAAAATACACAAGAAGTTGGTAATTGGCCAAAATATGATACGAATATTGAATCTTGGACAAAAAAACGAGGGTCTAAAAGTGTGCAAAATAGCACATTTCATTGTCACATCACGTATGTAATAGGGGGTATATAAAATAAACCTGGATGTTAAGTTATAAAACAAAATTTCAATCTGGTATCTATTTCAAGAAAGAATGAGGAATAAATTGCTGACTGTAGATACACTAAACTCCAACAATGAACATCATGAAATTTGTGTGTATGAATATCATGGTGAGGACTAAGAGTCAAAGACACAAGTTGTAATTAGAAGAGACATACAATGATGTGCATACATTTGATTAAATATTTCCTAATAATTTCGTATCCTTCCCCACAAATGCAATATCAATGCTGTATAGCACAAACACTAATGCCACACAACACCCAAACACCAGCACAGGGCCAAATATCCACAGCACCAGGGGCAAAGCACACTGGAACAGCCTATTCCCCACTGTACTAACTATCAGCCCCCTTTCCAGCAACTCTGACACGTACTCCGCCGTTACAAACCCGTTGGAACATTCTGGCGAGCAGCTCATAAGGAAACTCAACTGACTGAGGATGCGAATTGAGAGCGAATGGAAGAGGAAGGAGAAGAGAAAGAGGATTAGAAGCATCACGTATTTTAGTGCCACCATGAGTTCGCCATGGGCCCCGTAAATAGTGTCGTTTAAGGGCTGCTTGACGCTGTAGGTGCTGCTTATCATAGCAGCAAGCCCCGCACAAAGGAGGATTGAAGTCGTCGCCATGAGTGTTGATCCCATCATCGCGTTACGTAGTGTTTGGACTGCCACTATATTTTTCTTTTCCATATCCTTAAAAAAAGCCAGGAAAATTAATCACAGGTAAAAAATTAATTTTGAGTAGGTTGGATTAACAAAGACTAATATATTAGGTGTTGGAACATAGTCCAATTGCAATTTTTAGCACTCAGCCTGGTGCGGGCGTGCCCTTTTATGTGACTCTTTTCACTTCTTTTGTTTTGTTTTTCTTTCTTTAAACGGCAATTACATGTCTACATACTAAACTATATTAATGAAAAAAATATTAATATTATTAATTAAAACGCATATGTTATTATAAAATGTATTATTTTAATATAAACAAATTAAGATTATAAACATAGACATTTTTATTAATAATTATGATTTTTTTTGACAATATTAATCGGTCTATAGATAAGCTACTTAGTGACCATCTCTTAACATACCTAATCCAGATTTCAGAATTTATTAATCAAAGGGGGCTGAGTGAGCACAACATAAACACCTGCACAACCTCTCCGCCTAATTTCTTAAACTAACCCAAATATTTCACACCAAATCCAAATCTACGGAACAAAGTTCAAAATTGAATCTATCAAGATCTATTGCTATCATAAAAGTGAAGAACACCGGGATAGTTAGTGGATTAATTTTTCGTTTCCATTTTTACCTATTATTTTAGCTTCTCTTTTCCTTCTAGTTATTTTGTTTGAATCAAAACTTTAATTTTAAATTTTGAAACCAAGTAGTGTTTTGGAGTTTTTCACTCATATTTCGACATCTAAGTGCTCGATCATTTATTTCAATCCCCCATTCATTTTGACCCGTACATGCATAAGCATAAAATTCAAGCAACGTCTTAGTTTATGTAGGCTAAAAACACGAAAATAATTCTATATATCAAAATCACTTTCGAACAATTATAATCATTTGCAAACAAGCATTGAATCTTAACGGTCTTGCAACACTACGTAAAACAATGAATACCTGCATCATGGTGGAGACCCAAAATCGACGGGCAAGGGAGTTAATTCCAATGAGTGTGGCGAGTGGTTGGGTATGAACCTTTTGCCAGAGCCATAAGTGATAAGCAATGCATATCAACAAGCTCAGAGGAACAAGAATCACATCTAAATACCATTTTCTCCATTCCATTTTTTCCAACTCTCTTGTTTCTTGCCTTTTCTCCTTGGTGTCTACTGCTGATTGTTGTTTTCTACTATGTTCTGTCTTTCATGCTACCCTCTAGGTTTGCCTTATATACACCATTCCATCTATTGACAGCCAAATGTCACATTTTTTTTCATTTCTGAAGAATGCATTTTCAATGTACATTAACGATATTCTTGCATTAGTGTCTAGGGAGTGGCACTAATTAATGACTTTTACTACATTAAGGTCAATTAAATCTTGATTAATGCTTAGTGGCCAATTTTTCACAAAATTTATTAGTGTCTACTCATACGATATGTGGAAAGCTAGTTTGAATTAAATATTTTTTCCGTCCTGCAATTAGTACCCATGCCTTTTATGTAAATGAATGGGATATCATTTTTTATACTAAAATCTTTTGGGCTAATTTGAGTTTACACTATAACTTTTTTTTTTTTTTATTTTACACCAAAAAGTTTATAAAAAATTTGACTTTACACAAATGTTGGATGGCAGTTAAGTTACCGTTAACTTATTTTTAAATTACACCAAAACCTTTGAAAAAACTTGTACTCGCCACTAGAACCTTTCTATATAATAATAATTATTATTTTTTTAAAAAATTTAAAATTTTATTCCAATCAAAAGAATACCAGAAGTGTTCCGGAAAGGATTACGAGTCACAAACCAACAACGACACTTTACTTTACAACCACAAATGCTAAACAACAAACCTCCTATCCCATATAATTATTGTTAATGTTGTCGTCGTTATTGTTATTATTATGCATTGAACTTAATATAAACATGATACACTAGTGTATTTTGTATACCAATATGAACAATATTAACGAGCATCCATTAAACTTAATATAAACAATATTAACGAGCATACATTAAACTTAAAATAGAATGATCAACTCTTATCACTCACTCCATAAACATGATACACTAGTGTATTTTGTCTACCAAACACACTTTCTTCCTTTGTTTGCTAAATATAACAATAATTTTCTTTTATGATAAATATATCAATAAGATACTGCATAATTATATAGTGACTGTCAAATTTCAGAGTACACGGATAATGCATGACAAAATTTATTAGTACATTATTTGGCGTACATATGTTTTTTTCTATCTATAAAATTAAGTGTTTGAACTCTCTTAACATTCCATCCCTCCTAGTTGCTTCAATAAAATTACAAAAAAGAAGGCACCAAAATTATATGCTCGTTCCACATATATGAATAGCTTTGTGTCGTTTTTTAGATCCAAACGCAGGAAGATACACAATTGACATAGGCACATATGCAGTGCCTTAAATCTCTACACTGAACCAACAAATTCTACGAAGAATTTGATTGCAAAAGGCAAAAGTCAAGCCGAATACGATGCATAATCCAACCACCACTAGACCAGCAACCCCAAACAATTCATGCGAAGATATATTTTGATAACTCAAACCAGTCAAGAAAGGTTCTGGTGTGTTAGGAATATCTGTTTAGATTTTGATCAGCAACATAATGACTTATCTTAACTCAGAAAGGTGGTTAGTACTCTTGGTTCACTTGAACACTGTAAAAGAGGAAAATCACTAAGTATGTTAGTCTACAAATTTTATATAGGATGTTAGGTCTCTGAATGTAATTTTTATATCTTTCAAGAAGACCAAGAAGAAGGCATCCAGCAGGAGAGTTCAACAAATTTTGAAGTTTTGAAGACTGCACAAGATTGCCGAAGACGAAGGTCATCAGATACCTATGTCCAGATATCTTAAATAAACAAGTGTTTTTTCAATAAACAAGTTTTGCAAAAGATATCTGAGAACACAAGGTTTCTGAACGAGGAAAAGTGCCCAAAGATATCTACACTCATATATCCTGGATAAAACTATGTTTATGAGAAACAATGTTTCAACAGGTATCTGGAGATGTGAAGGTCTCTGGAAAGGGACATGCAATGCTTCAGAAAGCGTGCATAGTTCCGTTGGCACTACAGGACAAAAATAGTACAATGCAATAAATGCGCAGACAGAGACATCTGAACAAAAGAGGAAATCTCTGAAAAGAGACAACGTCTTCTGCAGTACTATTTACAGATATCAATAGTTTGAATTTCATTAAGCCTAACAGATATTATTCAAACGGCATGATTTTCAACTATAAATATTAACACTTAGAATGCTTGAACACACACTGAGCACACCAAGAACTTACATCTACGAACTTATTCTTTCAAGCATACAAGCCTTCAATCTACTTATTCACTAGCTTACTGTTGTGACCAAGCTCTTGAATTCTAAGTAGCGCGAAAGTTCTAAGTGTCCTGATCCTTAACAAGCATTGCTATTTGTAAAGGAGTTGAATCAAAAGATCAAGTATCTAAGTTTCATTCTCTAGAACATTTAACATAGACTTGGGTCAGTAAAGAACATATCACCACACATTGTGAAGTGTGTTAAGTGATTCTTGTTCTATAGAGTATTCTTGCATAACTGAGAAAGTTATTAAGACTACTCACCTGACAAACTACCTTAACCAACACCTTAAACGGCGTGGAGTACAGGAAGTACTTAGTTTGGGAAACTAAGGAATAACTCCAAGGTTACTCAGCATAGGAAGTACTTAGTTTGGGAAACTAAGGAATAGCTCAAAGGTTTTTGAGAACAGGAAGTACTTGGCTGAGAAAGCCGGGGAATAACTCAGGGGGAACACTTGGTTGTGAAACTAGTGTAAAAGGAAATCAAGGGATAGGTTTATTGTAAGGAGAACTCAATATCTATCTTAGTGAATTTCATGTCCTGAGAAAGGGCGAGTGGATTAGTTGAGGGATTACGCCACCCTCAGATACCACTATAAAGATCTGTGTTATTTACTTTCTGCAACTTATTACTTGCTTTATTTACCTTGCTGAGTATTTACACACTTATATCTTGCTGAGCACGTGCACTTATCACAGAAAAGTCTTCCGCTCTCTGAAATTAAGTATCAGATATCTTAACAGATATCAGAGAAATTGTGTTTATCGACAAAAGTTGTAAAAGACTATTCACCCCCCCCCCCCTAATAGTCTTTTCCTTTGCCGTTATTTGGACCAACAAGTGGTATCAGAGCAAGAGGTTCCCAAGCCTTTTGCACTGAACCTAGATCCCAGATAAGTGCCCACTAACTGCTTTTCACCTATACTTGATTTGTCTGTTTAGTGTGTTTGCTGCAGGATGTCTTTAAGTGACGCTCCAATTCTCAAGCCAGAGAATTATGAGAAATGGAAGAACAAAATGATGCTCCACCTAAAAGCCATCAGTGACGAAATGATCGAAGTAATAAAGAATGGCCCCATAGTCATTCAACAACTCAAGCAGGTCATGGAGGTTTTCAATGGTAGAGACAGAGTTCCCACTGATGAAGAACCAAATGGTGGGTCCTCACAAATAGGTCCTTCAACCAGTGGAAGAGATACTGGTCAAATTGTTTATGAGCCAAAACCCAGAGAGTTCTGGACAACGGAAGATGCCAAGAGAAATCGACTAGATGGTCAGGCTTGCAATATCATCATACGTTCCACTCCAGAGCACATACAGTGTAAACTGTGGGGTGCAAAAACGGTGAAAGTGGCCTGGAAACTAATTGAAGAAATCTGTGCTGGCACTGAGAAAACAAGAGAAAATAAGTTCGAAGTTTTGAAGCTTAAATTCCAAAACTTTAAATAAGGTCCCACAGAGACTCTTGAAGAACTAGATTTCCGATTTACAACACTGATGAGTGAAATGGCTGCACTTGGTGAAAGTGAGAGATACTCTAACTCTGAAAAGGTTAAGACTATCGTGAGAAGCTTGAATCAAAACTGGGAACATACTCAGTATTTTTATTTCAACCAAGGAATGCCAAATATCACTCCAGTAGAACTCTTTTTCCACTTAGCTACTGTCAACTATGAAACTACTCAGAGCGAACAAAGAATTGCTGAGAAAGTTCACAATGTTGCTTTAGTAACACACGGTACTTCTGAAAAGAAGGATACCAAGGAAATGACTGAGGAAGATGCTCTTGCTGTAAAGCAATTTAGAAAATATGTCAGTCGGGAGATTGAGAGAAGAAAAGCCAAAGAGAAGCTGAAAAAGCATATAGGCTCAAACCATCACCAGTACAAGAATATGCAGCTGTCAAGCTCCCTGAACAAACCGGCTCAACAAGCATCTAGTACTGAGGAAGCAGAAATCGGAAACGATATCTGTTTCTATTGTCAGAAACCTGGTCATTTTAAAAGAGACTGCCCTGTTTTCAATAAGCTAAAGACAGGTGACAAGAAAGATAGAAGAAACTTCAAGAGAGGTCAGAGAGCTTTGCTCACTGAAAAAGGAAAAAGATTCAAGTCCAACTGGATACTCTTGATATTGAGTCAGAATTTGAGGAAGAAGACTCAGATGACTCCAAACTATCTTCTCCAGAATTATGTGGCATCACTCATGAATTGGTTGACTTTGGTCAAAAGAAAAAGGAATTATGTGGGGTTGCTGAGGAGATCTATCCAGATTGCTCCAACATTGAGCCTTGCCTAATGGTTGACGAGGCAACCAACATTTCTCAATTCATAAATTATGAGAGTGATGAGGAAGAAATCAGAAATTTAGAATATCTCAGAAGAGAACTTGATCTTTACAAAATAGAATTTCAAATGGTCCGAACTAGAGCCGACATTTTTGAAGAAAAAAAGAATTTCTTGAGAGGGAAAATTCACAATTACTCAAGATATATGAGAAAAAGGATCCTGAAAATGCATTTCTCAAAGCACAGATATCTGAGACGGAGAAGTTACACCGAAAGGCAATGGATATACTCCAAAAGGAAAATAAAGATCTTCTTTCTGAAAATGAGGAACTCAAGAAGAAAGAACTATCTTTACAATCCTATGCTAAAGCTAGTGACACTCTTACTGAAGTGCACTCTTATTTAAGAGACCCTTCAGAAAAGGGAGGACTTGGACTGGACACACAAACAAATAGCTCTACTAATCTGAATAAGAGTGACGAAAGAATAACGTTTGTTAGTGCTCAGCAAAATGGTTCTCAAATAACCTACAGCATTGGTTAGAAAGCTAAGGTTGTTGACAAAGGAAAGACAGTTGCGACCAAACCTTTGTGGGAAAAAACAAGTCCAAAAGAAAACTGTTGGGAATATTTCTGTAAAGAAACATAACATTGAAAAGTGTAATCACCCACAGTGCTATGTCTCTCAGAAAGGAAAAATTGCAGGAGCAGGCAAATTTTCCAACATCACGTTTTCTGGAAAGAAAGACGTTCCAGAGACTAGCAAAGCTGCTGAGAAGAGAACTCAGACAGCGCCAGGTGCTCGAAATGGAATTGGCTATAAAATCATCGGGAAACAACTCGCTCGTGAGTATAAACAAGAGCAAGAATGATGGATGAAAGCCAGGATTGCACATAGCAATCATCAGAAGTGGAAGAAAGAACAGGTTACGACCACTCTGAATGCTAGGGCTAGAAGAAGTTTGGCAAGGAAAGCTAAGTTTGCTGAAAAGCAGACTCAGCAATCTGACAGGTATCTGAAAGCACCACGAGGAGCACCAAGGAACACACCAAGAAGGAAAATAGCTTTAAATGATAATGACACTAATAATTCAATTCCTTCTTATGTTCCAACAAGACAAAAGAATACCCCAAGGAAGTTCATTCAGAAATGGATTCCTACAGGGAGATTCTTTAGTCCAGAAGGTTCCATTGTTTGAATGAGAGCCTAACTCCATGTTTCCTGTCTTATGCAGAACACTCTGAGGAAGAACCCGAAGTGGCATTTTGATAGTAGATGTGGGAAGCACATGATAGGAGACAAAGCAAATCTGATTAACTACAGAAAATGCGATAAAGGACCAATTATTAGATTTGCTGGAGGAGATGAAAATCTAACCATAGGTTTTGGCAATCTGAAGTTTGGAGCTCTTACAATCTCTAAAGTACTACATGTAAAGGGATTGAAATATAATCTCCTAAGCATGAGTCAATTGGTAGACAAAGGGTACACTGTAAAGATCAAGTCAAAACTATGCAAAGTAATTGACAATGAGTCAAAGCAGACAGTCTTGGTTGCTAGGCGAAAAGGAAATCTTTATGTTGCTGACTGGGCATCTGCCACAACTGAAGAATGTCTCATGGTGAGTCAATCTAGTCACACTGAAGAAAACTGGCTATGGCATAAAAGAATGAGTCACTTGAACTTCAAAACTCTGAACAAGCTAGCCAAGAAAGAATTGGTGGTTGGTTTACCCCAAAATGGTATATAGAAAAGATGGTATATGCTCAGCTTGCCAAATGGGAAAACAATCCAAAACATCTTTCAAGTCTAAAACTAGACACTCCAGTGAAAGGCCACTGCAAATGTTACACATGGATCTTTTTGAATCCTCTGTAACTAGCTATGCAGGAAAGAAGTATGGTCTGGTTGTTGTTGATGATTACTCAATATTCACTTGGGTTGTATTTCTCAAACATAAATATGATGCAAGGGTTGAGATGCCAAACTTGCTGAATAAGCTTGAAGTCATGAAAAATGACAAGGTATCTGTAATTAGAACAGACCATGGTACTGAGTTTGTGAACCATTACATAAAAGAGTTTTGTACCTGCAAAGGTATACAGCATCAACTATCTTCAGTAAGGACTCCACAACAAAATGGTGTTGCTGAAAGGAAGAATAGGACCCTAAAAGAAGCAGCAAGAACAATACTTGCTGACACTGAAATAAGTGAAATCTATTAGATTGAAGCTGTTAACACAGCCTGCTACACTCAAAATAGATGTTTGATTAACAAACACTATGACAAAACTCTAAGGGTGTTTGGTTGCAGATGTTTTGTTCTTAACAATGGAAAAGAATACTTGAGAACATTTCAACCAAAATCAGATGAAGGAGTATTTCTTGGTTATTCTCTGAATAGCAAAGCCTACAAAATCTACAACAAAAGAACGCAAAAGATTGAAGAATCTGTTCATGTAGTCTTCTACGAAGGAAACAAGAAAGTACTCTTGAATGAAGAACTCTCAGATAGGTTCAAAGAATTAATGATTAAAGATTCTGAAGAAGAATCCTCAAAGGAAACATCTATGTCATTCACTTTGAGGATGAATCTGACGATGAAAAGAAACCATTGCTTAGTAACAACCAAATGACTCTAACACATAATGAAGAATTTCCTATAAGAATTCTAGAAATGGAACAGGTTAATGAGAACCTTCATCATGAAGAGGTTTCTGAGAATGAGATTGCTGAAAATCAAATTCCAGATATCTCTAACACTGAAAAAGTGTCAGATATCCATGGCATTTCCCATGTGCCAGATATTTCTGATACTGCACAAGTATCCTATCAAGATCATATTGATTCACATTCAGATCAAAATGATATTGATCCTACTAGTTCAAAACCCATTATAAAATGGATAAGAAATCATCCTGCCAAGGATGTGATTGGTCCTTTAGACCAAGGAGTTAGAACTAGGAGAGCAATTGCTGACTCTCTTTATGGATGTTTCATCTCAAATATTGAACCTAAAACTATAGAAGAAGCATTGAAGGATCAAGATTGGATCTCTGCAATGCAAGAAGAGTTGGATCAATTTGAGAGAAACAAAGTCTGGAAACTGGTTCCATTTGTTGACGGAATATCTGTAATTGGAACCAAGTGGGTTTTCAGAAATAAAATGAATGAGTCTGGTGAAATAACCAGAAACAAAGCAAGGTTGGTTGCCAAGGGATTCACCCAGACAGAAGGACTAGATTTTGACGAGTCATATGCTCCAGTTGCAAGATTGGATGCAATTAGACTATTTCTAGCCTTTGCAGCTCATAATGACTTTAAAGTTTATCAGATGGATGTTAAAAGTGCATTCCTAAACGGTGAACTTGCTGAAGAAGTCTATGTTGAACAACCACCAGGCTTTGAGGTTTCCACAGAAAGTAGAATGGTTTATAAGCTTCAGAAAGCTCTGTATGGACTGAAACAGGCTCCGAGAGCATGGTATGATACTTTAGTCAAATACTTGCTAGAAAGTGGCTTCAAGAAAGGAGATGTTGATAAAACACTCTTTACTTTGAACCATAACGGGAAACTACTTTTAGTTCAAGTATATGTTGATGACATTATATTTGGATCTAAAGACAAGCAACTTTGTGAAGACTTTGCTGAGCTCATGAAAAGTAAATTTGAGATGAGCATGATGGGAGAATTAAACTACTTCCTAGGATTGCAAGTCAAGCAACTTAATGATGGAATATTCATTAGTCAAACAAAGTATGCAAATGATATGCTCAACAAAGTTTAATCTAAAGCCTTCTGAAAAGAATGCTAAGATACCTATGAGCATTGGAACCAAAATGACCTATACTGAATCTGACAAGAGTGTTGAAGAACACAAGTATAGGAAATTGATTAGGTCTCTACTGTACCTAACTGCAAGTAGACCTGATATTCAATATGCAGTTGGAGTATGTGCTAGATTTCAGACAAATCCAATGCAATCACACTACAACATTGCTATGAAAATATTAAGGTATGTAAAGGGTACTGTAGAAGTTGGATTGTGGTATCCAAAATACAGTGGATTGAGTTTAGTTGGCTATTCTGATGCTGACTATGCTGGATCATTGCTTGATAGAAAAAGCACCTCAGGGACTTGTCAATTTCTTGGTGCCAGATTAATATCATGGTTCAACAAGAAACAAAACTCAATTGCCACATCTACCACAGAGGCTGAATATATTGCTGCTAGATGTTGTGCTTCACAGATATTGTGGATACAACAACAACTCAAAGACTATGAGATCAATGAAGAGAAAACTCCAATTTTCTGTGACAACACAAGTACTATTGCCATAACTTAGAATCCTAAGTTTCATGCAAGAACAAAGCACATTGATGTTAGACACCAATTCATTAGAGACCATGTTGAAAAAGGCAATATAGAGATACTCAAGATTGGTACTGAAGACCAACTTGCAGATATCTTTACAAAGCCTTTGCAAGAAAGCAGGTTCTTAACCTTAAGACATAGTCTTGTGTTAATGGAGCTACCAAAGGAACTAAAAAGTTCTAATCTCTGAGACAGAAATTTAGAAAGAAGAGATAAGATATCTTGAACGATAATCCAGAATATCAAAGACAAAAGGTGAAACACATAGCAAAAAGATATCTGAGACGGGTACTCAGATATCAAAGGTTGAAGGGTAAAATGGCTATCTTATGATTTCTGAGACAGGTACTCAAATATCTAGATCACCTAGTGAGGGGGAACACAAAAGAGAAATGTGGTACAACTGTATTCAGTTAACTACATCTCTGGTGTTTTGTATCTTTCCATTTATATGTTAAGTTACACACGATCTACGAATCGACTACATAAGTCCAAAGACTGTCCCCTAGTCACAGAAAAGAGATGTGATTCAGAAAGCCTTACGCCAAATTTCATTAATTGGGCACAATTACAATTACTGATTGTGATCATTGCTGAAGAAGCAGTCGTGACCCTTGATGAAATGGGCGTTTGAACTTAACAGACGAGATCAATTCTTAGTAAAATAGTGGACTGAAAAAAACTCAGACGTGGCCCACTAAGAATTTAATGCAAAATGAATTTTACCCACGCCTATCTGCATTTGCACAGATACATATGTACAAAATCAATTTGTATGTATATGTCTGTTGAGAGTAAAATGCTATATATATAGGATTTTGGCAAAAGAAATCACTTTCGCCCAATCCTACATTTGCCCTTGCACAAAAACTTCAAAATACTCTCAAATCTCCCTGCAGTTTTCTCTGCAACTACAGATTCCTTCTTAGTTTTTCTGCAAAGAATTACTAATCCTTTACCCTAATCTCTTTCCAAGTTTCAAAAACTACTACTATTTAAAGAGATGGCTCCCAAACGTGCTTCTACTCAGAAATTCCAAGCTACTACCTCTGGTACTGCTGAAAGCAAGCACCAGTGTTAGTTATAACAAACAATCAGTTGACTGGAGAGTTCAATCCTGATCATTGGGCTTCAAATCATAGGATGATTTGGGGGTGGTGCCATGATTGAGGAATACCTTGTAGCTGCATACCTTGAACAAAAAGCTAACATACTTTATTTTGTTATATTGCTCTCGTCTAATGTTGAGGGGGAGTTCTGTAGTTTCATGCCTGTTATATTTGTTTGTTTCTAACAAGTTTGTTCAGGTGTTTCTAACAAGTTTGTTCAGGTGTGTTTTTGTGAAGAAAGACAAAGGGGGAGATTGAATAGTGCAGTGTTGACTGCAATGTTGTGTCAACATTGCAGACGACTTTGTTTACTGCACTTATACTGCGATTCTACGCAAGTTTGTCTTTATTCACTAACTACTGAGTGCAGGAATTGTCAAAAGAAGTATGATATGATGCCCATGATGAGTTCAAAGGAGATGAGTAGACAAAGAAATAAGAGGGAGTTTGAAAGTGCATATTTACAGCAATGTTGAGTTCTGTGTTGACTCAACATTGTCCATCAACATTGATCGATTGCACTTTATCTTTCAGTTCCCAACAAAGGATTCCTCTTGACTTGTTTAAATCCTACTTGTTCTATTTGACTAACAAACTGGTTTTAGCTTGTGTGAAGAAAGGTCAGAATTAATAAACAAAGTGCAATAAATCGATTAAGGGGGAGATTGAAAGTGCGATTTATTGCACTTTGTTTATTAATTCAACCTTTCTTCGTAACATAATCGGTTCAATGTTTGTAGTTGTTTTTCTATGAATATTTTGTAGGATATATCAAGTTGGGCTTAAACATGCTTAATGGATCAAAAGGAATCAATGAGCCCAAAGGAATGATATTGCTTGATGAAAGACTAAGGTTAAGGGGGAGATTGAAAGTGCAAGTTGCACTTGATTAGATAATCTTATCTTTCATGATTCAATTCAATATTTGTGTTTGTTGTTGTTGTTTGTGAACTGCAGGATTTCAATGTTGTGCAACATTGCGAAATAGTGCCGATACAATGTTGGAACAACATTACAGACAACAGCAGACAACATAGAAACAAGCAGGCCAATTGGACTGATGACTTGGACTGGAAGCAATCAATTCGAATTTCTGCAGGAATAAGGAAAGAGTTTGAGTTGCTTTGGACACAAGGAATGCAATCTAAAAAGAAGGAAAGAGTTTGACAAGTTATGGGCACCTTGAAAGAAAAGAAGGAAATAAAAGATTTTCTAGAGATAATCTTGGAAAGATTTTCCAGCCAGCCAGATACAGAGAAACAATGTTAGTTTCTTCCTGCTGAGATCCTGGATCATCACATATGTACAGGAAGAACATAGTTGCAAGAAGAATACAAGATTAAAGAGAGAATCTTTCAAGAAGATTGTTGAAGAAAGCAAGAAGGAAATATATTGTTGAAGACACTAATATGGGAATTTCCTTCTAGCTGAATATTGAAGAAAACAAGACAAAGAATATTGCCTTTGCTGAGATCCTATTGCCTTTCGACTTGGATGGGAGCTGTCGATATCTCGAGTATATATACAAGGATTCAGTCGAGCAATGAAAAAGCCTTTTTGATGATTAATCAAGATTTTATTAAAGAGTTTAGGCTTCTTGTTTTCTGCTAGCTTTAGAGTTTGTCTAAGAGTATTCATTGTTGGAATAACTCTTTCAAACATCGACCTAGAATTGCTTTTACTGTTAGTTCTTCTAGGGCTAGTTTTGGTTGTTTAATCAATCATCTGTGATTGTATTAAACCTAGTTGATTAGATCTACTTTTCCTGTCAGTAGATATTTTGCCTAAAGGCGTGGCCAACATTTTTATATATGTTGGCTTGCTAATAGAAGTTTCATTCATATTCATCCGCTGCGTTTTTGTTTACTGTGTTGAAAACATTCTTGAACAACATTGTCTGTTGATCTTGTTCCAAGTACCAATCCGGGATCCTACGTTCTAACAAGTGGCATCAGAGCCAGCCACCTAACTACTGGTGTCTGGATTTGGTACTACTACAATGGATGTTGCAAACTCAAGTGTCTACAGGCCACCTATGGTTGATGGATCGAACTACCACTACTGAAAAATCAGGATGAGGACATACATCAAGTCCATTGCAGGTCGAGCTTGGAGATCTGTTCTTGAAGGATTTGTCTGGCCTACTGAAGGACCTGATGCTGATGGAGATATTGTTCCCATACCTGAAGAACGCTTCACTGTAGGTGACTTTCTTTTAAGCTCTTACAATGAAAAAGCTTTAAATGCCATTTTTGGACATGTTGATGTTCATATATTTAAAATCATTCAAAATTGCACTACTGCTAAACAAGCTTGGGACTTACTTCAGAATCATTGTGACGGTGATAATAATGTCAAACAAACTAAACTTCGAATGCTTTGGTCAAAATTTGAAAATCTAAGAATGGAAGAAGCTGAAACCATTGATTCTTATTTTGAAAAGCTTTTGACTTTGTCTAATGATGTTCAACTTCTTGGTGATGCTATTTACAACAAGCAACTGATTTATAAAGCCATTCATTCTCTCTCTCTTCAAAATTTGACACTAAAGTTACTATTTTGGAAGACACTCACAATATGGCTACTATGGATTTTCATACCCTGATAAACAATTTGAAAAATTTTGAGATAATTGATAACGAAAGAAAAGGTACGAAAATCCTTAGTATGCCCCTTCACTCTAAATCTAAAGCTAAAGTTACTGAGCTTGAAAGCAGTAGTGATGATTCTGATGACATGACTGAAGAAGCCTACAATGACTTGGTTAGGAAAATTGAGAAACTTAGATTCAGGAAGAATTCTAATAGAGGCTCTTCGAGCAACTCAAAAGGAACTAGAAATTTCAAAAAGAAAACTGGTGTGTCTAACTCTAGCCCTAGTCTTAGTAAACTTAGTAAAGTTAGATGTTTTGAATGTCAAGGATGGGGGCATTATCAGAATGAATGTGCTAATACTCTTCGAAAGGAGAAAAAGACTATGCTTGCTTGTCTCAGTGATGTTTCAGATGACGAACATGAAGATAATGATCCAGAAGTTCATGCCAAAGCCCTATCTGCTGTTCTGAACAATGTTGAGAAACAATGTTGGTCCAACATTGATGGTCCAACATTGACAAAAGAAGTCTTTTTCGACTATGATGATTCTCAAAACTGTGAAACACTTTTCTGGACTAACCCTAAGGAATGTTAGGAATATCTGTTAGTTTTTTTGATCATTCATCACATGTTCTTATCTTTGCCAGAAAGGTGATTAAGTACTCTTGGTTCACTTGAACATTGTAAAAGAGGAAATCACTGAGTATGATTAGTCTAGTAAATCTTGTATTAGGATTATAGGTCTCTGAGTGTAATTTTTATTTCCAAGAAGACCATGAAGATCAATCCTAGCAATGGAGCTTTTCTGAAGATTACAAGACCGGAGATTGCACAAGATTTATGAAGACACCAAGGTTTAGTCTCACTCGGAAAGACTATGTCCTTAATCCTTTCTTAAGTGCATTTAGTTACTTTTGAAACATGATTCTGGAACATATGACATCATGAGTATGGAGAATGCAAACCATCAGAAAGGCTAATGTATCCGTTGAAGACTACAGGACAAGAAATAGTACATGTGCATTAATTGCATCGGCGTAAAAATTGCTAAAAACGATCCCTCTGAGATATGAGACAAGGACTTCTGAGTACTCATTTCAAGATAAGTATAGACTGAATTTGAATTGTGACTAACGGATAACATCCCAACGACTCTCTAATTCATCTATAAATATCACACACTTAGATGCTGAGAAATACGACCGAAGAACTATCTAACTTGCAAACTTACAATCTAGCAAAGTATTCTCTCAAGCACTCTAATACCCTTTTTGAAAGCTTTCTGTTGCTTGAAGAATCACTAGTAGTTCTAAGTTGTCCTGAACCTTAACAAGAGATTGTTATTCGTGAAAGAGTTGAACTATCAGATAACCTTTCTGAAGCTCATTCTCCAGAACAGACATCTATTACTTGGGTCAGTAAAGAGCAGATTGCCATACACTGAACAAGTGTATTAAGTAGTCTTGTTCTATTAGGCTCTCTGGAAACATAACTGAAAAGTTATACAAGAAGCCTCTCTGACAAACCTTATATCCAACACCATCAAGGCATGGAGTAGAGGAAGTACTTGATTTGGGAAATCAAGGAATAACTCCAAGGTTATCTGAGTAGAGGAAGTACTTAGCTCTAGGAGCTGGGGAATAACCTAGGGGGAACATTTGGTTGGGAACCATTTGTTTAGGAATCTTAGAATAGGATTTTTGTAAGGTGAACTCAATTATCTGTTCTAGTGAATTCTAGGTCTCAGAAAGACCGAAGTGGATTAGTTGGAGGATTACGCCACCTCTAGATACCACTATACTTGTTGTGTTATTTACCTTTCTGTATTTATCTTTCAGCAAAGCACACACACATACTTATTGTTTCTGCACTTACCTATCTTAAAGTCTTCCGCGCCGTGAATCTAAGTATCAGAAACCCCCCAGGTTTCTGAGAAACTGTGTTTATCGACAAAAGTTTTAAAATAATATTCACCCCCCCCCCCCAGTCTTTTACTTTGCCATTATCTGGACCAACAAGTGGTATCAGAGCAGGAGGTTCCCAAGCCTTCTGCACTGAACCTAGATCCCCAGATAGGTGAAGGAACTTTGTCCCTTTCTGAGGACTATATAATTTATGTGTTAAGTGTGCAGGTATGTCTTTGAGTGATGCACCCGTTCTGAAGCCAGAAAACTACGAGAAATGGAAGAACAACATGATGCTCCATCTGGAGGCCATTAGTGATGAAATGATCTATGTCATCAATGAAGGGCCTATCAAAATCAGACAACTCAAACAAGTCATTGAGGTTTCTGATGGAAGAAAAGCCTCAGACAAGGAAGATGAAAGCGAGGATGTGACTGCTAGTGATAGTGGTCGTGTTGCTCGTGGATGCATTATATATGAAGACAAGCCAAGAGAGCTCTGGACATCTGAAGATGCCAAGAGACACAGATTGGATGGTCAAGCTCGTAATATCATCATCAGATCGACACCTGAGCACATACAGTGTAAACTGTGGGGTGCTAAAACGGCGAAAGTTGCCTGGCAATTGATTGAAGAAATCTGTGCCAGAACTGAGAAAACCAAAGAAAACAAGTTCAAAGTTCTTAAATTGAAGTTCCAAAACTTCAAGCAAGGTCCCACTGAAACTCTGGAAGAACTTGATTTCAGGTTTACTACTCTTAACAGTGATATGGCTGCACTTGGTGAAAGCAATAGATACTCCTAGCCAGAAAAGATTAAGACTATTGTCAGAAGTCTCAATCACAACTGGGAGCACACTAAATTCTTTTATTTCAACCAAGGAATGCCAAATATTACTCCAGTAGAGCTCTTCTCTCATCTTGCTACTGTAGATTATGAGACAACTCAGAGAGAACAAACAGCTGAGAAGTTGCAAAGTGTTGCTCTAGTCTCTCAAGGTACTCCTGAAAAGAAAGATACCAAAGACACAACTGAAGAAAATGCTCTTGCAGTAAGACACATGAATAAATTTGTGAGTCAAGAGATTGAGAGAAGAAAAGCTAAAGAAAAGCTGAAAAAGCATCTTGGCCCAAACTATCATCAGTACAAGAACATTCAACTAAACAACTCTCTGAAGACCCCCATTCAGAAAGGTGTTAAAACTAAATCAGCAGAGATAGGAAATGATATCTGTTCTATTGTCAAAAGCCTGGTCACTTCAAAAGAGATTTCCCTGCTTTAAACAAGCTCAAGACAGGTGACAAGAAGGACAGAAGAAATTACAAAAGAAATCAAAGGGCCTTACTGACTGAAGAAAGGAAGAAGATTCAAATCCAACTTGATGCTCTAAATATTGAGACAGATTCTGAAGATGGAGATTCAGATAACTCAAACCTACCATCACCAGAATTGTGTGGAATCACCCACGACGTAATCGACTTCGGCCTTAAGAAGAATGAAATGTGTGGAGTTGCTGAGATTGCTGGTCCAGACATCTCCAACATTGAAATGTGTCTTATGGCTGATGAGGTAACTAACATTTCACAATTTCTGTACTATGAGAGTGATGACGGAATTGAGGATCTGGAGTTAATCAGGAGTGAATTGGATCGTTATGAGAAAGAATTTCTGGAAGCACAATCCAAAACCAGAATTCTAGAGGAAAGCAAAGAAACTCTTGAAAAAGAGGTTTCTAAGCTAACCAGAGTATCTGAGAACAAGAACGCTGAAATAGCCCTTCTGAAATCTCAGATATCTGAAAATGAAAATTCTCACAAACTAGCCTTGGATGAACTTACTAAGAAAATGATGAAGCTGCTTTCTGAGAATGAAGAACTCAGAAAGAAAGAGCTATCCTTCCAATCTTATGCAAAGGCTAGTGACACTCTCACTGAGGTTCAATCCTATCTAAGAGATCCCTCTGAGAAAGGTGGACTTGGACTCGATGAACAATCGAGTAATTCATCTCCTCTGAAGAAGAGTGATGAAAGGTTGACCTTTGTAAAAAGTCAACAGAATGGTTCTTCAACCACCTATAGCATTGGTCAGAAAGCTAGGGTAGCTGACAAAGGAAAAGGAGTAGCAACCCAACCTTTGAAAGAACAACAAGTTCACAAGAAACTTGTGGATAAGGTTTCTGAAAAGAAATACAACCCTCAGACATGTAACCATCCACATTGCTATATTACTAGGAAAGGAAGAATTGCTGGAATAGGCAAATTCTCTACTGTACCATTTTATGAAAATAAAGATGGTGCAGAAACTAGTAAGGCTTCTGAAGACCGCATTCAGAAAGCCAAAGGTGTTCGAAATGGCATTGGCTATCGTGCTATTGGAAAAGTCCTTTTACAACAATATAAGGAAGGACAAGAACAATGGTGCAAGGCTGATATTGCACGTAGCAATAAACAGAAGTGGAAGAAATCTCAAACCACTGAAAAACTGAATGCCAAAGCTAGAAGGAACCTGGCCAGAAAGGCTAAGTTTGCTGAAAAGCAATCCCAGAAACCCAGGGTCCAGAAAGCACCAAAGGGAACACCTAGAAACACCCCAAGAAGGAAGATTGAGATCAAAATTACTGATTCTATTGTTTCTCCTTCTGATAAAGTTAGACAAAAACAAACCCCCAAGAAATTCACTAAAATATGGATTCCTACTGGAAGAATGTTTAGTCTAAGTGGTTCTATCTCTGAGGCAAGAACCTAACTCCTGTTTCCTGTTTTGTGCAGAACGCCTCTTGGACTAAGGCTCAATGGCTATTTGATAGTGGATGCGGAAAGCACATGACAGGAGACAAAGCAAATATGGTCAATTACAAAGCTTGCAACAATGGACCAGACATCAGATTTGCTGGAGGAGAATTAAATCCCTCTCTGGGATTTGGCAACGTCAAATTGGGATCTTTAACAATTACTGACGTATTACATGTTAAGGGTTTGAAATACAATCTATTTAGCATGAGCCAGTTTGCAGACAAGGGATTTACTGTGAAATTCAAAGCAAAGTTTTGCAAACTTATTGACAATGAGTCAAAGCAGACAGTCTTGGTTGCTCGGCGGAAAGGTAGTCTTTATGTTGCCGATTTGGACATCTGCCACAACTGAAGAATGTCTCATGGTGAGTCAATCTGGTCACACAGAATAGCACTGGTTATGGCACAAAAGAATGAGTCACTTGAACTTCAAAACTCTGAACAAACTTGCCAAGAAAGAGTTAGTGGTTGTCCTTCCCAAAACATCTTTCAGAAAGGATGGTATCTGTTCTGCCTGTCAGATGGGGAAACAATCTAAGATTTCTTTCAAGTCCAAAACCAGACACTCTAATGTTAGACCACTGCAACTATTACACATGGATCTTTTTGAATCATCTGTAACTAGTTATGCAGGAAAGAAGTATGGTCTGGTTGTTGTAGATGAGTTCTCAAAATTCACTTGGGTTGTCTTTCTGAAGCATAAATCTGATGCTAGGGTGGAGATACCAAACTTGCTAAATAAGCTTGAAGTCATGAAAAATGACAAGGTATCTGCAATCAGAACAGACCATGGTACTGAATTTGTCAACCAGTACATAAAGGAGTTTTGTAAAGAAAGGTATACAACATCAACTTTCCTCTGTAAGAACACCACAACAAAATGGTGTTGCGAAGGAAAAATAGAACCTTAAAGAAGCAAAGAAGGACAATCTTTGGGACATCGAAATAAGTGAAGTTTATTGGGTTGAAGTCAAACACAAGATACACTCGTAATGTATGTTTGATAAACAAACACCATGACAAGACCCCTTATGAGCTCTTGGTTGGTAGACCCCGTAATATTAAACATCTGAAAGTGTTTGGTTGTAGATGTTTTGTTCTTAACAATGGAAAAGAGTATCTAAGAACATTTCAACCAAAGGCAGATGAAGGAGTGTTTCTTGGTTATTCTGTGAATAGCAAAGCTTACAGAGTATACAACAAAAGAACAAAGAAGATTGAAGAATCAGTTCATGTTGTATTCTATGAAGAAAGCAAGAAATCACCCGTTGATGATGAACTCTCAGAAAGGTTCAAGGAACTAATGTTAAAGGATTCTGAAGAAGAACGCTCAGAAAGGAAAAACATCATTATGGAAAGTGAGGATGACTCTGACGAAGAAAAGCATGAAATGCCTAGTAACAACCAGATGATTCTCAGACATGATGAAGAATTTCCTATGAGAATTCCAGAAATGGAAACTGAAGATGTTCATCAGAGAGCTAATTCTGGAAATGACCTCTCTGACAGGCATGTCCCAGAAAGCCCTCACACTGAGCAAGTGTCAGACATTCAACGCCCTTATGTGGTACAAAATGTCATAGATACTGAAGAAGTATCAAGTCATAATCATAGTGATTCACACTCAGATCACATAGATGTTGACCCTACTAGCCCCAAACCCATGATGAGATGGATCAAGGATCATCCTGCAAAGGATGTGATTGGACCAATCAATCAAGGTGTTAGGACTAGGAGAGCAATAGCCGAAAATGCTAATTCTCTCTTTGGATGTTTCATCTCAAACATTGAACCTAAAACTATTGAAGAAGCATTAAGAGACCAAGACTGGATCTCTGCAATGCAAGAAGAGTTGGATCAGTTTGAAAGAAACAAAGTCTGGAAACTAGTTCCATTTGTAGAAGGAATATCTGTGATTGGAACCAAGTGGGTTTTCAGAAACAAGATGAATGAATCTGGTGAAATAACCAGAAACAAAGCAAGGTTGGTTGCCAAGGGATTCACCCAGACTGAAGGTTTAGATTTTGATGAGTCATATGCACCAGTTGCCAGATTGGATGCGATAAGACTCTTTCTGGCCTTTGCAGCTCATAAAGACTTTAAAGTTTATCAGATGGATGTCAAAAGTGCATTCTTGAATGGTGAACTTGCTGAGGAAGTCTATGTTGAACAACCACCTGGTTTTGAAGATTCCTCAGAAAGTAGAATGGTCTATAAACTACAGACTGCTCTATATGGACTGAAACAGGCTCCAAGAGCATGGTATGACACTTTGGCCAAATACCTTCTGGAAAGTGGTTTCAAGAAAGGTGAAGTTGAAAAAACTTTATTTACCTTAAATCATGATGGGAAACTGCTCTTAGTTCAAGTATATGTTGATGACATTATATTTGGATCTAAGGACAAGAAACTTTGTGATGACTTTGCAAATCTCATGAAAAATAAGTTTGAGATGAGCATGATGGGAGAATTGAACTATTTCCTAGGATTGCAAGTCAAGCAACTCAATGATGGAATATTCATTAGTCAGACAAAGTATGCAAAAGACATGCTCACAAAGTTCAATCTTAAGCCCTCTGAAAAGAATGCTAAGATACCTATGAGCATAGGAACCAAAATGACCTATACTGAATCAGATAAGAGTGTTGAAGAACACAAGTATAGGAAATTAATAGGTTCACTACTTTACCTCACTGCAAGCAGACCTGATATTCAATATGCAGTTGGAGTGTGTGCTAGATTTCAAACAAATCCAATGCAATCACACTACAACATTGCTATGAAAATATTAAGGTATGTGAAAGGTACAGTAGATGTAGGTTTGTGGTATCCTAAAGAAAGTGGATTGAGTTTGGCTGGTTACTCAGATGCTGATTATGCTGGATCAATGCTTGATAGAAAAAGTACCTCATGAACTTGTCAGTTTCTGGGAACTAGACTTGTCTCATGGTTTAGCAAGAAACAAAACTCAATTGCAACTTTTACCACAGAGGCTGAATATATTGCTGCTGGTTGTTGTGCAACACAAATTTTGTGGATTCAACAACAACTCAGAGACTATGGACTCAATGAAGAGAAAACTCCTATTTTCTGTGACAACACAAGTGCTATTGCAATCACATAGAATCCCAAGTTCCATGCCAGAACAAAGCACATTGATGTTAGACACCACTTCATCAGAGACCATGTTGAAAAAGGCAATATAGAGATACTCAAGGCACAGAAGACCAACTTGCAGATATCTTCACCAAGCCCCTACAAGAAAGCCGGTTCTTGACCTTAAGACATAGTCTTGGGTTGATGGAGTTGCCTAAGGACTGAAAAATGTCCTGAATCTCTAAAGTCTGAGTAAGCAAGGTAGAAAAGAAGTAGGCTTCTGAGAACATGCTCTCAGAAAGCCAAGTTGTTAAGAAGTGATGCAAAGGTTTCTGAGTAGCAACACTCAGAAAGGCAAAACATTTCTGGAACGGGTATCCAGAAAGGCAAAGGTTGGTACACACTCAATGAGTAAATAAGACTAGAACTTACTTACTAAGAGTGGGTCAAATACATTCAAACAACTGAAGTTTCTGATTCTTGAATTCATGAAACTATTTAGTCATAAAGAGAAAAGACACATAAAGCCCGAAAAACATAAGTTCTGGGAGTCAAACATGTCCAATGTCTTGTATTTTTACCATTTTCATGATAAACAATATATAGATAAGGACTTGACACTCAGAATGATAAGCTCAAACGATTAAGTGTTCCTACTCTTTACTAAGTGACACAATGAATGTAGCATATTAAAAATCCATCAAGTCGGTACATTACCATTTGTTGATTGATATCATTACAAGATATTCAATATAAGCCCTTGATGCATAAACGTTTGATCTCAACGGTTGAGATTAAAACAAAGCAAGTAATGTCTGTTGAGAAATGCAGACATGGCCCACTACGCATTTAATGAAGTACAAAGGACGTACCACGCCTATGCAGATGCAAAGACACGCATTCATATTCAGCTATATGTATGTTGTATCTATGTACATTTTGTTTGCTATATATATAGGATTTGGGCAAAAGGCAAACACTTTTACCAATTCCGAAATTTTCAAACTTGCATCAAAATAGCAAAATCTCTCAAGATTTCTGCAAAACTTCTTCTGCAACTCAACTTCTTGTGCTTAGTCTTCTGAAAAGATAGACTAATCTCGATTATTCTTGCAAAACCCATCTGTAAACACTCACTCAAAGACTCTATATAAGAGATGGCACCAAAGAAGATGACCACCAAGAACCCTAAGGCCGCATCTTCTGCTCCTGCTGAAAAGCAAGGAGGAAAAGAACTCAAGGTGTTGAATAAACGCCTTCTAGGAGAGTTTACCCCTTCTGACTAGAATCCAAGTCACAAGATGAATTGGGGAGCTTTTCTTGTGAAGAAATATGTTTCTGCAGTCATTTCTTCAAAAGTAGATAGAAAACTGATATTGGGAATGTTGAAAAGTTCCCATATCTACAAGTTTCTGTGTGCTGCACCTAGTGGACTATCCACAATGGATGTGTTGGAGTTCTACAAAAACTCCAAAATCTTCACAAAAGTTGTGAATGATGTAGAAGAGAAGTACATGCAGACTGAAGTTCAAGGACAAGAAATTGTCCTAGACTGCAAGACTTTCTGCAACTTATTCCGATTGAAAAATCGAGGAACAATCGATGACATCAACATCAGGGATGCCTCCATGATTCAAAGTTTTAAGGAGCTATTTGAGGCAATCCAGATTGAAAATGCAAAGGGTTGCCCAGTAAACTTTGTTCTGAAAGCCATCAGAACCAGTCATCTCCAGAAACACTGGAGTACTTTGGCTCTTATTCTGGTCCGTTGCTTTGATGGAAACAAAAGGTGGAGTAGACCAGATAAGCATGGAGAGATGGATGATGATGCATCTTCTGAATAAGAAGCATGAAGGGCAGGAAACCCACTTCAATTGGGGGAAGTACGCCTTCAACAAATTTCTTGGGCACATTGAGGAATTTGAGCCTAAAATCATCAATGGCCTTGCTGAGACAAAGGCCAATATGCATTTTGGTCTCAGAATTTGCTACATTCTGGAAACAATGGGAATAACTCTCAGAAAGAGACAAGAAATCCCAGTCACCAACTCTCTTTTCAGACATGCCTTTGAAGAAAAGGAGAGAATTGCTGCTGAGAAAGCTCAGAAGAGCTTGAAGCTGCCCAGCAAGGTGAAGAGGTCTCTGAGCAAGCTCCTGCTCAACCTCCAGTTGCCAAGAGAAAGAGGACTCAAAGCAAGAGAGCCTCTAAGTCCCAAAGTGTACAAAAAGCACAACCTTCTGGAGACAAGATCTCAGAAGATGTTGTTCGGCCAGAAAGGCAACACCAGAAAGCCCCAAGAATTCTGAGACAGGCTGCTCCAGAAATCTCCAGAGATGATAGAAATATCATAGATGGGTCAGCTCCCAATCTGGACAGTGACTCTGATGATGATGTAGTACTTACACAAGTATTCAAAAAGTCCATGGAGGAGCATCAAGCTCAGCCCCTCAGAAAGAAAGGAGCCCCTCTGTCCAGCAGGAAGACGAAGGCCTGGATGAGGAAGATAGAGTGATGGAAGATGTTGACATTGCTTCCACATTCACAATGCCAGCACTTAACGTGGCTGAAGAAAACCCTGTTCTTGAACAGGTTCCTCAACCTTCTGAGAGAGCTCAACTCTCAGAAAGGGATCAAACTGAGATGGAGACTCAGAAAGATATTATAGAGGAGACCAACAATGAGCAAAGAGAGGCTGTGGAAACTCCACTAGTCCAAGAGACCCAAACTCAGCCTGACTCTATTCAGGTAACAAAAGTAGTTTGTATCTAACTTGTCAACATTAAAATGTACTCATAAGCTTCATTTGTTACAGGCCAACTTGGAGACACAATTTCAGGGGGAAGAAAACTTGTCCACTCCCTTGAATCAAGAAGAGGTTACTCCAACCTCAGAACATCAAGAAGAGCCTGTTCCACAGGTAGTAAAGTTATCTCTGAACAAGAAATAACTAACTTAAAATTGCTCTAATCTTATGTTCTGATATTCTTAAATGTCTCTTATTAGGCTACAACTGAGAAAGTAGTGGAGGTGGAACCAACACCCCAACACCAAGAGTTTCCAGAGGCTGAAAAGCACTCTGAGGAAGTAGTTACTGAGCCTTCTGTTGAGAAGGTAAGTATCAGTAAACTTTCCTTAAGAAAATTTTGGTAAAATTCACTACTTAATCAATATGTTTGTTCTATCTTACAGGCTCAATCAGAAGAACACTTGGACGAAGAGAATGTGATCTTATCTCCTCCAAGAGAAACTAAAACTGCTGAACAAGCAGTATCTGAAGAAAAGGTTCCAGAAACCCCCAAGGTTTCTGAGAAAGATGCCACTGAGCTTCCTCACTTGGAAGTAAGTGAAGTCTCAGAAAGCATTTTTCCACTTATCTTTTCTGATAACAAGTTTCTAAACATATTTGATTCTATTTCTCAGGTTCAATCAGAAAGACAGGATGCTGAGGATCAGACTTCTCCTCACATCAAGGTATCTGAGGCCTCTGTGCCCAAACAAGCAGAAGTCCAAGCAAATGAGCCTAGTGTTTCTACACATGTATGCTCAGAAAGCTTACTTTTGCACACAGATACTAACACAAGTAGTTTGAACAAAACTAACTTGATCCCTTTCTACACAGGCTCAAAGTCTAGTGCCACTCAACTTACTCCAAGCCTTTAAGAAGCACGCTCTCATGAAACATCTAAAGTGCTTCAGACAATGGCAGAAACTCAGAAAAGGCCGATCTTTCTGAAATTGCAAGAGTAATTGACATCCCAGAGAAAAGGGCCATAGCAATCAATCCGGAAGACCATATCCATGTTATGTTTCCCACAGAATCATATTCTTTTGCCACTCTGATGGATGATAACTTCTTAAATGAAGTAGCACAAAGACTCCTAGCAGACTTTCAAGCTGCTGATGCTCAAACCCAAGAGCAGATGGTGACCCATCCTGCCTTGCCCAGCTAGCTCACAACCTACCCTTCTGAGCAAGAAGAAGTAAATGGGAGGATGATCACACTTCCTAATGTGATCAACCTGGTTTCTGAAGATGAGGAGGAAACTGATGAGAATGACTACCAAGAACCTCCTTCTGAGCATCCAAGTCAAGAAGACAAGAAAAAGGATGATGATGATGATGATCAGAATGATGATCCCCAACCTGGAAACGATGGGATTCAGAAAGTTAGCAAAGGAAGTGCAGAAAAGGCTACTCCTTCCAATGCTCAGAAAGCCCCATCATCATCACCACCAAAGTCTCATCAAAATACCCAACAGGCTGAACAAGACACAATTGAAGAAATCACACATCGAAGTTCGTGGATTGAACAACTCAGATCTAAGTTGGAAGAGGAGAAGAGAATCAACTTAGAGTGTCAAGCTCTTATTGAAGAAAAGGAAGCCAAACTTGAAAAGCTCAGAGAAGCTAATGCTAAGGAACTGGCACTCCTAGATGAGCAAAGGTTGTTGAAAAATGCCATCGTTGTCACCGTCATGAGATAGATGCCATGGATGACAATGATGATGAAGAGCATTATGCTAAGGCTGCATCAGAAAGACCTTCTACTTCTCAGAAGGCCATCATACTCAAAGGCAAACAAAAGATTGCCACTCTGCAAACAATCCAAGAAAAGGTTTATGAGAGTGATACTGAAATAAACCCAAACTTGATCTCCCAAGCAGAAGATGAGAGGCTAATCACAAAGGAAAAGCTAGCCCTTCTGGCTCCTCAAATTTTCTCTGCTCCAAGTGCTTCAAGAAGTGATGAGCACAGGTCAAGAACAACTGTTTTCTTGGAACTAAGAGACAGACTTGTTGCTCAAGACAACCAAGTCCTACAGTCAGTCCCAGAAGAGATGAAAGATTTGGCTGCTGCATTGCTAAATAGAGCAACCAGCATAGCTCTCTCTCAGAAAGACTTAGCTCTAATCAGGGAAGAAGACTGCAACAATGCCAATCAAGCACTAACAGATGCTACCTTTGCTACTCAACAAGCTGAGGCTATTCTAAAGCCTCTTGAAGAGCTCAACAAAAAAGAGCAAGTGTTGGTTAGGCAAAACAAGGACATGAAAGAAGAAATCCAAGAATTGGTCAGGGTGCATAACAACCTCCAGAAGAACTTTGAATCACTCTCTGAAGCTTATGCTATCATGAGTCAGTCATTCATGACTAAGGGGGAAGGAGAGATGCCTCAGAAAGGCAGAGGAAGAAAAAGAAAACAATCAAATCTCCCCTCCTCAAGTCAACTAGTCATTAAGGACACCACTGGAGACACCCCTGCTGAAGAAGTTATTCCAGATCAACCAGCCATAAAGCTGAGAAGTATGGTCACTAGGGGTACCAAGTCCCTTAGGATCTCAGATGGGAACAACCAGAAAGCTTCTGAAGAAGAAAATCAAGAAGAAGGTGAGGTAAGAGGTCAAGAGAGCTGCAAGCCTCACAACTGGAACATCAATGATGATGATGAGGATGAGTCTGATACAGATGAGCATCCAATTCACAAAAGAAGAAGGCAAGCAAGCCCCTTACAACCTCCTCTGCAGCAAGGCCATTAGCAGCCAGAACCCCCCTTCTGGAAATACCAAGTCAATTCAAGGGACTTCCACCAAAGACAAATTCAAGGCAGAAGAAAGAGTCACAGGATCTCTGACGAAGGCCACCAATGTAAAGGCTAGAAGGGATATTCAGTTTGGCAGAGCAAACAAAGAAACTCATCAAGAAAAGCCAACTGATGCCCACATTGAGTATGTGAAGACCAGTAATGAAGAGTCTTCATATAGGTGCATTCTGAACAAGAAAGGGTATTGGATTCTGGAACTGTAACATCTACTTGTCAATGATAAGTTTCAAACTCCCATCTTCAACCAGATCTTAAAATGGAGTGAAGGCAAGCCAAATTTGCTAAAACATGAGCACCTTCATGCCTGGCTAAACTTTGAGGTTGAAAAGAGAAATGATGCCAGAAAGATGGACCTTTCTTTTCCTTGTCCTTACCCCAAGCCAGAAGATGTGCACAAGACAAGAAAACTGGATGGTAGCTACAGCAAGCAGAACAAGCTAGGTGTTCATCCCTATGAGTCATTCTACATGATAAAGGATGAATATCTGGATGATATTCATTATCTGGAAGAAATATACAAGTATTTCAACCTATCTGAGCTGCAAGTAGACCATGCCTGGGTCTGGGGAAAATACTACTGGGTCAAACACTTTCTGAAGAAAAACTACAATCTTGGCAAGAGTTACCATGAAATTTGTATCTTATCCAGAAAGACAGAACTTTCTGTCAGAAGGATACTTTATGACTATGTCCAAGAATGCAGAAAAGTGGATGATTATGTCAACTGATCCAGAAAGGGTGCTGAAGAACTTGAGGTTTCTGAACCTAAGTTATTTTTGAAGACTTGAAGACTAGTATCTTAGAATGTTTACTTGGAGCTTGGACTCTCCTGTTGTTCTAATCTACTTAGTATGTTTTGTTACTTTTGTAATCTTGTTGTTTGTCTCTAAACTTTATCTATCTGTAAAAGTTGCATCTTACTCAGTAAACTGTACCTATCTGAAGATCATACTCTCAGATACATTTTAATAGATGACAACTTATCAGCAAAGGTCACTTCTTGTGATTTGGTTGATGTTTACTTTCTGCACTTAATTCAACTAAAATTGAATATCATTTGAAATGATTAAGTGGTGGATTATTTTCTCTTCCAGGATTACAAATTTGTAATAGGACTTTAAAAGATAGTCATGGATGACTGATCAAAAAGGGGGAAATTTGTTAGGAATATCTGTAAGTTTTTTGATCATTCATCACATGTTCTTATCTTTGCCAGAAAGGTGATTAAGTACTCTTGGTTCACTTGAACATTGTAAAAGAGGAAATCACTGAGTATGATTAGTCTAGTAAATCTTGTATTATGATTATAGGTCTCTGAGTGTAATTTTTATTTCCAAGAAGACCATGAAGATCTATCCTAGCAATGGAGCTTTTCTGAAGATTACAAGACCGGAGATTGCACAAGATTTATGAAGACACCAAGGTTTAGTCTCACTCGGAAAGACTATGTCCTTAATCCTTTCTTAAGTGCATTTAGTTACTTTTGAAATATGATTCTGGAACATATGACATCATGAGTATGGAGCATGCATGCCATCAGATTGGCTAATGTATCCGTTGAAGACTACATGACAAGAAATAGTACATGTGCATTAATTGCATCGGCAGAAAATCCGCTAAAGCACAATCCACTCTGAGATATGAGACAAGGACTTCTGATTACTCATTTCAAGATAAGTATAGATTGAATTTGAATTGTGTCTAACGGATAACATCCCAACGACTCTCTAATTCATCTATAAATATCACACACTTAGATGCTGAGAAATACGACCGAAGAACTATCTAACTTGCAAACTTACAATCTAGCAAAGTATTCTCTCAAGCACTCTACTACCCTTTCTGAAAGCTTTCTATTGCTTGAAGAATCACTAGTAGTTCTAAGTTGTCCTGAACCTTAACAAGAGATTGTTATTCGTGAAAGAGTTGAACTATCAGATAACCTTTCTGAAGCTCATTCTCCAGAATGGACATCAATTACTTGGGTCAGTAAAGAGCAGATTGACAAACCTTATATCCAACACCATCAAGGCGTGGAGTAGAGGAAGTACTTGATTTGGGAAATCAAGGAATAACTCCAAGGTTATCTGAGTAGAGGAAGTACTTAGCTCTAGGAGCTGGGGAATAACTTAGGGGGAACATTTGGTTGGGAACCATTTGTTTAGGAATCTTAGAATAGGATTTTTGTAAGGTGAACTCAATTATCTGTTCTAGTGAATTCTAGGTCTCAGAAAGACCGAAGTGGATTAGTTGGAGGATTACGCCACCTCCGGATAACACTATACTTGCTGTGTTATTTACCTTTCTATATTTATCTTTCAGCAAAGCACACACACATACTTATTGTTTCTGCACTTACCTATCTTAAAGTCTTCCGCGCTCTGAATCTAAGTATCAGAAACCCCTGTGTTTCGAGAAATCGTTTATCGACAAAAGTTTTAATAGACTATTCACCCCCCTCCCCTCTAGTCTTTTACTTTGCCGTTATCTGGACCAACAAGGAATCAGTTTCTACTAATGTTTTGTGTCTACATGGTTCAGTTGATCTATCTGCAGATTATCATTGGGAAGAGCTGAAACTGATGAATGAAAACAATGTTGAGTCAACATTGACATCAACATTGTCTGTTTTCGAAACTGTCTCTTCTAATGTCTCTGTCCAGAAAGGCACTGTACCCAAGAATAAACAGATTGTTGTGCAATCTTGAAAGTTCTGACACTACTCCGAGAAAACCGACATCGAACTCGAAAAGGTGTCTAAACCAAGAACTCCAGCTGGTGTACAAGGAGAAATTATCAATGCTGACATCAATGATGACACAACATTGAGCTCAACATCACAGGCAGAAATTCCATCTAACGGTACCCATGAGATGAGCATGATAGGCGAACTCAACACTCCTATGGCTAATGGTCTTATGCTCAGCAGAATCGATGTTGGAGATGATGTTGACCCAACATTGTACAGAACAATGACTCACAGCTTTCTATATCTATCAACCAGCATACCTGACATCATGTTTTATGTGTGTGTTTGTGCCAGGTATCAGTCTAACCCTAAAATCCCACACCTGATTGTTCTTAAAAGATTTTTCATATATATATCGAGAACTGTTAATCTTAGATTATGGTATGCATGTGATGCAAACACTAATCTAGTGGGATTTAGTGATTCTGATTGGGCTGGTGATCTAGATGATAGAAAATACACTAGTGGAGGTTGCTTTTATCTTGATTCTAATTTAATGTCATGGTATTGCAAGAAACAGAACAACGTGTCACTCTCATATGTTGAATCTGAACATGTAACATCTGGGAGTTGTGTTACTCAATTGATATGGGTGAAAAATATGCTGCATGACTTTGGTCGACAATGTGATACCTTGTTGATGTTCTGTGATGACCTTAGTGCCATAAATAATTTTAAGAAGCCTGTTTTGCACTCACGCACGAAACACATAGACATTAGGCATAATTTTCTTAAGGATATGGTCAATCTTCAAGTAATAATCATACAACACTTAGATACAACCAATCAACTTGCAGATATTTTTACCAAGCCTTTAGATTGTGAGAGATTCTTCAGTCTTAGGAGATCTCTTGATTTGTGCTCTTTGTGATCTTCGATGTTGAAACCAGTGTTGACTCAACATCACAGTCAACACTGGCTGCATAAAAGTGATGCGTTTTTTGTTGCCTTCTGATTTTTTTTAAATTTTTTGTGTGTGTGTGTCTATGTGTTTTCTGTGCTTCTGTACTGGTCTATGGCTGTTCCTGCTTTGTAGCTTACAGTGGTGATGCTTAGGGTTTGAAAGGCTATTTGAAACCAAGGTTGAAAGGGATCGAGTCTATTGTGTGTTTGCTTTATGTAAAACCCACTTTTGCTGCGTTTTGGCTATTTTTACTCGTACCTTGACTCGCACTTGATGTTGCCTCCTGTCCTTTATGCTTAATAAATCTAATGAATTATGATAAAAAGGGCTCGAAGTGTTTCCGTCGAGGATCGTGTTGGGCAGGTTTCAAATACTATCCAGATATCGACGTGGCCAATGTGTCATATGTCGTGAGGGTTGATGGCCTGTACTGGAAACCGACACGCACAAAAGTGCCGATTCTCGTAATGCTGCTGGTTCACTTTCTGAGTACCAAATTACCCAATGTGGTCAAACGAATGATTTTATGCCATGAGACGTGTGTTTGCCTAACTCCGCATAGGCTTCGGCTTTGGAGTGGATTCATACGTGTTCCAATTATTTGACATGGTTCACGGTCTCATGGTCACCCCCACTCAAACTTATGCTAATTGTTCAATTTACTTTTTGAGGCAATGTTGAGTGTGTTTCTTTGGTATTCCTTTCTCTCTCTTTTTGCTCGCAGATCGGTGTTAATCGAATCTGCACATTTTGAGACTTGGTTTCCTGGCTGACTTACATTAAGAGTGGTCTGATTTCCCGATGTTGTCATCAATGTTGAGTCAACATGCTGGTCAACATTGGCTGTCCTTGGAGTACTTTGTGACTTATATTTCCTCTTTTTTATATGTGCTTCTCTATCTGACCATTCTGTGTGTTTTAGGGTTTGAGGGGGAGTAGGTCTGAGGTGTTTCAGGTCTAAGGTGTTTCATTGGGGTTTGGGGTTTTTGCTTTCCTGTTCTTGCATGTCAAGTCATTATTTAAGATCAAGATTTTTGGTCAACCTCCCTAGGGTTTATCTGTTTATCTGATTACTATGACTTGACGGATAACTGTTTTACTTGCAACTTTAATCTTTTATTAATGCTATGCACGCTTCAGAGCATTGATATATATTTGCAGGATCTTTTAAGGCAAACCCAACAACACCCATCATGACCATCCACTCTTATCCTAACACTGCTCTCCAGCTAATCTAACCTCTATTCCTGATAACTGCCCTCCAACCGATCCAAACTCTTTTCCTGCTTTTGCTATCACCTTGGCTGCCAGTGGTGAACTCAATGTTTTCAACATCATTCTCCAACATTGCACAGCTCTATTGCAGGTCCTATAGTCCACAACTCAGTATTGCACTCATTGCATGTCTTCTTGTCTCCTTCTGTGAACTTGGTTGAATAATCTGAGAGATATCTTTCTTCTCAAAAAAGGGGGAGAAGAGAAGAGATTGAACAAAAAGCTAACATACTTTATTTTGTTATATTGCTCTCCTCTAATGTTGAGGGGGTGTTCGGTAGTTTCATGCCTGTTATATTTGTTTGTTTCTAACAAGTTTGTTCAGGTGTGTTTTTGTAAAGAAAGACAAAGGGGGAGATTGAATAGTGTAGTGTTGACTGCAATGTTGTGTCAACATTGCAGACGACTTTGTTTACTGCGATTCTACGCAAGTTTGTCTTTATTCACTAACTACTGAGTGCAGGAATTGTCAAAAGAAGTATGATATGATGCCCATGATGAGTTCAAAGGAGATGAGTAGACAAATAAATAAGAGGGAGTTTGAAAGTGCATATTTACAGCAATGTTGAGTTCTGTGTTGACTCAACATTGTCCATCAGCATTGATCGATTGCACTTTATCTTTCAGTTCCCAACAAAGGATTCCTCTTGACTTGTTTAAATCCTACTTGTTCTATTTGACTAACAAACTGGTTTTAGGTTGTGTGAAGAAAGGTCAGAATTAATAAACAAAGTGCAATAAATCGATTAAGGGGGAGATTGAAAGTGCGATTTATTGTACTTTGTTTATTAATTCAACCTTTCTTCGTAACATAATCGGTTCAATGTTTGTAGTTGTTTTTCTATGAATATTTTGTAGGATATATCAAGTTGGGCTTAAAAATGCTTAATGGATCAAAAGGAATCAATGAGCCCAAAGGAATGATATTGCTTGATGAAAGACTAAGATTAAGGGGGAGATTGAAAGTGCAAGTTGCACTTGATTAGATAATCTTATCTTTCATGATTCAGTTCAATGTTTGTGTTTGTTGTTGTTGTTTGTGAACTGCAGGATTTCAATGTTGTGCAACATTGCGAAATAGTGCCGATACAATGTTGGAACAACATTACAGACAACAGCAGACAACATAGAAACAAGCAGGCCAATTGGACTGATGACTTGGACTGGAAGCAATCAATTCGAATTTCTGCAGGAATAAGGAAAGAGTTTGAGTTGCTTTGGACACAAACGAATGCAATCTAAAAACAAGGAAAGAGTTTGACAAGTTATGGGCACCTTGAAAGAAAAGAAGGAAATAAAAGATTCTCTAGAGATAATCTTGGAAAGATTTTCCAGCCAGCCAGATACAGAGAAACAACGTCAGTTTCTTCCTGCTAAGATCCCGGATCATCACATATGTACAGGAAGAACATAGTTGCAAGAAGAATACAAGATTAAAGAGAGAATCTTTCAAGAAGATTGTTGAAGAAAGCAAGAAGGAAATATATTGTTGAAGACACTAATATGGGAATTTCCTTGTAGCTGAATATTGAAGAAAACAAGACAAACAAAATTGCCTTTGCTGAGATCCTATTGCCTTTCGACTTGGATGGGAGCTGTCGATATCTCGAGTATATATACAAGGATTCAGCCGAGCAATGAAAAAGCCTTTTTGATGATTAATCAAGATTTTATTAAATAGTTTAGGCTTCTTGTTTTCTGCTAGCTTTAGAGTTTGTCTAAGAGTTTTCATTGTTGGAATAACTCTTTCAAACATCGACCTAGAATAGCTTTTACTGTTAGTTCTTCTAGGGCTAGTTTTGGTTGTTTAATCAATCATCTGTGATTGTATTAAACCTAGTTGATTAGATATACTTTTCCTGTCAGTAGATATTTTGCCTAAAGGCGCGGCCAACATTTTTATATATGTTGGCTTGGTAATAGAAGTTTCATTCATATTCATCCGCTGCGTTTTTGTTTACTGTGTTGAAAACATTGTTGAACAACATTGTTGGCATCATTGTCTGTTGATCTTGTTCCAAGTACCAATCCGGGATCCTACGTTCTAACAGTACGCCTTCATGAAATTTGTGAAGAAGATACAAGGCTTTGAGCCAAAAATCGTTAAGGGCCTTGCTGAGCCAAAAGCCACAGTAAGCTATGGACTGAAGATATGCTACTTGCTGGAGTGCCTTGGCATTGAGCTCAGAGAGACGGCAGACATTGCCAATAGTAACCTACTATACAAATATAAGTATACAAATATGATGAAAAAGGTTACTGCATCTCAGAAAGGTTCCAAGAAACGAAAGACTGGTGAGGTATCTGAGGGTTCCGTTGCGACCAAAAATCCAGAACTTTACGAAAGAAGTCTGCTGGAAAATCAGTAGACATACCCATTGTGGATGTCGACTTTCAGATATCTGTCACCACTGCTGATGAACTTATCAATGCTGCTAAGACCACAGCTGATGAACTCATCAATGTTGTAGAGTGCCTTGCTGATGAACTTATCAATGCTGATAAAAGTAGTGAGAAACTTCAAACTCTCTCTGCAGAAGCAACAGGGATTGTTGATAATTCAGTCCCAGATTTCGATGAGGAATCTGAAGATGAGGGGGAAGCCATAATCCCCAAGGTTGCTGAAAGAGCAACGAGTGCAGAGGTTGCTGAGAAGGCAACTAGTTCAAAGGTTGCTGAAGAAGCAACTGTGTCCAAGGTCACTGGACAAAGCACACCATCAGAGCAAGTAACACTTAAGCACATTGAAGATGCTCTGATGAGTGGCAACTTAGTGTTGGAGGATACTGCTATTGCCTCAACACTTAAAAGTCTGTCTCAAGCAGATCTGGATAGGCCCCATACAGCATCACCTTCTTCATCCAGATCAGAATCACCACACCAACCACAACAGCCAATAGTGGATGCTGTTGAGATGATACTTGAGTTACAACATGAGATACCAACATCTTTCCTTGCTGAAGAAAATCCTGTAAATGAGCAGGTTCCCCAACTCAATGGGAGGGATCAAAATGAGACATCTGCTCAGAATGATCAACCAGGGGAGGCAACTGAGTTGCATACTCAGGAAAGGTCCGAAGTACCTCAAACTTCCAACAAAGAAGTGGTCAAAGAACAACAAGACCAACGCATGGAAACTTCACAAGTTCCAAAGACCAGTCAGCCTGACAAAGCTCAGGTAGCTGAATGGTTTAACTCTTTACTTGTGATAACTTATGCTTAAATCTTGTTACTTATTAAAATATCTTTGTTACAGGCTGAATTAGAAACATAAAAACAAGAGGAAGCTGGAAAGCTTGCCTCAGAGACTGAGAAGGAGGCTCCCATAGCCTCACCACTTAAGGAACCTGAGCCTGTATTACAGGTGGAAAATAGTTTCTTAAGACATGACTTTTCAGATATCTTTTATACACACTTGACTAACTAAGTGTTTGTTTCTAATAGGCTCCAACTGAGAAGAAAAATGATGAGGCTGAGAAGCCTGACTCATCAGAGAATCAACCAGAGACTCACAAAGTCTCTGAGGAACAAGTATCTGAGCCTTCTATTGAGAAGGTATATATCTCAGATATCTATATTCTTCCCAATGTTACTCTGATCATTTTTCTGAATACTTAACACTTTCTACTCACAGGCTCAAACAGAAGTAGAAGTTGCTGGGAAATTGCCCACTCAATCCGCTCAACCAATGGAAATTGATGAGGCCACCAAACCTTCATCACCAGAGAGAATACCAGAAACTATACAAGTTTATGAGAGACAAGTATCTGAGCCTCCTACTGTGGAGGTAATTAACATCTCAGATATCAAATTGTCTAAGTGTTTCTCTCCTGATAAATCTCTGAGTGTTATGTTGTATTTTATTCTCAGGTTCAAAAAGAAAGAGAGGATGCTGAGGATCAGACTCACACCAAGATATCTGAGGCACCTGGAACCTCAGTAGTCCAACCTTCTGGGCCTGTTGTTGTTGCACAAGTAACACAGATACTTGACTACTCTAAAACCCAGATATCTACTAAAGCTTTGAAACTAACTCAAAACTCTCTCTTTCAGGCTCAAGCGAGTGCCTTAGTGGTCCCTGAAGATTTGAACAAGGACCTACTTCCATTCTTCAAGGCTCATACTCTGCCAAAGCATCTAAAGTGTTTCAAGAAATGGCAGAGACTCAGATGCTCTGATCTGGTTAAGATCACAAGGGTCACTGATCACCCTACTAGAAGAGCAAGAGCATTTGACTTGGAGAATTATGTGCATGCAATGTTTCGAACTGAGCAATACGCATTTGCCACGTTGATGAATAAGAACTTCATAAAGGAAGTAGCACACAAGCTTATTGAAACCTTTGAAAAGGCAGATGGTCAGACCAGAATGGAAATGGCATTTAAGCCAATCTTGCCCAAGTCCCTACAGTGCATACTCTCTGAACAAGAGGAAGTAAATGGGCAATTGGTCACACTTCCTGAAGTGATCAATCCGGTTTCTGAAGATGAGGAGGAAACATATGAGAATAATTGTGAAGAACCTCCTTCTGACCATCACAAGGATGATAATGACAAAAAGGATGATGATAATGCCCCTGCACCAGGGACAGGAGGGATTGCACAAGGAAACAATGCCTCAGTTGCTGAAAAGCACACTGAGAGGACTTCACAAAATTTCCCTCCTCCATCTCCTCATAAGTCTACACATCCATCTCCCCAACAAAAAGACTCTACTGAACAAGTAGTTGAGCACTCTGAGGGCAACATTCAGAAAATATTGGATACACAAGCCAGAGTTGCTCAACTCAAACAGTTGTTGGAGGAAGAACAACAGCTAAATCTTCAACTGGAAGAGAAGATAGCTGAATCCAAAGCAAAGCTCCAAACGATTGAAGATCAAACCATCAAGGAAATGGAAGCTTATGCTGAGATGAAAGAACTCCGACTTTCGCTCGTGCAATTGTCAAGAATTAGATACTGAGCAAGTATCTGAAGACAAGCATGATGCTAAGGCTGCATCACCAAAAGAAGTACCATCCTCCTCACTGAAAGGAAAGAAGCCCATCTCTGAGATGGTTGCTGGGCTAGAAAATATTGATGAAAATGCCCAAGTGGATGAAGATCACTGGGATGAAGACTCAGATGATAAAGAAGACAGAAACCTGGCAGAACATGCAAATGTTCACTTGGGAGTTTCTCACTTAAAGAGAAAACTGATAGCTCCTCAAAGCTTCAGTAAGAAACCAAATCTCAACTCCCATGATTACATGGCCAGATACCAGCAACTGGAAACTCTAAGAAAGGGGTTGTCTCATCAAAATGAAGAAGTAATTGCATCAATCCCTGTTGAAATGAAGAAGTTCAATAAGTTAATCACTCAGAGAACAACAAGCTTGGTCATTGCTCAAAAAGACCTAGGCATGGTAAAGGATGATGACAATAATCTTGCGGAAAAAGCCCTCAATGAGGCTAGCTATGCTGCTGGAAAAGCAGATGCTACTCAAGGCCCACTGGCAGAGCTCACTGATAAGGAAACAGGACTTATCAAACAAAATCAGGAGCTCAAGGCTGAATTGCAAAAGTTGGTTGCTGCCTACAACTATCTGCAAAGGAATTTTGAGTCACTCTCAGAATCCTTTGTGACACTGAGTCAGTCAACAATGACTAAGGGGGGAAGGATATCAAGGACAAGGGAAAGGATCCGGCGCTCAGAAAGGAAGAGGAAACAAGAAGAAATTTGAACAGCCATCACTTCCACCACTAAAAATAAATGAGCCCTCCTCCAGTCAGACTGCTCTACAAATAGTGGCCACCACTCAGCAACTTCCTGAAAAAGGAATGACAACAAGGGCCAGGGCACAGAAACCTCCAAGGAGTACCAAGGCTCCAAGGAGAAGACAAGTAAGAGGGATTGAAGAGTCTTCTTCTTCTTCTTCTTCTTCTTCTGAAGAAGAAGAAGAAGAAGAAGAAGAAGAAGAAGAAGAAGAAGAAGAAGAAGGACAAATCAAATCCCAGGGCAATGAAGAAGGCTAAAAAATTTTCACAAGAACTGATCTTGATGATGATGATGAAGAGACTGATGAAGATGAAGCTCCTCTTCACAGAAAAAGAAAAAGGTTTGATAGCCTATCTGAGCCCATAGCTGCAAAGCCTTTAGCAGCTAAAACACCCTCTGGATATACCAAGTCAATCCAGGGTGGTTCTTCAAGCAATCCCCCAAGGGAGAATTCAAGACAAAGGAGGAACAAGCTGAGCGCTGAACAAAGTAAACTTCAACTACCACTCAGGCCTGAAGAAGCCAAGATTGAGTATGTAAAGACCAACAATGACTCCTCTGTCTACAGGTGCATTAATCAGAAGAATGGCTACTGGATTCTGGAACTCAAGCACATACTGGTAAATGAAAAATTTCCAGAACCAATCCATAAACAACTCATGGCATGGAGAAAAGACAAGCCAGTCTTGATTAACACCAACCACATCAAAGCCTGGTTGGATTTTGAAGTAATCAAGAGAATAGAAGCCATGAAGAAGGACCTCTCTGATGATTGTCCTTATGGAAAGCCAGATGATGTGCACAGAATTCCCAACATCACTGAAACAAGCACAAGAGAAAGCCTTGTTGTGGAACCTTATGAGTCTTTCTACATGATTGAAGATCAATACAAGGGTGACATCAGATATCTAAGGATCATATATGAATACTTCAAGCTATCAGATATCAGAATTGAGCTCTGGAAATGGGGAAAGTATTTGTGGGTCAAACAATTTTCCAAGAAGAATCCCACCAAAACCTACAAAGAAGTATGTGGATTTGCCAGAAACACTGAGATGATAGTCAGGACCTTGCTCTATGACTACTCAGATGATATCAAAAGGTTTGGGGATAGGGAATTTGCAAATTGATCCATAGATCTGATGATTGAAGACTTGAAGACTAGTTTATTAGGATGTCTACTTGGAGCTTGGTTACTCCTGTTGTCCTAATTTAATAAGTGTTTTGTATCTTGTTGACTGAGCTGTAATGTGTTTTATTTATTAAGTTATCTGTGAACTTTCTTTGTAACATATCTGATGAACCTACTCTCAGATATCAATCTATAAAAAGATAACTTGTCAGCAAAGATCACACCTTGTGATTTGGTTGATGTTTACTTTCTGCACTTAATTAAAATGAATTGAAAAGATCATAAGAAATGATTAAGTGTTAGATTGTTCCCTCTTCCAAGTTGTAATAGGTTTTAAAGATAATCATCGTTGACTGATCAAAAAGGGGGAAATTTGTTAGGAATATCTGTTTAGATTTTGATCAACAACATAATGACTTATCTTAGCTCAGAAAGGTGGTTAGTACTCTTGGTTCACTTGAACACTGTAAAAGAGGAAAATCACTAAGTATGTTAGTCTAGCAAATCTTGTATAGGATGTTAGGTCTCTGAATGTAATTTTTATATCTTTGAAGAAGACCAAGAAGAAGGCATCCAGCAGGAGAGTTCAACAAATTTTGAAGTTTTGAAGACTGCACAAGTTTGTTGAAGACGAAGGTCATCAGATACCTATGTCCAGATATCTTAAATAAACAAGTGTTTTTCAATAAACAAGTTTTGCAAAAGATATCTGAGAACACAAGGTTTCTGAACGAGGAAAAGTGCCCACAGATATCTACACCAAGATATCTTGGATAAAACTATATTTCTGAGAAACAATGTTTCAACAGGTATCTGGAGATGTGAAAGTCTCTGGAAAGGGACATGCAATGCTTCAAAAAGCATGCATAGTTCCGTTGGCACTGCAAGATAAAAATAGTACAATGCAATAAATGCGCAGACAGAGACATCTGAACAAAAGAGGAAATCTCTGAAAAGAGACAACGTCTTCTGCAGTACTATATACATATATCAATAGTTTGAATTTCATTAAGCCTAACGGATACTATTCAAACGGCATGATTTTCAACTATAAATATCAACACTTAGAATGCTGGAACACACACTGAACACACAAAGAACTTACATCTACGAACTTATTCTTTCAAGCATACAAGCCTTCAATCTACTTATTCACTAGCTTATTGTTGCGACCAAGCTCTTGAATTCTAAGTAGCACAAAAGTTCTAAGTGTCCTCATCCTTAACAAGCATTGCTATCTGTGAAGGAGTTGAATCAAAAGATCAAGTATCTAAGTTTCATTCCTAGAACATTTAACATAGACTTGGGTCAGTAAAGAACATATCACCACACATTGTGAAGTTTGTTAAGTGATTCTTGTTCTATAGAGTATTCTTGCATAACTGAGAAAGTTATTAAGACTACTCACCTGACAAATTACCTTAACCAACACCTTAAACGGCGTGGAGTACAGGAAGTACTTAGTTTGGAAAACTAAGGAATAACTCCAAGGTTACTGAGCATAGGAAGTACTTAGTTTGGGAAACTAAGGAATAGCTCAAAGGTTTCTGAGTACAGGAAGTACTTGGCTGAGAAAGTCGGGAATAACTCAGGGGGGACACTTGGTTGGGAACCTAGTGTAAAAGGAAATCAAGGGATAGGTTTATTGTAAGGAGAACTCAATATCTATCTTAGTGAATTTCAAGTCCTGAGAAAGGGCGAGTGGATTAGTTGAGGGATTACGCCACCCTCAGATACCACTATAAAGATCTGTGTTATTTACTTTCTGCAACTTATTACTTGCTTTATTTACCTTGCTGAGTATTTACACACTTATATCTTGCTGAGCACGTGCACTTATCACAGAAAAGTCTTTCGCTCTCTGAAATTAAGTATCAGATATCTTAACAGATATCAGAGAAATTGTGTTTATCGACAAAAGTTGTAAAAGACTATTCACCCCCCCTCCCCCCCTCCCCGCTAGTCTTTTCCTTTGCCGTTATCTGGACCAACATGGTGTGATTTAAAAAACTGGAGAAAGTTTTGGTAGCGGATTCAAATTTTTTAAAAGGTTTTAGTGTGATTTAAAATACAAACTTAACGGCCGTCAATTTTTAGTGTAACGTCAAAATTTTGCTAAACGTTTTAGTGTGAAATGAAAAAAAAAAAGGTTGTGGGGTAAGTTCAAAAAGGGACAAAAGTTATTAGTGTAAAAAAAAAAATCTCTTTAAAATATTACTGTTCCGGAACAAGGTTCTCATATACTTTTATGGCCATCATTTAAGGACTAAATATTATTAGAATAAAATAATGTAAGTTGATTGGATAAATTAATTTGTAATAGATGGAGGTACTATTGTCATTAATTTTTAAATATTTCAATATCATAGTGGTAGGAAGGTTTTGTCAAATACAGTATGAAAACGGAAACCTTTGACCGGGAATTAAAAATATGACTCAACGGAAACCTTATTCCGGGACATTGGAAGTATTATACTTTGAATATACATTTGTGTCTATTTAGTTTTTATGCTATTTGTATGGTAGTAGCGACATTAGAGAGGGTGATTGACCTATCTATAAGCTCCAACAAGTACACCACTACCTATTTCAGACTGTGAAACTTAGTGATCATCTTGTTAACCTTAGCAAAGTCTCCACTATACTAGGTGAGGCTGAACTCACTAAGATTGTAATCTGTTGTTTGTTCGATTCTTCAAATAATCCATTAATGAATAAGCATTACTTTACGCATATATACAAGTTTTTCAAAATTTATAAAATACTTCACAGTTCACTGGTAATATGAATATAGGTAAGACCATTAACCTCATCTCGATGAAATTTTATCACGACTGTCTTTCACTCAACATTCGGGTTGGCCCAAAGGCTGTGTAGTGCCCGAATTTATTGGAGACCCAGCCTAGACCTATGCAGTTTGTCTAACTAACTGCCTGCTACATGTCATGAAAAATCATCAAACGTAACCAGCAATTAACTGACATTTCATAATAGTGGAACCGTTGAATATGAATTGTTAAAGACCGACGATTTGTTTGAAAAAAATTAGAAGAAATAAAAAAAAAAAGTGTTTGTTTATTTATTATCAATACCACTTATTAATTACTTGACCAAATAAATTTGTCAAAACAAGGGCTTACATGTTTAATAAAACGTGTACAGTTGAACACTTCAAACTTCTTTACAAAGTGTGTACTCCCTATTATATTATTAAACATATAAAGAAAAAGTAAATGTTTAATATATTTATTATAAAATATTGTTAACTTATTTACTTATCCAAAAAAAATTGGAAAGAAAAGGGTTACAACATAGTAAAGGTTCAAAGTTCGAAGGATTGTCCAAACTGGCAGTTCCATAACCGTGTGAACTGCCAATTAGTCCCACGGTTGACGATTACAAATAAACCTCAACCGTAATCAAAATTGTAACCATAATTGAGTTTCAATTTTTCATTTTTGGTTCAGTTTGGCTGTGCCAACTCCAGGTCCATACCCTAGCATGTTTTGTTTAGTAAAAAAGAATTATTTTTCGCAACTCAACTTCAAGAAACTCCCACCATGAACTCTACAACTAGAAGTTTACACCACTTTGAAACTCCGACCACTCCACCGGCGCCAAACCTGACTCCAAACCAAGAGGATTGACATGCACTTAGGAATTTTATAATCTTTGTATTCCTGTAATTCCCAAATACACACAAAGATTTAAATTTATAATAAGTCAGAAGCCTACAAATCCACAAAATAGCAGAAAGTTGAATCGGGGTGTCGTTCTCCTCAGACACATAGCATAGGAACAAGCAAACAACGATGTAATTCGATGCATAAACAATAATCAGAAAGGTTTTGAAAGAGTTGAATTTGTAAGCATGCAGAAGATCGTAAATAAACTGGATTTGAAATCAATAATAAAAGAATGTAAATGATCCACAACTTTTCCTCCTAATGTACTACTCCTAACTACTTGAATAAAAGAAAACTATTTTCCCCTAGCGACATCGAGGTTCAATGCTAAATACCGAGCCACGGTTGATATAAGCACCCTCACCCAGTCAATGAAATTGTTGTGTCACTCAACAACACATCACGCGTGCCACATTCCCAGACAAGATAAACAAGTAACTTGATTACCTCTACCAACACCTAGTAATAGGACCAATATGGTACCTCAATAAATAAATAAAGAGAGTGGGACGACTAGAGTTGTACAAATACGAATTACGTCTAATAATCATTTCATTAATATATCACAGTATATAAAGAAGTAGCAGGCAGACGAAAGTATTTAGCTACTCATAATTGCAGTAAATAGAACACATGAAGAATTGAAAAGCAAAAAAAAGAAAAGCTTAGTCATGATCTTCGTTCTTGACGGATAGGGTTTTCTTCTTCAGGTTGTTGACGCCCAGGGTTTTGCTGTTTTAGGGTTTCACTTGCCCAAGGACTGGTTCTCTCTCAAGAGAGCTGCTTTTTATCGTGGTGTGTGATTATGAGACCCCAACACACTTATTTATACTGTAATTTTCGTGCTATGGCCGCCCTTGATCATTATGGAAGGTTAGAATGACGGGCTCTGGCCTGAGGGACTGGAAAAAAGGCCTTTCTTGAAGATTCTTCAACTGATTGCAGCCACTAGGTCACCGCAATCAGTCACTGTGGCTTGTGGCCGCAGCTAAGCTGCTGCACCTCCTATGGGTCGTTTTTTTGTCTTCCGGGCTGATTTCGGGATTTGTAACCTCATTTTCTCGAAAAGTGGTTTTCTAGAATGTTTTTAGCATTTTCAATAATCTTCGCATCGGTAGGTTATGTGACTCGATTGGAAACTCCTCGAACTCCGTGTACGGGCAAATTAACCTATTTTCTTATTTTCCTCGATTTCGCATAAATATGACGTTTTGGCACCGGAAACCGTGCAATTCCTCAAAAACGCGATCATGCCCTACAAAATACACAAGAAGTTGGTAATTGGCCATAATTTGATGTAAATATTGAATCTTGGGCAAAAATGAGGGTTTAAAAGTAGGTAAAAACGCACATTTCATTGGCACATCAAGGATCATCAAGTTTTTACCCCCCACCTAGAAACCAACTCAATAAAACCACTCTTTCAAGGCAATAGTCCAAAACAACCCACCCCCTGCTTTCAATAGTGCGAACTAAAACACATGAGGAGCAAATCTCAATGCTAATAGAGGGCCCCTGGTTCTTATTTAAGAATTACTTGGCAATTCAATAATGAGAACCAAAGTTTAAAGCCTTAAAAGGTACAATTGATACTATGGTTGGTTGGATACAACTTCCAAAACTACCAATTGAATACTTTGACAATTACGCTTTGTACAAAATTGGTACACTTCTGAAAAAATCAATTAAGGTAGATTGGTACCCCCACTAGGCCACCACAACAAAGAAAGGAAGATTTACACGTTTATGTGTCGAAATTCCTAGATGCAAGCCACTTCCCAAATCCATTAGGATATATGGCCTTGATCAGGAATTAGTCTACGAAATCAAGGTGGAATATTTTTTCCAGTGTGGAAAAATTTGACATTTCAAACGAAGTTGCACACTAAACAGGAACACAAGTGATGACAGCAGACAAACGACTCAGGATCTGATGAATTTGGATACAGTGGTAAATGGATCACAATTGGAACAAGAAAAGGTGAATCAAGGAAGACAGGTGCAAAAAGGATCAATAGAAACAACAGAGAAGAAATGGACAGTGACGGAAGAGAATGGAAAATTGGTTAACGTGGTAGAAGTTTAAGTGGAAGGAAAAGGTTATGGAAAGTGCAAAAAAGGAGTGGAGCCAACACAACAAAAGCAGGAAAAGAAAATTAAATTAAGACAGATGGAGACACACAAGAAAAAAACACTTGAGTGGCCTAGAACAACAGTTAACACTACAAACATCTCGCCAAACAGCGACGATAAAATCCGTTGCTAAATGCACAAAAATCGTCGCTATCAAGCTCGATTGACGGATTAGCAATGCATCCACAAACCATCGCTAAAAAGTTAGTTGCTAAATTACAGGGACAGATAGATGTTCCATCACTAAAATTAGCGATAAAAGGGCGACATGATACAAAGGGGGTGGAGACTCTTGCTTAGCAACGAAACAAATTTCTGGTTTTTTTTTCTTGTACAACTTCTTTTAATCAAATAAATGGCGAAAGATGACCTCCTATCGAGTGATTATTACATTCAAATCATAAATTATTCGAATGAAATAGAATCTATGAAATATTCGACCTAAATAGAATTCAAATATTCGACCTACATAGAGTCAAAATATTCAACCAACCGACAAAGAATACAAAAATTCAATCGCACCCTTGGAACCAGCCCCCTCCGATCCATGTTCTTCGAAATCAGAACCATCACCCTTGGGTTCATATTCTTTCGAAGACGAAAACCAAGGCAGAAGACACCATAACTTGCACCACCTTTTCCAGACGTGATCGGGCATACCTTATGGCTTATTACCTACTTAAGCATTTTAGCCGTGATATGCCAACGAGCAAGGGTAAGTTTGTACAAATCCCTAGCGTCCCTAGCGTGAATCTTGAAGGCAGCGTATACGATTGCAACTTGATCAAAGGGGATATGGTAGAATCTCTGCAAATCCAAATCACATACCAATCCAACACATATATATGATTGAGTAAACATATATTGACTTTTTTTTATATGTAATAATGAAAGTACCTTCAACTCGTCGAAGTATTCTCGTTTTAACAACTCCGGCATACTGTCAAAATCGGTGCACGTCCCCTCGGCCTTTTCATAAAATTCATCGCATCACGACTGTATATTTTGGGGGACGACTATTGAATAATCCATAAAACTACTGAATTTGTTAAAATAATCAAAACAATGTAATAATATATACTCACTCCAATTCTGTAAGAGTGAAACAATTTTGATTTGCACAATTTTTAAGAAAAATGTGTGGTCCCCCAAAAGTATGTGGTTAAGAATGAGTTTGAGGAGTGGAAAAATACACGTGGGCCCAAAAATGAATTGTATTATGGAAGTAATTTTTATAAAAGGAAATGTAACACTTTTAGTGAAACGCCCAAAACGGAAAATTGTTACACTCTTACAGAAACGGAGGGAGTATTATTTATCAACGACAACTATTGAAAAATGCATAATGAAAGTGCAGACTTTAGCTAAGTATTGGAGCAATACTAACTTGGCTTAGTATTGTCACAATACTAGTTGTCTGATCACTGGACTTTCTATTTATGGATTTTGCATTACTTCACTTTGATATAGTTCCACGATTTTAGTTTAGTCTTAGCAGGTTTAACAGGTTCAGATATCTTATAGAGAAGAACTCTTGGAGTTTGGATACTAGAAGATATTGAAGAAGGATAGGAATAAGAATCCTAATCGAAGAAGGATTCTACTTGTATTCCTACAAGGATTCTCGATGCATGGAAGACTGAGAAGAATTAGGAGAAGAACATGGTGATTCGACCGAATCAAGACTTTCAATCAAGATAGAACTATTGTACTAGTTGGATTCATATTTACAACTATATATACTAGTCGATAGGTTCATAGATTCATAACAAGCTTTTACGCGTAAGATAGATATTCTCTAGCAGCTTGTTTTGCATCTCTTTTACTAAGCTTTTAGTTAGTCATCTCTCTCTTTGTTTGTGAGAGATCTAGCGTCGAATTGGTGGCCCGATTCAAGTGCTTAGTTGTTTGATATTCTAGATTATAGGAATATTGTCTAGATATCTTTTTGTAAATCCTTTATAGTTTATAATGGATATTTCGCCTGTGGCTCGGCAGATTATTTATAATCTGCTAGAAATTATTTGTGTCTTGTGTTCCTTACATTCCGCTGTTTAGACTCTAAGATAGTTTTCAGATATTGGTTTTGAGTATTGCTACAATACGTGTTTACAATATCTGTATTTGGTACTAAGTCTCGATCCATACAATTTCTATTGGCATCAGAACCAGACTTCTAATCAATAGGTGTGTGGATTTGGTACCATTAGGATGGATTCAGTTAATCCAAATATTAACTGGTTGTCCACTCTGGATGGATCCAATTATCAACTTTGGTCAATTCACATCCGCTCACATCACAAGGCCATTGACACCAGGGTATGGAAGTCTGTGCTTGAAGGATATACGGTACCTATGCTACCTCCTGATAAAGACAAAGACTGTGTGCCCAAACCTGAAGAAGACTACACTCCAAAAGAGGTAATTGATATTAATAATAACGAAAAAGCTTTGAATGTTATTTTTAGTTATGTTGATCTTCATATGTTTAAGCTTATTCAAACATGCTCGACTGCTAAACAAGCCTGGGAGATTCTCCAAAGGCATTGTGAAGGAGATTTAAGTGTGAGAGAAACTAAGCTTCAAATGGTTCTTAGCAAATTTGAAAATCTTAGAATGGAGGATGATGAATCAATCTCTACTTACTTTGAAAAACTGCTGGATATTTTCAATGAAAGCTATCTCTTAGGTAATCCTTTTTTGAACAAAATCTTGGTTTATAAAGCTATTAGAACTCTGTCAAAACATTTTGAAACCAAGAAAATTGCCATTGAAACATCTCTCAATTTGGCAACTATAGATTTACAGACCTTAATGAATATTTTAAAAAATCATGAGTTAAATATGGAAAATCCTCCTACTAACTCTAAGGAAAAAGGTTTTATGCTTCAATCTAAGTCTTCTGAATCACTTGAGGAAGAAAATGATGTTGATTTTAATGCTTTCTTTAATTCCATGGTTAAGCGCTTTCAAAAGAGAAATCTTAGGGATAAGCTTAAACCTGGATCCAATAATATGTTTTCTCCTAGTAAGAAATTTCCTTCTAAGAAACTTGCTAAGTATTCTTATAAAAAACCATCTGATGAGGACACTGAAAACCTTATGAAAACTCAATGTCATGAATGTGAAGATTATGGACATTATGCCTATGAGTGTGCTAATACTCTTTGAAAGAAGGGTAATTCTTATTGGATTTGTCTTAGTGATGATGAGACAGGTGCAGATGATGAAGATATAGTCCATGATGAAGAAGTAGAATCGGTTGCACTACATTCACAAGTGAACTGGTCAGAATATTCATCTGATGATGAATGTTGTGATAATACAGGGGCTACAACACCTGATCAATTGATTTTATTTGATAGTGAAGGGTATTGTCTTAATACTGTCGTTGACCCCTCTGTGTAGGACTTGTTTTTTGCTGGTGAACAGGAATGTCTTGATTATGTCAATGTTGTAAACACTGATCGTGTGTTTCTTAGTGAGGTTGATCACCCTTATTGCTTGCATGGGTCTGTTGATCTAGAAGCTGAGTACTTATCTATTGAAGAACTTACTGTTTCGAGCAATATTGTGATAATACCATATAAGAAATCCGAGAACTATTCAGATATTGTGACGACATCTGCATGTAACTCAAGCAATATGGGTAAACTTTGTCATGTTGTCTTCTCTGTTGTGAAAACTGACTCTGCAGGAGCTTGATAATTTGATAGTGGGTGTTCTCGTCATATGACTGGAAACCATGCCCACCTCAGAGACATTGTAGCACTTTCCAAAGGTACAGTTACCTATGTTGGTGGTGGAAAAAATAGGATCATTGGTAAAGGAACACTGGATGTTCAAGGATTTCCTTACCTGAAAGATGTACTTCTAGTTGAGGGGCTGAAAGCCAACCTAATTTAAGTTTTGATAAATTGTCTTGTGAAGTGCTCGATAGAGCCAATACTTGTGTTATGGCAGGTATAAGATCCAGAGACAATTGCTACCTGTTTCATGATCAGAGTTCCCTTCATGTGAAAGTTGATGAGTCTGTCATCTGGCACAAGAAGCTCGGTCACATGAATTACAGAAATCTTGACAAACTCATTAAGTGTGAGGCAGTGAGAGGCATTCCCAAGTTGTCAAATCCAGGTAAAATTGTTTGTGAAGACTGTTTGAAAGGTAAACAAACTAGAGTCTCTCATGCTCCTGTGTCTCATGATGGTCAATATGTTGGAACTAATAGATGCTTTCAACTACTACATATGGATTATGGGTCCTATTGAAGTGAGTAGTTTAGGAGGCAAGAAGTATGTTTTTGTGATTGTTGATGACTTTTCTAGATATACTTGGGTCAAATTTCTTAAGAAAAATTCTGATACATTTAATTCTTTCAAAACATTGCATGCTAGTATTAGGAACCTATACGGGGACACTGTTTGCCGTATTAGGTCTGACCATGGAAGAGAGTTTGAAAACAAACACTTTTCTAGCTTTTGTGAGTTGCAGGGTATATCACATGAGTTCTCCGCTCCCAAAACTCCTCAACAGAATGGTATTGCAGAAAGGAAGAATCATACTCGTCAAGAGATGGCTCGAGTGACGTTGCACTCAATGAATGTCTCCAAGAGACTGTGGGCTGAAGCATTGAACACAACTTGTCATATCATCAACAGAGTCTATCTTAGACCTGGAACTACAAAGACTCCTTATGAGATTCCGAAGAATAAGAAACCCAATTTGGAACACTTCCATATTTTTGGGTGTACTTGTTATGTGCTTAATGATCGTGACTACCTAGGAAAGTTAGTGAAAAGGCCATATTTGTGGGATATTCTTTGAATAGTCATGCTTATAGGGTGTTTAATCTTAAGCGTAATGTCATACAGGAATCTGTAAATGTAGTTTTTTATGATAATCTTCCTCGAGAAGATGGAACTGGTATTTCTAAATCTGTTGCAGGTGACAAGACTTCTTCTCAGGAGCAGGATATTGTGACAATACCTGTTGTACCTAATACAATATCTACTGAAGAAACTATGACATATATAGGTACATCATCTGGATGTCGAGATGCACAGAATGTTGAACCAATACCAGTTCGTGAACCCTCACCAGAACCATATAATGATGAAAGTCATGCAGAACAAGGACTGGATGAAGTGAACAGGGATCCACCAGCCAGGGTACGAAGAGATCATCCATCAACACAGGTGATTGGTGAACTTTCTGAAGGTGTTCACACAAGACGCCAACAAAGGGTTGATTACAGAAACATGGAAAGATTGTGTGTGTGTGTAACTCTACCACATGCACCAAGGTACGTATCTCCTATTTTGTCTCATCTATTGAACCCAAGAATATAAATGAAGCCCTTAAAGACACCTTTTGGATCAATGTTATGCAAGAAGAACTAGCTCAATTTTCAAAGAACAAAGTTTGGACCTTAGTCCCTAGACCTGCTGATGGTAATGTTATAGGAACTAATTGGATTTTTAAAAATAAAAGTGATGAAAACGGAGTTATTGTCAAGAATAAAGCTCGCCTCGTTGCTCAAGGTTTTACACAAGTAGATGGAATTGATTTTGATGAAACCTTTGCTCCTGTAGCTCGTATTGAGTCAATTAGATTACTTCTTGCTATAGCTTGCTTCTTAAAGATTAAACTTTTTCAAATGGATGTCAATGCTGCATTTTTGAATGGGTACATAGATAAGAAGCTTTTGTTGAAAAACCAAAGGGATTTGTAGATCCACATCATCCAAATCATGTGTACAAGTTACACAAACCTTTGTATGGTTTGAAACAAGTTCCTAGAGCTTGGTATGATCGATATACAAAATTTATGGTACTCTTTGGTTTCACAAGAGGTGAAGGTGATCGAACACTTTTTATCCTGAGACAAAATAAGGATATATGTATTGCACAAATATATGTTGATGATATTGTGTTTGGTTCTACTAATCAATCTATGTTGGACAAGTTTGTAGGTACCATGACAAGAACGTTTGAAATGAGCATGATAGGTGAACTAACCTTTTTCTTAGGATTACAGGTTAAACAACAAGATGATGGATTACTTCTGTCTCAAGAGAAGTATGCTCGTAATGTTGTTAAGAAGTTCGGACTGGAAGGATCTAAACCCAGTAAAACACCCATGTCTTCAACTACTAAGCTGTCTAAGAATGCAACCGATGAAAGTGTTGAGACAATACTCTATAGATCCATGATAAGTAGTTTGTTGTATCTCTCTGCTACTCGTCCTGATATCATGTATGATGTGTGTGTATGTGCCAGGTATCAAGCTGACCCACGTTCTTCTCACTTAGAGGCTGTGAAGAAAATTTTGAAATATGTTGCTGGAATATCAAACTATGGTATTTGGTATTCTCGTGATATCAACTCCAACTTAGTGGGTTTCAGTGATTCTGATTGGGCAGGTGCTTTAGACGATAGAAAGTCTACTAGTGGTGGATGCTTCTATTTAGGTAATAATCTGGTGTCATGGTACAACAAGAAGCAAAACTGTATTTCTCTTTCCACAACAGAATCTGAGTATATTGCTGCTGGTAGTTGTGTGACTCAACTTGTGTGGTTGAAACATATGTTTCATGATTATGGTCTGACTAGCAATACTCTCCTCATGTTTTGTGACAATTTAAGTGCTATTAATATTTCCAAAAATCCTGTCCAGCATTCTAGAACAAAGCATATAGATATAAGGCATCATTTCTTGAGAGAATTGGTTGACTCTGGTGAGATAAACATAGAGCATATTGAAACTACACATCAACTTGCTGACATTTTTACAAAACCTTTAGATAGTGAGAGATTTTTTAGTCTTAAAAATCATTTGGTATGTGTATTGTCTGAATATGCCTGTACAGGTGATACCACTGGTAAACACTAAAGATTGCATGTGGTATGTAGGTCTGCATTATGTTGTTTATATGTTTTTCTTCTTTGTTTCTCTTGTCTTCTTTTAATTACTGCCATTAGTTGTGGGTTAATGAACATGTTAGGGGGCTCTCTTTTTCAAAATGCTTTAAGGAAGTAATAAAGACTCTTCTTGTTGAACCAAGTGTTGTGTTGTAGGCTCTTTTAAACTAGTGTTGATCTAGGGTGTGTGGAGTTCCTGTCTGCCCTCATTCAGTGTCTTCATTATGTATTTTTCTGTGATAGACTATTTGTAACCAAAAATATCTTTTGTTGAATTTGGGGTGTGTGGAGTTCTGGCTGCCTTAATTCATTGACATCACTAGTTTGAGGTTATTTTTGCTTATGTCTCATAGCAATGGGTGCTTTAGTAACTGGGATGTATGGAGTTCAGGCTGCCTATGTCCAGATTCATTGTACTTATCTATGTTGCCACAATATGCTCTGTTATGCGGTTGGGGTGTTTGGAACTTCGGTTGCCTGCATTCAAATTGCATTCAGTTCTATTTTGAGCCTGTTTTTGTTGCATGCACTATGTGTCTCTTTTAGAGTTTAATAAAACCTTCTCGAGAAGTTGAGATTTTCAGAGTTTTTGACCTACATGTTCTGACAACATCATACTTCGGTGGTAATTATGCATTTCATATAGGGTTTGAGTCTACATGCATATACCTGATTAAACTGCATCTTCTTTTTGGCACTTTATTTGAGGGGGAGTTAACTAGTTAGATCTCTGGTGATTTCCGAAGGGAAGTACGTGTTTTGAGGCTTTTTGTACCGCGACACGGAATTATTTCTTAAATTCGAGTTATTTCACTTTTTATGACTTTTTATTGTATAACTTACCTCTCATGATGTGATTATTGTCAATTCTCACTTTGTGCCTAGTTTGATTTGTTGTTTCAGCTTCAGGTTTGAACATAACAGTCCTATGTGTCCTTTCGATGATCTGAGTTGATGCACCTTTTTGCTATCCTTACAATAAGGGGGAGAAGTCTGAAACCTGCGATCTGCTGTTGTTTTGTTTTACTGAACTAATTCTTGGACTTGGCCTTTGTTACTTTAGTCTGTCAGATAGTGTTTGTTATGTATTGTCTAAACACTCTTACTTTTGTCTAACGTTTGTTTTGTTATGACTATGACTGCTTAGTATTATCTTCTCATGTTTTCTTATTCAGGGGGAGTAAATACTCAGTATGTTTGTTTAGAGTGTTCAGATTTTATCACTAACTTTCTGCAGGTTAGGTATTGTGAAGGAATGCAAAAAGGGGGAGAATGAAAGTGCAGACTTTAGCTAAGTATTGGAGCAATACTAACTTGGCTTAGTATTGTCACAATACTAGTTGTTTGATCACTGGACTTTCTATTATAGAGTTTGCATTACTTCACTTTGATATAGTTCCACGATTTTAGTTTAGTCTTAGTAGGTTTAACAGGTTCAGATATCTTATGGAGAAGAACTCTTGAGGTTTGGATACTAGAAGATATTGAAGAAGGATAGGAATAAGAATCCTAATCGAAGAAGGATTCTACTTGTATTCCTACAAGGATTCTCGATGCATGGAAGACAGAGAAGAATTAGGAGAAGAACATGGTGATTCGACCTAATCAAGACTTTCAATCAAGATAGAACTATTGTACTAGTTGGATTCATATTCACAACTATATATACTAGTCGATAGGTTCATAGATTCATAACAAGCTTTTACGCGTAAGATAGATATTCTCTAGCAACTTGTTTTGCATCTCTTTTACTAAGCTTTTAGTTAGTCATCTCTCTTTGTTTGTGAGAGATCTAGCGTCGAATTGGTGGGGTGATTCAAGTGCTTAGTTGTTTGAAATTCTAGATTATAGGAGTATTGTCTAGATATCTTTTTGTAAATCAGTTATAGTTTATAGTGGATATTTCGCCTGTGGCTCGGCAGATTATTTATAATCTGCTATAAATTATTTGTGTCTTGTGTTCTTTACATTCCGCTATTTAGACTCTAAGATAGTTTTCAGATATTGATTTTGAGTATTGCTACAATACTTGTTTACAATAACTGTATTTGGTACTAAGTCTCGATCCATACAATTTCACATAAATTAAAGTACTTACCAATGTGTAAAGTTTTACGGGGTAAAGGGAGTATTTAAGACCTAGTTTGAAATTTTTATACAAGGCCCCAAACAGCGGCCTTCTCAAAGTAAGTACTCCCTCCGCCCCGCAGAACTTCATACATTTGCCATTTTTAGCCGTCCCACAGAATTTCATACATTACTAAAAAAGGAAGCTACCCCACACCCAAACAAATAATAAACAATCTTAACTTTTCACACAAATTACACATTTTGCCACTCAAAGTACAACTTTGTCTACATTTTTCATACTTTATCATTACTTTAACTTTTCGCATAAAACTGCGCGCCAACCCTAATATATGAAGTTCTCTGGGACGGAGAGAGTAGTCCAATTTCCTTTTCAAGATTGGAAGCTTGAACTCCAACTTCTACATACTTCTTCCTCCGCCCCGTCCCTGTTTTTCATTTTGACCTTTTTCGGTCAACCGTCTTTAACTTCGACTATGAATTAATTTTAAACAGCAAATGTAAAATGTTCAATTAATTTATATTATAAAATATTAATCTATGAAGTATCATAATATAATTTAATTAAACATTTTACATTTGACGTTTAAGATTATTTTGTAGTTAAAGTTGAATACGATTTGACCAATAAAATCAAAATGGGAAATAGGTCGGTTGGGAGGAAGTATAAAATAAGCCTGGGTATTGGCATTGGCACTTTCCCTATTGACTTGGAAGGAAAGAAGAAAGAAGAAACACGAATACACGATGAGAGAAAACACGAATTACGAAATAAAGTTGACTATAAATATCAAAAAATAAGACAGCTAGTTGTTGGCGGAAGTTTCTTCTCATTGCCCTGAACGGAATTCTAAACTGTCCTATTATGCTTAGTAAGATTCACATTTAAGAGAATATTATCCACTGCCGTAAAATTTCATACATTTATTGTTTCTAGTTGTGTCATATAATTTCATCCGTTTCATTTTAGTTGTGCACTTTTACCATTTTCAAATGTTCCATTAAAATTTCCCAGTTTCATTTTTTTGTCAATTGAGGAAAAATTATATAATTTTATATGTCCAATACTTATAATAAAGTCAAAAAGTAACTTAAACAATTAAACTAATTACTAATAAAGTTATGAAGTAAACCCCACTTGTAGTATATATTAGTATAATATTAGTACATTCTTTTAAATGTACGAGCAGGTAAATCAGAAGATAAATATAATTCAAGTAGAATGAATCGAATTGAATGAGTTCTTGACGTAGAGAACAGAGCCTTACTCTCCTTATTTTATATATAAAAATTAAAATGGACAAGGGCATGGAACATAGGGGTGCAATATTAAAAAAGAAAGATACTCCATACTAAAAAAAATACTTCAATCAAATTTACACACGAATTACACACTAAAAGTACATTTATTTCCACATTTTTTAATTTTATATAATTAATTAAACTTTTCACATACGCGTCAACTCTAACATATTAAATTATTCGGTATGGAGGGAGTAAAAGAAATTAACCATGAACGGAAAAATGAAAGCAAATGCACTGGACTTTCAACCGATTTCTTCTGTTTCGGTCCTGCTTCCAATGCACATAGAACTCACAAATCATGTAGGATCTATCATGTGTATCCCATATCATTTGTGAGTAATAGGTGTTTTCGGGGAGACCGGTCTAGTATAGATTATTCCCACCATACTTTTCTTCACGTACATCTATAGTTTTTTTTTTTTTTTCTTTTTCTAATAGACGCTACAGATTAAGACTATGTGCAAGTCTCGTGCACCCGTGAATGATTAAAATTAACTAAAAATATTATAGTTGTATACTAAAAACATACTCCATCATTCCCTGAACAAATGACACGTATTTCATTTATATCTGTTCAAATGCAAATGTCACATTTTCTTTTTTGGCCACATTTAAAATCTATGTGCATTTCTTCCCACTATCATTTATGCTGCACATTAATCTCCGTGCAAAAAAAATAAATGTGTCATTTGTTATGGGACGGATGGAGTATTTGTTATGCATATAGATAAACAATAACGTAAATAGAAATTCATGAAACTTAATTAATATTGTTTAAAACATTTTTTACTTATGGCTAAAAACATCATTCTATCCTCATCTACTTTACTACTCCCTCCTATTAACTTTATAAGACATCCTAATCTCTACACATATAAAGGCAAAATTTAATTTTCATCAACACCATCATTTTACAATACCTAATGAACCTAATTAATTATGCTAATGACAATTTCAATAAAACTAATGGAAGAAATGAGTACTAGTACTGTTTTGTAACGGGAGAAAAAGGAATAATAAATGACATGAGTAAAGATGAAGATGAAGAGCTAACTCTTCCCATTGTCCAATAGAAATAAATGAGATACATTAACTCAACACCCAAAACGTCTTATAATTAGTCAATAATGAAAAACCAAAACGTCTTAGTATTATAGGTTAAGTCTATGACTTTGACTATTTATTATGTCCAGAAGCCTTGTAATAGATATACACATACTCCCTCCGTCCAAATTTCATTTACCCGTATTACGTTTTGGTCCGTTCCAAATTCAATTACCCATTTTTTTAATGAAAAATCTTGCTCACACTTTATTTACTATGTCTCATTAAAGTACAAAAACTAAATAACACAAAGCTTTTTATAGTGGTATCTGAGGGCGGTGTAATCCCTTGATGTGACAATGAAATGTGCGATATAGCAAGCTTTTAGACACTCATTTTTTTTACCTTAAATTCAATATTTGTATCGTTTTATGGTCAATTACCAACTTCGTGTGTATTTTGTAGGTCATGATGGCGTTTTTGAGGAATTGCACGATTTCAGGCGCGAAAACGACATAATTATGCGAAATCGAGAAAGTTAAGCAAATACGCCGGATTGATCGTTGCATGGAATTCGAGGAGTCAAAACATGTCATGCGACCAACCAATGCGAAGATAATTGAAGATGGAACAACTTTGTAGAAGACCACTTTTCGAGGAAACGACGTTACGAAGCCCGAAATCGTAGAACAAAGAAAAAAGATTTGAATCAGCAGAAGTCGAACTTGGCGGCCACCAGGGGACCACAGAAGGCCTCTCTGCGGTCACCAGGCGACTGCAGTGAAGGCTCTGGATTCTCTTGGGCTGTTTTCTGGCCTGTCAGGCTAGAGCCCGCCTTCCTAAATCTTCCTCATTGATCAATGGCTGCCAGAGCTCGGATTTTTCAGTATAAATAAGACATCAGGGGTCTCATAATTCTACACCGCTCACAAAGCAGCTCTCCTGAGAGAGAACCAGTCCTCGGGGAAGTGAAACCCCAAAACCACTGTCCGTCAGGCACCTAGAAGGAGGAAACCCTAGAAGCAGCACGAAGGCATCAGAGACTAAGCTGCTGCTGCTGCTTCTTCTTCTTCTTCTTCTTCTTCTTCTTCTTCTTCTTCTTCTTCTTCTTCTTCTTTTCGATTTCTGGCTTTTAGATATGAGTAGCTAACTTTCTCTTGTAAAGGCGAACCGTTGTAACTCTGCTTTTGCTACTTCTTTATGTACCGTAATATATTAATGGAATAGTTATTAGACGTAAATCGTGGTTATACAACTCTATACATCCTTTGTGGTGTGATGTTCTGCTGAGTGACACAGTAGTTTCATTGAACTGAGTAGGGGTACTCGTGCCGACTGCGTCTTAGCACAGTAGTATTATGCACTGCTGTCGTTAGAGGTAATCGCGTAGGATTTTAACTAGGAAGTTGGGAGTACCATAGCAGAGGGAGGTCGGAGAACCTTTACGCCTTTCCACCATTGATTACATCTTTTCAAATTAGGGTTTGCAGCGATTTAATTATTCTGTCTGCGATCAATCTGTTTACTTTTCAGCACACAATTTACAAACGTTATTTGCTTGTTTCTATGCTAAGTGTCCGTGGAGAACGACATTTCGAGTCAGCTTTTCGCTATAAACTGTGGATTTGAGGTCTTCTAACTTATAAATTTAGTCTTAATTGTATTTAGGGATTACAGGTTCTACAACGAAAATCAAAATCTCTTAGTGCACATCAAAATTTGGCGCCGCTGCCGGGGACACTTGACCGCTCAAGCAAGTTTCGATCATCTGAAATAAGTTGAAATCTTTCTTTCGCGTTTTAATTTACGCACTATCTTTTAAATTTGTATAGCATAAACCCAAAAAAATCATAAAACCTGTGGAAATCAATCTCCACAGCAAAAAATCCAAAAATATTTTCTTTTTCCGTATTAGTTTACTTTCTTATTAAAAAAATCCAAAAACACGTAATTTTATTATCCTTTTAGTATTATCTATCCATATTTGCAAAGGTTTGTCTGTTAGTCTTTATGCAAGGTAGGACAAGTGCGGGAACACCAGTAGTACCGTTTAAAGATGACATAGATAAGCTCGAAAGGCAGAAATTGCCTACTATCATCATGGAGTCATCTAGCAACATGAGTGGAGAAGGAAACAACAACGACAATCCATTTGGGAATGTCACAACTTCTGAACTTGAATAGCTGCTTAAGATTCGACTTGAGATTCAAGCTAAAAGGGAAGAATTGGAACAGGGAAGGCTAAGGATAGCCGATGAAAGATTAAGGTTAGATGAGAACCGCAGAAGGGATAACTACTTAAGGGTAGAACTGATGGACGAAGACGACAGACCCATGCACGACTATGTTATGCTAAGGCTTACACCGCACACCTCGAGTATCTATCTGGAGAGGATTGCGAGAGAATATGATCTGAAAGGAATTCATCTGAATCAACTACCACACTTCTACAGGAACCCAACTGAGGACCCGATGCACTTTATGAGGGAATTCTATGCAATAGTTGGAGGTATACCATTGAATGGGCTCACGGAATGCCAACTTAGAAGAAGGGTTTTCCCTAGCTACCTTAAGGACAAGGCAAAGAACCGGCTTATCTCACTACAGCCGGGCAACTTGACTACATGGGACGAGGTTTCAACAAGTTTATGCTCAGATACTTCCCATTGAAGAAGGAATCCGGCCTGAAGAGCTAGATCCAAAACTTCAACCAGTTTGACAGAGAAACCTTTCACAAAGCGTGGGAAAGATATAAAGATCTACTTGACAGATGCCCAATGCACTTTTACGCACTGTTTGAAAAAGTCAAAAACTTTTACAAGGGAATTGACTCTATCAGCCAAGCACTCATCGATGGAGCATGTCAAGGAAACCTGCTAGACGCACCCTCAAGAAGGATTTAGAAAGTGTGCGAGAACCTTAGTGAGAACTCTATGCAGAAAGGACGAGGAAGAAGTGTGGCTACTAAGGAGGTCAGGGCAATCGAGGAAACCCCTTGGAAACAGATTAACAGGAGAATTAAAGGCATAGAAATAAGGATGGAGAGGAAGGATGTTGTGAATGAAGGACCGGAAGACCCGACACAACTGGAAGAGACACACTACGTGCAAGAATCGAGGAAATGGAGACCGAGGAACCAACCGGTAAACAATTTTATCCCCGAACATCCTCTCGTATCATACCGTACTAGACCTAGCTTGAACCCACCCGAAATACCACCTAGACCACCCACCATGGCACCTGTTCCCACACCACCACCGAAGTCGTCACAAAACCTGCTCAAACCATCCTCCATGGAAGAAAAGATATATACTCTAATGAATGAGATGGTAGATATCGGGAAATTTGTGAAGCAGCAGGGTGAGTTTACCAAGAGGACCAATTCATTTATTGCCAAGGCTGAGGATAACTTCAGAAGAACCGACAACACCTTGAGAGGAATGGAACTGAAGATTGGTCAAATTGCCAAGGAAATAGGGGAACTACAACAGAACAAAGACAAGCTGCCAGGTCATACCGAGAAAGCCATGATGATGATTGAATCTGCCAAGGTAACAGGATTCGGAGGAGAAAACCGTACTGAATCTGAATGAAGGAATCCCGAAGGGACGCAAGGTAAAAGCCTCAAACCTTCTCCTACAGCATTTGGGTGTGAAATAGACTCTCTTGCCGAAGAAGAAAGGGTCAAACCAGTCTTACCAAAGAAACCCGACCCTGAAGCTTTCAACATAAATGTGGTCATCAAAGGAAAAACGGCCACAGGTGTTGAGGGCAAAGTACCCCAAACACTTAAATGAATTTCCCTTGCTTTCCTTCACGCTAAGTACCTAGACCATCATTGAGTAAGAACCACCTTGCTTGTAAGAACCAAAGAGTAAGAGCCCGTAAGAACCGTCGTACTGGTAAGAGGCGATGCGTAAGGACCTGCACAAGTAGCTTGGAGGGGGGGGGGGTAAGGACCAAAGACCCGGTTTGCTAAGTGTCAAACCGGTCTGAGACTTTACTCAAGAGAGACTAAAGATCTACTCTGTATAATAGTCGAGAAGTTAAGAGTCTGGGAAGAAGGCTTGACTTACTTTGCATTATGAGGATATGTCCATATTTATAGGTTTCCCTTGAGAAATGGAGGACTCACAAGATCACGCCAAGTGTAAGGCTCAGATTACGCCAACAATGCTCTATTAGGCCCATAGCCCAATGTCTTGATAGGCCTATGGCCCAATAGGTTGGTTGGGTTAGGACGTCCCGCTTAGGACAGTAGTCCGATAGAACGGTTAGGATGTCATGGACATATTTCTGTATCAACATATGTCCCCCTAGTTTCCAAGTATCTTAGATAGTTGTGGAACTATAGTGTCCGGGGAGAGTAGAATGCCTTTGACGCCTTGGACATATTTCTGTATCAACATATGTCCCCCTAGTTTCCAAGTATCTTTGTAGAAGATAGTTGTGGAACTACAGTGTCTAGAGAGCTTCTTTGTGCGATCGATCTTGTGAGCTTTGAAAAATTTTCCTTATCCATATCCTCTCTTGTCTTTCCCCTATCTCTCCCCCTCCCCCCCCCCTTTCTTACAGTCCGAGATGGGACGTCTCGGACTGTAGGAAAAGAGGTATTTATAAGCGAGATAGGGTTAAACGTGAAGGCTTAGGACTTTGAAAATTCTTATTGCTCGGATGTGCAGATCCGAGGTGCCATGTCGGCTAAAATTTATCATTCGGATGTCGGATCCGAGGAGTCAAGTCCGGGTAGTTTTTTTTGCTTGGATGTCGGATCCGGTCTTTCAAAAAATGTCGATATAACTTCTTCCTTTTGCCACACTTCACTCCAATTTTAGAAAGAAGAGTTTTTTAGAGTTGCTATCAATGTGGCTTGGGCTTTGGTTGACTTGTTGGTGCCTCTTCCGTAGGCCCATTGCAAGCTTGTTTTTCTTTTCCTTCTTGTCCTCTTCTTCCTATTGTTTATCAATTTAAAGAGTCCAGGTAGAGCTATTTTTTCACGAAACCAGTACTGTGCACTCTTCTCTTTCACAACAAAATATCTTTCTTCTTGAACTCTCCTCTCTTTCCAATAGTGTGACTAGTGTTGCTTTACAGTTGCCTTAGCTCCATTCCGAGCTTTCATGTTCCAAATCTGCTTCTTGTCTCTATTCGGTCAGATTTGTTTCGTCCACAGCCTTATGCTTTAGTCGGAAGCTTAGTTCCGTTCTGAGGCGGGTCTTAGTCCGAAGTTGCACTCGGATTTCTAATTCGAGTTGTGTTCCGGTTGCGAGATTTGTTCGGGCTTTGAGTCCGCCACACTCTCTTGCTTATGTCCGAGCCCGCTCTCTGTTTCCGTCTGAAGCGGATTGGCTCCGGATCTGTTCAAGTTTGAGATTCCTATTCTCAGTTGCAGTTCCGGTTGCTCCATTGTTTTGTTCGAGTTTTGCTAAGTTCTGAGGCGAGTCTTTGTTCAGGATCCGAGACCGTGGACCTCCGTCCTAAGTCGAGACTGCTTAATTCTGAGATTTTGGCAAGTGTACCTTGTTGGAGTCCAGCGACTACTGTGTTGTCCGAACTCCGAAGGACGAAAATTGAGGTCGAAAGGAAGTTTTCCCAAATCAATCTCCATTTGCAAGTGAATGAAGAGAGAGAGAGAGGGAAAAGTGCGTAGCTAGCTCGTGAGTTGGTCCTGAGCTTAGGAGTTCTTGGTCGTGTCTTGCTCCGCTAAATCAGAAGCAAGCTCCATTCTGATTCACCTCCATTTCTTCTTCGATCAACCAACAATAATTTAAAACTGCCGCCTCCACTTCCCGGATTGATTGGCATTGTTGATACGGAAATGTCCGTCCAGATTAAAGTCTATAAAGCGTGTCTACAAGATCACTTTAACTAATTTATTCAAGATCTTGGTCAAGCCTCATGGTCCCACCAAAGTGAATCGAAAGACTGTTGAAGTCACTACATCTCCACAATAGTCCGATTTGGCTAAGGAAAGGACTTCCAAACCCCGACCATGACAAGAGATGTTTAGATGCGTCTGAGAGAATCTCTTGACGCCACCATTACATTAAGACCAAACGTATATATGTAACCACTAAGATACTTCCGGAGACTCTTGGCTCGGACATCCAGAGTTACCCGAGGCGGATCAACCAAGACAAATCATCGAGGGACTAACACGGACCCAACAGTGAATAAAGATTTCGGAGGAAAAGGTCCAAACTACCCTCCCACTTGCGATATTGGACTCACTGCTCACTATTGGCATGGGCCAAAGGCGTTAGTGTCCAAATCAATCATACACTTGGCATCATCTTATGAGCCTCTTCATAATGATAATGAACTATAAATATAAATATAGTCCAAGACCTTAAGGTAAACAAAGCAATTATCCTAAGTCTCTTGAGACATAATACCTTTTCCGTTACTATTGCATTGAGAGCTATCATCTCTCCTTTGAGTAAAGCCTCCTTCCGGATTGACTTTGGTAATCCATTCTAACCCCCCACTTAGTCCTTTCAGTGCTCTTGCTCGGAATCTCTCGGACTTCAAGTCGGTGGTGGATCTTAGACTAGGTTACTTTACGTAGTAGTGTTGGTGTTAGGTTTACCCCTCAACATTTTGGCGCCGTCTGTGGGAAACTTTACAAAAAGATCTGTGCTTGTGTTGTGCTGATGGCTAGAACGAGACGAACAACCCGGACTAGTGCTGCAGGCGTGGGAACACCACCACCACGTCCACGATGACGTCCGCCCACCCGGGGATGAAGGGCCGCTGTGGCTGGAAGGAACGCTGGAAGGAGATATCCGAGCGACGGGCGGACCGCCAGCCCATCCTCGGATGAGGAAAGAGACGCCCCGCTTAGAGGAGGCCAAAGCGTCCCTGTGAATATCGTGCCTACGGACCATGGAGAAGGGATAGCACGAGCTTCTCCGGCAGAAGCTCAAGGCCCTACCACAGATGACGATTTATGCCCGATGGTCGCGTTGTCCGCCTGGCGACCTCGGACTAAGCGAGACTCGATTTGATAGGTTGCTCACGATTATCCAAGGATGCCTAGGTCTAACAATGCCCATCCGCAGAAGCCACTCCGATGGTTACTCCTTGCCGGTTACGCCTTGTCGAACGAGCAGGCGTCCAACAGAGGTTGGGAGATCATCCGCACCATGAGGATTTGTGAAATCTTCTAGACCGACGGGCCTCTGCTTCGCAAGTTCGGGGTGAAGGAAGCCCCAATGAGAGGAGAGAGTACCAAGAAGGAGGTAACAGGCACCCAGGAGGTCCGCGACAAGCTCCCATGAGGAACAGGGATCTCGTAGCAGAAACCATTCCAGTTGTCCGGCTAGACGAACTTCCCGCGGATGTCGCAGCCCATCCACGGACAGGAGAGGTCATGACAGCTGAAGAAATTTACGCCCAACAAAAATCTTTGGAAACCCAAATCCTGAACCTCGGACGTCTAGTAAAAGACCACGAGCAGATCACTACAAGTGCACCAAACCCTCTGTGTGACGATATCATGAGGGAAAAGGAAAGAAATAGAAACTCGGACCAAGTGATTCCGAACTTGGAATACTACTATGGGGATACTTGTCCCGTGGGTCACCTGACAAGGTACAACAGCAAGATGGATTCCAAGGGGCTGAGCGACAATACTAAAGCCCTTACGTTCTCATCCACCCTCTTCGGCACGGCTATGGATTGGTACACCGCTTTGCCAAACAAGTCAATAAGGTCGTACGCAGACCTGTCTTCCAAATTCTTAGCACGATTCGGAAAATCAAAAAGAACAAAACGTACTGTAGAGCACCTGGCTGAAGTCATCCAAAGGGAACAGGAAGATCTTCGAACTTTCCTAGATCGCTTCAATACGGAAGTACTCCGAGTTGAGCCCCATAGTATTAAAGAACGGGTCCGTCACACCGACGCTAATACTTACAACTCCGAAGCGGAGGAAGCTCTCTAGTCGTGAAGTGAGGAGCGAAAAGCACTTGGATGACATCTGAGGAGGTCATGTACGGAAGAATACCAAGGAACGTACCGGTCCGAAGCGGGATCGAAGGGAAAGGAACCGCAAAAACAAGAGCAACGCCAGGGGAAGTTTGACCCGAAGAAAGATCACAGAGACAAAGGCATTTACAGGGAGAGAAGTCCGCCCAGAAGATTCGCGGACTACACGCGCCTCAACAAGCCGAGATCCGACATCTTGGCCACTATTGTTGAGAAGAAGTTGGACGTACATTGGCCAAAGCCATCCCACAATCGGAGAAACAGAAATGCGAAGGGATATTGCAAATTTCACAAGAGCAGAGGCCATGAGACTGACGACTGTATCCAGTTAAAAACAGAGGTCGAACACCTGGTGAGAGAAGGCAAGTTGAAGGAGCACATATATGCGGACGAGCCCTCCAGGCATGATAGAACGGAGCGGAGGAGGGAGGATAACGCTGCTGACCCACCACCTCGCCCACTATCTTTGCCACCTCCGCCAGTAGGTTATCCGCCACACAGGGGAGGACATCCGTACGGATACGGCGATGAGACGGAAATGGAGAACCCTCCGTACAGCGGAGTGATCAACACTATCGCAGGCGGACCCTCTGGAGGTGATAGCAGGAATGCAAGGGAGCGGACCGCCCAAAACCTTCGGAACAATGACAGGGCGTATGGTGCCCCCGCGATACAAGGAACAAATGCAATATCTTTCGACGATAGCGAAATTCCCCCTCCTACGGCAGGAGGCGAGGAGATTGACGACCCGGACGTTCCTCTTGTAGTTTCGTTGACCATCGCGACTTATCGAGTGAACAAAATTCTGGTGGATACCGGGAGTTCTTCGAATATCATCTCTAAGAGGACGCTAGATCAGATGGAATTGGGAAGAATCCTCTACGACAGAGTTCATACCTCTATACTAGGGTTTGGAGGAGGAACTGTTCGACCACTAGGAAGTGTTACGTTACACGTTTCACTCGGAACCTTCCCGGCCAGGGTAACACAGTCGGTCCGATTTGTCGTGGTTGATCGGACCTTCGACTATAACGCCATCTTTGGGCGTCCAGGACTCAATCAATTCTGGGCTATCTCATCCACCTTACACAACAGAATGAAATTTCCTACTCCCTTTGGAGTAGGAGAAGAGGTAGGAAACATCCGAGAAGCTTGGGAGTGTTACATTATGTCCACGAGGAGGGCATCCGCCCCCGTTTTGGCAGTCACGGTGACCTCCGATCCGAGAGTTGTTCTCCCGCCCAAACAGGAGAATCCGCAGATAGGGGTAGGAAGCCTGAAGGAGAAATTCCCTAGAACTGCACGGATCGAGCCTCACGAAACTCTCAAGGAAATCGAGATTGTTGTTGGAAGCCCGGATAAGAAGACTAGAATCGGAACAGAGATGAGCACAGAAGTGGAAATGAAACTTATTGCTTGTATTTGCTTGGAATACTGATGATTTGAAGGGAATAGATCCGAGAATCACTGTTCACCGTCTGAACATGGATCCCTCGATCAAATATATCCGACAGAAGAGGAAAGACTTTGGCCCGGTCAAGGACGCAATTATATCTGTGGAAGTTGACCGGCTCTTGAAAGCCGGGCACATTGAAGAAGTTAGATACTCGGACTGGGTCTATAACGTGGTACTCGTCGAGAAGGCCCCTGGAAAGTGGAGGATGTGCAACGACTTCACAAGGCTGAACAAGTTTTGTCCGAAGGATCCTTATCCCCTACCTCGCATAGATCAGTTGGTAGATTCTACCGCGGGATGTGCGCTCCTAAGCTTCATGGACGCATATCAGGGCTTCTATCAAATCCGGATGGCCAAGGACGACATCAAGAAAACAGCCTTCTTCGCGGCAGGAGGAGTATACTGTTTCAAGGTGATGCCATTCGGGTTGAAGAACGCGGGAGCTACATACGAGCGGTTGGTGAATAAAATGTTCAAGGCGGAGTTGGGCAAGACTATGGAAGTCTACATAGATGATATGCTTGTTAAAAGTAAGACTGAAGAAGAGCATATTGAGCATCTCAACAATTGCTTTTCCATTCTGCGGAAGTATGGAATGAAGTTGAACCCCGAAAAGTGTACGTCCGGGGTGAAAGGAGGCAAGTTTCTGGGATACATGGTCACAGAAAGAGGGATAAGTGCAAACCCCGAGAAGATCAAAGCAATCCTAGATTTGCCCCATCCGAAGAACCTCAACGAGGTCCTAGGAAAGCCCGATCAATCAGGACGACTCTCTAAGTGGGCGATCGAGCTATGTGAATACGACATTTGCTACCAGGCTCCGTCACCCAAAAAGGCTCAAGTCCTCGCCGACTTCTTAGCGGATTATTCAGAGAAGGATTCAGAGAAAGTCCCTGACAAGCAGGTGCTCGGGTGCTTAATCACCAAGCATATTGTCCGAAAGCCAGTTCCGCCAAAGTTCAACTCGGAAAACCTCGAGGAAGCCCAGTTCATCAATCGGCCCTTTCCTTTGTCAGATGGGGAAACTCGGGTCAACCAAATGTTTCTACTTGGTGATGTTCCCAGAAACCCCAGTGCGGACAACATCAGAACGGAAATCACGGGAGGGGATGAACCAAGAGCGGAACCTAAGCAGCTCGCAGGAGATCTCCAAACCAAACAACATCCTTCCGATATATGGACTTTGGAAGTGGATGGTTCTTCCACTGGAAGAGTGGGAGGAATCGGAATCTACCTTAAGAGCCCAGATGGCGCAGAACTCGACTATGCGATTTCCTTGGATTTCAAAGTTACCAATAATGAGGCTGAGTATGAGGCACTTTTAGTGGGGCTGCGGCTAGCCAAGTCACTCCAAGCCCGGAAGGTCAAAGCTTACACGGACTCACAGCTCGTCGAGGCCCAATTTTCAGGAAGTTTTGCCACAAAAGGTCCTTCGATGATCAAGTATCTTGAGCTACTCAAGAATGAGGTCAGCCACTTCGAGGAATTCACCTTGGAAAAGTTTGACAGAGCTTGGAACGAAAGAGCTGATGCCTTGGCAAAATACGCATCTGCTACAGCGGCTTTGGACACAAGGAGAGTAATTCTACTCACCATTACTGACTCATCCGTCATGAGTCCCAGTTCGGCGGTCATGATACTTGACACAGGAAGAAACTGGATGACTGACATTTTTAACTATCTCAAGGACGGATCTTTGCCAGTCGATCCGAAAGAATCAAGGAGTGTGCAATGCCGAGCAAATAGATATTTTATAATGGGTGATGATTTGTACAAAAGATCTTTTTGCGGGACTCACCTGAGATGCTTGAACCCACAAGAAGCACAGACCGTGCTGGAAGAGATACACAACGGAAGCTGTGGGAGTCATTCCGGGGGGAGGACTCTCGCCCAGAAAATCATACGACAAGGCTACTATTGGCCTACCATCGGTAAAGATTCCGCCGACCACGCCCGGAGATGTCAGGATTGCCAATATTACGCGAACATCCCACATCGCCCAACGAACCCTATGATTCCGGCAATCATAGCGTGTCCGTTCGACCAGTGGGGTATCGATATTGTCGGACCATTTCCGAGGGGTACCCAACAGAAAAAATTTCTCATTGTGGCGGTAGAATATTTTACCAAGTGGGTAGAAGCGGAGGCTGTAGCGACTATCACGGAAAGTCGAGTGCGGACCTTCATCTGGAAGAACATCATTTGCCGCTTCGGCCTACCAAGAGTTCTAGTCTCGGATAATGGTGCCCAGTTCTCAGGACATAGGCTCAAGGAATGGCTGGCGTCCTTCAAAATCGAGCAACGTTTTACATCTGTTGGATACCCGCAAGCCAATGGACAGGCTGAGTCCACGAACAAAACAATAGTCAAGATCCTCGAGAAGCGTTTGAGAACTTCGCAAGAAAGCTGGGCGGATGACCTGGAAGGCGTGCTGTGGGCGCATCGCACGACTGCACGGACTGCGACCAAAGAAACTCCATTCTCCTTGGTATATGGTTCAGAGGCAGTCATACCATCCGAGATTGCTGTAGAGACTTTGAGAATCCGAGAGTTCGAAGACAAAGCAAACCAAGAAGCTCGGATATTCGACCTGGACATGCTTGAACAAAAAAGGTCTGAGGCACTGGCGAATATCTTTAGGTACCAGGCAACTGCTGCCCGAACCTATAACAGGAACATTCGTGCGGCTAACTTGCAAGTCGGGGACCTGGTGCTTCGACGAGCCGACATTTTGAACAATATCGGGAAACTCAAGCCCAAGTGGGAAGGACCCTACAAGATTGTCGGGGCAAGGGTGAATGGGAGTTATGAATTAGAAGATGAGAACGGACATCCCCTCAAGCGTCCGTGGAATGCTAGAAACCTTCAGAATTTCTATGCATAAAGATAACTGCGCGGAGCTCCATCATGTCGATTGATCATCTCAATTTCAACTACTTGTTACACGGAACTCCGTCAGTTTTGTTTCTTTTTGGTCCTTTTGCCATTGGCCATAGAGCCCGCAAGTTGTAATTGAATTTTCGCAAATCAATACAACCTCTATCTTTCAATTTGTGATTTTTTGATTTACGCATCTGAGATTTACCGAGCGTTTAACAACAACGAAAGCAAGAGATTTCATTCATACAAAGACGGATTATACATAATCTTGTCTGTACAATTTACAATCCCGGATCGATTATTCGAACTTACGGACGCAACACGAAAAATACAGAAAAACGTATCTGGAGATACGTCATCTCCCAGCAAAGATCGTTCCCCCACCGAGAAAAACTTCTTCCGTGTCAAGCGGCAAGTTTGATTTCCGCGGAGGCCAGGAACTCGATCTACCTGCACACGAGAAAATGGTTAAACATGCTGGAATCCTTCGGGATACCACCAAAACATGGCAATGCAAGTCCTGTGTCCGGGGAAAACAAAGTGCAGACAAGAAGAGATTTCCGCCTCATCGGCTTTAAAGACTCAAACTCTCTTGAAATTCGGAGACCGTTTCCAATATAAGAGAGATTTGAGCCATTAAAGTGGGGTTGGAAGAAAGCAAAGGAGACGGATGGATATACATTTAAACCGAGATCTATGCCTTTCGGTGTCTGATCTTCAACAATTTTCCCCTCTAGACCCACGCCACTCTCAAACTCAGGATGAACGCCGACTTGAGAGTGGACGGGAGTCAAGAGGGGGAAACTATTCAAGAGATCGTCCTCTTGCTATTGAGTAGATTTGGAAAGTGGAAGTTGGATTTGCACGACCAAGGCCAAGAGGGATCCGCAGTATTTATAGAAGTGACGAACCAATAGGCGTCAAACCGCCGTAACTTCGACGTCGACAATGGGCTTAAACTATTCATTTGGGTCGAACAGTATTGGGCCAGACAGGTTTATCCAATCAAGCCTAAACAAGCCCATCAACTACGTCCGAGTTTCTTAGTCATTTTACAAAAATATGTGCGTCAATATCATCCGACGAAGTCTGCACAAGAAAAAGATGGAGATCCCATCCGAGGAAAAATAGTTCGAATTTTATAAACAAAATTATCCGAACATTTACATAACAGAAGTACAATCTGGAAAGATCCAAGGATAAGTACATGCATCCACGGGGCATACCCCGCCTTGTTCCTTCACCAGACTCCGGAAGTCGAGCCTTGGGACTCCGAGCCTCCACCTCGGCCCTGACGAGCTTGCTGCTGCATACGAATCCTCCTACGGATCAGCTTCAGCGTCCGCTCCCTCTCTTCCTCGGCTCGCCTCCTAGCTATTCCCGGACATAGAGGTTGATCGCCTTCAAAATCAAGGAGGATCGGGTCATCTGCGGTCCCCGTACCCGGGTAAATTGGTGGATGCATGTGCCCACAAGCACAATTTACCCAGTGCTGATATTCCTCGTCTTCAGATTCCGACATCCTGGAGAACTCCGGCTTTTGTGGATGGCTGGAATCAGTGAAACAAAACACAAAGCGAAGAAGGGTACAACAGTGAAAAAGGGAAGAATTACCACACCCTTATTTATAGTTGCGACGGGTCCTCAAGATCTCTCCACGTGTCGATAATCCGACGACGGGGGAGATGAAAAGACGAAGTCATAATGACTATTTCACTGTTTCACCTTCCTCCTTCTAGAAGAATTAGACATCCCAGTAGCGATCGAGTATCGGAAAGATGATGGTCTGATTTCTACATCGGATGCCATCTACAGCGGTCCGTGCTCTTATGAGATGGGTAATTTATAATAACTCAGCTTATGAACAACAGATAAAAAGAAACGAAGAAGAGAGCAAGTAATAGTTCGGAAGCATAGGAGGTTCAACTCCTCGGGAGAAATACGAAACATTGTTATAGTATGTAATGACATTCCGAGTTAACAAAAGATGCAAATCCAACAGAAAAAGTCAGCAAATACAGAATTTCAACGGGGCATACCCCGGACTTCTCACTGAGGCCCATCTTGGCTCGGACCAGCTTCACCAGTTTGAGGCGGATTGATAGGGGGCATGTTGGAGGTAGCTTGTGCAGCAAGGGATTCAACAACATTGAACAAGTTGAAATCCGCGGGATGGCCAACGACCCGGCAAGGCAGGGAGAACCACTTCTTCAGGAAAGCCCGGTAATTGTCGAAAGGTACAAAGCATACCTTTCGGAGAGCATCCGGGACCCATCTCGGGAGGAAGGGCCCGCCATTTCGGATCTCGATCTCACCTTCCTCAGTGACGAGTTCTGCAAACTCGCACGCGGCCAACTGTTCATCCGAGACACTGTCTACGGGGACTTCCACGCCATTAGCATCCGCAGAAGGGATTAACCCTTCCGTCTTCCAGTTAAAGTCCGGTGGAAGTAGACCCTTGGACTGCAGTTGTCCGATAGCGGACACGAACCCATCTAGGCGGGAAGCATCGGATTTGTCCGCCGTCAAGAACTTGAAGGAGTCGGACTCCATGAAGTCACGACCAGCATGAAGACGGGCATATTGGAGGCCTCCGAGCAGTATATCCTTGGAATCCAGAAAAGCCTTCATCGACTTGTCGACAAAGTTCTCCTGCCAGTCGAGGTCTGCCTTGATTTCTTCCCAGCTGGCCTTCAGCTTATGGAACTTCACTTCTTGCTCTCTCAGCCGCATCTCCAATTGTTTCGCCTTCTCTGCCTCATCCGCGGAAGTGGCCATAGCCTTGTGGAGGTCCTCCTCAATGGTAGCGCGTTCAGCGGCTTTCCATTGCATGGCCCTGACGAAACAGCCGAGCTGCGAGAAGTCCTTGAGAATATAAGTTGCACTTTTGTCATACTAAGGACAAACCAAGGAGAGCATCCAAAGAATACTTACCCGTTGGTATAGCCCATCCAGCCCTCCGACCCGCTCAACCTCAGGGAGTCCGCAAGCCAGCTCGTACTCCTTGTCAAGAGCAGCTTGGTCAACAGGAAGAACAGCGGACAATTGCTGTCTCTTTGCTGCGGGAGGAGCCTCCGAAGTTGCTCCTCTCTTGCGTCCCGAAGTAATGGCATCCCGCATCAACACCTCCCGTTGTGGTGCAGCAGTAGCAGCGGAAGCCTGGGACCTTGAAGCGGTGGCGCTCCGAGTGACGGGGGCTTTGCCCTTGTCGGGCACCGCCAAGGCCTGAGAATCCTCTCCATCCTTGTTCCGCCTTTCTTCCTCCGCAGCAAAAACCGCGGCATTCTTCGGATCTGGCATGGGAAGACCCGTGGAAGTGTTTATGATTCTGGTCCTCTGACCAGCGGCGACCTCCAGGGCTTGCTGCTCTCTCTGCAACTTCTTCTTCTCGCGGAGTGTCGACATGATATAGTCGAACCAATAAGCTACACAATAAACCAGGGGCGTTAGATACAGACAGGTTAAAGAAGAATTATCAGAATTGCAGAAATACGTAATCAAAATAGAGTATATTGAAGAAGAAAGAACGCCAAGTTTCAAGTCAACGAATCTCATCAAGTCCGTCTTCCTCCTACATCTATCGCACTGTTAGTCCGCATGTAGGGAAGTGGTGATTAATCCGTGAAATGGATAAGTAGGTGGGTCATACTTTTTGTGGATTACCGCCACCCACGTTCTTCGGAAGGGGACGCCAATCCGGGATACTCTCTCTAAGGAATTTTGTGGGCAGCTCCCATTGTTCCCTCTGTCTCTCGGACATCTCTGGCTTCAAAGCCATCCGTACAAAAACGTACCTATCCCACCACTTCGATCCCAGCGACGAAATGGAGTCCGAGATAAAATTGTAGGGTTTCCTATTCATGAAAGTATAGAATAGTGGATTCCCCGGACTGAACGAGACATGGAAGAGCTGCCTGAAGTTCTCAAAATTTACCGGCTGCCCTTTCTTCTTACAAAAAACTACAAAGCAAATGAGGTTACCCAGGGACTTGGGGATAACCTGACTCGGACCTATACCAATATGGTTCAGAATGTTTTTCAGCTCTGTGGCAATGGGGATCTTCCATCCGCAGGAGAAGGCCACCTTATGCACGCACATATATCCAGCGGGAGGGTTATAGAATGCATGCCCGGGTTCAGGGATCATTATTTCTACGGAGGCAGGGATCTCCCATTTTCGCCTCCATTCCGAAATCTCCTCAGGTTTGACCCTCGATGGACAAGTAGGAAGAAGCCCGTCCGCGTTTAGCTCTCCGAACTCGTCTGCTATCACTACTGCGGATGCGGGACGAGGAAATTTAATCCTTGCCGCCTTGGCACCACGACCCTCAATTAATGGAAGACTGGATTGAACGGGCGCAGCAGGGTGTAGTGCAACCCGCCGACTGGATCGTCTAGGGGGACGAGCGATAGGAGATCCTTCTCCTTCTTCTTCCTCGTCCTCATCTTCCTCTTCCTCACCATCTTCTTCCTCCTCGACGACACCTTCGGGTCTCCCGGATGTGCCTGGGTTGGACGGACCTGTTTCCGCTACAACACGGTCCTCCACCCCAGCCTCGAACATCTCGACTTCATCAGCCTCCCGACCGCTGTTGCCTTCCCGCTCCACACGCAGTTCGCTCGGATCCCAGGATGTCCCGATGCCACCTATGGTCCGAGATTGGACTAACGACCTAGTCCTAGCAAGGTCACCTCGTCATTGAAATGCTGCAACCTGCCGCATGAACTCCGTGCCCAGCATCAGAATCTCTGGACGACCCAAGCTCCACAAGTACAAAATCTCTCGCGGATAAGGTCAGATCCGCGGACCCGGTTCCTAAATCTACTGCGTCATTGTAACCTGGGGCCTCTTGCTGGTTCTGACTATCGCTCCCGGACATCCTAGGGCAGAAGGAAACAAGTCAGGAATGATGGTGTTGATTTTCCGAGAGTTCGTTTAGGTAATTTCTTAAGTCAAAGAAAGCCTACGGATTTCTACTTAACGCGCCGCTGGCACTATCACCTACCTTACCCAGCACGCTGAGCGGGGCAAATTTACGCAAGATTGTGTGCCGATTGGCACCAACACATTACCAAATAAGCATGCATAATCAAATTTTGGTTACAGTCGGCATACACATGAGATGCTTCAACAAGATACTGGCAATAAATTGGCATGCGACAGTACGGAAGAGAAATTATTTCAACTAAGAGCGTTGCTAAAGCCTATCACACGCAATATCGGCAAGAACAGACTCGACAATTTCATATCCGAGCAAGGCAATAACATATGAGCACGAAATAAGCATATCGGGAAAAGAAGACAACTCAGCAAAAATGAAGATGTACGTACTTGATAAAGTTGATTTGATAAGTTTGACCGGATGACTAAGCCTTGCTGCTTCTCCGAGGGTACGGATTCAAAGAAGAAACCTTCAAATTTTGCGACTCTTGCTTGCTCGGATGTGCCTTCAAACGCTCGGATTGCTTTGCGATTGCTCTAAATTTCAAGATTGCTAAAAGTATGAAAGTGGTGATGGGTGACTATTTATAAGGGCAATTCGGGATAGCCAAGAGTCACATCGCTGATTCAATCCCGTTGGTCCTCTCAATCCGAGGTTGTGCCGCTTCGCGAGTGGATGGCTGTCAGTACGTCGCATTTAATGCTTGACAGATGCGTCACATCAATCGGACTGGGAACCCCAACCGTTGATATCGTCCTGATCCAACGGTCACGTCCCTTGACTCGGGATCTTTCTCCCGTGGGCCGAACGGACAACCTATTGGGCCTCTTGGGCTTACGGGAGGACCAATTCAACAATCGGTCCAATGGACAGCTTCCGGAGGGCTACGTCAGATCCTAACCGTACTCGGATCCATATATCTCAGATACAAATACCTTTTCCTCTACAGTCCCAGCTATGTGATAACTCGGACTGTAGACAGAAAAGGGGGAGGGAAAGAGATATATTGAATCCTTGAGGACACGGACGACGGATCCCGACAAAAAGGATTTTCTTCCTTTTTCTGTTAACTAACGATTCGGACATGCTCCACAGAAACGACTGATCCCTCCCTCATAGTTACCAACTATCTTCTACTAAGAATACTTGGAAACTGGGGGGACATATGTTGATACGGAAATGTGTCCAATCCGTTAAGGGCGCCATAGAGCGTGTCCTAAAGCGCATCACGGCTTAACTAGCCTATTCAGTACTGGTCCGACCTCACATGGTCCGACCAAAGTGAATCGACCAGTACGCTGAAGTCACTACATCTCCACAGCTAGTCCGAGCTGGCTAAGGAAAGGACTTCCAAACCTGACCATGACAGTACAGAGATGCCTAACGGACCGTACGAGAGAATCTCGGACGCCACCATTACATTAAGACCAAACGTATATAACAGAACCACTGAGATACTTCCGTGAGACTCTTGGCTCGGACATCCAGAGTTACCCGAGGGCAGATCAACCAAGCAGACAAATCTGTCCGAGGGACTAACACGGACCCAACAGGCGGAACAGTACTCTCGGAGGGAAAAGGTCCAAACTACCCTCCCAAGCCCACTTTGCGGTATTGGACTACTGTTCACTATTGGGCTATGGGCCAAAGGGAGCATTGGTGTCCAAATCTGAATCATACACTTAGCATCATCTTATGAACCTCTTCATAAGTACATGATAACTATAAATATAGCACAAGGTCCAAGACCTTAAGGTAAGCAACATCAAAGCAATTATCCCTAAGTCTCTTGAGACATAATACCTTTCCCATTACTATTGCATTGAGAGCTATCATCTCTCCTTTGAGTAAAGCCTCCTTCCGGATTGACTTTGGCAATCCGGGTAACCCATTCTAACCCCCCCCCCCCCACTTAGTCCTTTCAGGTGCTCTTGCTCGGACAAGCCTTCTCTCGGACTTCAAGTCGGTGGTGGATCTTAGACTAGGTTACTTGCAGTAGTAGTGTTGGTGTTCGAGGTTTACCCCTCAACAGGCTTGACGGAGAGGGAGGTGGGAGCTGAGACTCGAGGTGGAGCAGGAGTTGAGAGGCAGAGAAGGAGATAAGCTTTCAGCAATTTAACTCCGGTCCGGATTTGTTCCGTTCCAAGGTAGGTCTTAGTCCGAGATTACAACTTGGAGTTCCGAATTCGATTTCTGTTCCGGTGAAGTAATTTCCGTCGATATGAGGTTGACGGTGGTTCCGCATTGATATTTTCATAGTCATTTGTGCAGTCCGAAGTGCCTACTGTAAGTCCAGAAATATTTGTAGTTTGCTGCGAGTTTTGTTCGAGATCTCTTGCCCGGTCATTTACGATTCGGATCTCATCATCATTTTGCGCTATAGTCCGAGGCGCTTTACTTTTATTCGATCAGACGCCTCTCATTGCTCGAGTTGGGTGAGCTCAGTGAGTCTAGATCTATTCTTCATGGATTGCTACGTTGAGTAACTTTTTAGTATGTTGCGCCGCCTGTTCCTTCTTCTCTCGACCGGATCTGCTGCACTCGGATCTATTTCCTCTTCGGTTCTGTCCGCTCTGAGTCCGGAGTTCTTTGCTTGGCAAGCTCCGTTCGAGGTGAGGCAAGACCAAGAACATTTGGTCTCTTTGCGCCATAGTCCGACTCTATGTTCCAAATCCGAATCATCCCGAGCTTCTTATCCGATCCGGAGTTGTATTAACTCTTTTGCTCCGAGAATTGCTTTTTATTCAACACTTGTAATTCTCAGGAGTGTTGTTGTTGTTTTTTGTTCAGTTAGCCACACAGCTTCAAATTGTGCCTTTTCTCTGTTCCAAGTTTCTCTGTTAGTGTTGTTCAAAGCTTGAGCCCGTTCTGAAAAGATTCGAATCCGAAGTGGAAGCTGTTCCGGATCTGCCAATTTCTTATCCTTGTTCGAAACTTGTGCTTGGATCTTAGTCGAGGCTGCCTCCCCGATCCGGAACTACTAATATTGTTCTGGTTCGAAGCTCGGCCAGATCTGGCGCTATCTTCTCTGTTCGAGTCTGCTTGTTGTTTGCTTTTGTAGTTGATCTAGTCCGTTGTGCCTGAGCGCAGTATGCTCCTCTATTTGTTCACGTTTGTTAATGCAGACCAGCTATGTTTCGTTATCTCTTCTCCGGTCCGAAGCTACTCATTTGTTCCGGAACTAGTAAATTCGGATTACTACAGTAATTTTTTTTTTCTTTTTTTTTTTCACATAACTTTGGCTTAAGAAGGCTGGGGTTTCATCTTTTAATGACAACCAGTTTTTCGGGATGGTCCGAAAGAGGACCTCCGAACGGACGAGAGTCCGTGTGAGTGGATAACTCATCCATCCGTAAGAGGGATGGATTGTCTTTTTAAACAACCGTTGTTGCGGGATGATCAGAAGGAGGACATCCGAACGGACGAGAGTCCGTGTTATCCCGAGATGGTCGGACTTATATTGAAGTACTTATGCCGAGACGGTCGGGCGTATATTGAAGTACTTATGCCGAGGCATTCGGTCTTATATAATTTCATGGGTGTCGGACCCCCTTATTAATCGGAAACATGTCCTTGACGAATCATGTACGCTTGTAGTAAATGAAGTATTGATAAATGATGTGTGTGTGCATGATGAATGAATGGATGAATGAATGAATGAACGAATGATGCAATGAATGTGAATGTATGGAAAATGATGATTTCAAGTTAAGTCAGAATACTTACTTTTTCATCGAAAAATGTAGAGCATTATTTTCGGTTCTCCGTTTTAAGAGAAGCCAGTGAAATTGGAGATCGGGATTCGAAATAAATAAATCCCAACCTTTGAAAGTATTTCCTAGCTTTTAAGCTTATGGAGTTGGCCTCACTATTGCTTGTGCAGCTAAAGGTGTAAGATGCTTGTCCTAGCCACTCTGGTGGTAGGAGACTTGTCCTGGCCACTTTGGCGTTGGAGACGGTCCTAGCCACTTTGGCGGTAGGAGGCTGTCTTAGCCAAATTAGTAGCAAGTGTCGGATGTTTGTAGAACAATGAGTGTCTTACTTAGTTGGTCCGGAGGACGTATTCTGACCTTAGGACGCGATCTCTAAGACATGGTCAAGGACCCGCTCCGAGGATATGGTGAGAACATGATCCGCGTGAGAACCTGCTCCGAGGAGAGGGTGAGGACCTGCTCCAAGGAGATGGTAAGAACCGGGCCCTAGGACATGATGAGCACATGCTCCGAGGAGATGGTAAGAACCGGGTCCGAGGACATGGTGAGAACACGTCCGAGGTGACGGTGAGGACCTGCTCCGAGGAGATGGTAAGAACCAGGTCCGAGGACATGGTGAGCACACGTCCGAGGCGACGGTGAGAACTGGCTCCGAGGAGATGGTGAAGACCTGCTCCGAGGAGATGGTAAGAACCTGCTTCGAGGAGATGATGAGCACATGCTCCGAGGAGATGGTAAGAACCGGGTCCAAGGAGATGGTAAGAACCTGCTCCGAGGAGATGATCAGAACCTGGTCCGAGGCCATGGTGAGAACCTGGTCCGAGGCCATGGTAAGAGCATGGTCCGAGGACATGGTCCAACCTTATTCGGCCTTAGGGAGACTAGGATATGGTGCTTAGGACGTGGTCCGAGGATTGTCCCTAGGGCGTGGTCCTATCCTGCCTTCCTTGGATGATTTTTGCTAAGTGCTCCACTGACCTCATCTTCTTTTGCCTTCTCAAACCTTTTTAGGAAGAGCATGAGGATGTCGACCTAAGACTTGATGGAGTCATCGGGCAAGAGTGGTTGAGAAGGTAAGAGCCTCCATGTTTTCATTCAGACCATTCGACTCCATCCGGCTCTCATACCTAGTTAGATGACCCACGGGACAAGTATCACCGTAGTATTTCTCAGGAGCCTTTACTATTTTTTTCCAGAGTAGCGTTTGAGTTTCTAAGGCCTTTTGTTGGAGGTAGATCTCTTCAGCGGCGAGCCTCTCACCAGTCCTTGGGTTGATCGCTACATCTGAACGAAGATCCTCAATTTGAACCACCGGGATACTTTCGGCCATGTGATCCCTTACTCTATGTTGAGGAGCCAGAAAGCGACTAGGACCTACTTCATCGGTCCTAGGCCTGACCGGACTTCTTTCAAGTTGGCCTCGGGACGCTACTGTTCTCCTATTAAGAAGGTTGCGATGATCTTCCTGTTGAACTTGTTCTTATAATCTTTCCGAAATGGAGAGATGTTCATTTCTAGATTGAGCCGGCTCAGCTTGCCCAGGAACCGCCAAGGGTGGAGTAGCTTGAGGAGCCTAAACATTGTTAGAACCAAAGCATCCTTGAATAGTAGTGAGTAAGAGGCCAAACTGGTTCTCGCTCATCCCAAACTCACTTGGGCGAATGACCTGCCCATTTGGAAGAGTGAAGTTTCTTTCGGGAGGAGGACCATGTGTTCCTGACGGAGGAACTTGTCCTTCAACTCTGAGTGCTTGAGTTCTTATTGGAGGATCAACGGCTCTTTCCTCCTCCGAAGAGAGATTAGCAGTGCGGCCATCACTTGGATAGTCCATTGTGTTTCTTGAAGTGGCTCTCGCCACCCTCCTCTCCGAGTGGGAGGTCTGCCTCTTTGCCTTAGGGCGGGCGTCCCAATCGCAGTAGCGTTGGTTCTTACGGACCTTCTTGTTCTTGCCATTACAGAAGAGAACAGAACTTTTCGTAAAGATTCCCACAGACGGCGCCAAAATGTTGAGGGCAAAGTCCCCCAAACACTGAAATGAATTTCCCTTGCTTTCCTTCACGCTAAGTACCTAGACCATCTTTGAGTAAGAACCACCTTGCTTGTTAGAACCAAAGAGTAAGAGCCCGTAAGAACCGTCGTACTGGTAAGAGGCGATGCGTAAGGACCTGCACAAGTAGCTTGGAGAGGGGGGGGGGGGGGTTAGGACCAAAGACCCGGTTTGCTAAGTGTCAAACCGGTTCGAGATTTTACTCAAGAGAGATTGAAGATCTACTCTATATAATAGTCGAGAAGGTAAGAGTCTGGGAAGAAGGCTTGAAAAATGTTGAGGGCAAAGTCCCCCAAACACTTAAATAAATTTCCCTTGCTTTCCTTCACGCTAAGTACCTAGACTATCTTTGAGTAAGAACCACCTTGCTTGTAAGAACCAAAGAGTAAGAGCCCGTAAGAACCTTCGTACTGGTAAGAGGCGATGCGTACGGACCTGCACACGTAGCTTGGAGGGGGGGGGGTTAGGACCAAAGACCCGGTTTGCTATGTGTCAAACCGGTCCGAGACTTTACTCAAGAGAGACTGAAGATCTACTCTGTATAATAGTCGAGAAGGTAAGAGTCTGGGAAGAAGGCTTGACTTACTTTGCATTATGATATATGTCCATATTTATATGTTTCCCTTGAGAAAGGGAGGACTCACAAGATCGCGCCAAGTGTAAGGCTCAGATTACGCCAACAATACTCTATTTGTCCCATGGCCCAATGTCTTGATAGGCCTATGGCCCAATAGGTTGGTTGGGTTAGGACGTCCCGCTTAGGACAGTAGTCCGATAGAGCGGTTAGGACGTCCTGCTTAGGATAGTAGTCCGATAGAGCGGTCAGGACGTCCCGCTTAGGACTGTGGTCCGATAGAGCGGTTAGGACATCATGGACATAATTCTGTATCAACAATAGGAACCATGGATCTAGGAGCCAACATTAGTATGATGCCACTCGCCATCTACATGAAACTCAACTTAACAGGAATGGTGGAAGCAAGAACCGGCATACTAGTCGCCGATGGATCTATTACAACTGCCTGTGGCAAAATACATAATATGATTACTCAGCTGGAGGGGCTCGGTATTCTTGTGGATTATCTCATCGTGGACTGTGAAGACTTAGACAATGATACCATGCTTCTGGGAAGACCATTTATGGCCACCACCAACACCATCATCAACGTGGCAAGAAGGGATTGAATCACCAGATATTAATGGGGATTCCGAGCGAGACTTTGGAGGAAGCAATGGCAGCAAGGATCAATTTCACCACAAGAGACTGGTGGATAGACACTGAAGAGGAATTGGTTCCTTTTGAAGATTTGCTAGCACCGATGAATCTGTTCAGGACATACTGGGAGACAGGAGAAGAATCGAATGAAATTACTCTTCCATCGATCCCCGACGAGTACTTTGGGTCGGAGGACGATAACTGGAAATGCAGATCTACCGAGAGTGACGATGAATGGAATAGTACAAAGGAAACTAACAACTACTTAGAGTTCACCTTTCATGTCAACGAGGATCCGGAGCTAGATGAGATCGGGGAAGAAGAAATGAAACGTTGGATAGAAGATTCGAGCTACGCAACAAAGGAATGGATGGATAAGTGCTTCAACGGGATCAAGGGACTAACCCTCGACAAATGAGCCATTATGGAAACAGGGGTCGAGCTATAAGACCTAAAACAAGCGCTTCTTGGGAGGCAACCCAAGGTCACGTTTAATTTACGCACTTGCATTTACGTTTCATTTCGTTTTTGTTTTTCTCGTTTTCCACACCAAAAATCTTTTCGAAAAACTTTTCAAAAAACTTTTTCATTTTCCTTATTTTTTATTTTAGAATCTTATTTGCATTTCGGAAAAACAAAAAGACCGAAAAACCGAAAAATGCAAAAAACCGCAAGAAGAGAGATGGCTTGGCAGAAGCCATACTGCGGTCGACTAGCGACTGCAGTAGGCTGCTTCCAGCCTACTATCCCTTTTTAAACCCCATTTCGAATTTCTTCCCCCGCCCAACTTCATTTTTCTTCCAAACTCTTCATAATATTCACATTTTGCACTTTCCCATTGCATCTGAAGCTTATACATCCATCAACAACATCATGTAAGTGATCTCTACTCTTGTATATCTCAATTTCATCCTCATTATCAAGTTTAAATCCTTAAACTCTATGCTTGCACTTTCTTCATGCTTCTTTGGTGCTTTGCAATTATATGCTTCATTTGATTGATATGGGTGTTAATTGTTGATGAGAATACATGCTTACAAGTAGAGTATAACATGTTATCACTTATCTTGGTAGAAATTTAGCAATTTGATAGAGAAATTGAGAGTTTTTGTTCATGCTCACCAAGTTTTTGATGAAATGCCTCAAAGAAACAAATTCTCTTAATGACTTCTTTCTCTTTCGATTACATGCTCGTATGGTTTTTACTTGATGATTTATGATTACGAAACATACTTGCTAAGTCATATGCTCTTAGGATGATTTTTCATATGCATTATGCTTTCTAACTTGATACTTGACACCTTATGAGAGTGAGTTTATGTGACTAGTTCTCATATCATTTTAGAAGAGCTATTGATCTTGTTACAAGCTAAGATTTGATGTGCATAATGTGCCAAACACTAGGTTTGGGGGAGAAGAAACCCCATGGGATTTGCATGCTAGCCTTAGAATTGATTTAGCTCCAAACATGCTATCTCACACACTTTTTGAACCTTGGTACCATGAGGAAGGCACAAGTGGGAGAATCAAGCAAGAAAAGAGGAAGGCCCGGGAAGAGTTTACTCGCCCTTCACTCTCGAAGGAAGCCCAAGCATGGTTAGAAGTAAACAGAAACCGAGGAGTAGCCCCCAAAAGAAACATCCAAATCAATTTCCCCTCAAGAGAGAATTTCACTTGGATGTTCACGCCATTAGACGTACAAGGGTGGGGACCTTTCACCACTTGTCTTGATGGTTACAACCTCGACATAGTCAGGGAATTCTATGCAGAGTTCTTCCAACTTGAAGTAGACGACCTGGATGATGAGAGCGAGCTGCCTCCTATAACCATAAGGGGAGTCGAGTTCACGTTCGGACCTCAGACTATCAACAAGTTCTATGAGATACCAGAGAAGGACAAGAAACCGCATCTTGTGGAGCCCACTCACTCTGACTTGAGCTACGAGGAAGTGAAAGATGAGATCCACCACCTGCTTTTGAGGAGTGATTATGAGGAGGACAACATACAAAGGGAGATACCGAAGACAGCCCTCGATGACCGTGCCAGATTTTGGGTGCAATTTGTGCGCTCAAACCTCAGACCCATAAAACGTGAATTGGGAATCGATGCAGAGGAGGCATTGTTGGTCTACTCGATAATGACGAGGCATTACGTTGACATTGGACGGATCATTATGGAAGAAATTTTCTCGCTTAAAGGAAACCATAGGAGGAATCTCCCATTTCCAGGATTGATAACAGGGATATGTAAGGAGTAGGGAGTGGAGATGAAAGAGGCAGGGAACGTGGCTCTGACTGAACCGTTCACTACAAAAAGGGTCGAACGGATGTTTGCCAGACACCAGGAAGCGGTTCGGGAAGCAAGGGATAGGAGGAACGAGCAGCAAGGAGCCTTTGATCTGAGCCAGATGCAAGCTTTCTTTGACCAGTGCCAAGCTAATCGGCAAGAAGAGATAAGGCAGCAAGAGGAGATGTACGCTAACTGCCAAAGAAGAGAATGCAATTCGTACCTGAGTTGCCTTCAAGCGCAACAAAGAACTTCCTTTTTTGAAGCAAGTTATGCGAACTACCCTCAGCATAACTACCCACTTTGCTACCCTCAGCCACCGTTCCATCCGCCACCTGGCACAGGACCGAGCCATTACTATGGAAGCCAGGATTATTTCTTTACTCCACCAGTGGATGATCCTCCGTCCTAGATGCATTTCTCCATGGAAGCACGACACTGAGAGGGGAGTATCTTTTATTTTTTCTCTCTACTTTCCTAGTTGTCCTATCTGCTCTTAGCTAGGTTTGGGGGAGGAATTTGATTGCTACTTGCTGAATTACTCAGTCTGTAATAACTTCTAAATACTCGCACTTTGTGGTTTGTAGTTTAATTTCTGCTTTAGTACTAGTTTCATTTTTATCTGTTACGTCTAAGGTCTTTTACTTTTTGAAAAAGTTTGATCTGTGGGAGTGTACCGAGTGTGAACCATGACTAAGATGAGAGGATGTGGATTTGTTTTCCTGTTTCGCTGCTTGCTGAATATATGCTCTGACCAAATCCGACCCATGTGTTGGTCCAGATAACGGCAAAGTAAAAGACTAGAGGGGGGGTGAATAGTCTTTTAAAACTTTTGTCGATAAACACAGTTTCTCAGAAACCTGGGGGTTTCTGATACTTAAATTCAGAGCGCGGAAGACTTTAAGATAGGTTAGTGTAGAAACAATAAATATGTGTGTGTGCTTTGCTGAAATGTAAATACAGAAAGGTAAATGACACAGCAAGTATAGTGGTATCTGGAGGTGGCGTAATCCTCCAACTAATCCACTTCGGTCTTTCTGAGACCTAGAATTCACTAGAACAGATAATTGAGTTCACCTTACAATAATCCTATTCTAAGATTCTTAAACAAATGGTTCCCAACCAAATGTTCCCCCTGAGTTATTCCCCAGCTCCTAGAGCTAAGTACTTCCTCTACTCAGATAACCTTGGAGTTATTCCCTGATTTCCCAAATCAAGTACTTCCTCTACTCCACGCCTTGATGGTGTTGGTTATAAGGTTTTGTCAGAGAGGCTTCAGATAACTTTTCAGTTATGTTTTCAGAGAGCCTAATAGAACAAGACTACTTAATACACTTGTTCAGTGGATGGCAGTCTGCTCTTTACCGACCCAAGTAATTGGTGTCCGTTCTGGAGAATGAGCTTCAGAAAGGGTATCTGATAGTTCAACTCTTTCACGAATAACAATCTCTTGTTTAGGTTCAGGACAACTTAGAACTACTAGTGATTCTTCAAGCAACAGAAAGCTTTCAGAAAGGGTAGTAGAGTGCTTGAGAGAATACTTTGCTTGATGGTAAGTTTGCAAGATAGAGCGTTCTAAGGTATGTATTTTCAAGCATCTAAGTGTGTGATATATATAGATAAATTTGAGAGGCGTATGAATTGTATACGTTGTGCTCTCTATCAAATTATATCCGTTTATATCTTGAACTATGTACTCAGAAGTCACTATCTCATTCTTCAGAGAGGACTTGCTTTTTGCAGCATTTCTGCCGATGCATTTAATGCATAGTGCTGTTCATTGTCCTTTAGTCTCAACAGATACATGAGCCTTTCTGATGGCTTGCATGCTCCATACTCATGATGTCATATGTCCAGAATTATATTTCAAAAGTAAGTTAATATACTCAAGAAAGGATTAAGGACATAGTCTTTCTGAGTTAGACTAAACCTTTGTGTCTTCATAAACCTTGTGCAATCTTCAGTCTTCTAATCTTCAGAAAAGCTCCATTGCTAGGATTGATCTTCATGGTCTTCTTTGAAATAAAAGTTACACTCAGAGACCTATAATCCTATTACAAGATTTACTAGACTAATCATACTCAGTGATTTCCTCTTTTACAATGTTCAAGTGAACCAAGAGTACTTAATCACCTTTCTGGCTAAGATAAGAGCATGTGATGAGTGATCAAAATACTAACATATATTCCTAACAAATTTCCCCCTTTTTGATCAGTCATCCATGACTATCTTTTAAGTCCTATTACAAATTTGTAATCCTGGAAGAGAAAACAATCCACCACTTAATCATTTCAAATGATATTCAATTTTAGTCGAATTAACTGCAGAAAGTAAACATCAACCAAATCACAAGAAGTGATCTTTGCTGATAAGTTGTCATCTATTAAAATGTATCTGAGAGTATGATCTTCAGATAGGTACAGTTTACATAAAGAGATGCAACTTTTACATATAGAGAAGTTTAGAAACAATCAGCAAGATTACAAAAAGTAATAAAACATACTAAGTAAATTAGAACAGAGGAGAGTCCAAGCTCCAAGAGAGTATTCTAATGTTACTAGCCTTCAAGTCTTCAGTTAGATACCTCAAGTTCTTCAGCACCCTTTCTGGATCAGTTGACATGATCATCCACTTTTCTGCATTCTTGGACATAGTCATAAAGAATCCTTCTGACAGAGAGCTCTGTCTTTCTGGATAGGTCACATATTTCATGGTAACTCTTGCCAAGCTTGTGATTCTTCCGCAGAAAATGTTTGACCCAGAAGTACTTTCCCCAGACCCATGCATGGTCTACTTGCAGCTGAGACAGGTTGAAATACTTGTATATTTCTTCCAGATAGTGTATATCATCTAGGTATTTGTTGATACGGAAATGTGTCCAATCCGTTAAGGGCGCCATAGAGCGTGTCCTAAAGTGCATCACGGCTTAACTAGCCTGTACTGGTCCGACCTCACATGGTCCGACCAAAGTGAATCGACCAGTACGCTGAAGTCACTACATCTCCACAGCTAGTCCGAGCTGGCTAAGGAAAGGACTTCCAAACCTGACCATGACAGTACAGAGATGCCTAACGGACCGTACGAGAGAATCTCGGACGCCACCATTACATTAAGACCAAACGTATATAACAGAACCACTAAGATACTTCCGTGAGACTCTTGGCTCGGACATCCAGAGTTACCCGAGGGCAGATCAACCAAGCAGACAAATCTGTCCGAGGGACTAACACGGACCCAACAGGCGGAACAGTACTCTCGGAGGGAAAAGGTCCAAACTACCCTCCCAAGCCCACTTTGCGATATTGGACTACTGTTCACTATTGGGCTATGGGCCAAAGGGAGCATTGGTGTCCAAATCTGAATCATACACTTGGCATCATCTTATGAACCTCTTCATAAGTACATGATAACTATAAATATAGCACAGGGTCCAAGACCTTAAGGTAAGCAACATCAAAGCAATTATCCCTAAGTCTCTTGAGACATAATACCTTTCCCATTACTATTGCATTGAGAGCTATCATCTCTCCTTTGAGTAAAGCCTCCTTCCGGATTGACTTTGGCAATCCGGGTAACCCATTCTAACCCCCCCCCCCCCACTTAGTCCTTTCAGGTGCTCTTGCTCGGACAAGCCTTCTCTCGGACTTCAAGTCGGTGGTGGATCTTAGACTAGGTTACTTGCAGTAGTAGTGTTGGTGTTCGAGGTTTACCCCTCAACATTTTGGCGCCGTCTGTGGGAAACTTTACAAAAAGATCTGTGCTTGTGTTGTGCTGATGGCTAGAACGAGACGAACAACCCGGACTAGTGCTGCAGGCGTGGGAACACCACCACCACGTCCACGATGACGTCCGCCCACCCGGGGACGAAGGGCCGCTGTGGCTGGAAGGAACGCTGGAAGGAGATATCCGAGCGACGGGCGGACCGCCAGCCCATCCTCGGATGAGGAAAGAGACGCCCCGCTTAGAGGAGGCCAAAGCGTCCCTGTGAATATCGTGCCTACGGACCATGGAGAAGGGATAGCACGAGCTTCTCCGGCAGAAGCTCAAGGCCCTACCACAGGACAACAGTTTACGATGCCCGATGGTCGCGTTGTCCGCACAAGCGACCTCGGACTAAGCGAGACTCAGTTTGATAGGTTGCTCACGATTATCCAAGGATGCCTAGGGTCTAACAATGCCCATCCGCAGCAAGCCACTCCGCCAGTGGTTACTCCGGTTCAAGCGGTGCCCGCCTTGTCAAGGAACAGACAGCGTCCGATACAACAGAGGTTGGGAGATCATCCGCACCATGAGGATTTGTGAAATCTTCTAGACCGACGGGCCTCTGCTTCGCAAGTTTGGGGTGAAGGAAGCCCCAATGAGAGGAGAGAGTACCAAGAAGGAGGTAACAGGCACCCAGGAGGTCCGCGACAAGCTCCCATGAGGAACAGGGATCTCAGAGGTGGCAAACCATTCCAGGTTGTCCGGCTAGATTTAACTCCCGCGGATGTCGCAGCCCATCCACGGACAGGAGAGGTCATGACAGCTGAAGAAATTTACGCCCAACAAAAAGCTTTGGAAACCCAAATCCTGAACCTCGGACGTCTAGTAAAAGACCACGAGCAGATCACTACAAGTGCACCAAACCCTCTGTGTGACGATATCATGAGGGAAAAGGAAAGAAATAGAAACTCGGACCAAGTGATTCCGAACTTGGAATACTACTATGGGGATACTTGTCCCGTGGGTCACCTGACAAGGTACAACAGCAAGATGGATTCCAAGGGGCTGAGCGACAATACTAAAGCCCTTACGTTCTCATCCACCCTCTTCGGCACGGCTATGGATTGGTACACCGCTTTGCCAAACAAGTCAATAAGGTCGTACGCAGACCTGTCTTCCAAATTCTTAGCACGATTCGGAAAATCAAAAAGAACAAAACGTACTGTAGAGCACCTGGCTGAAGTCATCCAAAGGGAACAGGAAGATCTTCGAACTTTCCTAGATCGCTTCAATACGGAAGTACTCCGAGTTGAGCCCCATAGTATTAAAGAACGGGTCCGTCACCTGTACGCTAATACTTACAACTCCGAGCTGCGGAGGAAGCTCTCTAGTCAGGAAGTGAGGAGCGAAAAGCACTTGGATGACATCTGTGAGGAGGTCATGTACGGAGAAGAATACCGAAGGAACGTACCAGTCCGAGCAGGATCGAAGAAGGGAAAGGAACCGCAAAAACAAGAGCAACGCCAGGGGAAGTTTGACCCGAAGAAAGATCACAGAGACAAAGGCATTTACAGGGAGAGAAGTCCGCCCAGAAGATTCGCGGACTACACGCGCCTCAACAAGCCGAGATCCGACATCTTGGCCACTATTGTTGAGAAAAAGTTGACGACATCGCCAAAGCCATCCCACAATCGGAGAAAGTTAATGCGAAGGGATACTGCAAATTTCACAAGAGCAGAGGCCATGAGACTGACGACTGTATCCAGTTAAAAACAGAGGTCGAACACCTGGTGAGAGAAGGCAAGTTGAAGGAGCACATATATGCGGACGAGCCCTCCAGGCACGATAGAACGGAGCGGAGGAGGGAGGATAACGCTGCTGACCCACCACCTCGCCCACTATCTTTGCCACCTCCGCCAGTAGGTTATCCGCCACACAGGGGAGGACATCCGTACGGATACGGCGATGAGACGGAAATGGAGAACCCTCCGTACAGCGGAGTGATCAACACTATCGCAGGCGGACCCTCTGGAGGTGATAGCAGGAATGCAAGGGAGCGGACCGCCCAAAACCTTCGGAACAATGACAGGGCGTACGGTGCCCCCGCGATTCAAGGAACAAATGCAATATCTTTCGACGATAGCGAAATTCCCCCTCCTACGGCAGGAGGCGAGGAGATTGATGACCCGGACGTTCCTCTTGTAGTTTCGTTGACCATCGCGACTTATCGAGTGAACAAAATTCTGGTGGATACCGGGAGTTCTTCGAATATCATCTCTAAGAGGACGCTAGATCAGATGGAATTGGGAAGAATCTGCTATGACAGAGTTCATACCTCTATACTAGGGTTTGGAGGAGGAACTGTTCGACCACTAGGAAGTGTTACGTTACACGTTTCACTCGGAACCTTCCCGGCCAGGGTAACACAGTCGGTCCGATTTGTCGTGGTTGATCGGACCTTCGACTATAACGCCATCTTTGGGCGTCCAGGACACAATCAATTCCGGGCTATCTCATCCACCTTACACAACAGAATGAAATTTCCTACTCCCTTCGGAGTAGGAGAAGAGGTAGGAAACATCCGAGAAGCTTGAGAGTGTTACATTATGTCCACGAGGAGGGCATCTGCCCCCGTTTTGGCAGTCACGGTGACCTTCGATCCGAGAGTTGTTCTCCCGCCCAAACAGGAGAATCCGCAGATAGGGGTAGGAAGCCCGAAGGAGAAATTCCCAGGCTGCGGATCGAGCCTCATGAAACTCTCAAGGAAATCGAGATTGTTGTTGGAAGCCCGGATAAGAAGACTAGAATCGGAACAGAGATGAGCACAGAAGTGGAAATGAAACTTATTGCTTGTCTCCGAGACAACAGAGATGTATTTGCTTGGAATACTGATGATTTGAAGGGAATAGATCCGAGAATCACTGTTCACCGTCTGAAGATGGATCCCTCGATCAAATATATCCGACGGGAGAGGAAAGACTTTGGCCCGGTCAAGGACGCAATTATATCTGCGGAAGTTGACCGGCTCTTGAAAGCCGGGCACATTGAAGAAGTTAGATACTCGGACTGGGTCTGTAACGTGGTACTCGTCGAGAAGGCCCCTGGAAAGTAGAGGATGTGCAACGACTTCACAAGGCTCAACAAGTTTTGTCCGAAGGATCCTTATCCCCTACCTCGCATAGATCAGTTGGTAGATTCTACCACGGGATGTGCGCTCCTAAGCTTCATGGACGCATATCAGGGCTTCTATCAAATCCGGATGGCCAAGGACGACATCAAGAAAACAGCCTTCTTCGCGGCAGGAGGAGTATACTGTTTCAAGGTGATGCCATTCGGGTTGAAGAACGTGGGAGCTACATACCAGCGGTTGGTGAATAAAATGTTCAAGGCGGAGTTGGGCAAGACTATGGAAGTCTACGTAGATGATATGCTTGTTAAAAGTAAGACTGAAGAAGAGAATATTGAGCATCTCAACAATTGCTTTTCCATTTTGCGGAAGTATGGAATGAAGTTGAACCCCGAAAAGTGTACGTTCGGGGTGAAAGGAGGCAAGTTTCTGGGATACATGGTCACAGAAAGAGGGATAAGTGCAAACCCCGAGAAGATCAAAGCAATCCTAGATTTGCCCCATTCGAAGAACCTCAACGAGGTCCTAGGAAAGCCCGACCAATCAGGACGACTCTCTAAGTGGGCGATCGAGCTATGTGAATACGACATTTGCTACCAGGCTCCGTCAGCCAAAAAGGCTCAAGTCCTCGCCGACTTCTTAGCGGATTATCCAGAGAAGGATTCAGAGAAAGTCCCTGACAAGCAGGTGCTCAGGTGCTTAATCACCAAGCATATTGTCCGAAAGCTAGTTCCGCCAAAGTTCAACCCGGAAAACCTCGAGGAAGCCCAGTTCATCAATCGGCCCTTTCCTTTGTCAGATGGGGAAACTCGGGTCAACCAAATGTTTCTACTTGGTGATGTTCCCAGAAACCCCAGTGCAGACAACATCAGAACGGAAATCACGGGAGGGGATGAACCAAGAGCGGAACCTCAGCAGCTCGCAGAAGATCTCCAAACCAAACAACATCCTTCCGATATCTGGACTTTGGAAGTGGATGTTTCTTCCACTGGAAGAGTGGGAGGAATCGGAATCTACCTTAAGAGCCCAGATGGCGCAGAACTCGACTATGCGATTTCCTTGGATTTCAAAGTTACCAATAATGAGGCTGAGTATGAGGCACTTTTAGTGAAATTGGCTAGCCAAGTCACTCCAAGCCCGGAAGGTCAAAGCTTACACGGACTCACAGCTCGTCGAGGCCCAATTTTCAGGAAGTTTTGCCACAAAAGTTCCTTCGATGATCAAGTATCTTGAGCTACTCAAGAATGAGGTCAGCCACTTCGAGGAATTCACCTTGGAAAAGTTTGACAGAGCTTTGAGCGAAAGAGCTGATGCCTTGGCAAAATACGCATCTGCTACAGCGGCTTTGGACACAAGGAGAGTAATTCTACTCACCATTACAGACTCATCCGTCATGAGTCCCAGTTCGGCGGTCATGATACTTGACACAGGAAGAAACTGGATGACTGACATTTTTAACTATCTCAAGGACGGATCTTTGCCAGTCGATCCGAAAGAATCAAGGAGTGTGCAATGCCGAGCAAATAGATATTTTATAATGGGTGATGATTTGTACAAAAGATCTTTTTGCGGGACTCACCTGAGATGCTTGAACCCACAAGAAGCACAGACCGTGCTGGAAGAAATACACAATGGAAGCTGTGGGAGTCATTCCGGGGGGAGGACTCTCGCCCAGAAAATCATACGACAAGGCTACTATTGGCCTACCATCGGTAAAGATTCCGCCGACCATGCCCGGAGATGTCAGGATTGCCAATATTACGCGAACATCCCACATCGCCCAACGAACCCTATGATTCCGGCAATCATAGCGTGTCCGTTCGACCAGTGGGGTATCGATATTGTCGGACCATTTCCGAGGGGTACCCAACAGAAAAAATTTCTCATTGTGGCGGTAGAATATTTTACCAAGTGGGTAGAAGCGGAGGCTGTAGCGACTATCACGGAAAGTCGAAAAGGACCTTCATCTGGAAGAACATCATTTGCCGCTTCGGCCTACCAAGATTTCTAGTCTCGGATAATGGTGCCCAGTTCTCAGGACATAGGCTCAAGGAATGGCTGGCGTCCTTCAAAATCGAGCAACGTTTTACATCTGTTGGATACCCGCAAGCCAATGGACAGGCTGAGTCCACGAACAAAACAATAGTCAAGATCCTCGAGAAGCGTTTGAGAACTTCGCAAGAAAGTCGGACGACACGGAAGGCGTATATGGGCGCATCGCATCAGACCTGGACTGCGACCAAAGAAACTCCATTCTCCTTGGTATATGGTTCAGAGGCAGTCATACCATCTGAGATTGCTGTAGAGACTTTGAGAATCCGAGAGTTAAAAGACAAAGCAAACCAAGAAGCTCGGATATTCGACCTGGACATGCTTGAACAAAAAAGGTCTGAGGCACTGGCGAATATCTTTAGGTACCAGGCAACTGCTGCCCGAACCTATAACAGGAACATTCGTGCGGCTAACTTGCAAGTCGGGGACCTGGTGCTTCGACGAGCCGACATTTTGAACAATATCGGGAAACTCAAGCCCAAGTGGGAAGGACCCTACAAGATTGTCGGGGCAAGGGTGAATGGGAGTTATGAATTAGAAGATGGGAACGGACATCCCCTCAAGCGTCCGTGGAATGCTAGAAACCTTCAGAAGTTCTACGCATAAAGATAACTGCGCGGAGCTCCATCATATTGATTGATCATCTCAATTTCAACTACTTGTTACACGGAACTCCGTCAGTTCTGTTTCTTTTTGGTCCTTTCGCCATTGGCCATAGAGCCCGCAAGTTGTAATTGAATTTCCGGAAAATCAATACAACCTCTATCTTTCAATTTGTGATTTTTTGATTTACGCATCTGAGATTTACCGAGCATTTAACAACAACGAAAGCAAGAGATTTCATTCATACAAAGACGGATTATACATAATCTTGTCTGTACAATTTACAATCCCGGATCGATTATCCGAACTTATGGACGCAACACGAAAAATGCAGAAAAACGTCTCTGGAGATACGTCATCTCCCAGCAAAGATCGTTCCCCCGCCGAGAAAAACTTCTTCCGTGTCAAGCGGCAAGTTTGATTTCCGCGGAGGCCAGGAACTCGATCTACCTGCACACGAGAAAATGGTTAAACATGCTGGAAAACTTCGGGGTACCACCAAAACATGGCAATGCAAGTCCTGTGTCCGGGCAAAACAAAGTGCAGACAAGAAGAGATTTCCGCCTCACCGGCTTTAAAGACTCAAACTCTCTTGAAATTCGGAGACCGTTTCCAATATAAGAGAGATTTGAGCCATTAAAGTGGGGTTGGAAGAAAGCAAAGGAGATGGACGGATATACATTTAAACCGAGATCTATGCCTGTTGGGAAATTTCTTGGGAAATTTGTTAGGAAATTTGTTAGATATTTTGTTAGAAATATCTGTTTAGATTTTGATCAGCAACACGATGACTTATCTTAGTCTCAGAAAGGTGATTAGTACTCTTGGTTCACTTGAACATTGTAAAAGAGGAAACTCACTAAGTATGATAGTCTAGCTAATCTTGTATAGGATGTTAGGTCTCAAAATGTAATTTTTATTTTTATGAAGAGAAGACCAAGAAGAAGAATCCAAGCAGAACAAGCTCAACGACATTGAAGACTTGAAGAAACTGCACAAGATTGCTGAAACTGTTGTTCAGATATCTTAGCCAGATATCTTGAAGACACGAATAGTTTCAAACAAACTGTGTCACAAGAGATATCTGAGAAATAAAAGACCTATCTGAAAACAAGGAAAGTGTCCACAAATATCTATTCTCAGATACCTTGAGCTTTAACCACATTTCTGAAAGAGAAATATATATATTGCAAACAAAGTTGTTTCAATATAAGTGGTATCTGAAGATTGAAGATAAGGACGTGCAAAGAATAAGATAACACTAGTCTCTGATACAAAGCATAGTTCCGTTGGCACTACAGGACAAAAAGTATAGTACAATGCATTTAATGCACGGACAGAGATGTCTGAATAAAAGCAATGGCAGCTTCTGAAGAAGAAGACAAAGCCTGCTACAGTACTATACACAGATATCAATAGTCTGAATTTGAGCCTAACGGATACTATTCAAACGGCACTCAAATTCATCTATAAATATCAACACTTAGACTGCTTGAGAGGACACACTATACTACGCTGAACTGAACATCTTACTCTCTAAAAGCAAACTTACTTATCCTCAAAGCTTTCTGTTGCGACCAAAAGCTTTTGATCTTGAGTAACACTGAAGTTCTAAGTATCCTGATCCTAAACAAGCATAGCTATCTGTGAAAGAGTTGAAATGAAAGATCAAGTATCTGAGATTCATTCTCTTGAACATTTAACTAAGACTTGGGTCAGTAAAAAGAACAAGATACCATACATTGAAAAGTGTATTAAGTATACTTGATTCACAGAGCTATCTGAATAACTGAATAAGTTATTAAAGAAGCTCATCTGACAACTCAAACCAAAACCAACACCATAACTGGCGTGGAGTACAGGAAGTACTTAGTTTGAAAAATCAGGGAATAACTCCAAGGTTACCGGAGTATAGGAAGTACTTGATTTGGGAAACTAAGGAATAACTCCAAGGTTATTGAGTATAGGAAGTACTTAGCTTGGGAAGCTAGGGAATAACTCAAAGGTTTCGAGTACAGAAGTACTTGGTCAGAAAGCCGGGAACAACTCAGGGGGAACATTTGGTTGGGAACCAATTGTTAAGAATCTTAGAATAGGTTTATTGTAAGGTGAACTCAATTATCTGTTCTAGTGAATTCTAGGTCTCTGATAGACCGAAGTGGATTAGTTGGAGGATTACGCCACCTCCAGATACCACTATACTTTCTGTGTTATTTACCTTTCTGTATTTACATTTCAGCAACACACACACACACTTTAACTGTTTCTGCACTTATCTTTATTAAGTCTTCCGCGCTCTGATTCTAAGTATCAGATATCTATTCAGATATCTGAGAAATAGTTTTTATCGACAAAAGTTTTAAAAGACTATTCACCCCCCCCCCCCCCTAGTCTTTTACTTTGCCGTTATCTGGACCAACTAGTGGTATCAGAGCAGGAGGTTCACAAGCCTTCTGCACTGAACCTAGATCCCCAGATAGGTGAAGGAACTTTGTCCATTCTCAAGGACTATTTAATTTGTGTGTTAAGTGTGCAGGTATGTCTCTGAGTGATGCACCCATTCTCAAACCAGAGAATTACGAGAAATGGAAAATAACATGATGCTCCACCTTGAAGCCATAAGTGACGAAATGATCGAAGTGATAAAGAATGGCCCAATAGTCATTCAACAACTCAAACAAGTCATGGAGGTTTCTAATGGTAGAGACAGAGATCAAAGCAAAGGATCTTCACAAACCGATGCGTCAACAAGTGGGAGATCTACTAGTCAAGTTATTTACGAACCAAAGCCCAGAGAACTCTGGACATCGAAAGATGCCAAGAGAAATCGTCTGGATGGTCAAGCTCGTAATATCATCATCAGATCGACACCGGAGCACATACAGTGTAAACTGTGGGGTGCTAAAACGGCGAAAGTTGCTCGCAACCGATTGAAGAAATCAGGTTTGAATCGAGAAAACCAAAGAAAACAAGTTCGAAGTTCTCAAGTTGAAATTTCAAAATTTCAAACAAGGACCCACAAACTCGAAGAACTTGATTTCAGATTTACCACTCTCATGAGTGACATGGCGACTCTTTGGGAAAGCAGCAGATACTCCCAATGTAAAAGATTAAGAATATTGTCATAAGACTTAACCACAACTGGGAGCATACCAAATTTTTTTATTTTAACCAAGAAATGCCAAATATCACTCCAGTGGAACTTTTCTCTCATCTTGCTACTGTTGATTATGAGACAACTCAAAGAGAACAAACAACTGAAAAGTTGCAAAACGTTGCTCTAGTCACTCAAGGAACTTCTGAAAAGAAGAAAAGCAAGGAAGAAACTGAGGATGCTCTTGCTGCAAAGCAAATGAGCAAATATATCAGTCGAGAAATTGAAAGAAGGAAAGCCAAAGAGAAGTCAAGAAGCATCTAGCTCAAACTATCACCAAGAAAATATGCAAAGCTCATTGAACAAGCCATTCGAGAAAGCATCATGTACTGAGGAAGCAGAAATTGGAAACGATATCTATTTCTATTGTCAAAAACCTGGCCACTTCAAGAAGGATTGTCCTGCCCTCAACAAACTAAGGACAAGTGACAAGAAAGATAGGAAAATCTTCAGAAGAAGCCAGAAAGCGTTGTTAACAGAAGAAAGAAAGAAAATCCAAATTCAACTAGATGCTCTAGACGTTGAGACAGATTCTGAAGATGACAATTCAGATGACTCAACCTTACCATCACCAGAATTATGTGGAGTTACTCATGATATAATTGACTTCGGCCTCAAGAAGAATGAAATGTGTGGAGTTGCTGAAATTGACGGTCCAGACATCTCCAGCATAGAAAACTGTCTTATGGCTGATGAGGTAACACATAATTCATGTTATACTTATGAAAGTGATGAAGAGGAAATAAAAAATCTACAAAATCTCAGGAAAGAACTTGACATCTATGAAAGAGAATTTCTAATGATCCGAGCTAGAGCCGAAAACCTTGAAGAAGAAAAGAATTCTCTTGAAAAGGAAAATTCTCAATTAGTTAAAGAATTTGAGAGAAAGGATGCTGAAAATGCATCTCTCAAAGCTCGATATCCAGACCAAAAGTCACATAAAGAAGCAATGGCAATTAATTAAAGAATTATGAAGATCTTCTTTCTGAGAACAAGGAACTCAAGAAGAAAGAATTATCTTTTCAATCTTATGCCAAAGCTAGTGACACTCTTACTGAAGTACAATCTTACTTAAGAGATCCTTCAGAAAAGAAAGGCTTGGGCTGAATACACAGACTGATTGTTCTATCACTCTGAATAAGAGTAAGGAGAGAAGAACATTTGTAAGTACTCAGCAAGACGGTTCCCATGCAATCTATAGTATCGGTGAGAAGACAAAGATTGTTGACAAAGGAAAGGCAGTTGCGACCAAACCTTTGTGGGAAAAACAAGTCAAAAACAAAACTGTTGGCACGTCGAAAAGAAACACAACACTGAAAAGTGTAAACACCCACAGTGCTATGTCTCTCAAAAAGGTAGAATTGCAGGAGCTGGCAAATTCTCCCATGTCACTTTTTCTGGAAAGAAATTGGACCAACCAGAGACTAGCAAAGCTGCTGAGAAAAGATCTCAGATAGCTTCAAGTGCTCGAAACGGTATTGGCTACAAAGGCATCGGAAAACAACTTGCTCATGAGTACAAGCAGGAGCAAGAATGATGGCTGAAAGCTAGAATTGCTCAAAGCAATTATCAGAAGTGGAAGTTAAATCAAGCTACTGAAAATCTGAATGCCAGGGCTAGAAGAAATCTGGCAAGGAAGGCTAAGTTTGCTGAAAAGCAAACTCAGAAACCTGACAGGTATCTGAAAGCATCATATGGAGCACCTAGGAACACACCAAGGAAGAAAATAATTCTCACTAATGATAACATTCATTCAAATAGAATTCCTCCTTACGTTCCTGTCAGACAAAAGCATATTTCAAAGAAATTTATTCAAAAATGGATTCCTAGTGGAAGAACTTTTAATTCTGACGGTTCCATCAAAGATATGAGAACCTAATCTCCTGTTTCCTGTTGTGTGACAGAATGCCTCCTGGACTAAAGCACAATGGCTATTTGATAGTGGATGCAGAAAGCACATGACAGGAGACAAAGCAAATCTGGTTGATTACAAAGCTTGCAACACAGGACTAGATATCAGATTTGCTGGAGGAGAATTAAATCCCTCTCTGGGATTTGGCAACGTCAAATTGGGGACTTTAACAATCACTGACGTATTACATGTTAAGGATTTGAAATATAATCTATTTAGCATGAGCCAGTTTGCAGACAAGGGTTTTACTATAAAATTCAAAGCTAAATACTGCAAACTAATTGACAATGAGTCAAAGCAGACAGTCTTAGTTGGTCGGTGGAAAGGCAGTCTTTATGTTGCCGATTGGGCATCTGCCACAACTGAAGAATGTCTCATGGTGAGTCAATCTGGTCACACAGAAGAGCCTTGGTTATGGCACAAAAGAATGAGTCACTTGAACTTCAAAACTCTGAATAGACTTGCCAAGAAAGAGTTAGTGGTTGGCCTTCCCAGAACATCTTTCAGAAAGGAAGGTATATGTTCTGCCTGTCAGATGGGGAAACAATCTAAGATCTCTTTCAAGTCCAAGATCAGACACTCTAGTGTTAGACCACTGCAACTTTTACACATGGATCTTTTTGAATCATCTGTAACTAGTTATGCAGGAAAGAAGTATGGTCTGGTTGTTGTAGATGACTTCTCAAGATTCACTTGGGTTTTCTTTCTGAAACAAAAATCTGTTGCCAGGGTGGAGATACCAAACTTGCTGAAAAAGCTTGAAGTCATGAAAAATGACAAGGTATCTGCAATCAGAACAGACCATGGTACTGAGTTTGTTAACCAGTACATAAAGGAGTTTTGTACCTGCAAAGGTATACAACACCAACTTTCCTCTGTAAGAACACCTCAACAAAATGGTGTTGCATAAAGGAAAAACAGAACCCTTAAAGAAGCTGCAAGGACAATGCTAGCTGACACTGAAATAAGTGAAATTTATTGGGTTGAAGCTGTAAACACAGCTTGCTACACTCAAAACAGATGTTTGATAAACAAACACCATGACAAGACCCCCTATGAAATCTTGGTTGGTAGACCCCCTAATATCAAACATCTGAGAGTATTTGGTTGTAGATGTTTTGTTTTAAACAATGGGAAAGATTATCTGAGAACATTTCAACCAAAGGCAGATGAAGGTGTTTTTCTTGGTTATTCCACAGATAGCAAAGCCTACAGAGTTTACAACAAAAGAACAAAGAAAATTGAAGAATCAATTCATGTTGTATTCTATGAAGGAAATAAGAAAACACCTCCTAAAGATGAACTCTCCAAAAGGTTCAAAGAACTATTACTGAGGGATTCTAAAGAAGAATCCTCAGAAAGGAGAAACATCATTATGGAAAGTGAGGATGACTCTGACGTAGAAAAGCTTGAAATGCCTAGTAACAACAAGATGACTCACGACATGATGAGGAATTTCCTATGAGTTTTCGAGAAATGGAACAAAGTTCTTGAGAACCTTCATCATGAAGAGGTATCTCAAAATAAGAATCTTTGAAATGCATGTTCCAGATATCTCTAACACTGAAAAAGTGTCAGATATCCATGACATTTCCCATATGTCAGATATCTCAGATACTGAAAAAGTATCAAATCAAAATCTTAGTGATTCACATTCAGATCACGTGGATATTGATCCTACTAGCACTAAACCTATGATGAGATGGATCAAAGATCATCCTGCAAAGGATATAATTGGACCAATTAATCAGGGTGTTAGGACTAGGAGAGCAATAGCTGAAAACGCTAACTCTCTCTTTGGATGTTTCATCTCGAATATTGAACCTAAAAATATAGAAGAAGCATTAGGAGACCAAGACTGGATCTCTGCAATGCAAGAAGAGTTGGATCAATTTGAGAGAAACAAAGTCTGAAAACTAGTTCCATTTATAGAAGGAATATCTGTGATTGGAACTAAATGGGTTTTCAGAAACAAGATGAATGAATCTGGTGAAATAACCAGAAACAAAGCAAGATTGGTTGCCAAGGGATTTACCCAGACTGAAGGATTAGACTTTGACGAGTCATATGCACCAGTTGCCAGATTGGATGCAATAAGACTCTTTCTAGCCTTTGCACCTCATAAAGATTTCAAAGTTTATCAGATGGATGTCAAAAGTGCATTCTTAAACGTTGAACTTGCAGAAGAAGTTTATGTTGAGCAACCACCTGGCTTTGAAGTTTCCTCAGAAAGTAAAATGGTCTATAAACTACAGAAAGCTCTGTTTGGACTAAAACAGGCTCCAAGAGCATGGTATGACACTTTGGCCAAGTACCTTCTGGAAAGTGGTTTTGAGAAAGGTGAAGTTGATAAAACTTTATTTACCTTAAATCATGACGGGAAACTACTCTTAGTTCAAGTATATGTTGATGACATCATATTTGGATCTAAGGACAAGCAACTTTGTAATGACTTTGCAAATCTCATGAAAAGCAAGTTTGAGATGAGCATGATGGGAGAAATGAATTATTTCCTAGGATTGCAAGTCAAGCAACTCAATGATGGAATATTCATTAGTCAAACAAAGTATGCAAAAGATATGCTCACAAAATTCAATCTTAAGCCTTCTGAAAAGAATGCTAAGATACCTATGAGCATTGGAACCAAAATGACCTATACTGAATCAGATAAGAGTGTTGAAGAACATAAGTATAGGAAATTGATAGGTTCACTACTTTACCTCACTGCAAGTAGACCTGATATTCAATATGCCGTTGGAGTATGTGCTAGATTTCGGACAAATCCAATGCAAACACACTACAACATTGCTATGAAAATATTAAGGTATGTAAAGGGTACAGAGATGTAGGATTGTGGTATCCTAAAGAAAGTGGATTGAGTTTATTTGGGTACTCGACGCGATTATCTTTGGATCAACGCTTGATAGGAAAAGCACCTCGGGAACTTGTCGGTTTAAGGTACTAGACTTATCTCATGGTTTAGCAAGAAGCAAAACTCAATTGCAACTTCTACCACGTAGGTGAATATATTGTCTTTGGTTGTTGTGCAACACAAATTTTGTGGATACAACAACAACTTAAAGACTATGGACTCGATGAGAAGAAAACTCCCATTTTCTGTAACAACACAAGTGCTATTGCGATTACACAAAATCCTAAATTTCATGCCAGAACAAAGCACATTGATGTTAGACATCACTTCATCAGAGACCATGTTGAAAAGGGCAATATAGAGATACTCAAGATTGGCACTGAAGACCAACTTGCAGATATCTTCACTAAGCCACTACAAGAAAGTAGATTCTTAGCCTTAAGACATAGTCTTGGACTAATGGAACTACCAATGAACTGAAAAAGTTCAGGTATCTGGAACGGGCATCCAGGGAAGAGGTATCTGGAACGGGCATCCAGAGAAGAGGTATCTGGAACGGATATCCAGAAAAGAGAAAAGAGAAAACTAGAACGGGTATCCAGAAGCAAAAAGGCTAAAGAGCAAAAAGACAGCTTAAGATCTCTGAGACGGGAACTCAGATATCTGAATCAATCTGCAAACGGAGAACACAAAGGAGAATAGTACAACTATCTGCAGTCAACTACTCTCTTGAAATTCGCATTGTTTCTATCTTGATGAAAAACTTGGAAAAATCCTAAGTATAAGACAGATTCAGATGCAAACAGTGTTCTTGGTCATACAAAGAGGCGATTCAGATAGTTAATAGCCAAAATTCATTAAATGGGCACAATTACACTTGTTGATTGTGATCATTGCTGAAGAAGCAATGGTGACCCTTGATGAAATTAAGCGATTGATCTGTACGGTGGAAATTAATTCACAGTAAATAGTGGACTGTTGAAATTCAGACATGGCCCACTAAGCATTTAATGCCGAACTAGCTTTTGCTCACGCCTGCTTGCAAATCACAGATACGTACACACAAAATCAATTTGTATGTATTTGTCTGTTGGGATTCAACTGCTATATATATAGGATTTTGGCATAGGAAATCACTTTTGCCTAATCCGAAAACTCATCTTGCACAAAAATAGCAAATCCTTCTCTTGATTCTCTGCAAAACCTTCTACAATCTCTGCAAATCAAGATTAAGTTTTTCTGAAAAGAATTACTAAATCAAATCTCTTTCAAACACCAATTTCAAATCCCTACACTATATAAAGAGATGGCCTCCAAGAACTCTTCAACACAGAAATCCCAATCCTTCACTGGTACTGCTGAAAAGCAAGCACCAGAGTTGGTTATTATGAACAACCGACTGGTAGGAGATTTTAATCCTGACCATTGGACTTCAAATCACAGAACGATTTGGGGTGGTGCCATGGTTGAGGAATACCTCTCTGCTGCAATAGAGAACCAAACCGACAGAAAATTGATTCTTGACATGCTTGAAAAGGCACAAATCAAGGGTTTTCTATCTGCTCGCCCAAGTGGAATTTCATCACTCGATGTGTTGGAATTTTACAACAACTCCAGGATAATTTCCTGTGTTTCTGAAGGCACTGAAATAGTGTCTGTTAAAACCTTAGTCCAAGGAAAGGAAATCCTTCTGGACTTAACAACTTTCTGTAAGTTGTTTGAGTTTCAAAATCTTGGAAAGGATTTTGAAATAAACACCAAGGATGATGAACTCCTTGAAGGTGTTAAAGAAATTTACAGTGACGTGTGTGATCTTGAAAAATCAGATACACCCATTGAGTTCAAGCTTGCTGACATCCGAACCAGACATCTGTTGGTTCACTGGGATGTACTGGCTTGCATTTTTCACAGATGCTTTGATGGTCTACAAGGAGGTGCTGACCAGATAAGCCAAGAACGGTGGATGATGATGTTCTTGCTGAATCAACAAGACAAAAGGCTGGAAAACCCTTTTAACTGGGGAAAGTACGCCTTTCTGAAGTTTGTGAAGAAGATTCAAGGCTTCGAGCCTAAGATTACCAAAGGACTAGCTGAGCCAAAGGCCACAGTAGGTTATGGTCTGAAGATATGCTACTTGCTGGAAAAGCTTGGCATTGAGCTCAGAGAGACGGCTGAAATAGCCAACAGTAACCTACTCTACAAATATGAGTATACAAACTTGATGAAAAAGGTTACTGGGTCTCAGAAAGGTTCTAAGAAGCGAAAGTCTGAAAAGGTATCTCAAGAAAAGGTTATACCAAGAAGCCCGAACTTCAAGAAAGAAGTCTGGCAAATCGAAGACACACCCAAAGAGGTCGATTCTCGGATATCTGCGAGCATTGCCGATGAACCGATAAAGCGTAAGAACTCATCAATGCTGCAAAAGAGTTATCAACTACTGAACAAGTAGACTCAGCAAGAGAAAGTGCTTTCAGAAATGTTGCGACTAATGCAGAAAGCCTTGCTGATGAACTCATAAATGCTGCCAAAAGTGGTGAAAAACACCAAGCCCTATCTGCAGAAACTGCAGGAATAATGGACCAATCAGTTCCCAATGCTGATGAGAGCTCTGACGATGAAGATGATGAACTAGTCATCTCTCAAGTCCTAGAAAGAACAAAGAGGGCTAAGGTCATCAAAGCGATGGCGTGATAAGGTATCGAAGAAGAACCTACACCACAGGTTGCTGAACCTATAGCAAAGGTTGTTGGTGCAAACACATCATCAGGGAATATTTCTCTTGCACAACTTCAAAAAGCCCTGATGAGTGGTATCTTAGTGCTGGCAGATGCTGATGGAAACGCCACATCTAAAAGTCTGGAAGAACGTTCAAGTGATCAATCTTCTGCTTCCAGACAACCACAACAACCACAACCACAACAGCCACAAGTGGTTGATGAAATGGTAAATGAACTCCATTTCGACTTACCAAAGAATGCAAGATGTCAAGAAAATCTCAAAAGAGCAGTTCCCCAACTCATCGAGAGGGATCAAACCGAGACATCTACTCGTAATGATCAACTAAGGGAGGCAACTGAGTTGCATACTCAGGAAAGGTGTGAAGTACCAGAAACTTCAAGCAAAGAAACTGCACTGGGACAAGACGACCAATGTATAGAAAGGTCACAAGTTCCAGAGACCAATCAGCCTGAAACTGCTCAGGTAACTGACTGGTTTAACTCTTACCTTGTGAAAAATTTTATGCTTATAAATCTTGTCACTCATAGAATTTCTTTGTTATAAAAGTTAGAAACACGAAACAAGAGGAAGTCAAAAGCTTACCTCAGAAACTGAGAAGGAGGTTTCAACCTCGCCTCTTAAGACATCTGAGCCTGTGTCACAGGTAATAATGGATTCTTAAGATAACACTTCTTCAGTTATAAGTTTATGTGCTTAATCTTTGAAATAAATGTTTCTAACAGGCTTCAACTGAGATGGAAGAAGATAAGGCAGAAATGCCAGAGACAAACCCAGAGACCAACAAGGTTTCTGAAGAACACATCACTGAGCCTTCTAGCATGAAGGTATATGACAAATCAAGTGATAAGTATTCTTCGACTAGGGTTATCTCATATCTCTTCTAAAAATATTCAATACTTTCTACTTACAGGATCAATCAGAAGTAGAAATGCACGGGGACAAAGTTGCGACATCCCCTGCATCAATGGAAATTGATGAAGCCCCCAAGGCAACATCACCTGAAAGAACACCGAGATCTGAAGTTTCGATAAAATGACTCGAGCTTCCTATTGAGGAAGTAAGTAACTCGTAACTCATTAAAGCATATATTTGCACAGTTTCTTTCAAACAATTTCCTAAGTATTGGATCATTTTATTTCTCAGGTTCAAGAAAGAAAGGTTGATGAGGACCAGACTTCCAAGTCTCCACCTCACAACAAGATATCTGAGACACCCATTGTCTCAGTGGTTCAAGTATCTGAGCCTGATGTTCATACTCAGGTAACTCAGAAACTAAACTACACTTATACTCAGATATCTACAAAAGTTTTGAAACTCACTCAAAACTCTTTCTTTCAGGCTCAAACAGATGCAAAGCAGGTTCCCATTGAAGAAACAAGGGACCCACTTCACTTCTTCAAAGCTCACACCCTGCCAAAGCATATTCAATGCTTCAAGAAATGGCAGAAGTTAAGGTGCTCTGATCTTTCTGAAATATTGAGAATCACAGATCAACCAATCGAAAGCACGAGCTCTTGACTTGAGACATATATCCATGCAATGTTCCACCGAGCAAGACACAGTTGCGACCTTATTGCATAAGGATTTCTCCAAAGAAGTGGCGCATAGTTTGATACATGCCTTTGAACAGGCAGATGGTCAGACAAGATTACAGATGGCATTCAAGCCAGTCCTGCCCCAGACTCTGCAATTTATACCTTTTGAACAAGAAGAAGTTAATGGATAGAAGATCACTATCCCAGAGGTGATCAATCTTGTATCTGAAGATGATGAGGAGGAAGAAATGAATGAAAATTACTTTGATGAACCTCGCACTGACCATCACCAAAAGGATGATAATGACAAAAAGGATGATGATGATGCCCCTGCACCAGGGACCGGAGGAATTTCACAAAGAAACAATGCCTTAGCTGCTGAAAAGCAAACTGAGAAGACTTCACAGAAATCTCCGTCTTCATCACCTCAGAAATCTACTCATCCATCTTCCAAACACGCAGTTACTACTGGACAAGTAGTTCGAGCTTCAAGAAACCGATCGTAAAATATTAAACACTCAAACCAGATCCGCTCAACTCGCATAACCGTTGGAAGAAGAACAATACTCCATCTTCAACTGGAAGATCAAATAGCTAAATCCAGAGACAAGCTTGATCAACTACAAGATCAATACTTACAAGAAATGATTGCTTACTCTGAGGTTAAAGAGCTACGGGATGCTGTGCATGATATCACCAAAGAACTCGATACTGAAGAAGTATCTGAAGTCAAGCATGATGCAAAGGCTGCATCATCTTCAAAAGAAGTATCATCCTCCTCCCAGAAAGGAAAGAAACCAATCTCTGAGATGGTTGCTGGACTCGATACAATCGATGAAAATGTCCAAGAGGATGAAGATCACTGGGCTGATTACTCAGATGATGAAGAAGACAAGACTTTGGCAGAACTCCGCAATGAACATCTAGCGGTTTCTCACTTAAAAAGGAAGCTGATTGCTCCTACAATATTCAACAAACTGCCAAACTTCCACTCCCATGAATACATGAACAGATGCCAAGTACTGGCTCATCTGAAAAAGGAGATGTCTTCACAAAACAAGGAAGTAATTGCCTCCGTCCCCTCTGAAATGAGAAAGTTCACTGAGCTCATCACTCAGAGAACAACTAGCATAGTCATTGCTCAGAAAGACCTGGGAATGATAAGGGACGATGATGCGTCTTTAGCTGAAAAAGCTTTCCAAGAGGCAAGTTACATCAGAAAAGCAGATGCCATCCTAGGCCCATTGGCAGAGCTCACTGATAAGGACAATGGACTTATCAAGCAAAATTAGGAGCTCAAAGCCGAACTTCAGAAGTTGGTCACTGCCTATAACTATTTACAAGGGCATTTTGACTCTCTCAGATTCTTTTATGAGACTGAGTCAGCCAACAATGACTAAGGGGGAAAGAATGTACAAATCTGGACCTCAAAGTCAGGGGGAATGGGAAGAAGGAGAAGAAAACAAGAAGAAATCTGGAGCTAGTGCGACTCAGAAAGGAAGAAGAAACATGAAAACTTCCCAGCCACCACTCAGAATCAATGAACCCTCCTCAAGCCAAGCTGCTTTGCAAATAGTAGTCGCTCCCGTAAACCCATCAAGGAACTAAAATGATAACAAGGGCCATGGCACAGAAACCTCCAAGGAGTACCAAGGCTCCAAGGAGAAGACAAGTTAAAGGGATTGATGAATCTTCTGAAGAAGAAGGTCAAATCAAGTCCCTGGGCAATGAAGAAGGTCAGAAACTCTCACAAGATCTAATCTTGATGATGATGAGGAAACTGATGAAGATGAAGCTCCTCTTCACAGAAAAAAGGAAAATTGAAAGCCTAACTGAGCCCATAGTCAAAAGCCCTAGCAGCCTAAAACACCCTCCGAAATACCAAGTCTATCCAGGGTGGTTCTTCAAGCAACAACCCCAAAGAGAATTCAAGAGAGAGAAAGGAACAGACTGAGAGCTGAGCAAAGACAAAGTCAACTTCCACTCAGGCCAGAAGAAGCCAAAATAGAGTATGTGAAGTATGACAATGATTCCTCTGTCTACAGGTGCATCAATCAGAAAAATGGCTATTGGATTCTGGAACTTAAGCATCTATTGGTAAATTCAAGATTTCCAGAACCAATCCATAAACAACTTATGGCATGGAGAAAAGATAAGCCAACCTTGATCAACACCAATCACATTAAAGCCTGGTTGGATTTTGAAGTTGTCAAGAGAACTGAAGCCATGAGAAAGGACCTCTCTGATGAATGTCCATATGGAAAGCCAGATGATGTGCACAGAATTCTGAATATCACAGGAACAGGCACAAGAGCAAGACTCGCTGTAGAACCCTATGAATCGTTCTATCTAACTGAAGAGCAATACAAGGGTGACATCAGATATCTGAAGATTATGTACGAATACTTCAAGCTTTCAGATATCAGAATAGAGCATGCCTGGAAGTGGGGAAAGTATCTGTGGGTCAAACATTTTGTCAAGAAAAATCCTACCAAAACCTACAAAGAGGTCTGTGGATTTGCCAGAGACACAGAGATGCTCGTCAGAACTCTTCTCTATGACTATTCTGATGACATCAAAAGGTTTGGAGATAGGAAATTTGCAGACTGATCTACAGATATACAGTTGAAGACTTGAAGAGATTGAAGACTTGAAGACTCCTGTTGTCCTGATTTACTACGTAGTTTTTGTTGTATTTTTGCTGATTGAGCTTAACTGTATTATGTATTAAAGTTATCTGTAATCTTTATTTGTAACTTATCTGAAGAACTTACTCTCAGATAGTAATCTATAAAAGATAACTTGTCAGCAAAGATCACACCTTGTGATTTGGTTGATGTTTACTTTCTGCACTTAATTAAATAAATTTGAAGATCTTGAGAAAAGATTAAGTGTTGGATTGTTCACTCATCCAGATTTGTAATAGGTAAGATAGTCATCATTGACTGATCAAAAAGGGGGAAATTTCTTGGGAAATTTGTTAGATATTTTGTTAGAAATATCTGTTTAGATTTTGATCAGCAACATGATGACTTATCTTAGTCTCAGAAAGGTGATTAGTACTCTTGGTTCACTTGAACATTGTAAAAGAGGAAACTCACTAAGTATGATAGTCTAGCTAATCTTGTATAGGATGTTAGGTCTCAAAATGTAATTTTTATTTTTATGAAGAGAAGACCAAGAAGAAGACATCCAAGCAGAACAAGCTCAACGACATTGAAGACTTGAAGAAACTGCACAAGATTCTTTGAAACGTTGTTCGAGATATCTTAGCGGATATCTTGAAGACACGAATAGTTTCAAACAAAGCTGTGTCAAGAGATATCTGAGAAATAAAAGACCTATCTGAAAACAAGGAAAGTGTCCACAAATATCTATTCTCAGATACCTTGAGCTTTAACCACATTTCTGAAAGAGAAATATATATATTGCAAACAAAGTTGTTTCAATATAAGTGGTATCTGAAGATTGAAGATAAGGACGTGCAAAGAATAAGATAACACTAGTCTCTGATACAAAGCATAGTTCCGTTGGCAATACAGGACAAAAAGTATAGTACAATGCATTTAATGCACGGACAGAGATGTTTGAATAAAAGCAATGGCAGCTTCTGAAGAAGAAGACAAAGCCTGCTACAGTACTATACACAGATATCAATAGTTTGAATTTGAGCCTAACGGATACTATTCAAACGGCACTCAAATTCATCTATAAATATCAACACTTAGACTGCTTGAGAGGACACACTACACTACGCTGAACTGAACATCTTACTCTCTAAAAGCAAACTTACTTATCCTCAAAGCTTTCTGTTGCGACCAAAAGCTTTTGATCTTGAGTAACACTGAAGTTCTAAGTGTCCTGATCCTAAACAAGCATAGCTATCTGTGAAAGAGTTGAAACGAAAGATCAAGTATCTGAGATTCATTCTCTTGAACATTTAACTAAGACTTGGGTCAAGAAAAGAACAAGATACCATACATTGAAAAGTGTATTAAGTATACTTGATTCACAGAGCTATCTGAATAACTGAATAAGTTATTAAAGAAGCTCATCTGACAACTCAAACCAAAACCAACACCATAACTGGCGTGGAGTACAGGAAGTACTTAGTTTGAAAAATCAAGGAATAACTCCAAGGTTACCGGAGTATAGGAAGTACTTGATTTGGGAAACTAAGGAATAACTCCAAGGTTATTGAGTATAGGAAGTACTTAGCTTGGGAAGCTAGGGAATAACTCAAAGGTTTCTGAGTGCAGAAGTACTTGGTCGTGTGAAAGAGGGAACAACTCAGGGGGAACATTTGGCTGGGAACCAATTGTTAAGAATCTTAGAATAGGTTTATTGTAAGGTGAACTCAATTATCTGTTCTAGTGAATTCTAGGTCTCTGATAGACCGAAGTGGATTAGTTGGAGGATTACGCCACCTCCAGATACCACTATACTTGCTGTGTTATTTACCTTTCTGTATTTACATTTCAGCAACACACACACACACTTTAACTGTTTCTGCACTTATCTTTATTAAGTCTTCCGCTCGATTCTAAGTATCAGATATCTATTCAGATATCTGAGAAATAGTTTTTATCGACAAAAGTTTTAAAAGACTATTCACCCCCCCCCCCCCCTCTAGTCTTTTACTTTGCCGTTATCTGGACCAACAATGCCTTTTGGTGTCTGATCTTCAACAATTTTCCCCTCTAGACCCACGCCACTCTCAAACTCAGGATGAACGCCGACTTGAGAGTGGACGGGAGTCAAGAGGGGGAAACTATTCAAGAGATCGTCCTCTTGCTATTGAGTAGATTTGGAAAGTGGAAGTTGGATTTGCACGACCAAGGCCAAGAGGGATCCGCAGTATTTATAGAAGTGACGAACCAATAGGCGTCCGACCCGTCAGAACTTCGACGTCGACAATGGGCTTAAACTATTCATTTGGGTCGAACAGTATTGGGCCAGACATGTTTATCCAATCAAGCCTAAACAAGCCCATCAACTACGTCCGAGTTTCTTAGTCATTTTACAAAAATATGTGCGTCAATATCATCCGACGAAGTCTGCACAAGAAAAAGACGGAGATCCCATCCGAGGAAAAATAGTTCGAATTTTATAAACAAAATTATCCGAACATTTACATAACAGAAGTACAATCTGGAAAGATCCAAGCATAAGTACATGCATCCACGGGGCATACCCCGCCTTGTTCCTTCACCAGACTCTGGAAGTCGATCCTTGGGACTCCGAGCCTCCACCTCGGCCCTGATGAGCTTGCTGCTGCATATGAATCCTCCTACGGATCAGCTTCAGCGTCCGCTCCCTCTCTTCCTCGGCTCGCCTCCTAGCTATTCCCGGACATAGAGGTTGATCACCTTCAAAATCAAGGAGGATCGGGTCATCTGCGGTCCCCGTACCCGGGTAAATTGGTGGATGCATGTGCCCACCAGCACAATTTATCCAGTGCTGATATTCCTCGTCTTCAGATTCCGACATCCTGGAGAACTCCGGCTTTTGTGGATGGCTGGAATCAGTGAAACAAAACACAAAGTGAAGAAGGGTACAACAGTGAAAAAGGGAAGAATTACCACACCCTTATTTATAGTTGCGACGGGTCCTCAAGATCTCTCCACGTGTCGATAATCCGACGACGGGGGAGATGAAAAGACGAAGTCATAATGACTATTTCACTGTTTCACCTTCCTCCTTCTAGAAGAATTAGACATCCCAAGGGGCGAACAGTCCGAGTATCGGAAAGATGATGGTCTGATTTCTACATCGGATGCCATCTACAGCGGTCCGTGCTCTTAAGAGATGGGTAATTTATAATAACTCAGCTTATGAACAACAGATAAAAAGAAACGAAGAAGAGAGCAAGTAATAGTTCGGAAGCATAGGAGGTTCAACTCCTCGGGAGAAATACGAAACATTGTTATAGTATGTAATGACATTCCGAGTTATCAAAAGATGCAAATCCAACAGAAAAAGTCAGCAAATACAGAATTTCAACGGGGCATACCTCGGACTTCTCACTGAGGCCCAGCTTGGCTCGGACCAACTTCACCAGTTTCAGGCGGATCGACAGGGGGCATTTTGGAGGTAGCTTGTGCAGCAAGGGATTCAACAACATTGAACAAGTTGAAATCCGCGGGATGGCCAACGACCCGGCAAGGCAGGGAGAACCACTTCTTCAGGAAAGCCTGGTAATTGTCGAAAGGTACAAAGAATACCTTTCGGTGAGCATCCGGGACCCATCTCGGGAGGAAGGGCCCGCCATTTCGGATCTCGATCTCACCTTCCTCAGTGACGAGTTCTGCAAACTCGCACGCGGCCAACTATTCATCCGAGACACTGTCTACGGGGACTTCCACGCCATTAGCATTCGCAGAAGGGATTAACCCTTCCGTCTTCCAGTTAAAGTCCGGTGGAAGTAGACCCTTGGACTACAGTTGTCCAATAGCGGACACGAACCCATCCAGGCGGGAAGCATCGGATTTGTCCGCCGTCAAGAACTTGAAGGAGTCGGACTCCATGAAGTCACGACCAGCATGAAGACGGGCATATTGGAGGCCTCCGAGCAGTATGTCCTTGGAATCCAGAAAAGCCTTCATCGACTTGTCGACAAAGTTCTCCTGCCAGTCGAGGTCCGCCTTGATTTCTTCCCAGCTGGCCTTCAGCTTATGGAACTTCACTTCTTGCTCTCTCAGCCGCATATCCAATTGTTTCGCCTTCTCTGCCTCATCCGCGGAAGTGGCCATAGCCTTGTGGAGGTCCTCCTCAATGGTAGCGCGTTCAGCGGCTTTCCATTGCATGGCCCTGACGAAACAGCCGAGCTGCGAGAAGTCCGTGAGAATATAAGTTGCACTTTTGTCATACTAAGAACAAACCAAGGAGAGCATCCAAAGAATACTTACCCGTTGGTATAGCCCATCCAGCCCTCCGACCCGCTCAACCTCAGGGAGTCCGCAAGCCAGCTCGTACTCCTTGTCAAGAGCGACTTAGTCAGGAAGAACGGGGACAATTCTTTGTCTCTTTCTTTGTGGGAGGAGCCTCCGAAGTTGCTCCTCTCTTGCATCCCGAAGTAATGGCATCCCGCATCAACACCTCCCGTTGTGGTGCAGCAGCAGCGGAAGCCTGGGACCTCGAAGCAGTTGCGCTCCGAGTGACGGGGGCTTTGCCCTTGTCGGGCACCGCCAAGGCCTGAGAATCCTCTCCAGCTTGTTCCGCCTTTCTTCCTCCACAGAAAAAACCACGGCATTCTTCGGATCTGGCATGGGAAGACCCGTGGAAGTGTTGATGATTCTGGTCCTCTGACTAGCGGCGACCTCCAGGGCTTGCTGCTCTCTCTGCAACTTCTTCTTCTCGCGGAGTGTCGACATGATATAGTCGAACCAATAAGCTACACAATAAACCAGGGGCGTTAGATACAGACAGGTTAAAGAAGAATTATCAGAATTGCGGAAATACGTAATCAAAATAGAGTATATTGAAGAAGAAAGAACGCCAAGTTTCAAGTCAACGAATCCTTACTGAAGTCCGTCTTCCCTCCTACATCTACTGCACCTGTTAGTCCGCACAGGTAGGGAAGTGGCTGACAGATTAATCCGTGAAACGGATAAGTAGGTGGGTCATACTTTTTGTGGATTGCCGCCACCCACGGAGCCACGTTCTTCGGAAGGGGCCTTGATCAGGATACTCTCTCTAAGGAATTTTGTGGGCAGCTCCCATTGTTCCCTCTGTCTCTCGGACATCTCTGGCTTCAAAGACATCCGTACAAAAACGTACCTATCCCACCACTTCGATCCCAGCGACGAAATGGAGTCCGAGATAAAATTGTAGGGTTTCCTATTCATGAATGTATAGAATAGTGGATTCCCCGGACTGAACGAGACATGGAAGAGCTGCCTGAAGTTCTCAAAATTTACCGGCTGCCCTTTCTTCTTACAAAAAACTACAAAGCAAATGAGGTTACCCAGGGACTTGGGGATAACCTGACTCGGACCTATACCAATATGGTTCAGAATGTTTTTCAGCTCTGTGGCAATGGGGATCTTCCATCCGCAGGAGAAGGCCACCTCATGCACGCACATATATATCGGTAGGAGGTTATAGAATGCATGCCGGGTTCGGGATCATTATTTCTCTGGTCGAGGATCTCCCATTTTCGCCTCCATTCCGGAATCTCCTCAGGTTTGACCCTCGGGACAAGTAGGAAGAAGCCCGTCCGCGTTTAGCTCTCCGAACTCGTCTACTATCACTACTACGGATGCGGGACGAGGAAATTTGATCCTTGCCGCCTTGGCACCACGACCCTCAATTAATGGAAGACTGGATTGAACGGGCGCAGCAGGGTGTAGTGCAATCCGCCGACTGGATCGTCTAGGGGGACGAGCGACAGGAGATCCTTCTCCTTCTTCTTCCTCGTCCTCATCTTCCTCTTCCTCACCATCTTCTTCCTCCTCGACGACACCTTCGGGTCTCCCGGATGTGCCTGGGTTGGACGGACCTGTTTCCGCTACAACACGGTCCTCCACCCCAGCCTCGAACATCTCGACTTCATCAGCCTCCCGATCGCTGTCGCCTTCCCGCTCCGCACGCAGTTCGCTCGGATCCCAGGATGTCCCGATGCCACCTATGGTCCGAGATTGGACTAACAACGACTTAGTCCTAGCAAGGTCACCCGTCATTGAAATGCGGCTGCGCTTACCGCCATGAACTCCGTGCAAAGATCGTAATCTCGGGCGACCCAAGCTCCACAAGTACAAAATCTCTCGCGGATAAGGTCGATCCATGGACCGGTCCTAAATCTCTGCGTCATTGTACACAGGGCCTCGTCTTTGGTTCGACTATCGCTCCCGGACATCCTAGGGCAGAAGGAAACAAGTCAGGAATGATGGTGTTGATTGTCCGAGAGTTCGTTTAGGTAATTTCTTAAGTCAAAGAAAGCGTACGGATTTCTACTTAACGCGCTACCGCACTATCACCTACCTACCTTACGGCCGACGGGGCAAATTCTGTGAAGATTGTGTGCCGATTGGCACCAACACATTACCAAATAAGCATGCATAATCAAATTTTGGTTACAGTCGGCATACACATGAGATGCTTCAACAAGATACTGGCAATAAATTGGCATGCGACAGTACGGAAGAGAAATTGTTTCAACTAAGAGCGTTGCTAAAGCCTATCACACGCAATATTGGCAAGAACAGACTCGACAATTTCATATCCGAGCAAGGCAAAAACATATGAGCATGAAATAAGCATATCGGGAAAAGAAGACAACTCAGCAAAAATGAAGATGTACGTACTTGATAAAGTTAATTTGATAAGTTTGAACGGATGACTAAGCCTTGCTGCTTCTCCGAGGGTACGGATTCAAAGAAGAAACCTTCAAATTTTGCGACTCTTGCTTGCTCGGATGTGCCTTCAAACGCTCGGATTGCTTTGCGATTGCTCTAAATTTCAAGATTGCTAAAAGTATTAAAGTGACTGATGGGCTGACTATTTATAAGGGCAATTCGGGGATAGCCAAGAGTCACATCGCTCGGATTCGAATCCCAGCCGTTGGTCCTCTCAATCGAGGTTGTGCCGCAGCGAGTGGATGGCTGTCAGTACGTCGCATTTAATGCTTGACAGACGCGTCACATCAATCGGACTGGGAACCCCAACCGTTGATGTCATCCTGATCCAACGGTCACGTCCCTTGACTCGGGATCTTTCTCCCGTGGGCCGAACGGACAACCTATTGGGCCTCTTGGGCTTACGGGAGGACCAATTCAACAATCGGTCCAATGGGCGACTTAGGAGACTCGTCGAGATCCTAACCGTACTCGGACCCATATATCTCGGATACAAATACCTTTTCCTCTACAGTCCCAGCTATGTGATAACTCGGACTGTGGACGGAAAAGGGGGGGGAAAGAGATATATTGAATCCTTGAGGACACGGACGACGGATCCCGACAAAAAGGATTTTCTTCCTTTTTCTGTTAACTAACGATTCGGACACGCTCCACAGACACGACTGATCCCTCCCTCATAGTTACCAACTATCTTCTACTAAGAATACTTGGAAACTGGGGGGACATATGTTGATACGGAAATGTGTCCAATCCGTTAAAGCGCCATAGGCGTGTCTAAAAGCGCATCACGGCTTAACTAGCCTATTCAAGATCTTGGTCCGACCTCACATGGTCCGACCAAAGTGAATCGACCAAGACGTCAAGTCACTACATCTCCACGCCTAGTCCGAAATGGCTAAGGAAAGGACTTCCAAACCGACCATGATGACAGAGATGCCTAACGGACCGTACGAGAGAATCTCGGACGCCACCATTACATTAAGACCAAACGTATATAACAGAACCACTGAGATACTTCCGTTAGACTCTTGGCTCGGACATCCAGAGTTACCCGAGGGCAGATCAACCAAGCAGACAAATCTGTCCGAGGGACTAACACGGACCCAACAAAGAACAAGATTTCGGAGGAAAAGGTCCAAACTACCCTCCCAAGCCCACTTTGCGGTATTGGACTCGCTCATTATTGGGCTATGGGCCAAAGGGAGCATTGGTGTCCAAATCTGAATCATACACTTGGCATCATCTTATGAACCTCTTCATAAGTACATGATAACTATAAATATAGCACAAGGTCCAAGACCTTAAGGTAAGCAACATCAAAGCAATTATCCCTAAGTCTCTTGAGACATAATACCTTTCCCATTACTATTGCATTGAGAGCTATCATCTCTCCTTTGAGTAAAGCCTCCTTCCGGATTGACTTTGGCAATCCGGGTAACCCATTCTAACCCCCCCCCCCCCTCCCACTTAGTCCTTTTAGGAGCTCTTGCTCGGACAAGCCTTCTCTTGGACTTCAAGTCGGTGGTGGATCTTAGACTAGGTTACTTGCAGTCGAGGTTTACCCCTCAACAGTAATGTCATATAGAATGACTCATAGGTTGAAACACCTAGTTTGTTCTTCCTGTTGTAGCTACCATCCAGCTTTCTTACCTTGTGTACATCTTCAGGCTTTGGGTAAGGACAGGCAAAAGAAAGATCCATCTTTCTGTCTTCATTTCTCTTTTCTACTTCAAAGTTTAGCCAGGCATGAAGGTGCTCAGGTTTTAGCAATTCTGGCTTGCCTTCTCTCCATTTCAGGATTTGGTTGAGGATGGGAGTTGGAAATTTATCATTGACAAGTAGATGTTGTAGTTCCAGAATCCAATACCCTCTCTTGTTCAGAATGCACCTATATGAAGATTCTTCATTACTGGTCTTCATATACTCAATGTGGGCATCAGTTGGCCTTTCTTGATGTGTTTCATTGTTTACTCTGCCAAACTGGAAATCCCTACTTGCTTTTCTGTTTGGTGGCCTTCTGTCAGGAGATCCTCTAACCTTTTCTTCCTGCCTTGGGGCTGTGCTGGTGGATGTTCCTTGTATAGACTTGGTGTTGCCAGAAGGAGTTCTGGCTGCTAAGGGCTTTGCTGCCAGAGGAGGTTGTGAAGTAGTTACTTGTCTCCTTTTCTTGTGAAGTGGATGTTCATCAGAATCATCCTCATCATCATTGAAGTCCAAAACTGGAGACTTGTAGCTTTCTTGGCCTCTCACTTCTCCTTCTTCCTTCTCTTCTTCTTCAGAAGTCTTCTTCTCTTCTGAGATTCTAAGGGACTTGGCTCCCCTTGTTATCATACTTCTCAGCCTTCTGGCTGGTTGATCTGGAACAACTTCTTCATGAAGGGTGTCTCCAGTGGTGTCCTTAATGACAAGTTGACTTGAGGAGGGAGGATTTGATTGTTTTCTTTTTCTTCCTCTGCCTTTCTGAGGCATCTCTTCTTCCCCCTTAGTCATGAATGACTGACTCATGATAGCATAAGCTTCAGAGAGAGTTTCAAAGTTTTTCTGGAGATTGTTGTGCACCCTGACTAATTCTTGAAGTTCCTTCTTCAGCTCTTTGTTCTGTCTAACCAGTTCCTGCTCCTTTGTGTTGAGCTCTTCAAGCGGCCTTAGGATGGCGTTGGCTTGCAGGACAGCATGGCTGGCTTCATTCAATGCTGCATTAGCATTGTTACAATCCTCATCCCTGACCAACCCTAGGTCTTTCTGAGAGAGAGCTATCTTTGGTTGCTGTTGAGTAAAGCAAGACCAATGGCTTCATCTCTTCTCGACCGATTTTAGCATACTGTCTTGGGCAACTAGTGTCTTTCGAGCTCTAAAAGACACTTTGCCTTGCCGCAGTGCTCTTCACTTGAACTACTTGGTGCAGAGAATATATGAGGAGCAAGTAGGGCTCTCTTGTGCTGAGTGATAAGTCTCTCATCTTCTGCTTCAGTAATCAAGTTGTGAGTTTCAGCATCACTGTCATAATCCTTTTCTTGGATTGTTTGCAGATTGACAATCTTCTTCTGCTTTCCATCAAGTGTGCTGGCCTTCTGAGGCGATATAGAAGGTCTTTCTGATGCAGCCTCAGCATCATGCTATTCATCATCATTGTCATCCATGGCATCTATCTCAGCAGCTGTGATAACAATGGCATTCTTCAGTTTTCTTTGCTCATCTAGGAGTGCCAATTCCTTGGCATTAGCTTCTTCGAGCTTCTTGATTTTGGCTTCCTTTTCATCAACAAGAGCTTGAGTCTCAATGTTGATTCTCTTCTCTTATTCCAATACCTTTCTGAGTTGTTCAATCCTAAACTCAGCGGCTGAAATTTCTTCTATGGCATCATTGTGTTCAGCCTGTTGGGTATCTTGATGAGACTTGGGAGGTGATGATGGAGCTTTCTGAGCAATTGAGGGAGTAGCCTTTTCTCCACTTTCTTTGCTAGCTTTCTGAATCCCGCCTTGTCCAGGTTGGGGATCATCATTCTGATCATCATCATCATCACTCTTGTTCTTTGTTTCTTGGTTTGGATGCTTAGAGGGAGGTTCTTGATAATCATTTTCGTCCATCTCCTCGTCATCTTCTGAAACCAGGTTGATCACATTTGGGAATGTAATCATCCTCCCATTAACTTCTTCTTGTTCAGCAGGATAGATAGTGAGCTTGCTGGGCAAGGTAGGATGGGTAACCATCTGCACTTGGGTTTGAGCATCCGCAGACTTGAAATCTGCTATATGTCTTTGTGCTACTTCATGAATGAAGTCTTCATGTATTAGAGTGGCAAATGAGTAGGACTCTGTAGGGAACAATGCATGGATATAATCCTCCAGATTTAGGGCAATTGCTCTCTTTTCTGGGACGTCGATTACTCTGGCTACTTCAGAATGGTCAGCCTTTCTGAGTTTCTGCCATTGTCTGAAGCACTTGAGATGTTTCTTTAAGGTGTGCTTCTGGAAGGCCTTGAGTAAATCAACTGGCACTAGACTTTGAGCCTGAAAGAAAGTGTTCAAGTTAGTTTTGTTCAAACCACTTGTGTTAGTATCTGTGTGCAGAAGTGAGCTTTCTGAGCATACCTGTGTAGAAACACTAGGCTCATCTGCTTGGATTTTTACTTGCTTGGGCACAGAGGCCTCAGATACTTTGGTGTGAGGAGAAATTTTAAAACTTGTTCAGAAACTTTTAACAGAAAAGATAGGTGGAAAGGTACTTTTTGGGACTTCACTTACTTCCAAGTGAGGAAGCTCAGTAGCATGTTCCTCAGAAACTTGGGGGTTTCTGGCACCTTTTCTGCAGATACTGCTTGTTCATCAGTTTTAGTTTCTTTTGGAGGAGATGACACAACTGTTTCTCCATCCAATTGTTCTTCTGACTGAGCCTGTAAGAACAAACATAAGAGATTTTAGTAGTGGGTTTTCCAGAGCATTCGTTGAAGAAGACTATTACTGATTACTTACCTTCTCGTGAAGGCTCAAGAATACTTCCTCGTAAAGCTTTTCACGGAATCTCTAGGTTTTGGGGTGTTGGTTCCACCACCACTACTTCCTCAGTTGGAGCCTAAGAAGAGACATTAAGAATATTAGAACATAAGAGCAATTTTAGTTAGTTATTTCTTGTTCAGATATAACTTTTACTACCTGTGGGACAGGCTCTTCTTGATGTTCTGAGGTTGGAGGAACCTCTTTTTGATTCAAGGGGGTGGACAGGTTTTCTTCCCCCTGAAAGTGTGTCTCCAAGTTGGCCTGTAACAAATACAGATTATGAGTAACAAGTTAACATACAATTATGTTGACATGTTAGATACAAACTATCTTTGTTACCTGAATAGAGTCAGGCTGATCATTGATCTCTTGGACTTGTGGTGATTCCACAGTCTCTCTGTGCTCATTATTGTTCTCCTCTGCAGTATCATTCTGAGTCTCCATCTCAGTTTGATCCCTTTATGAGAGTTGAGCTCTCTCAGAAGGTTGAGGAACCTGTTCAATAACAGGGTTTTCTTCAGCAAAATTAAGTGCTGGCATTGTGAATGTGGAAGCAATGGCAACATCTTCCATCATTCTATCTTCCTCACCCAGGCCTTCTTCTTCCTGCTGGGCAAAGGGGCTCTTGTCTTTCTGAAGAGCTGAGCTTGATGCTCCTCCATGGGTCTCATACTTGAATCTTTTGAGTACTTTTGCAAGTACTTCATCATCCTCAGAATCACTATTCTGTGTTGGTGCAGACCCATCTATGATATTTCTATCATCTCTGGAGAGTTCTGGAGCATTCTGTTTCAGGACTCTTGGGGCATTCTGGAGTTGCCTTTCTGGGCGTCCAACATCTTCTGAGACCTTGTCTCCAGAAGGTTGTGCCTCTTGTATGATTAGGGACTTGGAGGCTCTTTTGCTTTGAGTATGCAATTCAGTTGCCTCCCCTGGTTGATCATTCTGAGCAGATGTCTCAGTTTGATCCCTCTCATTAAGTTAGGGAACCTGCTCTTTTGCAGGATTTTCTTCAGCAATGAAGATGCTGGTATCTGCAGCTCAAGTACCATTTCAGCAGTATTCACATCTGGTTGTTGTGGTTGTTGTGCTTGAGACAGACTGTTGAGTGTTGAGGCAATGGCAGTATCCTCCAACACTAAGCTATCACTCATCAGAGCATCTTCAATATGCTTCACTCTTTGTTGCTCTGATGGTGTAATTTTTCCAGTTACCTTGGACACTGTTGTTTCTTCAGCAACCTTTGTAACAGGTGCTTGTTCAGCAACCTGTGGTGTAGGTTCTTCTTCAGATACCTCTACACCAGTTACTTTTTCAGTAACTTTAGCCCTTTTTGATTTTTCTAGGACTTGAGAAATGACTAATTCATTATCTTCATCGTCAGAGTTCTCATCAGCATTGGGAACTGATTGGTCCATAATTCCTGCGGTTTCTGCAGATAGGGCTTGGTATCTGTCACTACTTTCTTTAATAATATTGATGAGTTCATCAGCAAGGCTTTCGGCAATAGTCTTAACATTTCTGAAAGCACTTTCTCTTGCTGAGTCTACTTGTTCAGTAGTCGATACCTCTTTTGCAGCATTAATGAGTTCATCTTCATTGATGAGTTCATCTACAGCGACGGCAGGTATCTGGGAATCGACAACCTCAATGGGTGTGCCTTCTGACTTGCCGGCAGACTTCTTTCGTAAGTTCAGGGCTTCTTGGTCGCAACTTTTCCCTCAGATACCTCTTCAGTCTTTCGCTTCTTGGAACCTTTCTGAGATCCAGTAACCTTTTTCATCAAGTTCGTATACTCATATTTGTAGAGTAGGTTACTGTTGGCAATGTCTGCCTTCTCTCTGAGCTCAATGCCAAGCTTCTCCAGCAAGTAACATATCTTTAGACCATAGCTTACTGTGGCCTTTGGCTCAGCAAGTCCCTTAGCGATTGTAGGCTCAAAGCCTCAAATCTTCTTCACAAATTTCATAAAGGCGTACTTTCCCCAATTGAAATGGTTTTCCAGCCTTTTGTCTTGTTGTTGCAACAAGAACATCATCATCCAGCGTTCTTGGCTTATCTGGTCAGCACATCCTTGTAGACCATCAAAGAATCTGTGAAGAATTCATGCCAACACATCCGAGTGAACCAACAGATGTCTGGTTCTGATGTCAGCAAGCTTGAAATCAGTGGGTGTATCTGATTTTTCAAGATCACACACATCACTGTACAGTTGTTTTACACCTTCAAGGAGATCATCATCCTTGGTGTCTATTTCAAAATCCTTTCCAAGATTTTGAAGGTCAAACAACTTGCAGAAAGTTGTTAAGTCCAGAAGGATTTCCTTTCCTTTGACTGAAGTTCTGATAGACACTATTGCAGTGCCTTCAGAAACACAAGATATAATCCTGGAGTTGTTGTAGAATTCTAACACATCCAGTGAAGAGATTCTATTGGGTAGAGCTGATAGAAAACCCTTGATTTTTGCCTTTTCAAGCATGTCAAGTATCAATTTTCTGTCGGCTTGAGTCTCAACAGCAACAGTGAGGTATACCTCGATCATGGCACCACCCTAAATCATTCTGTGATTTGAAGTCCAATGATCGGGATTGAAGTTCCCTACCAATCGATTGTTAATAACTACCAACTCTGGTGTTTGCTTTTCAGCAGTACCAGTAGTAGTAATTTGGGATTACTGGGTAGTTGATCGTTTGGGGGACATCTCTTTATATATCGTAAGTTTTTCGAAATTTGAAAGAGATTAAGGTGTAAGATTAGTGATTCTTTGCAGAAAAACTAATTTGGGAGCAGAGATTTGCAGAGAAAATAGAATGGTTTTTGCTATTCTTGTGCAAGTCGGAATGTTGGATTAGGCGAAATTAATTTCCTTAGCCAAAATCCTATATATATAGCAAAGAGATCTCAACAGACATATACATACAAATCAGTTTTGTGTGTAAGTATCTGTGTATTGCAGACAGGCGTGGGAAAAAGCTTTGTTTGGCATTAAATGCATAGTGGGCCCCGTTTGAATTTCAACAGTCCACTATTTACTGAGAGTTAATCTCTGCCGTAAAGATCAATCGCCCATTTCATCAAGGGTCACCATTGCTTATTCAGCAATGATCCCAATCAACAATTGTAATTGTGCCCATTTAATGAATGTTGGCTATTAGATATTTGAATCACGTTTCTGTGTGAATGAGAACACTGTTGTATCTGATTCTATCTTATACTTGTTGTCTTTTCAAAGTTTTTCACAAAGATAGAAATGATTCAAATTTCAAGATAGTAGTTAAATGCAGACAGTTGTACTATTCTCTTTTGTGTTCCCCCTCACTCAGTGATCTAGATATCTGAGTACCTGTCTCAGAAATCTACAAATAGCTATTTTTACCCTTTAGCCTTTGGTTTCTGGATGCCCGTTCCAGATTCCTTTTCTCTCTCCTTTGATATCTTCTTCAGATATCTGAAATTTTTCAGTTCTTTGGTAGCTCCATTAGTCCAAGACTGTGTCTTAAGGCTAAGAATCTACTTTCTTGTAGTGGCTTAGTGAAGATATCTGCAAGTTGGTCTTCAGTGCCAATCTTGAGTATCTCTATATTGCCTTTTTCAACATGGTCTCTGATGAAGTGGTGTCTAACATCAATGTGCTTTGTTCTAGCATGAAACTTAGGATTCTGGGTTATGGCAATAGCACTTGTGTTGTCACAAAAAATGGGAGTTTTCTCTTCATTGAGTCCATAGTCTCTGAGTTGTTGTTGTATCCACAATATTTGTGAAGCGCAACATCCCGCAGCCATATATTCAGCCTATGTGGTAGATGTGGCAATTGAGTTCTGTTTCTTGCTGAACCATGATATCAATCTAGCACCAAGAAATTGACAAGTTCCTGAGGTGCTTTTTCTATCAAGCAATGATCCAGCATAGTCGGCATCTGAATAGCCAACCAAACTCAATCCACTATCTTTTGGATACCACAATCCAACTTCTACAGTACCCTTTACATACCTCAATATTTTCATGGCAATGTTGTAGTGTGATTGCATTGGATTTGTCTGCACACACTCCAACTGCATATTGAATATCATGTCTACTTGCAGTGAGGTACATTAGAGACCCAATCAATTTCCTATACTTGTGTTCTTCAATACTCTTGTCAGATTCAGTATAGGTCATCTTGGTTCCAATGCTCATTGGTATCTTAGCATTCTTTTCAGAAGGCTTTAGATTAAACTTGTTGAGCATATCCTTTGCATACTTTGTTTGACTAATGAATATTCCATCATAGAGTTGCTTGACTTGTAGCCCTAGGAAGTAATTCAATTCTCCCATCATGCTCATCTCAAATTTACATTTCATGAGTTCAGCAAAGTCTTCACAAAGTTGCTTGTCTTTAGATCCAAATATAATGTCATCAACGTATACTTGAACTAAAAGTAGTTTCCCATCATGGTTCAATGTGAAGAGTGTTTTATCAACATCTCCTTTCTTGAAACCACTTTCGAGTAGGTATCTGGCCAATGTATCATACCATGCTCTTGGAGCTTGTTTCACCCATCTGAGCTTTACGAAGCTTATAGACCATCCTACTTTCGAGGAAACTTCAAAACCGGTGGTTGCTCAACATAGACTTCTTCAAACAAGTTCACCATTTAGGAATGTACTCTTGACATCCATCGATAAAGCGTAAAGTCATTATGAGTCAAAGGCTAGAAAAAGTCTTATTGCATCCAATCTTGCAAGCTGGTGCATAAGATTCATCAAAATCTAGACCTTGATGCAGGTGAATCCTTTGGCAACCAACCTAGCTTTGTTTCTGGTTATTTCACCAGACTCATTCATTTTGTTTCTGAAAACCCACTTGGTTCCGATTACAGATATTCCGTCATCAAATGGAACCAGTTTACAGACTTTGTTTCTCTCAAATTGATCCAACTCTTCTTGCATTGCAGAGATCCAATCTTGATCCTTTAATGCTTCTTCTATAGTCTTTGGTTCAATGTTTGAGATGAAACATCCATAGAGACAATTTGCTTTTTCAGCAATTGCTCTTCTAGTTCTAACTCCTTGGTCTATGGGACCAATCACATCCTTTGCAGGATGATTTCTTATCCATTTCATAATGGGTTTTGAACTAGTAGGATCAATATCATTTTGATTTGAATGTGAATCAATATGATCTTGATGAGATACTTGTGTAGTATCTAAGATATCTGACACATGGAAAATGCCATGGATATCTGACACTTTTTCAGTGTTAGAGATATCTGTGACTTGTATTTCAGCAATCTCATTTTCAGATACCTCTCCATGATAAAGGTTCTCAGTAACCTGTTCCATTTCTAGAATTCTCATAGGAAATTCTTCATCATGTCTTAGAGTCATCTGGTTGTTACTAAGCATAGGTTGCTTTTCATCGTCAGACTCATCCTCTATTTGAATGATGGAATTGTTTCCTTCTGAGGATCCTTTTTCAGAAACTTTAATCATTAGTTCTTTGAACCTATCTGAAATATCATCATTTAAGAGCACTTTCTTGTTTCCTTCATAGAACACTACATGAACAGATTCTTCGATCTTTTGCGTTCTTTTGTTGTAGATTCTGTAGGCTTTGCTATTCAGAGAATAACCAAGAAATATTCCTTCATCTGCCTTTGGTTGAAATGTTCTCAAGTATTCTTTTCCATTGTTGAGAACGAAACATCTGCAACCAAACACCCTTAGATGCTTAATACTTGGGGGTCTACCAATGAAAAGCTCGTAAGGAGTTTTGTCATGGTGTTTGTTAATCAGACATCTGTTTTGAGTGTAGCATGCTGTGTTTACAGCTTCAACCCAATAGATTTCACTTATTTCGATTCGCAAGCATTGTTCTTGCTCTTTGCTTCTTTGGTCCTATTCTTTCTTTCAAAGAACACCATTTTGTTGTGGTGTCCTTACGAAGATAGTTGATGTTGTATACCTTTGCAGTACAAAACTCTTTGATGTCTTGGTTCACAAACTTCGATACCATGGTGCATTACGATTCTGTATACCTTGTCATTTTTCATGACTTCGAGCTTATTCAGCAAGTTAGATATCTCAACCCTTGCATCAGATTTGTGTTTGAGAAAGACAACCCAAGTCAATCTTGAGTAATCATCAACAACAACCAGACCATACTTCTTTCCTGCACAACTAGTTACAGAGGATTCAAACAGATCCATATGTAACATTTGCAGTGGCCTTTCACTGGAATGTCTAGTTTTAGACTTGAAAGATGTTTTGGATTGTTTTCCCATTTGGCAAGATGAGCATACACCTTCTTTTCTATATGCCATTTTGGGTAAACCAACCACCAACTCTTTCTTGGCTAGCTTATTCAGAGTTTTGAAATTCAAGTGACTCATTCTTTTATGCCATAGCCAATTTTCTTCAGTGTGGCCAGATTGACTCACCATGAGACATTCTTCGGTTGTGGCGGATGCCCAATTAGCAACATAAAGATTTCCTTTACGCCTTACAACCAAGACTGTCTGCTTTGACTCATTGTCAATCACTTTACATAGTTTTGACTTGATTTTGACAGTGTACCCTTAGTCCACTAGTTGACTCATGCTTAGGAAATTATATTTCAATCCCGTTACATGAAGTACTTCAGAGATTGTAAGGGCTCCAAACTTCAAATTGCCAAAACCTATGGTTGGATTTTCATCTCCTCCAGCAAACCTAATAATTGGTCCATCATTGCAATTTTTGTAGTCAATCAGATTTGCTTTGTCTCCTGTCATGTGCTTCCCACACCCACTATCAAAATGCCATTTTGAATTAGTCTTTAGAGTGTTCTGCACAAAACAGGAAACAGGAGAGTAGGTTCTCATACCAACAATGGAACCATCTGGACTAAACAATCTTCCAGTAGGAATCCATTTTTGAATGAATTTCTTAGGAACATTCTTTTGTCTAACAGGAACATAAGGAGGAATCCTAGTTAAATGATTTGTATCATTGTTGTTAAGAACTATTTTCTTCCTTGGTGTGTTCCTTGGTGCTCCATTTGGTGCTTTCAGATACCTGTCAGGTTTCTGAGTCTGCTTCTCAGCAAACTTAGCTTTCCTAGCCAGATTTCTTCTAGCCCTGGCATTCAGATTTTTCAGCGGCTTGATTTATCTTCCACTTCTGATAATTTCTCTCTGACTTCTTTTGAAGATTCTTCTGTCTTTCTTGTCACCTGTCTTTAGCTTGTTGAGGACAGGGCAATCCTTCTTGAAATGACCAGGTTTCTGACAATAGAAACAGATATCGTTTCCGATTACGCTTCCTCGAGATTTGATGCTTTACAGGCGGTTTGTTCAGCAAGCTTTGCATATTTTTGTACTGGGGGTAGTTTGAGCCTAGATGCTTTTTCAACTTTTCTTTGGATTTTCTTCTCTCAATTTCTCGACTGACATATTTTCCCATTTGCTTTACAGCAAGAGCATCCTCAGTCACTTCCTTGCCTTTCTTCTTTTCAGAAGTTCCTTGAGCAACTAAAGCGACATTCTGCAACTTCTCAGTTGTTTGTTCTCTTTGAGTTGTCTCATAGTCAACAGTGGCAAGATGAGAGAAAAGTTCTACAGGAGTGATATCTGGCATTCCTTGGTTAAAGTAGAAAAACTTTGTGTGTTCCCAGTTATGATTTAGACTTCTCACAATAGTCTTAATATTTTCTGACTGGGTATATCTATTACTTTCACCAAGTGCAGCCATGTCACTCATAAGTGTTGTAAACCGGAAATCTAGTTCTTCAAGAGTCTCTGTGGGACCTTGTTTAAAGTTTTGGAATTTGAGCTTCAAAACTTCGAACTTGTTTTCCTTTGTTTTCTCAGTGCCGGCACAGATTTCTTCAATCAGTTGCCAGGCCACTTTCGCCATTTTTGCACCCCACAGTTTACACTATATGTGCTCTGGAGTAGAACATATGATGAAATTACGAGCCTGACCATCCAGTCGATTTCTCTTGGCATCTTCCGATGACAAGAGCTCTCTGGGCTTTGGTTCGTAAATAGCTTGACCGGTAGGTCTCCCACTGGTTGACGCATATGTCTGTGAAGACCCATCGCTTTGTTCTCTGTCTCTACCATTAGAAACCTCTATGACTTGCTTGAGTTGTTGAATGACTATTGGGCCATTCTTTATTACTTCGATCATTTCGTCACTGATGGCTTCTAGGTGGAGCATCATGTTGTTCTTCCATTTTTCATAATTCTCTGGCTTGAGAATTGGGGCGTCACTTAAAGACATCCTGCAGCAAACACACTAAACAAACGAATCAAGTGTAGGTGAAAAGCAGTTAGTGAGCTCTTATCTGGGATCTAGGTTCAGTGCTGAAGGCTTGGGAACCTCCAGCTCTGATACCACTTGTTGGTCCAGATAATGGCAAAGTAAAAGACTAGAGGGGGGTGAATAGTCTTTTAAAACTTTTGTCGATAAACACAGTTTCTCAGATATCTGTGTAGATATCTGATACTTAATTTCAGAGAGCGGAAGTCTTTTATGTGATAAGTGCACGTGCTCAGCAAGATGTGTGTAAGTACTTTGCAAGATAAGTAAAGCAACTAATAAACTGCAGAAAGTAAATAACACAAGTCTTTTTATAGTGGTATTTGAAGGTGGCGTAATCCTTCAACTAATCCACTTCGGCCATTCTCAGACCTAGAATCCACTAAGACAGATAAATGAGTTAACCTTACAGATATCTTCTCTTGATTCCTAAATACACTAGGTTCCCAACCAAGTGTTCCCCCTGAGTTATTCCCCGGCTTTCACAGCCAAGTACTTCATGTACTCAGAAACCTTTTTGAGCTATTCCTTAGCTTCCCAAGCTAAGTACTTCCTGTGCTCAGCAACCTTGGAGTTATTCCTTAGTTTCCCAAACTAAGTACTTCCTATACTCCACGCCGAATATGGTGTTCGTTTTAGGTTTGTTTGTCAGGTGAGCTTCTTAAATAACTTATTGAGTTATTCAGATAGCTCTATGAATCAAGTATACTTAATACACTTTTCAATGTATGGTATCTTGTTCTCTACTGACCCAAGTCTATTGTAAGTGTTCCAGAGAATGAATCTCAGATATGAAATCTTAGTTCAACTCCTTCACAGATAACAATGCTTGTTAAGGATCAGGACACTTAGAACTTTTGTGCTACTTAGAATCAAGAGCTTTGGTCGCAACTGAAAGCTTGAAGGTAAGTAGTTTGCTTGAGAGAGCTTGTGTGTGAGTATTCAATGTAAGTTCAATGTTATGTGTGTGTGTTCTCAAGCAGTCTAAGTGTTGATATTTATAGATGAATTTGAGTGCCGTTTGAATAGTATCTGTTAGGCTTAAATCAAATTCAAACTATTGATATCTGAATATAATCTTATGTGAGTTTGTCTTCTTCTTCGGTTACCGTTTTTGTTCAGACATTTCTGTCTGCGCATTTAATGCACTGTACTATATTTTGTCCTATAGTGCCAACGGAACTATGCATGGTATCAGAGATCTTTATACAATTAGAGTTTTCTGAAACTTTGCATGTTCTTTTCCATCGATTATCACAACTCCAGATACCATTTGTTGAAACAACTTTGTTATAAAATATTTCTTTTTCAGAAACATAGTTTATATTCAAGGTATCTGAGTGTAGATATCTATGGGCACTTTCCTCGTCTTAGAAACCTTTTATTCTCAGATATCTTTTGCAACACTTGTGTTTCGAAACACTTGTTTCTTCAAGATATCTGGACATAGGTATCTGAAAAGCCTTTGTCTTCAGCAATCTTGTGCAGTCTTCAAATCTTCAAATCCGTTGAACTTTTCCTGCTGGAAGTCTTCTTCTTGGTCTTCTTTAAAAAATAAAAATTACATTTCGAGACCTATCATCCTATACAAGATTTGCTAAACTATCATACTTAGTGAGTTTCCTCTTTTACAGTGTTCAAGTGAACCAAGAGTACTAACCACCTTTCTGAGCTAAGATAAGTCATTAGGTTGCTGATCAAAATCTAAACAGATATTGCTAACAGTTAGCCACTAAACTTGGGTGATATGTTGGTGTTTATTCATGAACTTATTGCACACAATTTGAGTTTTATGTTAGCCTCTAAACTTGGTGTTATATTTAAATTGTTATCTTTCTTTAAACTGGTGTAATTTTTACTTTGTATGGAATTGTTGTAGAAAGACTACTACATTCCCAATGCCCTGGTGCCCCAATTGTACTCTGTTTTCGAGACTTTAGGATTAGACATCTATAGGAAAATGGTTCACAAAATGAAGGAGACACGCAGAAAACCAACTTGGGTGGGGGATGAGGAGTGGGCACTTTGGGAGGAGTATTGGAAGGATCCCTTTGTCCGGGATCAAGCTTTGAAGAACAGACAAAATCGTTTGACTGAGCCGCGAGATGGTACGGGCACTGCCAGAAATCATTATGGGTCGCAAGCTGTTGTTACAGATCAAGTGATGGAGGTTAGTAAATATGTTGTTTATGACTTGGAATATGATACATAACAGATTTTTTGCTTTCATTTCAATCAACTAACTACTTATTTGCACATATGTTTTTAGGCCAATAGAGGACATCCGAAGAGTGCTCTATACCACTTCAAGAAGGCTAAGCTGAAGAATGGCATTTGGACTTACGTGAGGGCCAAGCGTATTGCGGTACATTTCTTTCTTAAGGTTAACATTTGTATTTGTGTATTTATAAGTGATTCCTAAAATTGCATCTTATTTCGTATGCACTTTACTATTGCAGAGTGAGGTGGAGAGGAGGATGGATGAGAGGATGATCGACGGTCATGAGCTGTCAATTGAAGAGCAAGACCAGATCTTCTTTGACATCAACCCAGTGGACAACAAGGGTCGAACATATGGATTGGGAAGTTTGGGCCCTACTATGAGTTCTAGTAGCTTCTCGGTGTCCCAGGGAGGATCACGATCTGATATTTCACACAGGACCAGGTTCATGAGATGATGACTCCTCTCCACGAGGAAATAGTTGCGACCAAGGCAGCTTACCAGCAAGTGCTTGAGGAACAGGCTCGTATGGCTCAGCGGATCGACACTTTGACCCAGATGTTCAGCACTTCTTCCCAGTACCATCCACCGCCTCCTCCCCATTCTTAGTTACATCAGACTTATGTTGTTTATGCTACATACTTTGACACTATCTCATCTTCTAGCTACTTCTGTTTGCATACTTTAGACTTCGGTATGGATAATTTATATTCGTCGAATATTTGATAATGCAATTTATCTACGTTTGGATAATTAATGCAATTTAATTGTTTCGGGTATATTATGTATGATTATATTATGTGAAAAAACAGGTGAAATGTGAAACAGGAATTTAAAATACAAAAAAAAATTAAAAAACAGTAAATTTAGCGACGGAATTAAATCTGTCGCTAAATTCACGAATTAAGGGCGAATTAGCCCATGGAATTTAGCAACGAAATTAATTCCGTCGCTAAATCTCACACGAATTAGGGCGACCTAATGGTGGGATTTAGCGATGGATATCCGTCGCTAAATTCCGTAACTAATTGGCGACGGATAAGTAATCCGTCGCCAATTCGGACGGACTGGTCAACGGATTAATCCGTCGCCAGTTTGTCGTTATTTGGCGACGGAATACTTATCCGTCGCCAAAAAATTTGTGACGCATGGTTTTGGGACGGGGGAGTGATCCGTCGCTACGGATTTAGCGACGGATCGGTCCTGTTTTAGCGACGGATAGTTCCGTGGCTAAAACAAAATTTTTTTGTAGTGCTTGTCTTCCAGAGACACTTAATTTATTCAAGGTATCTGAGGAGACATTTCTCCTTAGTCTTCAGCAATCTTATGCAATTACTTGATCTTCAATAATAAGCTCCTTCATGCTGGATGCTTGCTTCTTGGTCTTCTTCAAAGATATAAAAATTACAATCTGAGACCTAACATCCTATACAAGATTATACTCAGTAAGCTTCCTCGTTTACAATGTTCAAGTGAACTAAGAGTACTCGTTACCTTTCTGAACTTAAATAAGTCATTAGGGTTTACTGATCAAAATCAAAACAGATATTTCTAACACGTTTTTCTTAAAACTTGTGTCCGGCCCCGCGGGTAATTGAAACCGGGACGGAGAGAGTATATATTAGCAAGACCCCTAAGACAGGGACTGATGTTAAAAAATATAGCTGAAATTTTTTGAACAATATCAGACATATTTTATTAATACATTTTATGTTATTCTTATGAGTATGTATAACACCAATATATTTATAAAAAAAAAAAAATCCGTTAATGTTACTAGGAATCTTAATTTTATTTCCCATCTCTACTCCAACTATATATGTACTCTTCCATTTTAAAGAAATTGTCAAATTTAACTACTTTAGATAGCTCGAGTTTAATTTTGATATAAATTAATCATAAACTGTTACAACAAAAAATTAGATATTACTTTCTCCGTCTCGCTCGATGTTATCCTTTTGCTTTTGGAGAGAGAAAAATAAGGATGTATTACTTTTGAATAAAATAATGATAGTGAATTTGAATGTTGGATATTTTAAACTGACTTTGATATTTTAGATTAGTGTTAATGGTTCCCTCCAACATTTTGAATTTTGATACACTTAGCACCAGGTCCACCCGTACTGGTCATTTTAAGAAATAATCTCATTAAGAAGTTTAATTAAGTTTAATTAGATAGTTAGATGTAACGTAATTAATCAAGTGTAATGGTGTGATGATATACTAGTTTAACGTAATTAATTAGTGTATCACATAATGACGATTTACATCTGACCACCTTTTTAGATAGTGAATAAATGTTTGGGTCCCTAACGTTTCACAATTTACGGAGAAGGACAAACATTGAACTGCATCAAAAATTTTATTTACATTGAAGTCCAAAAGTCAACTTTGCTGATGAGAGAGGGTGAAAAAATAATTTTCCTTGACAAAAATGCCCCTGTTGCATTCATCCAATCCAATTCAATTCAATTGCATATCTAGTTTCGTATTTCCTCTCATAATTATTATTCAAATTATGTTATTAAGGTTTAAATAATCAGCTAAAATGGCATCCGCTTTCTCCTCCTCCTCCATTGGTTCCCTAGCTGCTTCGGGCAGCTTGATTGTGGACGACAAGCTCTCAGCCTCATCCAACAGATTATCTTCATTTGCTTCTCTTCCCGCTAATTCGTTTCACACGAGGAAGACTGTTCCTCTACGAAAATCGCGTTCAATTCAGATTACAGCAGCTACCAAGGACTTGTATTTCAACAAGGACGGTTCCGCAATTAAGAAATTACAGGTATCTTCATATGTTGAATTTGTAGCAACAGCAAGAAAGAAGACAAGAAGAAGAAAAGAAAAGGAGAAGAGAAGATGAAGAATAACAGAAAAGAAAAGAGAAGAAGATGAATGTTTTATTGGGGTAAATGGGACATTCTACACAAAGTCAACATTTTGGCTGAAAAATGGACCTCAATGTAAATTTTGAAACGATAGGGACCCAAACGTTCAAGGTGCATCTAAAAAGGTTGTTATGTGTAAAATTCCCAATTGTTTAATGACTAAACTAACATAAATTTGCTCCTTTCCAAATATTATTAATCTGTTGTCTAATTATCATTAACCTGTTGTCTAATTACTTATACAAAAATTTAATGAATGTGGTCTAAACATTCAACAAACAACTTCCATTTCCCACGCTTTACCTGTTGAAAATCACAAAAAATCAAACTGTAAAATAAAGCAAGTTCAGTAAATTCATTTCCCTCTAAAAGAGCAGCAAATTCAAAACTACAGTTGGAAGATGGATACTTTTGGGGTTGTTAAGAGCTCATACTAATTCCATAAAGCCTGATCTATCAGCCCCAAATAAGCTATTGAGGTTGAAATGGAGCTTAAGAGCTTTGCAAGTAGACAACATACTCAATCAAGTAAAGTTCAAGAGCATGAAGACAACAATTCACATCCGAATCAGCTCTACCGGAACAGTCGATTGAAGACATCATCTAGCTGGTGGAGATCGATTAGGTTCGATTGAAGATTGGGTTTGAAAATAGAGATCGATTGGGTGGTTCGATTGAAGATGGGTGGCGAATGATTGAAGACGGCTACCGATACTCCATTGAAGACGGCTAAGAAGATGGGTGGAGATCGATTGAAGATGGGTTTATGAGATCGATTGAAGATTGGGTTTATGAAGATGAAGATCAACGTTAGGGTTCTTAGTTGGAGCAAAAGAGGGGTGATTTATTTTGTGAAAGTCTTTCACGGGAGAATGGGTGTTGGTGAAAGTCATTAGTTTGTTTTGTTTACATGTAATTAATCATGTTTAATTAAGCATAAGTGGATTATTAATTGAATAAATTATCGACTTTAGTTTTAAACTGAGTGACAGATTTTGTAATCCATCCATATATTATTTAAAGTTGATAGGCTATCTTCAATGAGAGCCACTCTCAGTCCCAACTTTTTTTGTGGTTTTAGCATCTATTAATTCTTATTTTTCCAAACCTACTATATGAGGCAAAAGGAAACTTTGAATTAATGTTGCTAAACATGTTATTCTTATTTAACTACCTTTATTGTCATTTCAAAACATACCATACTATGTTTATGTCAATTACACAAAAGCTCCTATACTATATTTATTAATACTATGCTACTGTTACGAAATGAAAGAAGCATAGCAATACCTCGGGAAATCACGTGAGCAAATTTTTCGAAATTGAAATTTTCGAAAAGCAGCAATAGTCGTGCAAGAATATATCTTTGCCTCTTTGGTGATTGCATTAATTAGCAATGTAATTTAAATTTATTATTATTACATAGTTTCATACAAACACCATTCTTATTCACATATAAAATCATACATTCAGTGTCTATAAATATTAGATAATTGAGTCAGACTAAACAAAGCAAAAAAGAATGACAAAACTTCCATTAGTGTTTAAGAGGAGGGTCACGATCTTCAACAAGGTGGAATTCATGTCGAAAATGGTTCATGTATCACGTGATCTTCAGCTACACATCATGTTTATGATGTTCATTAGTATGAATTACGTAAGAGTACTCTTACGCAAAAAGTTACATTAAATATATTAGTATGAATTACGTAAAAAATCGAAGGTTGAAAAATGGAGAATTTGAATTTATGTTATAATCAAATCCCGTAGCAAAAATATTTGTATTAAATTACGTAAAAAAATCGAAAACAGAAAAATGGAGAATTTGACTTTATGTCGGATTCAAATCCGGTAGCAAATCACGTGAACAAATTATTCTGTTTTGAAAAAGAAATATCAATGCAAGAATATAACTTTGGTTATTGCATTAAATGTAAATGTTAATTTAATTTATTATAATTACATACTTTCCATAAAAACAACATGCATACTCACCTATAAAATCAAACATCGAGTATCTCTAACAATTAGACTATCGATTCAGAATATACCAAGCCAACAAGAATGACAAAACTTCCATTAGGGTTTAAGAGAAGGGTTACGATTATCAACAAGGTGGAATTCATGTCGAAAATCATTCATTCCTCACGTGATCTTCAACTGCACATCATGTTTATGATGTTCATTAGCGGCTCATTGTCTGGATTTACCACTTGGTAAAAGATTAATATACTACTGTTTCATAACATCTTAATTTCCTGTCTATAAATTCTCACTAATTCTTATTTCAATTATGTACAACACGGAATGCTTCCAAAGGCTGTTTCATGAACATGTTTTGAATGTTGTGTGGCGACATTTACGATACAAATTATGCTTTAGGAATAGTGCACTCAACAACAATATGATACTCAAGTCCATCCACTAAAGAAGCCAAGTAAATTCAGGCGAATCAAATGTCATGACTGCATGGCAGATTTCGAAGTGATGAATTTGGTGGACAAGGAGTATTTTGAAGACATGATTTATATATCTAATAGAGTTGTTTAAGTTTCGACTGATAATTTATTAAGGTTATACATAGTTATTTATGTTACTGCGAACCTTATTCAAGAATACCAATGTTTCATTTGTTCACAAGCTGGAGTATTTTGATGTGGCAAGAAAATATGTTCGATATATAAACTCTGACTTATAAATGTTTAATTTACTTAATTAAAGTTTATAAAATCGGTGATTAGGATTTTGTATAGATTAAAATAAATTTCTACATTTTAGTTCCCAGGTTTTACATTCGTAATTGGCAATAATGACAATAATATTTTAGTTACCTACTTTAGCTACCCCGTTTAGTGGTTATATAAACAAGTCTTACTGTTCACTTAGTCACAAAACATTGTGCCTTGCAAGAATCAAAGCATAAGAGCAACAATGACAGCAAAAAAACGAACTGGTGGTGATCAGGTTCAGAAGACGTCCTTCACTCATTTACCGTTTGAGATTCAGCTTCATATCATGTACTTGGTTGCAATCAACAGTATTGAGGATTGTAGAAACGTCATGCGAAGGTTGTGACAACATATTTTTGTTTTCCGTTTCATGGATTTTTTTACTCAACGTTATTGCATCTACTGCTAATCGATGTGTTCTAATGATTTTGTTGTAGTTCCAAACTCTTTAGCAAGATACATGAGGTTGAAGTCTTTTACTCAAATATCAAATTTGACGATCTAACTTATTCATTCTGGAAAAATCCAAGATCTTCAGAAATTGAGTTCATGACTAAGTGTGACGCAAATGGGAATCCGGAGAGCTATCTAAGAATGCTTATGGTATTCGTCTTTGTTTATGTTTTGTGATTTAATTTGGTTTTATAAACAACATAACTCTCTAGATTTTTTTTTTCTGTCCAGAATGATGTTTTCGAGCATAATAATTTTAGCCGTATGAAATACCTCATTGACAAGATTTCTGTTCGAGGTTATTTCATTGCTGATTATGCATGCACCATGTTCAAGCTGTTATCTAGCATTGAAGAATACCGTAAAGAGGGTCTGAAATCTTTGGTTGCGATGTGGAATGAAAAAGACGGATTGCAAACTATTGAGAAGAATCGGTACTATCTATGCTTGAAGATCAAGAGGAGAAATCATATGCTTCTGCATTCAACACTTCATACCCCACACTACTGTTGCGAACATCATTTGCCAAAATACCAAAGCATGCGCTACATAGAGTGTGACAATTGCAAGGCAGATTATGAAGTTGAATGCTATACCAATCCAAATTATTATAATAATGTGACTCAGTCCGATTAATTAAGGTTGTATTGGATGGACAGAAATACTATAATGTTCAAGTTCAAGCAATTTTTATTCTATCGATTTTCTGATTAATGTAGTATGTCTTAGATTAGTTTTGTGCTCCACCCAGACGATTTAGATTATTATTCAAGATAATTAATTTATTTTACCCTCTACATTCCCATTTAATTATTTTAGTAACAATATGTACAAATTATTAATCGAATTAATCATAAACTATTTTAATCGACTCCTTATTGAAGAATAATAATATATTTTATCATCTAGATTCGATATCTACTATCTAATGTAGTTAAATTAAAATTATTTCAGTGTAGTTTAAGAACTACCAGAATATATGTGAAGATATCGTTGATGCTTAAACAAATATACCATATTTAAATTTACTCCAATTACTACCTAAGTATCAACCCTAATTGGTATTTATTGGATCTCATTAAAATATATGTGTCAAACGAGGAAATTATTGGATCTCAAAATGCTTAGAATATATTTTTAGATATCGTTGGTTCTGTAACTAAGTAAGAGATATTTATATTACTTATACGTATCTTCAATTTTACCTAACTTAATATACTAACTGTTTCACTAATTTCATATTTAAGGAAACAATATATCAATATGAACCTATATTCTGATATATAATTGGTTTATAAACAAAGAAAAAATCGATAAGAATTATTCTCTATTTTTAGTACAAGTCCTTACTGAAATTATTACTCATTCGTAACTATAAATATCGGTGTTGAACAAGGTTAAATGAACACAACTCACAAGTATAAGCACACAGCAACAAAAAATCCGTATCCACAATCATGAGTCCCATTGATGTGAAAGACATTACCAAGGAAACTGAGAACAAGACCATTACCGTTAAGATTTTAAGGATGTGGTTTCCTATGGACGGTCAACGAAGACCAGTTTCCATTGAAACAATCATGATGGACTGTGAGGTTCGTGTTTTCTTATTGTTCTGCAATTATTTATTTAATGGAATCATACTGACCATACTTTGTTTCTATCAGGGAACGATGATAGCTGGCTATGTGAAGAGAGCTTTACTCATGAATTTTAGGAGATTGCTCAAGGAAGGAGAAACAGTTGAGATAACCGACTTTGGGGTGGATGATAATCCAGCAACTAAGTGGCACAAAGCTAGGGTCAACCATCCCTATAAGTTGATGTTTAACTACGTCACAAGGGTATCCAAATACAAACCAGACTTTTGTATTTTATCAAATGGTTTGTTTTTGGTACCATTTGATGATATACCTGAATGGAAGAATGAATTCTTCATAGGTTTGTGAATTCAAATTGCAATGTTTTTGCTGCCAGTTATATGTACGTATTCTTACCAGTTCATGTTACACATATCATTGGACGTGTCTCAAAGATTGGGGAAGTTGCATATGTCGAAAAGGCACGTGCAAGAAAACTTGACATTGAAGTTCAAGATGAGAGGTATTCTTATAATTATTTTTTTTAAACAAACATGGTAAATGAAAACATTAATTATTTTCAATTTTGTTCAGGAACACAATCCTCACTGTTGTGTTGTGGGAAGGCTATGCTGATAAGTTACTAGAAATTGCACCCAACACGGAGAGCTTAAGTGTTGGTGTGACTATGATGCTCCAGTTTGCTGCCAAATCAATTTACTTTCGTATAGTTCTAAACCTTTTTTGTTTTCATGTCTTTGATTACTGTTGCTTGATTCTAACAGGAATTATAATAATGCAGAGGATCTACGCGTCCAAACCACCAAGGATGCTACAAAGATGACAATTAATGAGGACATTCCTGAAATTGTCGATTTCAATCTGAAGTATGTAATTTAAACTCATAAATTATCCTCATTAAATATAAAATATTATTTTTCTTTCAAGTTATATGTACTGTTATATATTCGAAATTGATTTATTAGGAGAGAAGAGATTGGACCATAGAACCCAAGCCGGGGAATCACGTTTCTGTCCGAGACACGTACGCTTAGTATTGAAGAATGGTTAAACTTGGACAACCATAGGACACCAAGTCAAATAAGAAAGTGTCGAGAGGTAAAACACATACATTGAATTTTGCTGACAAATATTTATGAAAAAGTATTATATGATTTAAACTGATCTATGCTTATTTTTCCAACAGCCTGGCAACTATATTATATTTTTTGTGTTTAAGAACATTGATGGTGATGAATGGTACTACAATGCATGTGGTAGATGCAATTCAATGTGCGACAGGGAAGTTGTGGTTGGTGACCATTGCATAAACTCAAAATGCAATGTTGTCATGGAAACCATCGTTCCCAGGTTCAAATAAAGGTGAAGGTATCACTTGGAAAAGCTGATGATGACATCAAGCTGGTCATGTTCGAAAAGTTGGTGGCCAATTAGATAGGACGAAGTTCTTCAATGGTGTTGGAATCTATTAGAGAGGTATGCATGTTCTCGAGTACTTAATATAAATCACAATGAAAAGACTTGCAGAACTAAACATTTTTCTATTGGGACATCAACATGTAGGAAGATGACGAATTAATGATGCCAATGGATTTCATGCAAATGATGAACAAGAGCTACTTGGCCAAAATTCGAGTGTCACGTGAATATAACATTGGCAAGGGTTCCAATGAATACACTGCTGAAAACCTTACAGCTGATGAGGACATTATAGGACAATACTGCTCGCTTGTGCTTTCGGTACCATCTTATATTCATTATTCTAATTTACTTTTATATATGATAACAATTATGATTGCATTTTAAGTAAAACTTATATTACTTCACAGGATGCTGGATCAAATCCTCCTAATTCTGTTCCTACTGGTAAGGGGAAGGAGAAAATGGAAGACACGTATCAAGGTTCCAACAATGTATCTGGTGAAAGCTTAACACCTATGAAGCGTGGCATTGTTGATGTTGACGACTATGAAGAGTCTGCGTTTCATATGAAGGGATCTAGTACCAAGGTTGCTATCAAGAAGGAGAAGATATGATTTATCTTACAAGATGTTCTTTTTTATTTCGATTCAATGCTATGTTGAGACTACAAGCTATGTTTGATTTTTAAGTTTTTGTTTCGTTCCATTATGTTATTTTGGTACTTTTATGAGACAGTTTTTTCGTACTTTTATGAGAAAGTTTTTCATTTTGTATTGATATTTATAAACGTGTCTTCGACACCTTTCGAAATATATCACATGCAATTTAGTTTATCATGTTGATTCTTACTCTAATTCATAGTAATGCTAAATTACTCATACATCACATCATGAAAACGAAAGGTTAGGGGTTAAGAGTTAGTATCATACCTGTATATGTCGTCTTCACCCGTCATTCGATACTCAGTTTCGTTACTTAATCAAATTACAGTAGTCTAAAATATACAAATAATTAATTACAACCCATGAAATTATAACCTATCCAGTAACGAAACCGAGTATCGGCCATTCTGTGAATAATCATTAACAAACTCCAGTTGAGTACCTTGATTCTGGAATCATACTCTGCAAAAATATAATGGAAAATGCATGTTAAAGTTAAGTTACTGGATATACAAATGAGCATAGTAGAATGATGATCAAAACCAATTTTCTATTTAATAATGTACAATAAGTTCAAGATTTTTAGTTTCATAATTAAATACTCTATCACCACAAGCCAGAAAAAAGCGCATTGTTATTATCTACTATTAATCGACTAAGAATAGTGTTAACTCAATTCTATTAAGTATACTTAGAGTTATTAAAAAATGCATGAATTGAACGCCATTTATTGTTTTAATATCTATGTACAGTAAGTATATCAATGTTAATCAGACTAATACAACTCAAATATTTGTATAATGAATTCATACATCGAAATTATAAGTTAATTATAGAACAAATCTTGTATAAACTCGGATGATCATTTAAACTTTTAAATCATATAATTGCTTTATTTAGATCTTCACTAATATGTAGTATATACAGTTATATCTTAATTATAGAACAGATCGATCCTTACATTCATTTCCAACTGATTGTCATATAAATGGCATAATTAGATTTTGCATAAATCTATATAAACATACATTTGTAGGGTTCAAAACCACAAATTTAATTGCTTTGAGCTCTCAACAGAGGTAAGGGTTGTGTTTCTGATTCATTTCTAATGCATCATTGAAAGAGTGGTTTCAAAATTGGGAATCATGAATTAAGTGTTTGATTAGTGTTGATGTTCTATGCAGGATTACCTTGCAGAAAGCTAAGGAGAATACCTGTTGGTTACTACACCATATATTCTCAGTATAAGACCACTTCCAGGTAATTTTATGAGACAGTTTTTCATTTCGTATTAATATTTATAAACGTGTCTTCGACACCTTTTGAAATATATCACATGCAATTTAGTTTATCATATTGATTCTTACTCAAATTCATAGTAATGCTAAATTACTCATACATCACATCATGAAAATGAAAGGTTAGGAGTTAAGAGTTAGTATCATACCTGTATATGTCGTCTTCACCCGTCATTCGATACTCAGTTTCGTTACTTAATCAAATTACAGTAGTCTAATTTAATAGGCAAATGATTAATTACAACCCATGAAATTATAACCTATCCAGTAACGAAACCGAGTATCGTCCATTCTGTGAAGAATCATTAACAAACTCCAGTTGAGTACCTTGATTCTGGAATCATACTCTGCAAGAAAGTAGTTATATAAAATACCAGTAAAACAGAGCTTTGGATGGTATTACAGTAGTTATATAAACTCGACAGTCATCATTTATCAATAAGCATTACGTTTTGGATTACAGTCATATAATCTAATTAGAGTTAATTGATTTTATGTATCAAAATTGATATCATTGCCGAAATTATATATATTACAGTACTGTATATAAATTCGACAAACATCCATTTTCAGTCTGTTCTTCCACAAAAGTTCACAGGTACTGATTTCATTTTATGTTCTACTAAATGTTCTTTTCAGTGCAGATTACTAAAATTTACATTATAGTTCTTTTCAGTTTATTATTATGCTAATTGGAACATATACTATTATAAAATAATTATACCTTCAAATTGCTTCTTTTTTACACTTAGGAGATGAATAATTCTGCATATCTTCAGCCTTTCCCTCGAGATAACAGTGTTCTTGTAGGACAGTTCCAAATGAAAAGAATTAGTCAAAAACTGGAAGATTGTCGATAATTGAAATTGTATATCTTAAAATGTGAAATTGGGGATCTGAAGCAAAAATCGGTTATTTTTCATTTCGTTAAATTTTTTATTCTCTATAATCGAAAACAATTGCTTTTTGGGTTTCAGATTTGGTATATGTGATTTTGTGATTTTTAGCATATAATAATTAGAGATGCAAATGGTTGGTTTTCGGAAATACCTTTATCAATTGTCCGAATAGTCTTCGATGTTCCCAGATCCCCAAATTTTATGCTTTGGATTCCGATGGTAGCAGATACAACCACGCAATGCTTCGCCTCATATACGAATAAATAACTATGTTAGAAATCATATAATCATTTGCGAGACATAAGATTAAACAATTTTTGAAAAAGAAATTGTGGATCTCGGTTAATCTTTACATATTTTGTCGGATCTTAAATATTAAGAGTTTTTAAACACAATCGAAGATATTCAAAACGGATATTGAAACATGCAGAGCTAAATCTGAATATTACAATGAAAAACACTATACCTTCTAATCGGATTTTGGAAGTTGAGCAAGATCGAATCCAACATCGTGAGGATCTGAAACCGGAAGTTGAGCAAGATCGAATCCAACATGTTTCAGATCTGAAATCGACTGTTTACACGAAAAACGTGTGGAATATGAAGTGATTAGGTGTAGTGGAGGCGATATGGGAAGAAGATCGGCGAATTCGAGGGAGAAGAACGGAGAATCAAGTCGAAGTTGAAGAAAGCGGTGAAAATGGTGAAATGGGAATTGGGGATCTGAGAAGGAAACATTTGGTTTATTTGTTTAATTTGAGCAAGATCGAATCCAACATCGTGAGGATCTGAAACCGAAAGTTTAGCAAGATCGAATCCAACATGTTTCAGATCTGAAATCGACTGTTTACACGGAAAACGTGTGGAATATGAAGTGATTAGGTGTAGTGGAGGCGATATGGGAAGAAGATCGGCGAATTCGAGGGAGAAGATCGGAGAATCAAGTCGAAGTTGAAGAAAGCGGTGAAAATGGTGAAATGGGAATTGGGGATCTGAGAAGGAAACATTTGGTTTATGTGGGAAGAGTCATCTGCGAGATGATGAAGAAGGGAAATGGTGAAAGAAATTGGGGATCTTGAGTAGAGAAAGTGAAATGGGTGTGTGGAAGAAATCGATATGTGGAATAAATGAGAATGTGGCCGACCTTTCTCGGTTTTATCGATTTGAGCCGACTTAATTCGCGAATCAAGATAGTTTGCGTATTATCGGTTTCTTAATTCTTCCCTTTTTAAAAACCAATCTGTTTTAGGTATCATCTTTCGATTTAAATTCCCGTTCGATGCATATTAATATATTATTTACATGATTTCATTAAAAAAACGTTGTGTTAGTAATGTATTAATTCGTGGATTACCCTTTCTCCTATAATCATCTTAATTTGCATATTATTACATAATTTGTTAATGTTTGATTTGAATTTGAAAGTTATACATGGACACATCAAGCAAAAATAAATGCCGGAAGAAATCATCAACGTTTCAAAATGATGATGAGAACACACCTCCACAAGGTTATTTTTTTAGTATTTGTTTATTATGAAATTTTTATTTAAACATGTTATGGTATAGTTATTAAAACTTAATCAGACAATGTTATGTATTTAGTTTGCATTTTTCAATGACCTTTTCATTAACAAAAAATATAGGTGGATCAATGGGTAGTTGCGATAATACATTATCAATCAAACGGTTGAGGGCCGAAGGAACATTTTCAATAAGATCATCTCATTTGGGCCACATTACAAATGGTGAGTCGTCGTGGCGTATAATGGGAAGAGATATACACTACAAAGACCCACCTGTAGAGCGTTTATCATTCACCTTGATGGTGAACATAATATGGTCTTTAAGGATGGTGATGTGATTGAGGATCTAATTGAAAAGACCAATACTGTTGCAGAAACAAAATTCCTGAAGTGGATGGAATACAACAAGAATCATCCGGAGGCACGAAATTACTTATATGCTGAGTTTCCTAAGCATTACGTTTGGGATCAAGTCAAGAAGGATTGGAAGCCAAGGAAGCAATTCAATGGTAAAGTTGGTAGGATATATCATGTTCCTATAAGAACAGGCCCGGCATACTTCCTTAGGATCATGTTGAATCATATTAGAGGTGCTACATGCTACGAGGATTTGAGAACCGTAGAAGCATTTGTTCATCAAACATATCGTGATGCATGCTATGCTTTAGGGCTACTTGATGATGATAAGGAATACGTAGATGCTATCAAGGAAGCAAGTTTTTGGGCATCTGGAAGATTTTTGAGGCATTTATTCTCTATGATTCTTCAGTTCGATAGCATGTCTAGGCCGGTGCATGTATGGGAACATACATGGGAGTTCTTATCTGATGATATTCAATACATCATGCGAAGGAAACATAAGAATCCAGGTATTCACTGTTGCTATTTTTTTTTTTTTCGCTAAGTATGTTAATTTATTTTAAATTGTTGTTTTATAATACATTTCCTTTCATCCACGTGTAATTTGAAAAAAGATCTCGAGCTCACCAAGGAACAATTGTTGAACTTCACGCTTTTTGAGATAGAACAGATGTTGTCTCGAAATGGATTCAGTCTATCTCATATTGAAGGCATGCCAAGACCTAATGAAGTGGTTGTTGAAGATGGTCAAAATACTCTTATTTTGGAAGAGACATCATATGATACGGCTGCAATGATGGAAGAACATGCCAGTCTTTATCCGTGTTTGACTGAAGAGCAACGTGATGCATACAGTACTATCATGGATGCTATATCATCTGGATCTGGTGGTGTTTTATTTTTGTATGGATACGGTGATACCGGAAAAACGTTCTTATGGAAGACACTTTGTTCTGCAATACGATGTAGAGGTGACATTGTTCTCCCAGTGGCCTCAAGTGGGATTGCATCTCTATTGTTGCCTGGAGGTCGTACTGCACACTCTAGATTTAGCATTCCTTTGAATGTTGACGAGACGACCGTGTGTAGCAGGATTGTCCATGGATCCGATCTTAGTGGATTATTGAAGAAGACAAAGCTCATTATATGGGATGAAGCACCTATGACAAACAATTTCTATTTTGAGGCATTGGATCGCAGTCTAAGGGACATTATGAGGGGAGCTGACGGTGAGCCTTCGGACCTGCCCTTTGGAGGATTGGTAGTTGTGTTTGGAGGAGATTTTAGACAGGTGTTTCATGTCATCCCTAAAGGAAGTAGGCAAGACATTGTCCATCACTCTCTCACATCATCTAGACACATATGGAGCCATTGCCTTGTACTCAAGCTTACCAAGAACATGCGTCTTCAGGTATAACCTTAATTTGCATACTAATATTCTATCAGTAATAGTTATTATATCTAACTTTTTCTAAGTGGATGTGCTCTTATTTCTAATAACAGTCAGGCAGCTCACCGACTGAGGTTCGTGAGATAAAGGAGTTCGCAGACTGGTTGTTGAAGGTTGGCGATGGTGAAGTTGGTGACACGAATGATGGTGAGGTGGAATTCAAATTGCCTGATGATATACTCATTCGTGATGCATCTGATCCATTAGATACTATTGTTAAGTCCACATATCCTTCTATTCTAGACCATGTGGGTGATGGCCGTTACTTTGAAGATAGGGCCATTTTAGCTCCAACTAATGAGGTGGTACAGGAAATCAATGAGTATGTCATGTCCCTACTGCCTGGGGATGCAACCGAGTTCTTGAGCTCAGATAGCATATGTCCCGACGAAGATGCCATAGTTAATAGAGAAGATGTCTACTCAGTCGAATTCCTTAACATGATTAAGACATCAGGTATACCGAACCATGTCATTCGACTGAAGGAAGGTTGTCCAATTATGCTCCTTAGGAATATAGACCAAGCGGATGAATTGTGTAATGGCACGAGGCTAATTGTTACTAAAATTGGGAATCATGTTATACAAGCTAAGAAGATACATGGGAAGAATGCAGGCCAGAAGGTATTGATTGCACGAATGGTTCTCACACCATCTGATGTTACCAAGTTTCCTATTAGATTCTAGCGAAGACAATTCCCGATATCTGTTTGTTATGCCATGACAATCAATAAGAGTCAAGGTCAGTCTTTAAATCATGTTGGCCTATATCTACAAAACCTGTGTTCAGCCACGGTCAGTTATATGTTGCATTTTCGAGAGTCACGAACAGAAAAGGGCTCAAGGTGTTGGCTTTAGATGAAGATGGAAAGCCTACCGATAGAACGATCAACGTCGTTTATAAGGAGATTTTTAGAAATCTTTGAGGTATGTGATGTGCTTTAAATTTTAATAATGTATTCTAACTTGCTAACAATATATACTTACTCATAATTACATATTGGCATATTATATGTAGATAAACAGACTTTGTTTTGACATGGAATTGATTAGCAGCACACAGTTACATTCATATGTCCCCGGATTGCTGTAGGATACTTAGTATTATATTTAAGGTTATTGTACTTTACCATTTTTGAATGACTTTTTGAAGATCCAATAACTATGTTATATTATTCTTCGGTCAATGTACCAGAACTAAGACTTCATATATATCTCTCGGTGTTTCATTTTATTTTGAAGTTTGATCTTGTGTTCTTATATTCGAAGCAAACCATACCGTGGCATCGCCACAGGTTAGTACTAGTTTTTTAAGAAAGTTGAATAAATATATTATTATAGTTGAAGTATAAATTGCCATAAATGGAAACAGGAAACTTTAATCGGGACACCCAAAATGACAAAATGGGTAACGTCGGACGGGACGGAGGAAGTAGGAAGTAGGGGTGTACATAAAAATAACCGACAGCCCCGCCCGCCAACTACCCGCCATCGACGGTTAGCGTTTTTGACAAAAACCGCCCGCAGTTTAAAAATTTGTCACCTGCTTTAGGCGGGCGGGTGGCGGTTGGACGGTTGGCAACCGCCAACCCGCCCGCTGGATATGATATAGTATGTATTTTTTTAATATAATAGATTAATAGATAAACTAACAAAACCCAACTCCATTACTCCACTAGGTTTCACTTAATTTATTTCCAGTTTCCAACTTTCCATCTAGGTCTTCTCTTCTCCTCTACGCCGACTGACCCAACTCCACCACGCTCCAACTTTCCAATTTATGTACTTAGACTACTTGTATTAAAGTTTAGAATTGTGTTGATGTTTCCCTTACTGTTGTGGGTCAGTTTATTGAGCTTATAAAGTCTAATGTCTCTTTCTTTAACACGTCATATATGTCCTTGTTTTGATGCGTTAAACCGCCAATCTGCCCGCCCGCCTCAAGTAGTCAACCGACCCGCGGCGGTTGAGAGAAAATCCTACCCGTCGTGGTTAATGATTTGGCCTACCCGCTATAGGCGAGTCGGTTAGAACTTTGGCAAATAATCGCCCGCGTACACTCCTAGTAGGAAGTAAAGTTCTACGTATTACAGTATATTCAGAGTAATGATATAATCAAACAAAAGCGCGTGGAGAAACCAATTGAATCCCAATTTTAAGACATTTAAGTACAAATCACGATCAAAACTACGAAATACCCACTCTCACAAATATGGCGCGTTAATCTTACCCGAAAGATCACAACCATCCATTCCATTACTCTCTCTCCTAATAATTATGTCACCCACCGTTTACTGCACCGTTTAGTTATTTTCCTCTCATTTTCTTCTCTCCATTCTTTCTTTTTTCTATTACTCCGTCACTCTCGATTCAACCTCACTAACGCTGCATATCCGCAGATTTCAGAGTAATCTAGATATTCTATCCGCAAAATTTGATTCTAATACAGCTTGAATTTTTGAAACTTACTCTAATAATTACTCACTCAGATTGATTACGCAGATGCTTTATTGATCCTCTAGACTTCGAATTTCAGAAACACCGAACAACTGACATTATCACAGAAAGGCTCTTTCATGAGGAAGATCCGATTTTCAAGGAGAGGGCTATGAAAATATTGGGCCAGAAAGAGAAACACTATCTCAAACAAAGGCTCTTTCATCAGAAATCCCCTAAATTAACCGCAAAGTGGTGATCTCCTAACCAAAAGTATTTGTTCTTTGACTGGCTAAGAGGAGAAAGGAACCCACAAGTCTCTATCTCAAAACACTTGGATTTACAATCCGAATTCTTGTGAATAATGAAAAGAGCAAGGACACAAAAAGCCCGTATCTTCGTAAAACTAAGTAATCCGTACCGAGTCATCCTGACAGAGCTATTTAGCTTCTTGGCAGAAATGAATAGGGTGAAGTTCCTCATTCAAGCTTTGATTTCCAATTTATTGATGTCAAGCACAATATGTTTAGAGGGTTGGGAAAGAACCGAGAAATGCAAGGAGGTCATAGATCTTTAATCGTTAAGAGACTGATTGGTATCTATCTATATAATATAATGAGTAAATTTTTCTTTACACCGGAACCTTTTGGCTCACTTCGAAGTTACACCACAAACTTTTTTTTTTCTCACTCGACACTAAAACGTTAGTCAACAGTTTGAGTCAGCCCAAATGTTGAGACGTCGTTAAGTTGGCCGTCAGTTTGCGTGTTTCTCACGTGCCTTTGAGGGCAAAACAGAGAAATCATCGCTCACACCCCATTTCCCTCCTTTTCTTATTTGATTTTCCCTCCAAAAATTCCCACCCCTATTTACCCCCAAATTGTAACCCTAATTTACAATTGCTTCCTCCCTCCATCCGAAATTACACTAATTCCTCTACTGAAAATGGAGAACTATGACGGACCGGAACGAACCATTTGTCGTTGTGGGTTTGTTGGTGCCCGATTCACCTATTAGACGGACAACCATCCCGGAAGAAGGTTTGACAAATGTGCCTTCGCTGGGGTAAGTGGTTTCAAGTCGAATTTGTCTAATTTTTTTGTGTTAATGGAGTTTGTTGTAGTTGATGTTGCTCTGTGTGGTAAATTGCAGAGTAATACCCGAGTTCCATGTAAGCATTGGATTTGGGTTGACCCAAAAATGTGCAAGAGATCGACTGAAATAATTCCCGGGTTATTGAGACGTATTAATGGATATGAGGCAAGAGTTGAAGCTTTGGAGGCAGAAAATGCACGCCTTAGGGCTCAAAACAGCCATCTTCAGAGTATCCTAACTGAAAACAGTCAGTTTGCGGCTACCAGTAGTGGTGGAATTGCAGGGGAAGACGTGAAGAATGAGATCAACGAGCTAAGTGCTAGGATTGACGAGTTGCGTATTCGTGTTGGAATTAACTAGAATTAAGTGTTTGTTATGAAGTAGTCCATGTATTGATGTAAGAAATGTTATCTCTTTGATGTAATGTAATTTTGTTATGTAGTAATGCAATGGTAATGTAAGCATGAGACTGCTTTTCTGCAGATTGATGTGTAGCCAAGTTAAATTATACACATTTGCCTTTTCTTCAACTCTCACTCGCTACCTAAACCTCTTAAAATTATGTCACTCGCTACCTGAACCTTTTAAAATTATCTCAGTCGCTACCTGAACCTTTCATGAAATTTTGATATTGCACCAACAACTTTTACAAGCAAGTTAATACACACCTTACAGCAAAACCTGCTCAACCTGGAGATAAATCTGTACATAAACTTGTACACTCAGAATGAACCTGTACTCAGTTCAACAACAAACTTGGTAATCTAAGACAATAACAAAGATGATTATTGAATGAGATCTCCAATTGAATCAACCAAACTAGCATAGCATCTCCAATTCAATTCAACAAAACAAAAGGAGTTCAAGTATCTCAGTTACATATCTTGAGAATTCAATCTACCAAACTTAGTTACATCCACCAAGTTATCAAAATACTATGCTACCCAAGCCATTCAAAACATGAAACATATAATTCCATCCACTAAGTCAACAAAACACTAATCCATTCACAAGTAACAAAGACCAACTAAATCAACAAACTATCACTTATTCACAGAACTTGCAGTGACACTTGACTCTTGAGTTCCAGTAGAAAATAATGCTAGTCTTCTGCTCATTCTTGTTGGTGTATCAGCCGGGCATTTGCTTGTCTTCTTGTTGCCACTATTGGTCTTCTTCTCAGCAGACTGAATAAGAAATTGTTAGATTGTTAACAAGCAACACAATGGAGTCAATATCACAAGATAGAACTTGTTATACCTGTGATTCCTGGAAGTACTGATATAACATTTGTGCCTCAAGACTTAAACTTTCATTAGTCACTGCAGCCTCATCCTTCTTGTTAGGTACCTACAAGATCAAAATCAAGCAACATGAATAACTTTTGGAGGTTGGCTAGATGGCTAGATGGCTCTTCTTCAAATTGTAGTTAAGTAGTACCTTTGGAGGTTGGCTAGATGGCTCTGGTTCATCAAAAACCAATTGCCTCTTCCTTGGTGGTTGAACAGATGCTTCCTCACCACCTGTCACACCAATGTCTTCCTCAATAGGTGCTTCATCTGCAGGTGCTTCCTCACCATTTGCTTTGACACCAATGTCTTCATCAGCAACATCATCAGTTCTAGTCCTCTTATTCCTCTGAACTCCAGCTTCATCATCCACTATCCTCATCAAGCATTCTTCAAACTTGTGACCTATATCATTGCAATAGGAACATTTCTCTTGTGCCTTTTTCCTCTGAACAATAAAGTAGGTGTGTTAGTGTACAACAAACTACATGAAAGCAAACTAATACTACAAGATTTTACCTTGGTTTTTGGAGCTGCGCTAGATTCAGGAGGGCATTCTTTCATCCTTTTAACACAACCTGCCTTGTTGTGACCTGCTAACTTGCAGTAAGAGCATTTCATAACCATCCCATGCCTTCCCAGCCTACCAGTCTCTGCAAACTTCTGTAGTGCAAGTTTAGATTTCACGTCTTGAATCTCAGTTGTACTCTTCCTTCTTGTGTAATTTTTGGGCCTACCAGGCATCTTTTCAGGAATAGGAGGCAAAAGAGGAGGAAGAGATGACATTGGCCACTCAGACTGTCCCCTTAATGGGATCATAACATTTCTATACAAGGTCAAATATGTAGACCTCTTGTAGCAGTCATTAACATAGTCTTCAACCCTTTTTCCTAGGAAATTGAGGCAAGAAATTGCATGCAAACAGGGGTAACCACTCAATTGCCATTTCCTGCAAGAACATGTCTTGTGGTTGACAGAAACAATCCATCTGTCCATTCCTCCTCCATTCAGTTGCACCTCAAACTCATCCAGTCCATTAAACAGACAAGTGTACTCATTGCTCTTCATCCTGCCATACTCCAATTTCTCTCTAATCAGAGGACAGATGTCACCCCACCAATGTTCAGCTTTGCTCCTACTAATCCACACTCTTTTCATTATCAACATCCTAATTTCTTCAAGCATCTCTATGATTGGCCTGCTCCTTGACTCCAATATCATAGAGTTGAATGACTCAGACATATTGTTGACACAAATGTCTGACTTCACTATGGTCTTGAAGTGGCTCTTGGACCAGTTTTCAACAGGCTTGTTTTGGAGCCACTTTTATGCTCCCTTGTCTTTCCTTTGTATCTCTTTCATAATCTCCTCGAAGTCAACCAATCTTGTACATTTTCCAGCCTGCCATAAGAGTTGCTTAAGAGCTAAGCCTCCATGATGTATCTTCATATTGTTGTACAGATGAACTACACAAAACCTGAAAAACATGTACAATATAGTTGTAAGATAGATAAACCATAAGAAAATGACATGAAACAACATAAAACCTTAAATAATTGTACCTGTGTTCAGCATTGGGAAACAAGCATTCAATAGATGTAATAAGTCCTTTTTGCTTGTCTGACATGAATGTGCAGTCAACTGCATCCTCCTCAATGCCTAAATCAACAGCCAAATACTCTAAAAACCAAGTCCATGTGTCTGTCTTCTCCTTCTCTACTACAACATAAGTAATGGGATATAAGGAGTTGTTTGGATCAATTCCCACTGCAGTGAGAAGTATGCCTCCATTTTTACCCCTAATGTGGCATCCATCTAGACAGATCACCCTCCTAAGTGATTTAAACCCTCTCTTCATTGCACCCCAGCAAATGTATATTCTCTTGAAGATCTACCTACCATCATCACACTTGAATGGTTTGATCATCACAGTATTAGTCTCATCAGCCTTCTTGATCTCAGTTGCATATCTCCACAATGATGCATATTGCTCAAGCTCACATCCAGATTTCTTCAATTGAACTAATTTCTTGGACCTATACAGCTTGTTGTCCTTGATCAACACTCCCTTCTTACTTCTTGTTACAGTTTTCATAGACTTCACTTTCCACTTCTCTATGCTCTTTATTACCTCCTCATATTGCTGTGCTATCCACCTTGCAGATGCAGCCTTAACTTCCTCAACCCTACTGCAATGATGTGTATCATTCAAGGCCTTTATCTGCATAGCTACCTTACCTTTCCCATGAAATGAATTAGCTTGAAGTCTCCAAGGACAGCTATTTGAAGCACAGTTCACAATGATCCTACCCTCATCATTTCTCTCAAATCTAATCTCCTTACCATTCTTGATTGAGTGATTCCTAATGGCTTTCCTCAACACCTTATTCCCAGGAAACACTAATCCAACTGAAAACTGAGGGTCCTCCATATATGTGATAGGGTTAAACAATGGGAACCCCTTATACTCAGATGGTTGAGCTACCATTGCATTATTAGGAACTGACATTGAAGGTGTGGTGTCAGTCCCATCAAAGTTGACTGAATCTAGCCCTCCCAACCTCTGCTGAACTTTGACAGCCTTGTAGTATTCTGAAGTTTAATTTGTCAACTCAATATCACTATCATTGAATCCATCTGAGTTGACTGAATCTTCTCCCATAGATTGCTCATCAAACTCAGCCTCTCTTTCATCTACCAAGTGTGAGAATATCTCAGCATCAATATCCTCTGGCATATGGTGTTCTTCAAAGGTCTCACCACCACCACCACCTTCTTTAGAAGTCTGAGCTCCTTTTTTAGAAGTCTGACCACCACCTTGTTTAGTCTGACCACCACATTTTTTTGAAGCACCACCACCTTGTTCAATTTCATCATCTTCTTCAGTCTCAAATCCACTATCATCTTCCTCACTGTCACTACCTTGCTCATCACCTCCCTCAAACTCACTCTCATTGTCATCACCTCTCTCACTCTCACTCTGATCACCCTCCTCATCTCCCTCCTCATGTACACCAATGTCATTTCCATCACCTTCTTCACCAGTCTCACCACCATCTTGTTCCTCACAACCAGTCTCATTCTCATCTCCCTCACTCTCATCACACTCCTCAATATTATTCAAGTGCTCCAAAAACACAACTGCTGAGTCACTCTGATCAATACAGAACCCCAAACTACATGCATCAATATCAATCTCCATCTTTACCAACTCTCTACAACAATTTATCCCACTCTTTGACATATAACAGTTTACATCCTTAGGGTCAATGCCACACATACTAACCATTGCTTTAACTTCTATCATACTCATCTCATCCACATTACACCAATCAAAATAAGAAACAACTCCTCCATCATAGTATGATTTCCCTTTCTTAAACTGTCCATGATGGTGCATCACTACTGTAAAATTGAACTTCATTGGGACTGCACAACAAAAGAGTGCAAAAATCAAATTTTTTTATCTTTTCTCGGGATCTTTAAACTATTATATTCACCAAACGAATCTTATACTCACAAAATATACACAAATTATAGAGAACACACATTATCATCGATAACAAGAAGTAAACTCAGTAAAAACAACACATAATTCACCAACATTATCATCGAACTAAACCAAAACAGAGCTTTTTCCTTGCGAATAGAAGTGATAGAACTTACCATACTCTGGAGCTGTGCGTCCTCGAGGAATCCTAGTACCTGGACTCCTTTCTTCCAAGACATCGCAATTCCTTCGGAGATGATCGATCGTCAACACTTACCGTTTTTGAATTTCAGAGATTGATTTGGGAAGGAAGTAATTGAAACAGAAATAGGGTAATAAGTGTTTTATCTTCTTTCATACATGTCTCTCAGTGTAATTTCTCTGTTTTGCCCTTCAAGGCGCGTGAGAAACACGCAAACTGACGGACCACCTTAGCGCCGTCTCACATTTGGGCTGACTCAAATTGTTGACTACCGTTTTAGTGTCGAGTGAGAAAAAAAAAGGTTGCGGTGTAACTTCAAAGTGAGACAAAAGGTTCTGGTGTAAACAAAAATTTATTCTAATATAATATATTAAGTAAAAAATGATTTGAGCCATTTTAGGGTGTCCAAGTCATTCAATTGTTTGGCAAATCTTTGTGCTCTGATTGATCAAAATTAATGCTTGGTTGGATGAATCTTTCATTCTGATTGGTCAAAATAACATTGTCTTTCTAATATGGTGATGTGGAAAATCTTATGCCGTGTGAAAGCAATTAGTGCATGAAATTCAAAATACTAGTTAATGGCCCGTCGATACTCGACGGGGCATGGAGAAAAAATTTAAATAAGAAATGAATAAATTTGTATAATAACATGTCAAAGTTGAAAAACATATAAAAACTATAAGCTGGCAAAATGCATGATCTAACTGCTTAAACATTGCATCAGAAGTCATCCCTACCTGTAGAATAGTGCATAATGTAAATTAGTGAAATTGAGCACAACCATATATAAAATACACATAAAAGATAAAATCAACTCATAACTTGTCGAACACTTCTTTATAAACTACGTTTGTTGTCGTGTCATATGTATTACCCTTTACGTTGCAAATTACTATGTTCAATCCCTTCTCAATGGTAACTCTAGAAAGCGCAACATTTAACTGACCATGGTTGAATACATGAGGGGAGGTAGAGGCCGACGTCTGAGAGAAAATGTCCATTACTCTTATTTATGGTCATAGAGATGAATATGGGGAACTGTCTCAAACAATTGATAGGGAACTTCATCTCGCCGGGTGGCTCATCATCATCCTCGGGATGAAAACCTTTTTGGCACGCGTTGATTCAAGATATCATATTTGCCTCAATGATATGGTTCCCAAGATTAGTAACTATGAGCCTTGTTACATTGCACAACTCGAAAGTCTGATCAATATTACTCATAAGCATTATCATACACCAAACATTTATTATGATCCTATGGTTAAGCAATCTAGAGTAATTAATGTTGTTGAAAAATTCTACAGTGAAAACATGTTTGAGACCGTTCTCAAAAGTATCTTCCCTAGCAGTGCTATATGCGCTAAAATATTCAACGCTATCTCTGGACATCTTCGACATGAAAAATTGATTTATATCATCAAATATTTCATTTGTAGGTGCAAGAACATCCCGGTGATGAAATATGCAGGGTTAAGTGATGGATCGCCTAAGTGATACAACAATGAAGGATATATACTATCTACAATAGTTGGAATTAGGTGACTTACTTCTCAAATAAGTAACCCTTCGGGGATCTTGATATCAACCCACATTTATTAGGTTCAGCGGCAATGCCCTCACTGACCTGTGTTATCTACTCAGCGAATTATTTCGTCTCTTAAATTCGAAAGATGACGAACCGGACTGTATAGGATTAATTTGGACGTAAAAAACGATAAGTTAAATATGATATAAGTATATGTGGTATATAGATAAGACGGGTCATTTACCTACAATCTCATGTTCTTTGTCAACCGAAGCACCCCACAACATCCCATATCCTAATGGAGCATATAGAGGCATTCACAATATTATAACTATTCCTCCTGGAACAACGGGCAAAATATGTCGGAAGTTCCCGCCAAAGACAATCACCATTCCCACCAAATGGCTCATCTGAACGGCCCATCACATCCTTCAAGCTCCTATCTATCGCTTCAAACAATGTCGGTTTGTCATGGGAGCCTTATCCAAATAATAACTCGAGCCTCCTTGAGCAGTCCCGTGACCTCTGAATCATGAGCTTATTGCATGTTGAGTCCTCGTGATTTGCAATGGTATTCCAAACCTCGAATATGCCAGACTACCGTCCTACCTTTATAAAGAAGGAGTGATGCAATCCCACTGGACGGAACTCGAAGTACAATATCTTCTCTAGCCCTCAAACCAGAGCACATCATTCTCCATATAAAGATTTTTGTGGTACCTCCGTAGATGTATAAGAAGAATACTTCGCCATCTTGACCATTGACAATAGACATAATTTCATATATGGCACGTTATTCATCAGTCGATTGTGGTTATAAACTATCGTCCTATGCCCCATTGAAACTCTAACATAGAACATTTAACACAAAATGAATGGATTTGTAGCATTTTATATAACATACTCATTTGGCACGGGCATATCGTCAAATGAACTGAGATTGTTGCAGTTTTTCTTCGGTAACTTTTCTACTTGCATAATAGCAATGGTTTTTTATTTATTCATCAGTGAGTTTGAAACCTGGATGGAGAGTTCTCTATCATTACATGACAATTACATACAAAATTTAAACTGATTGTCCTTGGATGTTGGAATGGGTAATAGTCTTTAAATTTATTGTACCAGGATTGCTGAGTAACCTTTGTTGATTGTACAGAATGTTGTCTGATAATAAATTTCATATTTTGTTCCACACTTCCTCAGGCCTCGACATGCTGAGTGATAACAACATTGTTATGAAAAAGTGACGTAAAAAACTCGCAAATGCCCATAGACTTGCCCCTTTCAAACCACTAATATACTCTCCATCATTGAATAAGAGGCCCATAGTTTCACATGCATCCTTGTGATATTCGTGCACAACACAGACAACACCATTATACCGAAACATTGTTTCTTTGTTTACATACGAACCATACTTTATGTTCGTTTCAACAATGATAGCGAGGAAATTTAGCAGAATTCAGCATCCGGGCCCGAGGATCTATTTTGTTCAGCTTGAACCACTGCAAAAACTACGATTGTTTGACATTGTCTTTGTTGATGACATCTGGCATGCATTCACCATCTTTGAAAGGAACAGACTGCTCATTCTCCAAATGAAACAACAATCGCTTAACAACATAAATTGTATAATGCAGCGGGACTCTAATATCCTCCACATTGATTTGCATGGAGACACATAACGACAGTCCATATGCCTCATGACCTTATTCCCGTTTTCTCGATAAATTAAACTAACCCAATTTTATCGCTTCCTTTGAATATATTCTTGAAGGGATGCGGTATTGACCGATGACTATTACAGTATTCCATGTTGATGTGCGCTATATATTTGAGCATAAAAATGGAGTTATGTGGAAATGCGTATCTATTTTTCATTATATAATAATAATAATAATAATAATAATAATAATAATAATAATAAATGAATAAATGAATAAATAAATAAATAAAGGCTTTAAAAATATAAATCACGCAAAGTAAATTAACATGTACTATATAAAATAATATAATGAATTATAGTCCATTATAAGAGAAATGGATTAGATATAATCAAAATTACCATAAGTGAAACAAACATTTAGTTACCTAAAGTCGCATGTTCTTTGTAAGTCTTAGGACCTCACATGAATCGCAAATTTTGGATGAGCTGCTGCATTAACAATGTCAGATCTAGACCCTCGCGGAACCACTGGCACTAAAGTCTCCGCCAAATATAATAATCAAACCACCGAATGGTGTGGCTAGTCGATGCATAACATTTCTCAAATTAACTCCTATCACGCGCTTCAAAACAATGCATATTGGTCACTGTAGCCTCGTCTCATATAATAAGCTTCGTTTCTTTGAGTAGACATGTTACACCAGAATCAGGGATAATCTTACTACTCAAGTAAGGATGGATATGTGCTTTGGACAATGGTAGGAATAGGATTACTCACTCCTTGAAAAAGAATGTCTTCTGGCATCTTGATATCAACCTCAATCTCGTTATCACCGCCGACAACTCCATCACCAACCCGTAGTATCCACTTTGCAAATTCTCTCATCTCATTATCAGTTGTTAACGTACCAGTATAAAAAAAACACAAAACGCACTTAACATAATATAAAGAAAGATACAGATTATTAAAATCAAAATTACCATAAGTGAAACAAACATTTAGTTACATGCAGTCGCATGTTCTTTGTAAGTCTGAGGACCTCATACGAATCCCAAATTTTGGATGAGCATATTGTTGCATTAACAATGTCAGATCTAGACCCTTCCGGAACCACTTCCAGTATCTATCTAAAGTCTCCACCAAATACAATAACCAAACCCCGAATGGTGTGGCTGGTCGATGCATAAAATCCCCCAAACTTCTATCAAGCACTTCAAAACAATACATATTGGTCATTGTAGCTCCGTCCCATATAATAACCTTTGTTTCTTTGAGTACACATGTTGCATCAGAATCAGGCTTAATCTTACTGCATACCGAGTCTAAATGGATCTTCAATGGTATATCGAATCTTGATTGAGCAGTTCGGACCCCCAGAAGCATCGATGATATGATACCGCTGGAATCCATTGGGAGAACTGTATCTCTTCTAGCTCTCAAAACGGAGCATAAAGTACTCCAAATCTAATATCTCCTCTAGAATCAACAATGAATTGTAATAATTACGTCCTGCTAAGTATGAGTTGATGACCTTCATTCTCCCTATCTTGTATCTGGAAAGCTAAGAACTACCTTAGAATAAGATTTGACATCTTGCTCACAATACTCATCTGAATATCGATATACCATATGTTTTCTCCATGGACGAAAAAATAGTGGATATTGAAAAAGAAGGTATTATCAAAGAAATTCACTTATGTGCTTCAAGCCCCATTCCTCTTGCCAACCATAATATTTTTTGCATGTAAGTTATCGACATCACACTCTACTATAGTAGTTACTTCTGATGCAATATGCAAATTGTAAGTTCGCCCATCCCCCTAGCGTCTTGCAATAAGTTAAAGGCTTACCTCACCGGCATTATCAAGGGAGATGTGATCTCTGGCCATCTTGTATACTTTTGCATATGGATTGTACTCTTCCACCATAGTTTTGATCAATGTTCCAGTAGCAGTTTTCACACCAGCGTTTGGTTTTGCTTTACCATAATAATAAAATAAATTATTTACCGTCGAGTATCTATAATTCTAAATGATACTAAATGATGTATAACGAATAATTTGTTTGAAACGATATATGTGAAAGATACATAAATTGATTGTAGAGATTTAAAGAAACACACCCAAGAACATTGATCATGTTGTCAATTCCGTGTTTAGTGTCATATATGTAACGTTGGCCGAATTTTTGGAGTTTATCCTTCGTTGTGCAAGAGTGAGCCAATTTTTTGATTATTTTAGCCACCTATCTCAAAGCAATAAGGTCCTTTTCGTTTATTGACTTACTTTGTCTATTTTCCATCAATTGAAGTAAATGTGAAGATGTTATTGTATGCACGGATGATAGAACATCTATATGAACTGAGTACCTACTGGATAAACAACTAATACATGTAGAATATATTTTCAAAATAGTATAGTTTGAACCTTTCCACTATCATTCAAATTTATTCCATCCAGTGAAGTATGATCTTGAGACCGTAAACGCTTATTCGATTTAGACGATTTGTTATCCATCAGATTTTCAAATGTAACTAATTCCAAGCAAGAACTATGCATGTTTATCAAATAAATAAAGCTTCTAATTAATCATACGTCACATTTGACAACTAAAAGTAACAGTTGAGAATATAGAAAAATTTCAACAGGAAAATGTTGTTCTAAATCAAATATGTAATTAAAAATTAGTTTGAAAGATTGATTTTGAAAAAAATCAAAAATAAAATTAGAGCATAGCGACTACTAATGGACAAAATTCTACATCAAATGCTTCAGTTTCTTCTATAATGCAAAAAAAAAGACGCAAATCTATAATATATATGTAGACTTAAGAGATTAAATCACCAAAGAGAAATTCTCTTTAATTATTTAGTACATGTTGTCACTCAGGATTTCGAACCAATTTAGTTCATAATTTGTCAGTTAAACCTTTTGCACCTTATAGATAAAAAACATAAGACACAAATTTTAACGCCAAGCAATAACATTGGCCCCGTTGATCCCTAGAAACAACACAAATACCACCACTATGTAGACTCTACGTACTCAACTGTAGCATCAAAATTAACTAATTTGATACCAAAATCAGGCAGCAACCAAGCTGCTACGAAAGCATGACATAATTCTATACTATTATACTATGAGAACAAGTAACTATGAAAAAATTCCTCCCAACAAAAACAAGTATATAGAATTTCATATTGGTAAGAACGAAGTAACAAGAAGATATAACAAACATTAAATATTATTATTTATTAAATATAGAGAAAAGAGGAATATCGCCGTGGGAAGTTAAAAGGCTTCGGTAGTGGATGTGGTTTGGGTATGCAACACCTAAAGATCTTTAACTGACTCTATTTATTTTATCCTTAATATAATGCATTAATAATCTAATAAAGTTAATTTTCAATCATAACAAACTCAATATATATAAATTGAAATTTATATTCAAAATGTTCCATATAGTGAGTATATAAGATAGAAGGTAAAATTTGAATAAATAATGAGTAAAAAGTAGAAAACGTGTGAGAATTCACGTAAATGTTGATAAGATGATTATTTTTATTTAATCCAATACGTTACTTTATTGCTAATTTTTAAAGTGTCCATTTGTAATCGGACACCTAATTGAATATTAATTTCTTTGATAAATTGAGGGAGTATTAAGTATTTAGTAAATTCTCTATTTTTAAAATTTTATTATTTCAATTTATATCATTTAATAAACCTACATAATGTTTAATTTAATATATGAATAATTTAATTAATTAATTAATTAATTAAATATTCAAGTTTGGTGTCTATGGATTCGTCTTGTCGCGGTGAATCTATATATACGTTCAAAATATTTTTCGGAGTTTTGTAGATAAATATATATATGAGATTAAATAAAAATTATATATGGATTCAACATACTAAAAATAAATTATGGGAGTTATATGGTGCACTACATTTTAACTACTTAAAATGTTCCACAACCAACATACCAAATTTTAAATTCTAACAACCAATCAAAATACATTTGGAAAAAAAACCTGACCAATAGGAATGCTCGATATTGCCACGTCAGCATGACACATGGCTATGCTCACAATGCTTGAAAATGTCTTCTTTATATATATATATATATATATATATATATAGATATATATATATATATATATATATATATAGATAGATAGATTGTCTGAATTTTGGAAATATTACTTCATTATGTAAGTTTGATATTTATAAATATGTAAAAAAAAAAAAAAAAAGCCTAAAATTCATTTAACGTCTTTAGATCTCATCCATATAGTTGGTCAGTTCAAAAGTTCAAATGAAAAATGTAGTACTATGTCCCTCACCTATTTATTTCGTCAAATAAGGAATTGAAATAATTTAAAATTTTCATGGAAACGTTCAAATAAAAATTCTCTTCAAAGACCGTCTATAGTAATAATAAAAAAGACGGACAATCATTAATATTATTAATCAAAATGTAAGATGGTTAGTTAAGAACGTAGGTGCTTTTTTTACAAATATAAGATGTATTATAGTAACGATATAGGTCCGTATATAACTAAATTAAGTATGAAATTCAATTTGTTATTGGTCGATTATCCATTCGTATATTTTCTTTAACTGGAAGTATTTTGATTTCAATCAAATTTTACTATACCTTCCCATCTAATTGCACCTACCGATGCAATCATTATCTCTTAAATTAGGACTAATTATTATCACTAAAATGTGTGTTGATTAAGTAGTAAATTATGGGAGCACGATGCGTATTTGAGCATAAATTTAAATATAATGGCAAATGTTCATATAATGGATTTTAAATATCAATATATGTTAGATATTTTGTTAAGAATATCTGTTTAGATTTTGTTCAGCAACATGATGACTTATCTTAGTCTCAGAAAGGTGATTAATACTCTTGGTTCACTTGAACATTGTAAAAGAGGAAACCCACTAAGTATGATAGTCTAGCTAATCTTGTATAGGATGTTAGGTCTCGAAATGTAATTTTTATTTTATGAAGAGAAGACCAAGAAGAAGACATCCAAGCAGAAAGCTCAACAACAATTGAAGACTTGAAGAAAACTGCACAAGATTACTGAATCTGTTGTTCAGATATCTTAGCGGATATCTTGTGAACACGAGTTTCAAACAAACTGTGTCACAAGAGATATCTGAGAAATAAGATACAAATCTGAAAACAAGGAAAGTGTCCACAGATATCTATTCTCAGATACCTTGAGCGTTAACCACGTTTCTGAAAGAGAAATATATATTGCAAACAAAGTTGTTTCAATAAATACAAGTGGTATCTGAAGAATGAAGATAAGGACGTGCAAAGAATCAGATAACACTAGTCTCTGATTCAAAGCATAGTTCCATTGACACTACAGGACAAATAGTATAGTACAATGCATTTAATGCACGGACAGAGATGTCTGAATAAAAGCAACGGCAGCTTCTGAGAAGAAGACAAAACACCTTTCTGATTATACACGATATCGATAGTTTGAATTTGAGCTAACGGATACTATTCAAACGGCACTCAAATTCATCTATAAATATCAACACTTAGAACTTGAGAGATACACAACTCGTAACACAAGACCTTGACGCATACGATATCGATTATCTTACTCTCAAAGCAACTTACTTATTATCAAAGCTTTACATGCGACTAAAGCTTTTGATCTTGAGTAAACAGTGAAGTTCTAAGTGTCCTGATCCTAAACAAGCAAAGCTATCTGTGAAGGAGTTGAATCAAAAGATCAACTATCTGAGATTCATTCTCTTAAACAGATATCATAAGACTTGGTCAGTAAAATCGAACAAGATACCATACGCTGTAAAGTGTATTAAGTAACTTAGTTCACAGAGCTATCTGATTAACTGAAAAGTTATTAAGACGCTCATCTGACAACTCAAACCTAAACCAACACCATAATCGCGGAGTATGTGAAGTACTTAGTTTGAAAAATCAGGGAATAACTCCAAGGTTACCGGAGTATAGGAAGTACTTGATTTGGGAAACTGAGGAACAACTCCAAGGTTATTGAGTATAGGAAGTACTTAGCTTGGGAAGCTAGGGAATAACTCAAAGGTTTCTGAGTACAGGAAGTACTTGGCTGTGAAAGCCGGGGAACAACTCAGGGGGAACATTTGGTTGGGAACCAATTGTTTAAGAATCTTAGAATAGGATTATTTTAAGGAAATCTCAATTATCTGTTCTAGTGAATTCTAGGTCTCTGATAGACCGAAGTGGATTAGTTGGAGGATTATGCCACCTCCAGATACCACTATACTTGCTGTGTCATTTACGTTTCTGTATCTATACTTCAGCAACACACACACACTTATTAACTGTTTCTGCACTTATCTTTATTAAGTCTTCCGCACTCTGATTCTAAGTATCAGATATCTATTCAGATATCTGAGAAATATTTGTTATCGACAAAAGTTTTAAAAGACTATTCACCCCCCCCCTAGTCTTTTACTTTGCCGTTATCTGGACCAACAATATCCTTTTAAATGTTGTCCCGTGGAGATTGATTGCTTTCTCGACCGATTTATGTTCTTTTCATCTGAAAACTCATTAAATTCAGTTGAGTTCAGTTAAGTTCATTCAGTTCAATTCAGTTTTGTTTAATTTTGTTTAGTTCATTTTTATACTACAATTCAGTTATGTTCCGTTCAGTTCAGTTCAATTTTGTTCAGTTCAGACGAAAAGAACAGAGCCTAATTTGTTTGGTCATTAACATTACCAATTGGGCTAAAATCATACTCTCGACCGATATGTGTGCGTTTATTCTAAAATATTGTCATTTTAAATTCATGTTCATTTGGCAAAACTCAACTTGAGTCGATAACCAAACACGTGAACAGATCCACATAAGACATCTAAGTTTTAACTTTATTTCTGTAGAACGTTAAAAAAAAAATCACTGAAATAAAACAAAAAAAAAAGTTTGTATTTAGTAGTTAATATTTTACGGAAAACAAAGTGTAAGGTTTTATTAAAAATGTTTATGGTTTTAGGGAAAATGTTAAGGTTAAGTAAAGTTGGAAAGTGTGCATGTATCGTTGTAATTCTTAAAGATTTGATATGTTTAAAGGATTTTGTTACAAATTTTAGTAAACCAACAATTTACATTTTTGTAAAACCACAGTAGTTGTAATTAAGAAATGTAAGTTATATGCTATTACAATGGTATGTGATTACATTGTAATTGTATGGGTTAGTCAACAAAATATGTTAGAGAGAAGTATTGTGGTAATACTATCTCAATTTGATTAATTATACATAAGTTGAAATTATACATATTACAAACTTTTGTGAAAGACCGCCTCTTGAATATACAAATTCAATTCAACATTACATGTACATATACTCAGCAATCTATTGAAATACTTAATTTCAATACTTAATTTCTTCAAGGTATCTGAGCCAAGGTATCTGAGGAGACATTTCTCCTTAATATTCAGCAATCTTGTGCAGTTACTTGATCTTCAATAATAAGTTCCTTCCTGCTGGATGCTTGCTTCTTGGTCTTCTTCAAAGATATAAAAATTATAATCTGAGACCTAACATACTATACAAGATTTGCTAGACTAATATACTCAGTAAGCTTCATCGTTTACAATGTTCAAGTGAACTAAGAGTACTCGTTACCTTTCTGAACTAAAATAAGTCATTAGGGTTTACTGATCAAAATCAAAACAGATATTTCTAACACGTTTTTCTTAAAACTTGTGTTCGGCCCCACGGGTACTTGAAACCGGGACGGTGAGAGTATATATTAGCAAGACCCCTAAGATAGGGACTCATGTTAAAAAAAATATAGCTGAATTTTTTTGAACAATATCAGACATATTTTGTCAATACATTTTATGTTATTCTTATGGGTATGTATAACACCAATATATTTATTAAAAAAAACCGTTAATGTTACTAGGAATCTTAATTTTATTCCCCATCTCTACTCCAACTATATATGTACTCTTCCATTTCAAAGAAATTGCCCAATTTAACTACTTCTGATAGCCCCGAGTTTAATATTGATATAAATTAATCATAATCTGTTACAAAAAAATTAGATATTAGTCTAATTTAATTGAACATTTTACATTTGCGGTTTAAGATTTATTCGTAGTCAAAGTTGGATACGGTTGATCGGAAAAAATCAAAATGGGTAACATGGGACGGAACGGAGGAAGTATTATATAAATATAATTCAAAATTATTTCGTAATATTAAAATTTGAAGTTGGTTGAGGGGGGGGTGGGGGGTGTGGTATATAAATAAGGCTGGCGTTATTGCCAGAGCTATTTTTGTTGCTACCAGAGCAATCCTCACAAACTCCAAACAAGTCTTACATGAGTTATTAAAATGACTCTCACACCCTTTGACTTAACTATATACATATTAGTTAATTATAGCAATATAAAATTTATGATCTTATTGATTCTTTAATTCTGTAAGTAATCTATTTCCCTCATTTGGTACCACAACGTATCTATTCTCTTTTCTTCCCCCATAACTGAACCGATCCTAAAAGCTTAGAATTGGAACAAAAGCAATTGTGGTTTGTTGGAATATTCATCACGGTGGTACATACTATGTACCAACTCAAAGTGGATAAGAATTTGTAAGTTACATAACTTCTTTACTCATGATTTACTTTAGTTGAATGTTAATGGTCATCATGCTATATTATTAATCTCCTTTCAATTTATTTATGCAACCTGATATTCTCATTTGAAGTGGCAAAAATTGTTGTCTTTCTTTTCTCCTTTTTTCACTTCATAGCTTGTTATATGGGGACGGTGTGCAACTGTGCATCTATTTTGTTGTGTGTTATTCTCAATTTTTTTCTATAATTTTACTATAACATTTAGGTAGCATGTGAAACATCCTCACCGGTTTGTGATTTTGATGATGCCATACATCATAGATCAATATCAACATTTTATATTTTATATTTACGTGAAACATCCTCATCGGTTCAGTTATGGAGGAAGAAAAGAGAATAGATACGTTGTGGTACCAAATGAGGGAAATAGATTACTTTCAAAATTAAAGAATCAGTGAGATTATAAATTTTATATTGCTATAATTAACTAATATGTACATAGTTAAGTCAAAGTGTGTGAGAGACTTGTATGGAGTTTGTGATGATTGCTCTGTTAGCAACAAAAATAGCCCAGGCAATAACGCCGGCCTATAAATAAATGCCATATCATATATACATCTCCTTCCATCTATTGGAAAAATAAGGCATCCGAGATTTCATTTCTGTTGATTATCTAGCTTGGAAGGGCTCTTGGAAGCTGCTTCCTAGCCGGATTTGCACAAGGACTCTCCCTGGCCGTCGTCTGAATAAAGATCGATCGATCGATCGATCAATCGCTTACTTCTTGTTGTTGTTGTTGACTTCTTGTTGTGTTTCTTCTTCTTCTTAGGCGGGCGGAATTCGGGATAACAGATAGATTCAATCCCGAATTCCCATTTTACAGCCTGCAACTCTTTTGATTTCATTGCTTGATTTTATCATTGATTTGATTTGATTTGATTTTATGGGTACTCCTGCTTTTCCAAATCTCGGAAAACACTGCAGCGTTGACGATTGCCGTCTCATTGATTTCTTGCCCTTTACCTGCGATTGCTGCCAACGGGTATCTACTATCTATCCATTCATTCTTTCTTTTCCATGCTTTCTTTACCATCTTTCATATGCTTATGTTTAACTTATTATATTGGTTGGTTTGGAATGGTATGTCTGTGTTATTATGTCATGTACTTGCATCACAATGCTTTTTTTATCCGTTAAACCTTCCATTTCATAGATGTATGTATAGAGAAACAGAGAAATACGAGAATAAACGGGGAAATTTTATCCTGTTATACAAAATGTTTGGATGTATATGATAGAGAACTGTAGGTTAGACATGGAGGAGATGATATTTTCGGTGCAGGCGAAGAATAGCTACTCTATTCTCCGGTTTATTGACTAAAAGTAGAAAAGGATAAAGTGATAAACATTCATCTACGAAGAGATCAACCATTAATTGAATACTAATAAACGTCTGAACTCTGAATATCTGAAACTTACTTCTAACAATTTATAATTACTACTTACTAGCATCCTAAATAACTCAAACTCAAGCACTAATAAGCTTCCTAACTATATCTTTATCACAACCATCCGTAGCATATGTTTATGATGTTTTATACTTCATTTTGAATATCCGTTCTACTGGATGTTGGCCTGTATTGTGCAACGTACCAATACAAGTCAGATTAACCCGATAAAAAGATGAAATTGTATACTTTGGTCGTTACAGACAATTGAAGATGTGGAGGAAAAAAAAGGAAAAAGGAAAAAGGATTGTAGTGGTGGGGTTGGAAGACTACACAGGGAGTTTTGTATCAATGTTAATGAGGACACATATGCAACACCCTATATTCTAATAAAACGAATGATAGTGAATAAGTACGAACTAAAATGTTGTTTGCTTAGTTCGATCTGCCAACCAACTAATAAGTTTTAATACCTTATTATGTTGAGTGTTCAGCAAGCAAGTTACGCGCATTTACATTAACCATTAATCTGTTGTCAAAACCCATACAACTGTGATAGAGACAGAGTTATCACCATAGAAGCCTGCTTAGAGCCTTAGAGTGTTTTGTGATTCTTTAAGATTTATGATATGTATTTATATTGATGTGTTAATTGTTTCATCTCAATTGATGTTTCTCAAATTGTAAGCGCATGCACACCATGAAATTATGCACTTCACGCAATGATGGATTGATGTGTGTTCAATAGCAATACATATTGAAACTACAATTAACTATTGACTGTGAAATGTGAATAATTGCTACTGGTAATTATTTGTAGATTCAATATTGGCAAGAGTGCATTATTTCCTTTCCACATACTACACGCATTTAGAAATGTCAGTTAATACGGTACCAGAAGTACATGAGTGGCACATCAACATGAATCCTTCTCATAGATCCAAAAATTATAGAACACCCTAACCATGCTCCTACGGTGATAACCTTAGGGTGGGTTGCCTGGCTTGAAGAATCAAATAGCAGGAGCTTGTGCTTTGACGGCATTTTAGAGGTTTATGGAAAAACATGTGACTTGCTTGGTGAATGCTCAATAGAATTTTTTTTCTTTATTATAATAAGGAAGTTATGGGTGGGCCTAGGTTCAGAAGCTTTCGGCTTGTTCTAATTCGCTATGAATTAAGCAGTAAACATCGTGAATTTACTAATTCATTTTATTAGAATCTGGTATGAATCATGATAATGTGGTACAACAGGTACTGTTAGTAAGTGCATATCTGTGTCTCTACATTGTGCTGATTATTGGAAGTGCTAATGTAAAGTGATTGTCATAAGCCTGGCTGTGGTTGACTAAATTAATTGCTTTTTTGCCTATCTTATTCCTCTTTAGCTTTTACATGAAGAAAATCAGCAACTACAGAATCTCAATTTTGTCCTCTGTTAATTATCAATATCCAGTTTACTTGAATTAGCTGCAAACTTGCACTAATTGTTTGTCCAAAGTGGTCTAAGTTAGATAAAAAAAAAAAATTGTATTATTGAAGGGTCGTAAAGAGCAATATATGTAGGTTTTAAAAACACGGGGTGACCATGGGTTATTGGCTATTATTGGGAATCCAAATATTAATAGCCAATTATTTTTCCCTGTGCTTGTGCTCAGTGTGTTCTCTACAACATCTTGCAGGTATATTGTCTTGATCACCGGAGTTATAGTAGACATCAATGCCCCAAAGCAAACAAGAATGACGTAACGGTCGTTGTCTGTCCACTGTGTGCTAAAGGTGTTCGCTTGATTGCTGAGGAAGATCCAAACATCACATGGGAATCACATGTGAACATCGAGTGTGATCCATCCAACTACGAGAAAGCCACAAAGAAACGAAAATGCCCCGTGCCCAGATGTCGAGAAATGCTGACTTTCTCAAACATGATAAAGTGTCGTGATTGCACCGTTGACCACTGCTTAAAACATCGATTTGGACCAGACCACAACTGTCCCGGGCCTAAAAAGCCTGAAACAACATTTCCATTCACAGGCTTCTTTACAGGAAGCAGAAAAGAGGCTCCAACCACATCTTCACAAAATTGGAGTTCAAGTTTTCTCAAGGTGGCTTCATCCGTCCGAGCTACAGCTGAAGCTGGAATGGCGAGATTGAGCACCGAATTCAGTCAGGCATTGGCTACCAATGGATCAGCACAGGTGAGGAATGATGGAGGAAGTGTGAGTGGACAAGTGGAGGCATGTCCAAGGTGCAATTTAAGATTTTCTAGCGTCGGAGCCTTAGTGGATCATGTGGAGAAGGTTCATGAAAGGAATGGGGTTATGAAAGTGTCAGTTGACGTTTGTCCCAAATGTAGTAAAGGGTTTCGAGATCCGGTGGCCCTGGTAGAGCATGTAGAGAGAGAACATCGAGGCGTTTCAAAAGCTTAACCATGAGTCCTTCATCTTTTAAGTCACAGGGTCAGGTATTCTTTTGATGATCATTATTGTTCGATGGGGTGTCTTCGGAACATTGTATAAAACACCAGTATCTGTTCTTTCTTTTTGCAGTGTTGAAAAATGTGATATAAAAGTACAGTCTGCGTGAAGATTATGATTATATATGCCAGCCACATTTTCATAATTGTTGAGTTTAATTTGTTTGCATTATGAATATATCCTAAAGTTGAAGAACATCTATCTATTGTAATAGTATGAGATTTGCAAGCATCCTCAAATGAGGTGAATTACATCCATCCTGATTGGTTTAAACTCCTGCTTTGCTGGCGGAAGAAAATGTTCTAATTGGTCATAATAAATACAGTATTACAAAATCTGACTCGATGCTACACGTACTAGATCCATCATTAAAATTCACCACTTTCCATCCATCAATTTACAAATGTTGAGCAGTTGAGCTATAGGATGCATGAATGAATATGGTACTTCGTCCAATTTCGTTATTCCATTTTATTTTCAACGTTTTTAATAAAATCAATAGTTTATTGTTTGTTGTAGACTTGTAGGGGAGAGAAATGATGACGAATGGAGAAATTATGAGAGATATGAGAGAAATAATAAAGAATGTAAAATATGAGAGATAAATAATAAAGTAAGAAGGATAGCGGTTATTGGGGTTTACATTTTTTGCTACTTGAAGTAAACACTTTTTCTTTTTTCTTTTTTCTTTTTTCTTTTTTTTTTTTTTTTTTATGTTCGTGGAAAACTAAGACTAGTCATCAACTACCAGCCACTCAACCATTTTTTTTGCGGATGACAAGTTTCCATTGCCAAAGAGAGAAGTTTTGTTCCAGAGACTTCCCTAAGCACAAGTCTTCTCCAAGTTTGAGTAAAAAGCAGGATTTTGGCAGCTCGGCAACAGGATTTATAATTATTCCAGATTGTCATTACCATTGGAAGGTGATGCATTCCGGCTTAAAGACATCACCCTCGTTGTTTCAAAAAGCCATGATCGGAATTTTCTAACCAATACTCTCAATGCATCGGTGTACATCGACAACATTCTCTTATTCTCACCAGCATTGACTCTAACACATCAATACTCGCCAAGTTCCATGATATTGTGCAATATACGAGACTATGTTATCAGAAAAGAAGATGGCTATTGGAGAAACATAGATTGATTTTCCTTGGAATGCATATCTTAAAAGGACAATACCATTTCCAGCCTCACATTGCCTCGCAGCTCGATGAATTTCCAGATGAGAAACTCTCCTACAAGCAAGTCCAACAATTTATTGGAATTGTCAACTACATGGTAGACTTTATCCATAGAGCAAGGCACAAATCAGTCCTCTCGACACAATTAAGGAAAGACGCTCCACCATGGATGTAGGAGTGCACAAAAGCTGTAAAAGAATATAAACAACGCTCCCAGCACTGAAGATTCCATCAGAAGAAAAAAGAATTTACAGATTGATGCACATGATTGTTATTGGGGTTCAGTTCTACTGGATGAAGATGAAAAATGAAAGAGACGCATCTGCGGATACAAAAGCGGTGTTTTCAAGGACATCGAGAAGCACTACACTCCACCTGGAAAGATAATTTGTCAACTTAGAGACTTGTGTATTGTGCATTTAACCTTATGTAAAAGGGGATGCTAAACGCATAACAATATTTAAACATATCGTAAAATGGAGCTAAATGGCTTCCGACAGCCTCCATGCTGCCAGAACATTAATCTCATTGTATTTGAAGAATGCGTTGAACAATAAGTTATCTTCGATTTCTTCGTTCGTAGCATGTGAAGTATAAATGAGGAAAATTAAAAAGATTTGAATTTACAATTCGATACTTTTGAGATAAAGAGTAATCTATTACTAAAATGTATTGCGTTTGGTAAAAAGTGCGGTGCGTTTATGTAATAAAAATAAAAATATGAAAATGACGACTTATAGATGGGATTACACATTTGACGCACAAGGACAGACATGAAGCGATTAAATAGCATCTTCGTGTTGTTTGTTTCCATTCCAGTGGAAAGAAAGAGAGAAAGAAAGAAAGAGAGTCCAGAAAATTGAATTGAATTGCGATTGATGGCAAACGTGTTCGTGTACGGCAGTCTCCTGGCTGACGATGTCGTTTCGATCCTATTGGGTCGAATCCCTTCGTCTTCCTCTGCTTCCCTACCGGACTAGTCAGTCTCTCTCACTGTTGACTTTTTCTCATTTTTAAGACAACTGTTTTATTGATTTGTTCTCGGTTCAATCCTTTTCATTTTATTATCATCACGATGAGATTGAATTTACTCATATCGATCGATACTGGTTGTTTTAGTTCAAGTTCATCTGACAAGATTAGATTGATTCGGAGGGTTCCGTTAAAAACCATTAATTTCAGTTCAGTTCTGCACTTCTCTTCGGACAAACAGAGTATCACTAACTTAACTGGAGTAGCTTAACTCTTTCTAACTGTTTTGTAGCCACCGGTTTAGCATCAAGGGACGTGTTTACCCTGCCATTACACCTCTCAAAACTAACCAAGTTAAAGGGAAGGTTTGTATGTTGCTTAGTAATGTTCTTTTTTTACGCATTTTGTTTGGCTAACGGTTTAAATCAAGAAAATTTAGAATATGTGTTTTATCGAGGTTTTCTTGAGTGTAATCGCTAGCCAAACAGACAATTTAATTCGTAATGAGATGATAAGGCATGATCTGTGCAATATGTCAGATTGTCAGTCAACCTATTGGGACGTACTATTCATCTACCTCTGATCTTCTCCAACTGTACAGAATTATGATAACCTGGCTGCTTGCTAGTGTGGAAAACAAAAGAATTGCACTCTTTACTCGGATCATTATTATCCCTTTTATTTCCTCAATTGTCATTAGTTTCGACTTAACTTAATATTCAGGTACTCCTAGGCATCACTCCTCCTGAACTTCATATTCTCGATATGTTTGAGGATGATGAGTATGAAAGGGCTACTGTTCATGTTTCTTTGGAGGTATCTCCACTCAATGTTGCTTTGCTTGCTTCTATTTTTTCCTATGGCTAATAGTATATTATACGTAGTACTCGTAGTAGTAACATTGTTTTTTACTTGCAATGCGGAACCCTGCTTCTTGTGTATAATAAAGATTGCTGAATCTTTTGATTTTACAGGATAGTTCTCAGAAATTGCAAGCCTACACTTACGTTTGGGTAAACAAGACTGATCCAAATCTATATGGAGAGTGGGATTTTGAGGTTTGGCTACTCTCTTGCTCTAAACCTCCATCAGAGTAGCCTGTCTGTACACACTTTAATGTGCAAAAATGATTCTAACTTCACCTAATAACTTCACCTTTATATTATGATGGTCATGGTAGGAATGGAAAGTTTCGCACAAAGAGTCCTTCATGAATATGACTAGGGGCTTCATGGAGGAGATTAAGTTAGCAGATTCAAAGACTAGAGTGGCCACATACGAGTCCTTTTACCAAGAGGTAGATAATACGCCTTCCAATCCCTAGTGCTTCTTTAAATAATTCCAGTTTATTCATTGAAGAACTGCTGCGGTGGCTGTTCTGTTTATTTGGTTCAGAATCTTGTAAACATAGTAAGCACTAGTTTTACTGAAGATGAACAACTTGGAAGGGTGTCTGAAGGAGCTATTAATCATGCTCTAATTTAAGTTATATAACTATCAGTGTTCATCACTGCTCTTATTTTCCTCTCATTTAACTCAACGATATAGAACTGGAAGTCTTCAGGAAACAAAGCTTATTATGACAAAATGCTCCCAATATTAGTTCTTTTTCAGTGTGTTTTACTCTCAAATGAACCAGCTTCTTCGGAAATGTATTCTGTTGAGTTACAACTTGGGAGTTTGTAGCCTCAACTCCTCGGACTTCGAAATACTCTGTTCCGAATTCTTCTCATAATCTTGGTGCACGTCGTGTGCCTTTGTCTTCAACTGTGTGAACTTTTCTGAGAATGTATTCGTATTGTAACGTTTAACTCACACTACACAATGTTCCACTATCACAATGTGAAGGAAGGATGGATTCTGTATAGATCATTGATACCTCTGCATATATGCCTTTGACAATCCCCAAAAGCTTGCAATTATAGTTGGTGAAATCTGGTGCTCAGGTCTGGAAGTAATTTCATTATATATGCTATTCATTTACCGTTCTAGCAGTTAATTACTCTGAAATTACATCGGAAAAATGTTATACAAAACTATGTGAAAAAAACATTCCGTTTAGTAATTCCGTTTTTTTTTAGTAGTGATTTTTTTTCTCCTAAGGTCTGTCTGCCATTTCATATTTTTATGCTTACTCAGAGTGTTTATCATTTTCTTATCGTTTCTGTTTTAAAAAAAACATAAAGCTTTGCTAGAGTTTGGAACTCTGAATCTGAAGAACAGGTCAAGTGAATTGATATGGGATTTTGATCAGTAACTTAAGTGGAAATTGAAATTAAACAAATCTTTTATTTATAATGATAACAATTATTCCTGCCATCAACTTTATCTCTATACACATTTATCATCACCATAATCTTCTAGATATATAGACAATTGCGTTCTTTTAACAAAGAATCTTCAATGAGATCTCCACTTAGATTGATAGATCTCCATTATTCTAGCCACAATCAGGCAGTCATCAATCAATCTTAGTTGATTTTACTACGTCGACGGACTCTCAGATGCCCAAACTTGCCTGCACCTGGTGATGATCCCTCAAATATAATTGGCAGGTACCCCGTTTGTCCCTTGTATCTCTGCTGAATCTGCATCGTAATACACTCTCGTATAAGCACTTCAGACGATATAGCTAATAAATTTTTCATGATTCTGTGCCGTACAACACCATGACCATGGGTTATGTCTTGCACTAAAGTAACATACAAGACTAATAAGCTTCACAAGAAAAAACAAGCTAATCCGAGAATCTATGTGCGTACCTGAAGAATTTGTTCGCTGCTTCGTAAGCAATTCCTACCGACAACACAAACCGTGCCACCAGATCCTCCACCTGTAATTTTTGCACCATACAGAGTTCCTTCAGCAGATCTTGAGATTTTACTATGCTGCATTTCTTGCACTAGCTGGACGAGCCTGTCTGTCCCATCTGACCCAAGCCCACAAGCACTGTAACTGTAGTGACACTGTACAGGCAGGAAGAAACCGTCGATATTCAGTACTTAGCAAACAAATCATATTTTTTTCCTTTTCCGTAGAAATATTATCTGTTCTATCCGAATCCAAGACATTCCAATTGGCATCTAACTAGCATAATTGCACAATGGGATATGACACAAATGTGAAAATACCTGGTACATCAGTTCTCCGAGAGCTGCTAACTGATCATCTGAAGTTGCAGATGTCAGCAGCGCCTTGAAAGCCTGTTAATCATACATAACTCATATTATTATCATGTAAAACACCAAGGGACATGGGGAATCTAGTACCTATGAAGTTTTTCCGAACACGTGTTACTTTGTTACCTTAACACGAAAATTTTCGTATATAGGGTGTCTGGCAGCAGCTCTAAGAGCATAGTTTCGCTTCATATCTATCACTGTGACTGAATCATTGTGGTCAGTATATTTGTCCAAGAATGCCTCACCAAGTATGGTTTCAGGAAGCTGCTTAACATAAACAGCTTCATATCTGAAAACACAAGAACAGGTCATATTTATTTACGACTAGATTAGTACGTGACCCCATGTCAAAATACTATTTTACTTGGCTATGCAAGTAGTCAAGTACTACTATATATCAACTGCGCCACTGCAGTATACATATGAAGTTGATTACAAGAACTATGCCCACCTGTGGGGTGACAAGTTGCACAGGTAGTCCAAGGAAGCTTCACTTTCGAGTAGTTCGATTCCATCTTCTTCCATATCATCACATGTCATCCCGTTTTGCTGAGGTAGCATTTCTGATGCAACAGATTTTATAATTTTGCGACCCATGAAGGCACCTATTCTTACAGATCCATAATCGGCACCACCAACACTACAAAACAGATATTATGTGAAACCCACTTGAGAAAAGTTGCCAAAAAAAATAAATAAGAATAGAGAGAGACAACCCACTAACAAATTTAACTAACAAAAGTACATTTGCATGCTTGCAATGTAGTTTTACACATGATCTGGAGCGCATGACATGGACATATCACATGTCATAAAGTAGCTGATAAAATATTAAGCTAGATCATACCTGTGTCGGATTCCTGAATCGATTCCCCAAAATCTTACATGGCCTGGAATGTCTACTAAGCCGAGAACTTCAGCAGGCTGCAAAAGTTTCAACGGATTCAGAACTATTATTTTAAGGAAAATTGATTGAAGAAGAATGATCTCTCAACGTTAACTACCACTACCTGGCAAATCATCGCAAGTAGTTTATTAGATTCTCCACAGGCAGAAGTCATCTGGTCCATCACGCCACATGGTGCTCCAACTATATGGTTTTCCACCTTCCCACATGGAAATAGTGTCAGGTTCCGCATAAAAGGATATGGAAACTAATGGTCAAAATATATTGTGATGGAAGCCTGGGCTTTATAACATAGATTAGAATGGAAACCTTTTGGCAGAGCAAGGCAAGCTCTCTCGGGCTGATTTCCAATCCTGAAAAGCACAAAAGAGGTAGCACACATTACACACTGACATTCTTTTAATTTCGTGTTATCATAGTTATATCCAGAGTCTGATGCATATGCTTAAATTTTAACAACGCTAAATTGTAGCTCTATACACTATTACACTCATTCAGTGGAAGCACCATACCTTAAACAGACCACATGGTCATTATCCAACAATGCATAAAACAGATACACAATTAGATGGAAAATATTTCAAATTTATAGAACAGATTGATATACGAATCGACTCCATTTTCTGTTATCCTCTTCTTGGCAGGAGACTTCATCAGCTACGCTACTAGGTTTGGTCTTGGACGGATTACGGGGATACTGTGGTAGAAAATAGAGAGCAAAAAGAACTAACGACGAATAAACTTGGGAAGAACTTAGGTCATGGATAGGGAGATACCACGTGTATTTTAGAGACACAAAACTTGTACAGCATAAGCCGTAAAATTTACAATTTAAAATCTTAATACCAACAGATGAACAGATAACAGCATTACAATTAGTCTTCTTTCACCTTTTTTGTCTTATTTTACATTTCCATATTTTTTTTACTTTAAAACTTGTACAGAAAATTATTCCTAATGCGTAGATGACACCTCCTGTAGAAGTATTTGACATGACCAGACGTTGAATTTTCATGCATTATATCACACATACTAAATATCTAGAGAGTACTGAACAAGTATAAATTCGTTTTTACAGATATCTATTACACACACACAACTCCGGTCTCCTGAGGTCAAAACCTACTCCAAATCACTGAAATTCGACACTTATGATTTAGCCATAAGAAAACACAATCTTAGATCTATCAGATCCTATTACACACACATATGTAGAGTGTGATGCTTGCATGTAGGATACTATCAGATATTTAACTATTGAAGACAAAATATTAAATGGTCAAAAGATTGAAAAGATGGAAAAAATAATACTATTAAAGTACCGTGAGCAGCAGCAACTGCAGCCATACTAGCAACCTCCACTGCTGCAGAGGAAGAGACGCCTTTTCCCTCTGGCACAGCAGAAAATACCTGCAGTTGTAAATATGCGAGGAATATAACCAGAATATACCAGCTGTATTTTACTAAAATTTATGGCATATGAAAATGTTTTCTATATTTCTTCGAGGCCAATAAGAACAAAAGTAAAAGGATATAAAGACTCGGTCACATAAAACTGCTGAAATTTACAGTCCCAGTTTGCAAAAGCATGATAGGACTGGATATGTGGACATTTTTCAGCAAGCATATAAAAAAGGACTTCATCGTATAATTATATCCGTTGTAGACATCTGAACAAACTAACAGCAACCAAAGCATGTCAGTTGTACGTTCTCAAGAGTTTGTCGCACGTGGGGGCTAAAAGTCATCTAGAAGGCTTTGGGCAGGACTACAAATCTATAACAGTTAGGTACTCATGTAAATGTAACTCTCTAGTAGGAAACTCTCCATGGTAAATAATAGAGTATAATAACCTAGAATGTGGTAGGTAATGTGATAAAGATGGAAGGATATCGAGAGACCCCTCTCCATCCTAGACTTATAAATAGAGGTGGGGAGGTTCCTCTAACCGATTAAGTGTAGAAAGACAGTGGCACAAGGGAGAAACTAGATTATTGGGGTGAATACTTCTGCTACCTTGGCACGCCCTCTCAAACTTCCAAGTCCACTGAATACACTTAGTCACTTTTAGGTAAGGCTGACTAGCTAGGATCGAGGAGACCTAGTCATGTGACGGACGGGTTCGGGTACTTTCAAATTAAGTTTCATCCCGTGGCATAGGATAGTTAGCGTTCTTGTACATATGATGGTGGTTAAAATACACACATCACTGAACCCATGAAGTTGGGCATCCAACTACTTCTGATGAAGCAAAGAGTTCTAGGGCCTAAAAATAATTGCGTGCACTCACAACTCAGAAACATGCACTTGTTACATGAAACAATTAAGAAATAAGGTATATCTAAAAATCATAACAAGAACCGAAAGAACTGTTAATAGGGTAAGAGATGGTGTAATATAAAACTCTTAAAATTATATACATACCAGCATGCTAATACTATTCTCAAATCTTATGTTTAGCTCTTTCATCAGAACGAGGATAGTCCCTGCAATATACGCAGCCCATCTAGGATGGGAATCTATTTAGTATGACAAAAAAACAACTTCAAAGAAGCTTAATAGAAAACATATAAATGAAACCTCTGGGATGGATCTTGAGCGAAGTAACTTCTAGCTTTTTCATACGACATGGGTTGCCCTTCGTCCATGAAATCTGAAAGATCCATATCAAAGGTTGGCCCACGATTGCTTAATTCAGAGCCATATGAGACCTGCGAGAATGATAAGTTATGTTTTAGAGAACAAGTATAATCTGATCTATTAAAATATAAAAGAGAACGAACAGGCAGATAGATAAGAATACTGAAACAAAGTGGACAAATTGTTGGCATAAACGGTTATAAGCATTCAATGATGCATCCTTAAACAGAATAAGTTGGTACTAAAACTGATAATCATCAATTGAGATCAGAAAGTAATACTCACACTTCCATGCACTAAATTCTTACATATTGTGAGAGCTGTCATTATACTCTTAGCTACTTGACCGATACCAACTTCATTCTTTATCAATTATCTTTCGTTTTCCTTTAAAATTTTATTGTAGGAAAAATAACATTTAGTGTAATGGAAATAACATACAATTTGCAGAATTGGAGTTGATTCTTGTCCTTTAGCAATCTTTCGGGCCTGAGCATGCTTCCACAGTCTTTGTTTGGTGGGATGGATCTGCTGAATGGCAACATGGCATGCTTCTCTAATCGGCATCTGCAAATTTTTTCATTAACGATTGAGAAAACTCTCTGAGTTATGAGGAAGCAAGTGGCCTGGTCATTTTTCTATTTCAGAGTTATAAGGAAGGGGAAACCAGAGCATGTCATTTTTCTAATACACACGAATAGACCAGGTCATATCATGAAAATAAATTATATTAATCATGTGCATGCAATTATATCAAAAATGTCTTCGACTACTTGGTGCAACTGTCCATAAGGACAGTATCATAGTAAAAAATGATTGATACTAGACATTAGGATTCCTTAAGAAAATAATCAACAAATTTTTAGTTGCCCATAAGTGTAAACATAGATCTTCCATAAGACATGCATCAATGGTTCTGTCAATAAGGATGTGATGTTAATTCAATATTAATCAGGAATTAGAATTACAATCATTGTCTTTAGGGAGTTCTTCAGCTTGTATCATAAACTTTCGTACATAATTTTGTATCTCTAATTATTGGAGTCAACAGCAATGTTAGAAGACATTATGGATACTCTCTGCAATTATATTATTTAAGATTACTCTATCAATTTTTATGAGGTTGGGAAGGGAAACGGATAAGAGAGGTGTAGTGTACCTGCAATACAAGGCTGCCAGAGTAATCGGCAATTCCACCCATAACATCTAACCTTCCAGGTGCTCTGGTCACATATATGTCGTCCTACATAGAAAATATTTACATTGAATTAAAAAATTAAACACATACAGTTTCGACAGTAAGTTCGTATTTGAATGAATTAGTTCTACAAGATTAAATTATAAATAAATATCACTATTACAAGAAACAGTAAGTGCAATCCCCAAAACAGGAAATAATAATTATTATAAATAATAATTACTTGGTGAATGTACATGAAGCAACTCAAGCACAAAAACATATCAAACTGCTGCAATGTAATTGCGATATTATATCTAGGAAATAATAAAACAGGAAGCTCCACTAAAAGGTCTCAAGTTTATGAAGTTCAGATTCGATTTTGCTTATTCCAGGAGTGGCCGTCAATGTTAATTACACAAGAGAATGGCAAAAAAATATTTAGATGCATATTCATTAGCCGTATCACATACCATGTATCGAGATTATTATTATTTATTATGTCACAAAGAAAATCTGAAAAACTGAGTTATGTACCTCCCAATTAAAAAGGCCAGCAGCAGCCTTTTGTTCCCTTATCTGGCGCTTCCCATGACTCTTCCCATAATTAAGAAATGCATCAAGCTCCGATAGGCTCTTCAAGAAATTCATAGTATCAGGAAGACCCAAAACATCCCCATGAAGAATCTCAAAGTCCTCTGGTTGTCTAGTAAAAAACATTTTTGGACTATGTAAGAAAGAAATTAAATATTGTTCTGAAAAGGATTAGCGAGTAGCATAAACAAGATGAAGACACTCACGAAGGCATTTTAAAACTGTCATCACTCATTTCAGCAGTAGGAGATCCCGTACGAAGACTAAGTTCGGTTTCAGCATTCGCATACCAATCTGGAATGCTGAGATCTCTTCCAGGAACCCTTTGCAATTCATAACCAAGAACAATGGCATCACGCAACCTCCTAGCCCCGCTATGCTACAAGTCCGGAAACAAAATATGCATAACTGAGTTAGATGGACAAGCACTTCACAGTCAGTTACTTTTGCAAAATCAGTTTAGCCTCACCTTATCTGATTTGTGATTCTTTCCAAAAGCAGTATCCTGCAAAATATGGGCTGCAACCTGGAGATTAATGAATGAAACAGAACCATTAGCTTATAAAATGGTAAGGCTCGCATTTAAATGTATCATGATGAAATGTCAAATACATAAATATCAAATGTATGGAAACAAGAGAAAGCATTATGACTAAAAGATGGGATTACCAGTACCAAACATGTCCATATACAGGTCATTTTAATTTAAGCAAAGCATATAGCATGGAAAATTGAAAGAAAATAATAGTTCTGCTTCTTGAAATCTACGCAAGGATAATTGTCAATAGTTCACCTTAGAGGGTGCTACAGCCTAATAGAGGGAAGAGAAAAATGAAGAAGCAGAAGAAAAATAGAGAAAAGAAAGCAAGAAAAAAGAGGATCACACAATGCCTTGTGCTTCCCTGCAATTTTCCGCACAGTTTAAGCTAATTTGGTTAATCAATAGCAAAAAGGCACCTAAAAGGACTCCAAAATTCAAAATATGCAGGACTATATCCAGAAACTTTTGGTGTACGTTACTAATATTTTGTGGAGTCACAAGCATGCTGAGTTCTATGGGTAACAAACAGTACAGTTTAAACAATTTATGCCCATTGTTTTGCACCTTTGGACATAGGGGAAAGAGCTTAGGTTATGATCTAAATAACTACCACAATTTCACGAAAAGAAAAAAAAAAAGCAAAGAAAGAAAGAAAAGGTGTTTTTGGACTATATTTTCAGAAGCTCCATGACACCTTTGAAGCAAATATACCATGAATGATTATGAAATACATAAATACATGATAAATTGGTTATTGAGCAATGTAAAAAAGTCTAAGTCACATAAAGGAAGATATTAGTACCTCACCACCATTGCTTCCCCCCTCATAGCATGGTTTCAAAGAAACTGCATGTTCGAGATAGGGCCCCCAATGTCCAGTAAGTAAATCCCTTCTTATCATCTCAACGCCACCTTGATAGAACTAACAATAGGATTCTAATTAGTCAACCCATCTAAAAGCAATTTTTCACAGGGATAATCATAAATGCAGGATCAAGTATGGATATTACGTTAAGGACTGATCTATCCTTAAGAAGGCATAACTAACCAGAATCCATTCTTACCTCAAGCATATTTCTCAAGAATGGCTCTTCATTGAAGTAGTCTCTACGAACAAACACAAATGGTATCTTATACGCCAAGGCCTCGCTGACTGTCCCATATCCAATTTTTCCTGAAATGTTACAGAACTTCAGACTTGTGTAATGATTCATATAAAGAACAACAAATTAATGATGTAGACGGGTTAAATGACTGACCGAGCATGCAGTCGGATGCAGCTATCAAGTCTGGAGTATATACATCTTTTGCTAGCTTGACAAAATTTGGAGGAAGAATTGTACTATCAGAGGCCCCACAAACCTGGACATGAAATAAAATATGCATACTCAATCCCTCACAGTAAAAATATCCAGGTACATTCACCAAAAAACAAATTATGTGGATAAACTACCAGACAAATCCAACCATGCGGCAGGTACTCCTCCTTCAAAGTCCAACCTGCTGGCTGCAAAAGATAGGCAACACATAAGTATGTAACGATCTCTTGGAGACGACACCCATAGGATGTAGTTGGAAAATATAGCTTTGTACAATTGTGATTTAAAAACGTACAACTCAAAGTTCACCAGTGAATTAATATTCTTTGGGCAGCTTAGGAGTCATGAATCTACATGTTCTAGTTACGGCAGCACAGGTCATTCTTTACTAAATATTACTTTATATTCTATTGAGAAAGTATTATCGCACCAGTGGACGCGGTTTAAGCAAAAAAGATCCATACTCATTTTGGTAGCTGAGGGTTTTGTACGGAGTTATTTGCAATACGAAGAATTACTTGATTACTTGAGAACTGTAAAGGTACATCTTGATTTCTTGAGCTCGAGTCCAGACAGTGAAGCATATGGGTTTACTCTGTTTTATTGTTCACGTCATAGAACAGCCCCTAAACAAATAATTTCTCTCTTCATATATTACTATAAAATCCAGTCTATTCTTCACATGGAAAAAAGTTTGAACCTTATGCACTTAAACATTTATGCAAACAAAGAATCTCCCAAGTCCTACCATACCATTTTCTTCAAGGGTTTTTTTTAACATATCCTTAGCACTTGGAAGGTTAACAATGAAACTTATAGGTGCATTTTGCTCACCAAACTCAGTTTGACTGGATAGAGAAACAAATTCACTGCTATCAAAAGCTGTTAAAAATTAACTGAAATCCCACTATATCTTTGATATCAACATATGTATTTGATCCAATTTATGAATAAACTACGTGATTGGTGGTTGTCTCGGGAATGGATAATTTCACAATATTCATGTCTCATGACTTGACCCTACTATTTTAATTTTATTTCTCTCATCGTTCAACAAACATAATCCTTTAATTATATATTCCCATATATTCATTCTGTTGGCACACTAATCACACTAGAACTTTTTTTCTTAATCAGAGAAAGCACACATAGCAGTCTTTCTTCTACAGCCCCAAGAACCATAAACCATTTAGGAAAAAAATCCAGACATAATTTATCAATTAAATCAAAAAGAAGAGACAACTCATTACCTGTCCGCCGAAGTTGAGAATAACTATCTTAACATCTTCTGGATATCCAAGATCTCTTCTTACCTGGAATCCATATATAAAATTAATAATATGCATTTACCAAGATCTACAAAGCTTTAGGTTAGTTATATAAAAGTGAAGCTATTCCAATACCTCCTCCCGTGATTTGTGCAATCTCCTGACCACTAAAGGAACATCTACTGCATCTCGGAATGCAGGCACTGTAGATTTCAGCAACAGAGAGTAAGATACATTAACCTAAAAACTTTAATTTCTTACAGTTCCTAACAGGAGATTAGATATCACTGAGTTAAGAGATGATCTTATTGGCATACTTGGACAGTATCCTGGTAGGCGGATAAGGAATTCACAGTGGGAATAGTCCTCAGCAATCTGCGTAATCCAAACATAACAAATAAAGTATGAATCATGTACCAGCATTTATTTCTTAAGGGACAATGAATGAACTATTAACACATTATATATATATGAGTGCAATTACAAATCAATTTCAGTGGGATTGAACTAATTTGTAAAATCACTAATTTGTAAAATATTGATTTGTATATACAATCCCCATTCTGTAACAATTATAATTATTCACAATACATTATCTTTATTTTTTAAAGTTAAAATAAAAATTTCATTATAACAACGAAAGAAAATATCATTATAAAGTGCCACAATATAAAAAGAAAAGGCCAACCTGTAAGCCACGAAATGAAAGCAATAGAATCATCAACTAGGTACAGGATAAGGAAGCTGATTATCATGCAATCCATCAGTAATACCCACACCTCTCACCCCCAACATACATATCTCACGACCCCAATTAAAGAAGAATGCAGGGATTTCTAACCAAAACACAAGAACGACAATCATAGTCAGCTTCATTTCCATTACCTGCCAAACTATAGATCGGTGATGCTGACCAGCAGCCATTACGTATTCAGCATAAATGAAGTCCCAACTACAAATTGAAGAAGTCAAAAAAAAAAAAAAAAAACAGTTATATAATCATCTAGTCTGAAAACGTTAACATGAGTTAAACAAGCAACTTGTCAAAGAAAGAATTGGCTGCATACATAATTTAGAGTGTGTGTGTGCGCGCATGCGTGCACAGAGAGAGAGAGAGAACCTGAAATTGGTGACACAAACAGCACGTATTCCAGCATCAGCTGCTGCGCGACAAGCAACTGGAACGACATCTGATACCTATATTATACACAGCAATAAGGAATAAGTAAATTAAAAGAATACATTTGTAAGTCTGCTAGAATATAACTGGAAGCACTTCACAAACATTGAAATGGTATAACTAATATCAGAGTAAAACGTCAAAACGCACATAAAATTTGTGTCCAGTACAATCTGGTGAAAAGGTGGGGCCTTAATCTCAGAGAAATCGTGTCTGACATTTTTCTAATGATACCTTTTGAGATATTACACGACATACTTTTTACGCTCACAGGTAAAAATCAATGCGATAAGATCAATCGACAGGAAAACATGTAAAACAGAAAATTACAGGCTCATTCCATACAGAATGAGAACTACTGCTGGCCTTTCTCACCAAAGTCCGAGTCATATTCTTACTTTACCTCTCTGCTAAGTGCAAACTAATAAACTATGTTTTCTTACATGATTATTGACTTCTTATATGTACCAGAAGAATCTTTAAAATCCCAAAAAAAACATGCCTGGCAAGTATCCCAATTAAGATACTAATCAGGTAATAGTCACTGACATGTCCAAAAGGGCATTAAGCAGTCTATCCTTCAAGGAACACTTTATTTATTTGTTTATTTATTCTTTTGAAAATTCAAGGCACAGTTAATCTTAGAAGTTGGTTGTCATATGAACTCATGTGATCATAAATGGACAAATGGCATGGAATAGTCGATTGCCAAGCAAAATTGACTTTTTAGAAATTAGTTGCGAAATAATTACCACTAGATCTGCCTTGATGGATTTCAGCCATTCTACTTCAGATGCCAAAATAGCGGTACGTGGAACCACAGCTGTCTCCGAGTACTGTACAAAACAATGTAAATTTATTAATTAACGTTGAATCTCATAGAAAAGAATGTGTTTGGCATTGCTGCACACTCAACATACCTTCTCTAGCGATGCAAGGCGGTCAACAGTCAAGGCATCTGCTTGAACTGCTCCACAGTCTAAGAGCACCTGCATTAGTAGACATGTAACTGTTAAATGAATGTCCGATTAATGGATCTCAACCACAGCAGTTAAATGGAACTAAAACTCAGTTCTGAAACAAGAAAATTCTGTAATGAAATATTGCAGAATAATGAAGAGACCTTGCGAAGGAAAAGGTGAGGAGACTGTATTTCACTGGTATAAACATAATCCGGTGCACCAGTTACCACATGGACATCATGTCCAGCAAGGATGAGTTGCCGCGCTACCTAAGAAACATAAAAAAGACATCTTGGTCACCACAACAGAGACAAAAACTGAAGATAGATAGAGTCGGCAAGGGCCTATAACAAGAAGAGTCGACAAAAGATTGCAAGTTACACTTGAAAAGTTAATGAAGTCCTTGACACTTTTCAACCACAAATATAAAGTCCATCCAGTTGTATACTTTAACTCAGATAGCAAGCAAAAGAAAGAGTTATATACAAAGCTATGAACTAAGTGAACATGTCTGCACTCAGACTAAGAATGCATTGCATAAGTTTATACAGAAACAAGAAATGTCTGCACTCAAAATGTATGTTTAACAAGACCCCGAAACATTAATCTTATATCTCATGAACAAAAGATCCCGACTTTCATCTGTCTTTCTCTGTGGGTGTATAATATATAATGCCAGTCATCTCCAAGAAGAAAAATAATCGAGTTCGACTAAGAACACAGTAATCAAGAATAATTGCTCGTTGAAAAGCAGTACATATAACACAGAACACTAGAAAAAAAGATACAATCTGGTCACTGGCTACGGAAAAACAAGAAAAGGCCTCAATTAGAGCAAGAAATATTTAAGCTATTTTTGGGTTTGTTCCCAACAAACAAATGATACCAAGAATTTGATCAAACAGAGAGAAAAAACGTAAAAGATTCCAACTTTACAAATAAAAAAAGCATACTTTTGTTTTGTACTAGAAACCATAAAATAATAATGAAAAGCAAGAGACCTCAACGACACGAGTGGCGTGACCAAAGCCATGTCCGGTGACATAGTAAGCAAATACTAACCGACGGTTAGCAGCAATTCTTGATTCTTCTCCCAGTCGAGTTGCCATATTTCTCTCTTCCCTTTTCAGTCGAAAAATGAAGTGGTTGATTAATTATGTATAGAGAGAATTGCAATCGGAGAGAATCACTGTGACTGATCAGTGTAACAGCATGGTTATATATAGAGAGAGATATAGAGATGGATAAGTCAATGTCAGTTAGCAAACGATGATAAAGTTGGACCAAGAAATTGGGGGTTTTAGTAAAAGTTGATTGAGATGGTTAGAGTTTTTGGCGTGAACAGAGGTGTGTCTGACGTGTGTGTCTTATCTTTGTTAGTCTTTCGAGAGAATTTATACAACAGCAACAACAAGAAGAAAGAGAGTTGATCGATAATACAACAACCAGTCCATACTCAGTCCAGATTATTATTGCTGCAATGCAATTACCAGAAACGGAGATGTTTATGCGCTTCCTTATCAATTTTGACCATCTACTCTAGCTTTTGTCTAAGTTTTGTTATATAGACTATAGTATGTTACGAATTGAATCCAACTCATATTCAACAACTAATGAGTAAGTTTTCTGAGAGACTGTCTCTAAATAATTTATCTAGAGACGAACTTATATTGTCAAGAAAATCATCTATGTTATTAATCAAAACATCTATATTTTCAATATTGGTGTTTTTTTATATTACAATAAGACTTGTTTCGTTAACAACATAGACGTTTTGAATAATAACATGGATTATTTTATTGATAACATATGCCGTATCTAGATAAGTTATTTAGAGACGGTTCCTTATGAGACTTTGTTACAACTAATTAGAAAAAATGTATTCATTATATGTATATCACAAATTGTAAACATGCACTGTATGCATTCAATTGCACATGGTGACTGCCAATCTTTAATAACCGATTGCAAATTGTTCGTAATTGTGTTGTTCATCTCGTTTACCTTCGGTTTTTTAGCATTACATCATTAGTGAAGATTTGTTGTTAATAACTACAAATTAAGTCGATCACTTACACAGCAAGGTTTTTCTCAGCAAGCTTTGAGGTTGTTGAGCTTGCTGATACTTAATAGTCAGAGTGCTGAAGACTTTTTGTTTACTTGTTTTGTGTGATTTTTGTGAGCAATTAATAAAGAAAATAGACAAATATCTTGCTGAAAATGTAACTTGTCGAAAATCAATTACTCAGAGATTTATATCTGAAGGTGGTTTAATCCTACAACTAATCTATGTCGCCCTTTCTCATGATCTGAAATCTGAATTCACTAAGACAAAAAAAAAAAAAAAGAGTTCCATTACAACTCCTATCCTTAGCTAAATCTCGTTATGCCCAAGGTTCCCAACTTTGTATCCTTGAGCTAATTCCATAACTTCTCAAGGTAAATACTTTCGGCTCCTTCAAGAGGTTTTCTTTAGTCTCTCAGATTAAGTACTTCATCCCATTCATTAATTTCACACGCATGTTGATTGGTTTGTTTATAGGGGTTTGTCAAAATCAAATCATGTAACAATATTTCAGTAACTTGACAGAAATTAGAACTCAACTCTAGTACTCATGTTACAAACTATGGGTGTATTGTTCCAGGAAAACAAGACTTCTTTTTGTTTAGAAGAAAGAACACATAAAGTCGCAACTTAAATTCTTATTTTACTTCTTCACAAGTAGCTTCAAAGAACTTAATAAGTCTTGTTGGTGAAATGATACTTAGAACTTTTGAAAACTTGAAAGTATGAGCTCATTGAATTGCTTGAATGCTTGTTTGAGTTGGTGTATTTTTCTCACTTTCGAAGTCATATTCATAGTGCGAAATAGTTTTGTTTGATTCAGTATCCGTTTGATACAGTTTCAAACTTGGAGCTAAATGTTACTTTTGTACTGAGTATAATACGCTTTGGTTTTTGTCTCTTACTGAGAATCCAACTAACTTTCTCATATTGTACCTTCATTGCATTTGATGTGAATGTACTATCTCTTTTATCATGTACCGAAAGTCCACACTTTTGTGCGTGCTGGTTTGAGGGCGGCGCCGGTATATGAGTAGTATATGTAACATACCCAACCGTTAGTCTAAGTTTAATTTTTTATAAGCAAACACATGACAGTTTTAGACTCAGCGGTTAAGTAGTACTCCTAGTCCTTGTAGATGCTCAAAAATCTACAATCAAGATTAAGGTTTGGAATTGGGGGGCACCAGCAACCTGCAAGGCAATAAGAGAAGCACGCTGGAACGTAAGATCCAAATGGGACACCGGTGTGGTGCCGACCGAATGGACTCCGACGCTCAAACTAGTGAGTCTAAAAGATGTTAAATAATAAACACGTGAGAGACAGAAAGAACTTATCCTTTTCGGAATGAGATAGCTCTTCTGGCGGCAGGGCTGAGTCGGATAGATGAGTGGTCGGCTATGGAAGTGATTGAGTGGACGTCGTATGTAGTCGGATGGAGGCTGAGATGCGGCGATGATGGAGATTAAGGTTTCTACTAGGAGATGGGGATTAGGGAGAAGATGATGTTCAAAACTCAAGTAAGGATGGAGTAGTAGATAATTGATCAGACGACGTACACAATTCTTAGTAGTTAGGGTTTTGCAAGTCGTAGTAGTTACTTGATCTCAGATGGGTTATGGAGTTCCCTTCTCCCCCTTTAATTGAGATAGTTGCCGCATCTTCTAACGGATCCTCATCACGAATCCCTTAAATTATCGGGATGTAGTTGGAGAAGTGGGATGTCGTTGGAGAACGGATTCTCCATCATCCCTAAGTTCTCGTAACTGATTCCTTATTTCGGGATGTAGTTAGAGATGTGGGATGTAGTTGGAGATGTGGGATGTCGTTGGATAACGGATCCTCCTTCATCTATGAGTTCCCGTGACTCGGTCCACTCCTTTCATGTTTGCATTTCCTGGAGTTAACGGTTGACCCAACTCCTTATGCAATTGGACTTGGGCCGACTATTGGGCGGCTCGTTAGTCGCCATGTAAGTCACTTGAAATACCTCGCTGGTCCATATAGATTCTGCCTTAGAGGAAGGAATCTTAGGCGAGCCGACCTGACTTGATGGATTGATCCCGATCATTTTGTTGGGATGTTCTCAAGGAGCATTGGGCCGGTTCAGCTCATTAATTAAATTGAGACAACATATCGCGTAGATATGGTCTGGTCGGTTAGGCCCAAGTTGATTTAGCGAAATAGAGTAATTCAAATATAAGTGCATCAAATGAGCTTGGGCATTTATCAAATAATTGGGCCTTATTTGGACGTGTCCAAACGATTGGGCCAAGAGCGTATTTTTACCAATACAGTCCTTAGGATGTTTTTAGCATGGACATTATAAAATAGGAACCTTAATGACTGATAGTTTAGTAACTTGTATAAGTGTTAGTTTTCAAGAGCATGTAATTTTATTTTCGAAGACCTGCTGAAGACTTTCACTGCAGATCAACTGCTAAAGAGTTGCGACTAAGAAGACTACAAGTTGTTGAAGACTCAGTCTGGTTGTATAAGCCTGGTGAAGAAGAAGACTTTTTCTCAATTGGTGGAAATCTATATGATAGAGTAGGTTAACCAAGTCACTCATTGAAGATACTATCCACGGAAGGATATATATATATATATATATATATATATACACACACACACACACACACAAACACACACAGTTGCTAAAAAGCAATAAAATTTATGTTGTGAGAAAAATATATGGCAATACATTCTGCTAAAAAACAAAATAGTACTAACTGCAAAAAAGCAAGCCTACTGGGGAAAACAAGGAAAAAGTCTTTGTTTTGGTCCCTTAGTCAACAAGGTTATGGTCTAGCCCAAGGTATGAATAGACTGTAAAAACTTTTTGCTGTCTAAAACAAATTTCTCAACAGGTACATGTATCTGCTTGTATTTATCTTTTACATAGTGCTGAAGTCTTTTACAATTAAGTGACTATGTGTGCTTTCAGTGAGCAATTCTAATTTAAACAAATAGACATATAAGGTGTTGAAAGTAAATTGCTTAAAGTAAATAATACTTGTTTATAATAGTATATGAAGCTCACGTAATCCTTCAACTAATCCACTTCACCCATTACAAGGACTCTAAGACAAAATAATGATTTCCATTACAAGATCCTATCCTTAGCTAAATCTCTTTAACCTAAATTTTCAACGTATTAACCTTGAACCCTCTTTCTTTGACTAGCCCAAGTCAAATACTCTGGTTCCTCCAAGGGGTTTCCTTAACATCCCAAGTTAAGTAGTTCCTCCCTTAACCTTGCTCCAAGGGGTTTTCCTTAGTAATCCAACTAAGTCGTTCCTCCCTTTAACATGCCTGTTGAGTTGTTGAGTAGTGGTTGGCTTTGTCAAGACAGTGTGTACCTTAATTACAATGTTTTCAGTGAATTTGGTACATGATGTGCACTCAGATATTTCGTTTTCCGTTATAGAACCTGTAATCTCCAAATACAATCAAGATTAAATTTATAAGTCGGAAGTCCTCAAATTCACAGTTTATAGCAGAAAGTTGACTCAAGATGTTGTTTTCCACGGACATTTAGCATAGGAACAAGCAAATAAAGTTTGTAGTTGAATACAGAAAAGTAAACGGTTTAAATCTCAGACAGAATAATCAATTCCCAGTAAACCCTAAATTGCTTTGTTTGTAAATCAATGATGGAAAGGCATAAAGGTTCCCCAACCTCCCTCTGCTATGCTACTCCCAACTTCCTAGTTAAAATCCTACGCAGTTACCTCTAACAACAGCAGGGCATAATACTATGGTGCTCAAGGCGCAGTCGGCACGAGTACCCCTACTCAGTTCAATGAAACTACTGTGTCACTCAGCAGAACATCACACCACGTAGGATGTATTTTTTGGTTTTTTCGTTTTTTTGAAATGTAACAAATGAACCTAAGTAAAGAATTAAGAAGTTTTAAAAAGCTTAAAAAGTTTTTTGAAAAGATTTTTGGTGTGGAAATCGAGAAAAGACAGAAAAAATAAAAATGAAAATGCAAGTGAGAAAATTAAACGTGACCCTGGGTTACCTCCCAAGAAGCGCTTGTTTTGGGTCTTATAGCTCGACCCCTGTTCAGAGATGACCTTAGGATGGATGCATGTGGCCTAAGTTAGGTCCGTCCACCCATCTCCATCTTCCAGCAACGTTCTTCTTTCGCATCCTTGTTGGAGAGTTTCGATTGATGTTAGGTCCATCAACCCATCCCCAGTTCTTGTCAATTTTCCTGTCGAACTCACGACTCAGCTTTCTCCTTCTTGGTGTCTCCCTCTTCTTCTTCCTTCGTAGCTGGAGAATGATTTGCTCGGTAAAGAAGTTATCGTCTTCCTTGGTGTACTCGTGGATATGATCTCTCTTACGAATGTATCCAGTCCTTCTTTCGAGCACACTTATATCAGTCCATGGCTGATCACCGAACTCCTTATCTCCCATTCCTTTAAGTACTATCTCAGTATCAGAACCCACTCGACTGATTGGATCTCCATCGAACAACCTGTTCTCATCATTTGGGTTACAAGCCCATGACCTTCCTTCGACTCCTTCCATTGATGTGTCCCTGAGAGATCTTGCATTCCTTGGTTCACAGTAGCCCTTTGAGAATTATTTGTATTCCTGTGTTCTATACTTCTGCGCAGTGCTAGTCAGACAGTCAGAATCAAGTTTACGGTCAGGGGTGGTTATGAAAACCTTCCAATCATTGGGTCGGAAAATCATGGGATTACGTTGAGTGAGTGGATTTTCCAATGATTGGTCCCTTTCCGCATAAGGCATAATATAATAATCAGGAATAACGAATTCAATTTCTTCTAATTTCCTTACGAGGTCGGGTTCATGGGTAGCATTACTAGTGATGCAAGTAACGACAGACGATATAGAATCAGGATCAGTTAAAGTATGGGATGCAAAAAGCTTACCTGTCTGTCGCCAACTTCGAAGGTGTGGTGGAATATATGGTTCGATGGCTTTGTGAAGGCCACCCATCGTATCTTCAGACTCCCCACAACCCTCCTGTTTACTAGCTTTGAGTACTTGATGGTTCCCTCGAGTATCTTCTTGCTCGGTGTATACCTCTTCTTCCACAGGCTCGATCCATTGAACTTCAGTTCGTACGAGTGGTTTGATATCTCCTACCTCTGTCTCAGTCGATTCCTCCATACTCTCCATTTATTTTCCGCATACGACTTCGACGTGTTCAATTTTCATCATCTCTTCTTTTTCCTCAACCATCATCTCGGTTGCTTCAAGTAGTCTCCTCATAACTTCTCTCTTGTCGGCAGAAGCATCATTGCTGTCCAAATCCAATACTTGATTAGACAACCCTTCGAATGCATCCGCTTCGAGCCATTGTCCATAGTCCCTTAGCTTGTCGCATTGATGATGTATTTTCTTCTTTATCTTGTAAAGTTCAATCCCCCCAATCATTTTTCTCTTAGACTACTGGCTAAGTCGCTCGTATATCTCAACAAGTTCGTCCGGTTGAATCTCCATGATGACCCCATCGCAGTCCTCGTCAATCAAGTCTCTATAATCCTTTTATATCTTCTTGTAGAAGTATAGCAATTGTGTGTGTCTGACCTCGGGTTCTTTATGCGATGCAATCTTGAATCTCCTCCAAACTTCGTAGAAAGTTTCTCCTTCAAGTTGCTCAAAGCTTCGAAGTTCTTCACCTCAGGTGGATATTAAGGACCATGGAAATCGGATGTATTGTAATTGGAATTGGCTTGCGACCTCTTCCCATGTCTTCGAACTATCTGTCAGTAAGGTCTTCAGCCAAGTTCTTGCCTGTCCTCTCAAGCAATGTAGAAAAAGAAAGTTTCGAATCTTTCCATTCGGTATGTCTTGAACCATCTCATAAAAGTCTTCCATGAACCGTACTTCATCTTCCCCTTCTACTCCATAGAATTTTGGAAAAATCCTGAGATACTCGGGTTTCACATAACATCTCAACCCTTCTTCTAGTAAGTATATGCAGAATTCGTAAGGCCTTATCAATGGTTTACATCCCAGCTCCTTCCTTCTTCTCGAGTTCGCAGATGCCATCTCTTAATGGTTCTCAAGGTGTTTCTCCCTATATAAAGACTAACAGACAAACTTCCGAAGATACAAACAGATAAAAATAGAGAAGGATAATTCTAGTTTTGAATAAACAGAAATATAAAATTACGTATTTTTTGGTTTTTGATAAGAAGATAAAAAAATACGAAAAGGAAAATATTTTTGGGTTTTTTGCTGTGGAAATCGATTTCCACAGGTTATATATATATTTTTTTGGGTTTATGTTATACGAATTGAAAGACAGTGTGTAAAGTAAAGCGAAAGAATGAAAGAATTCAACTTATCTTGGATTTTCGAAACTTGCTTGAGCGGTCAAGTGTCCCCGGCAGCAGCGCCAAATTTTGATGTGCACTCAGAGATTTTGATTTCGTTGTAGAATCTGTAATCCCTAAATACAATCAAAGATTAAATTTATATTTACCGGAAGCTCGCAAACACACAGTAATAGTGGTAAGTTAACTCGGAATGTCGTTCTCCACGGACACTTAGCATAGGAACAAACAAGTAACGATTTGATTACGCATGCAGATAGCAAACAAATTAAAGTAAACAGAAGATTGAATCACAATTAAACTCTAATCTAGTGATGAAATTCAAGATGGTGAAAGTGTAAAAGATCCTCGACCTTCCTTTACTTGCTACTCCCAACTTCCTAGTTAATATCCTACGCGATTACCTCTAATGACAATAGAGCATAATACTACTGTGCTAAGGCGCAGTCGGCACGATTTATGTCTAAGAACTATTCCATTAATATAACACGGCATATAAAGAAGTAGCATAGCAAAGTTTCAGCGGTTCGCCTTTACAAAAAAAAGTTAGCTACTCATAGTATTCTACAATATGCTGAAATTGAAAATCCCTAGAACAGAAAAAGAAGAAATCGAAATCCCCAACAGAAGAAGAAGAAGAAGAAATCGAAATCTGAGAAGAAGAAACCGAAAGCTTAGTCTTTGATGTCTTCGTGCAGTTGCTAGGATTTCCTCCTTCGGAATCTGTTCTTCGACTACTGTACCTTCATGATGTCGATCATGTGCTGCTGTAGGCTTGGGGTTTCACTTCCCCAATGACTGGTTCTCTGTCAAGAGAGCTGCTTTTGGGGTTTCACTTCCCCGAGGACTGGTGGCCTGGCGGCCAGGGTTTTTTGCAGTAGATGATGGATTCTGAGACCCCAGGGGTCTTATTTATACTATTCTGAACGTCCTTGGCCAGCAAGAAAGGTTAAAAGACGGGTGATAAGCTCAAATTATACTCTAAATAACTTAAGAGAATAAGCTATAGTTGTAGACTATGCTTAACTCAGTGTCGTTCTCTAGGGAATTAATCAAGCTACCACAACGAGTGAGAGTAAACAGATTGTTTGTGAGTAACATATAAGTTTTGGATATTTTTACTTCTAAAACACAGATTGAAACAGGAAACAGATAAACAGGTTTGATCAAAGAGAGAAGATGAACACAGTAGTAATGATCAAGTAATGCTAATTCGTTCTAGGGCAATCATTCATATTTGTCACACGGTCGGCGTACAGAAATCAATCAATTCGATTCAACCAATTGTTCTTAGAATATATTATACTGGAGAAATCGTGAGTCGTCAATTCACGATCGTTAAACATGAACAATTTAGAGAATTTAATATGGACTTATCGAATTGAAGGTTTTTACGAAGATTTTATACGAGACTAACCTATATGAGTGATTTGATAAACCCTAGAACGAATATGCATAGCCTTCACATACTACTGTATTCAAAGGTGTTTAGCTACTCATAATAGATAATTGCATACAGAGATTCATGGTAATAATCATACGAAATATAGATAAGAAACTCGCATGCAATAACATACAGTTCAATCGATGAAGATAAAGAACGAATTGCAAGAAGAAAGCAATAGAGAAATCAATACCAATAATCCTGATGAGTAAAATCAATGAATAACCAAGCTCCAAAGATGTCTCAATCTAGGAGCTCTCTTAAAAAACTAGGTTAAAAGAAGTATGTCTGAAATTATGGTGAAAGAAATCTATTTAAAGGAGAAAAAACGAGTAGAATCCTAGAAGGATTCGACTAGAAAATCGCCCAGTAAATAAGCTCTCGGGAACTCTCGTCGTGGCGCGCCTAAATGTCTCGCCGCGGCGAAGATGCTTTCTGACAGTCAACTTTCGATGTCTGTATCTTTTTCTACAGGAAGAATTTGGCTACGAAAGTTATAGCCCTTTGAATTATCTTTCCATGGCCATCGAGATCAGGTAAATCGGACTTCATATGAGAGAGGTATATCCAAAATGGCTAGACTGCTCCGTAAATCATCACTTTTACAAGTCACGCTAAAACACCTCTCAATTCTTCATCCGAACTACGAATCCACTTCCGTCTTAGCCCAATTACTCTTCATTCAGAGATCTATAACCAATGTCTTCACTCCGATTTTCACCTTCGGGACCAAATAACACAAAAAATCCTACAAAACACAAACAAAGTACCAAAGTACCAAAGCATAAAAACGTACAAAAACACTATAAAACTAAGGTCAAAGACTAACAAAAGACCGCTAAAAAGGACCAAATGAGACGTTAGAATATTGTCTCATCAAAATTTCCAAACCGAACCTTTGCTCGTCCTCGAGCAAACACACAACCTAAACAAGAGACTCGAAACAAAAACAAACAAGAAGCACATAAAAGAGTTGAACTCCCAAGTGACCGAATCTACCATTGTAAACATTAAGTTCACAAGATGCAAAGGTTTTGCACTCAACTAACCTTGGCAGAAAAGTGCACAGAAAATCAAACAAGAAAGTTTTTCAAGTAAATAGCACTTAAGTCTAACTCGCTAATCCCTCACAACAGGATCCTATGCAACTCTCTCTCGCACTCCGGAAGTGTCCAGTAGGTTAATCACTCAAGAAATATCAAGAGAAAGGAAGGTGACTTTCGTCACAAAAGTGCCTCAAATAACTCATGCAATGTACTCAATCAGTTAAGTCAGAAGGGACTTTTTCCTAGCACATAGCAGCTTGCCAGAACATACAAACCAACTTCCATATCACCACATTCTTGCATACTATGAATTATATGCTAATCAATTGGCCACTAGTCTCACTTTTTTGGTAGTGTCTGTTTTACCGAAGTCCGCACTTTTGTACGTGTCAGTTTGGTATACGTGCCATCAACCCTCACGGTCATATGGCTTTTTAGGACCACGCCGGTATATAGGTAGTATTTGAAACACGCCCAACACGACTACGGTGATGACGAGCACCACAGATACACTCCGAGACATATTAAATAATCAGGGGAAGCAATATAGATTACAAGTATAAATTAAACATATCAGCACAACATAATTCTTCTCCCCAAATCGGTTCTTTGTAATGGATTGGCATCGATAAAATAGATCATGAAGAGCATGCCGTTCGTCATACTTAACTTACACAGAGTACACATGAGCATGATGAGGCACAAACAAGGGAGTTTGCACTTCCCGAATAAATCACACAGGTGCCGGTACAATATTTTTTCATCGGCTAAAGGTTTCTCACCGGCTTTTTGGATCAAAGAGCTACACATACTTGCTATTTACAAGAAAAACAGACTTATAGGATTTTAAATCCACTATGCCACTTTCAGTTAAATATCATGCAAGACATAAGCAGCAAACAAATTTATCATCCACAATAGACGTTCGACTTGGGAGAACAACTGAGACTCACCACAAAAATCAGAAAGTAGGCAAAAAGACTCTATTTAAAAAAAAAACTAAGCTCGCCACGGCTAGTTTTTACGAGACGAAAAAAAATTATGGGGAAGGGTCTCGCCGCGGCGAGATTTTACGAAACTAAATCCCGTCTTCTCGACTTATCTCGCCGTGGCGAAGCAAAACGCTCGCCGCAGCGAGGGCGAAATTTTGAATTTTTTTTCTCTTTGACTCTAATGCGATCTCACCTCACGAGATCGAAATTCCATGCCTCGGCTAGAATTTCACGAGTTTCCTCGTGTGAGTACAAAGGTTCCGCTCCCACAAACACGTACAGACATAAACTGAAAACAAAACAAACACATAAAAGTGGCTAACATACCACCCCACGTAGACAAATAAGGCACACAGGCCGCAAAAAGATATGCAATCCTATGTGGCTCACCGACCACCACTATGAAAGCGATAAAAACGGACACAAAACACATGAAATCCCTCCCCAAACCTAAACTTTAGCTCGTCCTCGAGTTTCAAGTTTAAGCAAGCGAAGGAACAAAAAAGAAAAAACAAAAAAACTGATAATAAAGAAAACTTACCCCCGGTTTGCCTCCCGGGAAGCGCCTTTTATTATAGTCGTTGGCTCGACTTTTTGGGAATGCTGCTATCCATTATCAAATGGGAACGAATCCCTTGCATCTTTCCGGTATCCTCAGAATTTTGTGAGCCATCCTTAGCTCCTCTCGTCAAGTTCTCTAACAATTCCATGATTCCTTGCAAACTAAAATTAATCAAATTAGAAGATTTAAAAACTAAAAAATAACTATGGGAAATAGAGGGAAAATAAAAATGAGAAATTGGGTCGAAACTCCCTGGGCAATCCAATGTATGTGATGGAACTAACACGTGCGAATCACAAGCAGGTAATGGAGTAGAATGTACTTCATCTTGTTCTGTGGGGGCAGATTCGAAAGTTAGCTCAGCAAGGCAGTTTGTCTTCTCATGCTCGATGTTCTTATGCCACAACATCGTCTCTTTATAAATAGAAACCTGCACATTGATAAACTCAAAGAATTGTCCAAGTTCGAACTCATCTATGGGTTGTCTTGCAGCTTCATCTAACATCATTCTACTACTCTCGGTTAATCCCCAATAGAAACATCCTATCCATTCCTTATCCTCCAGTCCAGCATATATGCACTCTTCTTGCAGCTCTAGAAACCGAAACCATGCTTCGTCAAATCTTTCTCCACAAAATTGTCGAACGCTGCGAAGCACTTCCCTCTCTGTCTGGCGAAGCTGTGCTCGCTCGATAAGCCATTCTCCATAGGTTTTTGATTTTACGATTAGGGATTTGTATGGCTTCTTGGTTGTCATATGTTCCTGCACACACAAAGACAGGAAACCACGAGTAGTTCCGACAAAAAACTAGCTAAACAAATAAAAACTATAAACAAACAAAAAATCACACTCAAAACGCTACAGTAGGAATTAATTCCCCGGCAGCGGCGCCGAATTTGATAAGCTCAAATTATACTCTAAATAACTTAAGAGAATAAGCTGTAGTTGTAGACTATGCTTAACTCGGTATCGTTCTCTAGGGAATTAATCGAGCTACCACAACGATTGAGAGTAAACAGATTGTTTGTGAGTAACAGATAAGTTTTGGATGTTTTTACTTCTAAAACACAGATTGAAACAGGAAACAGATAAATAGGTTTGATCAAAGAGAGAAGATGAACACAGTAGTAATGATCAAGTAATGTTAATTCATTCTAGGGCAATCATTCATATTTGTCACACGGTCGGCGTATAGAAATCAATCAATTCGATTCAACCAATTGTTCTTAGAATATATATTATACTGGAGAAATCGTGAGTCGTCAATTCACGATCCTTAAACATGAACAATTTAGAGAATTTAATACGGACTTATCGAATTGAAGGTTTTTACGAAGATTTTATACGAGACTAACCTATATGAGTGATTTGATAAACCCTAGAATGAATATGCATAACCTTCACATACTACTGTATTCAAAGGTGTTTAGCTACTCATAATAGATAATTGCATACAGAGATTCATGGTAATAATCATACGAAACATAGATAAGAAACTCGCATGCAATAACATACAATTCAATCGATAAAGATAAAGAACGAATTGCAAGAAGAAAGCAATACCAATAATCCTGATGAGTAAAATCAATGAATAACCAAGCTCCAAAGATGTCTCAATGTTAATGTCTCAATCTAGGAGCTCTCTTAAAAAACTAGGTTAAAAGAAGTATGTCTGAAGTTATGGTGAAAGAAATCTATTTAAAGGAGAAAAAACGAGTAGAATCCTAGAAGAATTCGACCAGAAAATCGCTTGACAAATAAGCTCTAAAGAACTCTGCCATGGCGCGCCTAAATGTCTCGTCGCGGCGAAGATGCTTTCTGACAGTCAACTTACGATGTCTGTATCTTTTTCTTCAGGAAGAATTTGGCTACGATTTTGGCACGAAAGTTGTAACCCTTTGAATTATCTTTCCATGGCCACCAAATTCAGGTAAATCGGACTTCATATAAGAGAGTTATGTCCAAAATGGCTAGACTTCTCCGTAAATATCACTTTTGCAAGTCATGCTAAAACGCCTCTCAATTCTTCGTTCGAACTCCGAATCCACTTCCGTCTTCGCCCAATTACTCTTCATTCAGAGATCTATCCAATGTCTTCACTCCGATTTTCACCTTCGGGACCAAATAACACAAAAAATCCTACAAAACACAAACAAAGTACCAAAGCATAAAAACGTACAAAAACACTATAAAACTAAGGTCAAAGACTAACAAAAGACCGCTAAAATGGACCAAATGAGATGTTAGAATATTGTCTCATCAGCAGGCTGAGGCCTGACGGACCTGAAATAGGCTGTCTGGCCCAAGTGTTAGCTGTTTTGCCTTCCGGGCTGATTTCGTACCTCTAAACTTCATTTTCTCGGAAAGTGATAGGCAGCAAAGTTTTATCATTTTCAATAAGCTTTCCATCGATTGGTCATGAGCTTGAATCGGACTTCTAGAACTCCATGTATAGCCAAAACAGTGCCCCTTAGTCGATTTCTCCCAGATTATATATATACAGGTTTTCTTCGTTCTTCGATTTCGAGCCTCGTAACCTTGTTATCTTGGAAAGTTTCCTTCTTCAGCATTTCATGTGGATTCGAGATCTTCGCAATGGTAGGTGACACAACCTCATCGGACTTCTCTTGCTCCAATTAGAATTGTCATGCTTCCTTACTTTCCTCGGTTTTACACTTTTGAACATATCTTCTACAAAGTTGCAGCATCTTCAATTAACTTTGCGTTGGTTGGTCGTATGACATGTTTTGACTCCTCGGACTTCGTGCAACGGCCAATCTGACGTATTTGCTTAACTTTCTCGATTTCACACAATTATGTCGTTTTGGCGCCTGAAATCGTGTAATTCCTCAAAAGCGCGATCATGACCTACAAAATACACACAAGTTGGTAATTGACCATAAAACGATACAAATATTGAATCTAAGGAAAAAAAACGAGGGTCTAAAAGCATGCAATATCGCACATTTCATTGTCACATAAACGTCCTAACGATTATTACAGTGCTCTAGTCATTTCTAGGCAGACACCTTATATCATATAAGGTACAAAGGACTATGACAATGAGCTAACTTATTTTTTTCTACAAAACATATAGCATTAGTGAAGGCGTCAATTTCACTAAGTTACAATTAATAAGCTAATGCAATTATGTATTTGCTGCGAACGTATGGATTTGCAATCTCTAGACGTTTTTGTGGTAAATCAGTTGCATAATCCTTTGATGATTTTGTGGGTAAAAGTCAATACACATAACTACATACACATTTAATCAAAAAGGCACACAGTAAATCCCATCTTACTTTTATTGAATTGCATAAACCCTAACTAGCATGAATTGAATCATCACCACCCCATAAAGGGGTGTCTAGCTACTCATGCTCATCACCAGTAAGCAAGAAATAATCAAACAATCCAACATCAATAATATTAAACTATGAAAAAGGAGAAATTTTTACCAAGAGGCTGTCACTACGCTTGGAGAAAGACAAATCCCTAAATCAATCGGAAGAATATAACCAATGTATTGATAATTGACAATCACGCACAAATACAATGTAAATCGGTTTCAATTCTCCAGTAATAGGTGGTGAAGGAATTGCCCAAGAATGAAATCTAGGGTTTATTGAGTGAAGAGGGAAGAAAAAGTAACTAGGATTGAATCTGGTACAATCTACTAGAAAAACACGCAGAAAACTCTATATATAGCGTAGCGCATGGCCACTTGGCGCACGCCAAGCGACATTTGGTGTGCGCCAAAGCCTCCTGGCGAGCTATTTTCGCATTTTGACTCCGATTTTGGTATTTTGTGGTCTTCCCGCTCCGTTTCTGGCATTCGTTTGAGGCCTTGGAACTTCGTACTCCTGTGAATGCATATAAAATGCATCTTTTTGCCTCCAAATCATGCGGTTTAACCAAATACCTACAAAACACACAAAACATGAAAACGTAACAAAACACTAATAAAACACATAAAAACTATACTTAAGAATAACAATAAGACGGTAAAAAAGACCAAATGAGACGATGTAAAATCGACTCATCAATGCTTGTTATATGTATGTTGTGGAGTTGTAAAGGTCAAAGTTGAAACTAAGTGAGTCAGTGGAGTATGAAACCCTAGAAACTAGCTGCTTATCTATGTTGTAGTTTATGCTCTTTACTCCTTTCATGTTTACTTCTTAATTATCATTATTGCCTAGCTCAAGGATGAGCAAGAAACTGGTTTGGGGGTGTGATGTGATCATGAAATGTGCGATTTTACACACTTTTAGACCCTCGTTTTTTGTCCAAGGTTCAATAATCGTGTCATATTTTTGTCAATTACCAACTTCTTGTGTATTTTGTAGGTCATGGTCGTGTTTTTTGAGGAATTGCACGATTTCGGGTACCAAAACGTCATATTTGGGCGAAATCGAGGAAGTTAATCAAATATGTTGAATTGTCCGTTGCACGGAGTTCGAGGAGTCAAAACATGTCATGTGACCAACCAATGCGAAGATAATTGAAGATGCTACAATATTGTAAAGATCACTTTTCGAGGAAACGAAGTTATAGACGCCGAAATCGAAGAACAAAGAAAAACAGATAGAACCTGAAGAAGTCGAATAATGGTGGTCGACTGTCGACCGCAGAAGGCTCTATGCTGTCGACTGTCGACCGCAGTCAAGGGAAGTGTTGGTCCAGATAACGGCAAAGTAAAAGACTAAAGGGGGGGGGGGGGTGAATAGTCTTTTCAAACTTTTGTCGATAAAACAGTTTCTCAGAAAGTTGGGTAATTTTCTGATACTTATAATCAGAATAGAGGAAGTCTTTCTGATAAGTGCACGTGTTCAGCAAGCTAGTAAAGTGTGTAAATTACTTTGCAAGTAAGTAAAGGCAGAAAGTAAGTGCAGAAAGTAAATAATACATTAGCTTTATAGTGGTATCTGAAGGTGACGTAATCCATCAACTAATCCACTTCGGCCTTTCTTAGACCTAGAATCCACTAAGACAGATAATTGAGTTCACCTTACAAGTATCTTCTCTCGATTCCTAAATACACTAGGTTCCCAACCAAGTGTTCCCCCTGAGTTCTTCCCCGGCTTTCCCAGCCAAGTACTTCCTCTACTCAGAATTCCCTGAGTTATTCCCCGAATTTCCCAGCCAAGTACTTCTTCTACTCAGAACCTTTCTTGGAGTTATTCCTTAGTTTTCCAAACTAAGTACTTCCTCTAATCCACGCCTTTTCTGGTGTTTGTTAAGAAGAGTTTGTCAGATTGATAGATTAATAACTTCCACAGTTATGTAATACTACCTTCTGGAACAAGAGTCACTTAACACACTTGGACAGTGTGTGGTGATATGTTCTTTTCTGACCCAAGTCTATGTTCTTCGTTCAGGAGAATGAATATCTTAGCAAGTCGCAATCAGTGCTTCAATTCAACTCCTTCACAGCAGATATAACTTGTTAAGGATCAGGACACTTAGAACTTTCGTGCTACTGAGAATCAAGAGCTTGGTCGCAACTGTAAACTTTGAGTAAGTAGAGAAGGCTTGTATGCTTGAGTGTAGGATATGAAATTCAGTCGTTCAAGTGTGTATTTTCAAGCATTCTAAGTGGTGATATTTATAGGTGAAAATCAAGCCGTTTGAATTACTATCCGTTAGGCTATTGAGATTTAAACTACAAACAATCCGTTGATAGTACTACAAAACTTTTGTCTCTTTGTTGAGAGATAAAGCTTTTGGTCAGCGAGTTCTGCAATGGCATTAAATGAACTATACTATCTTTTGTCCTGTTGTGCCAATGGAACTATGCACACTATCTGAGGCTGTGCACGTCGCTATCAGAAACTCCAAGCCTTTCAGAAACTAAGGAAAACATCTTTTTCTCTAGAAACATTGTTTTCACTAAGTTAACTTTTGCATATGATTTCTGAGGCACAATTCTTTAGTATTCGGTAATCTTGTGCAGTCTTCATATCTTCAGATAGTTGAGCTCTTTCTGCTGGATGTCTTCTTCTTAGTCTTCTTCAAAGATATAAAATTACATTCAGAGACCTAACATCCTATACAAGATTTACTAGACTAATCATACTAAGTATACTTCCTCTTTTACAATGTTCAAGTGAACCAAGGGTACTAGATACCTTTCTGGACTAAGGTAAGTAATTATGGTGTGCTGATCAAAACTAAACAGATATTTCCTAACAAATTTCCCCCTTTTGATCAGTCACCTATGACTACCTTTAAAAACCTATTACAACTTTGGATGAGGAAACAATCCGCCACTTAAACATTTCTTATGATTTCATTCTTTTATTTAAGTCCAGAAAGTAAGACATCAACCAAATCACAGGTGTGATCTTTGCTGACAAGTTATCTTTTCATTAGAGAGTATTTGAGAGTAGGTTCATCAGATAACAATTACAAAGTAAGTGCACATAACTTTTACAAGATAATTAAACAGTAACTACAATCAGCAAAAATCAAAAGATTACACAGCTTAGTAGGACAACAGGAAATTCCAAGTTCCAAGTGAACATCCTAACTAGCTGGCCTTCAAATCTTCATTCCCTTAGAAACTCCAAATTACCATATTTCAGGCAATCTTCAGTGTATTCCTTCAGAATGGTCCTCACCCTCATTTCACAATCTCTGGAGGCAGCACATCTCTCTTTATAGGGTTTGTCAGTAAGTCCTGTGGTTATTCCTGTTATCCACAGAAACTTCCCCCATTTCCAGTAGTGAAACAACTGTTCTTCAGCGGGCTTGTAATAATCATATATCTCTCTGAGATATTCCATCTCTCCTTCAAATTCCTCTTTCGTCATGTAGAATGACTCAAAGGGCTCCACTTGCAGTTTGTTCCTTTTACCAGATTCATCTTCAAATGTGTGCACATCCTCTGGCCTGATGTAAGGGCATTCATTGGAGAGATTCTGTCTGGCATTCTGTCTGACTTCAACTTCAAAGTCAAGCCAGGTCTTGATTATCTGAGAAGGCATCACTTTTGATCTTTTGCCTTTCTTTCTCCATGCCATAAGTTGTTGGTAAACTGGTTCTGGAATCCCATTTCCATTGGCAAGCAAGTACTTGAGTTCCATTATCCAGTAGCCATTCTTGTGAACTTTGATGCAGTTCCAGACAGAGGGCTGATCATTGCTAGTCTTCACGTATTCTATTCTAGCATCCTCAGGCCTTGGAGGAAGGGTTCTTCCAAACTTGATGTCTCTGTCCCTCTTCCTTCTCTATTTGGAATTCAGGCCCTTTTCTGAGGGGTCATTGGAGGATCCACCTTTCTGGATGTACTTGGTTTCTCCAAAAGATTTTCTAGCCTGAAGAGGCTTTGTAGCTATAGGAGTAGAAGAGTTGATTCTCTTGTGGTGAGTTTCCCTGTGCTCATCATCATCATCATTGTATTTCTCAAAGGTTTCAGTACCTTTGCAGCTTTCTGGAGAGATTTTTCTTCTCTTTTCAGAGATTTCTTCTTCTTCTTCTTCTTCTTCTTCTTCTTCTTCTTCTTCTTCTTCTTCTTCTTCTTCTTCTTCTTCTTCAGAAACTCCCTTTCTTTTGTCACTCGAGCTCTTGGAAGCTGGAGGTGGCAAGGCAGTTGTTTGAGAGGTCTTTGCTTGGGACCTTGTTGTTACTCTTTCCAGAGTAAGGGGTTGTTCCTGGTACATCTTTTCCTTACCCTTTCCTTTCGGCTTAGCTTGTTTCTGTACCTTATGGAATACCTTAGTCATAGAGAACTGATCAAAACGAGCCAAGAGATTAACATAAGAGTCAGAGAGTGACTCAAAGTTCTTTTGCATCAGAGAGTAGTTGCTTATGAGTCTTCTGAGCTCACTTATGAGGTTTTCATTCTGCTGATATAGTCCATTCTGTCTGTCTATAAGAGTAGACACCTCAGCAACCACTTTCTGGATCTTGGTGGAGGTAGTATCAGCAAGATTATAGGCCTTCTGAGCAATCCTGCTGTATGAGTCTTGGACTAATCCCAGATCTTTCTGAGAAAGTACTAAGTTGCTGGTTCTCTGAGCAATCACCTCAGAAAACTTAGTGAAGTGTTGTTGCACAGACTCAGTTACTTCCTTGTTTTGAGCCTCCAGTTCCTTCCTTATTCTGAGCAGTTCTTTGAATCTGTTCTCTGTGTCAGCAGTAGGAGTAGGAACTTCTGGAAAGTTTGTGGGATCCAGAATGTGTTTCTTCAGATAGGGAATATCTGAGAATTTAACTTTCGAGGGGGGTATTTCCTTCTGGCTCACTCAGGAAATCATCATCTTCATCTTCTTCATCCCCGAATCCAGCGACCATTTCTTGCTTGGATTTCTTTTTCTTTCCAGAAGATGATTGAATTTCCTTTTGCTACTTGAGTGTCTCAGTGTCCTCAGCTTCTATTTCCTCAGCAAATAGATGGGCATCAAGTCTTATGCACTTTTGTTCATCAAGGGCTTCTACCTCCTTGCGATTCAGGTCATCAATCTTATGCAGATTGGCCTGTATGTTAGCAATCTGGTTTTCCAGTGCCCGATGCAACGAATTTGCCTCTTCCACCATCTCTTGTAGATTTACAGGAGTTTGTGAAGTTTCTAGGACTTTCTGGTCCACGAAATCATCTTGTCTGGCGTCAGAATCCTTTTTCTGAGATGGTGAGGGCTTGGATGATCTCTAAGGAGATGGGGAGGGTGAGTTTTTCCTTTCTGAAGGCTTTTCAGCGACAGAGTTTTTCTTTGATCCAGTGATCCCTCTAGCACCAGATGGTGCATCATCATCCGCATCTTTCTTGGGATCATCTTTCTTTTCAGAAGACTTAGGAGACTTGGGCATCTTTATGTCGTTTTCATCCTTCTCCTCATCAGAGTCTAAATTGATGATATCATCAATTCTAATTGTCTTGATGTCCACTGCGTCTTGCTCAGCAGGAGCATATGCAAACGTTGGAGGGAGGTTGGGATCAGTAGCAATCTTGAACCTTGTGGCTCGACTCTGTGACTTAAAGTTTCTGATCAACTTGCGTTCAACATGTTCAACAAATCTTTTATCCACCAAGGTAGCGAATTCTTCAATTTTCGTGGGAAAAAGATTGTTGACATATTCTTCGATCTGTTTAGCCCAAACCCTCTTGATTGGATCGCTCAGAAATTTAATGAGGGACATAATATTTGTCCTTCTGAGTCTTTGCCATCTTCTGTATCCAAGGATCATCTGAGGGAGGGCGTTTTTCAAGAACAGATCCAAGAGACCCTCATTAGAAAGAGTTACCAGCTACAAGCTTTCGGCAGTGGTCTCTTGTTGATCCTGGAAGACAAAGAGATTTTGATTAAGAATCAAAATCCTTAAAAAGTCTGAGTTAAATGGATTCAGAAATTTTGAGTTACCTGTGTCGCAATGAAGAGTTCGTTTTTACGAATCTTGAGGCATCGACATCCTCGATTCTTTAACCCGGAAGGAGCCTTGGTGGTCTCCTTTTCTTCTTTGTCTTTCTGAGCCTGAGAATTAGAAAAGATATTTAACTTAGAAAGTTTTTAAAGAAAGATACTTCTTATGGTACTGAGAATGAGTGTTAAGTACCTCTGCAGAAAGAGGCTCAGACACTTGCTTCTCAGAGACTTTGGGACTCTCTGACATCTTTTCTGATGATGGCTTTGAAGCCTCATCAACTTTCTCTGCTTGAGGGGACTTTGATGTCTCAGCCTCAGCAACTTCTACTTCTTCATGAGCCTGAAAGTAGAGTTTGTTAAATACTTTTGAAGAGATGTTTTTCAAAGAATTGAACATGTTATTGATCTTTCTGATGACTACCTTCTCAACAGAAGGCTCATGTTCAAGTTTTTCAGAGTCTTGAATAGACTCTTCCTTCTCCTTTGGTGAATTTGGCTTTTCACCGTCTCTTTTCTCAGTTTGAGCCTATAAGAAACAAGCATAGATTATGAGTACTATGTTAAACACCAGATTCTGAAACGTGGTTCTCAGGATATCAATATACCTGTGCGACAGGCTCGATTTCCATGGGCTCTGAGGTTGAAGGAACCTATTTTTCAGTTTCTGAGGCAAGTGTTTCAGCCTCCTCTGGGATTCTTGATTCTTGTTTCTTGAATGGCATGTAATGCGATAAGTGTCATTCGGTTACAAGAAGACATACACAGAAAGTTTTTTTTTTTTTTTTACATGTAGAGAATTAAACCATTCATATACCTGAGCAATGTCAGACTGAGTGGTTTCTTGAACATGTGGTCGGTCTGTTAGTTGGTCGAGTTGTTCCATGACTATATCTTCAAGGGAAGTTTCAGGCACTTCGAGCCTTTCCACTAAGTGAACTATCCCTTGATGTTCTTGGAATACTTCTTCCACTACAGTTTTGTGTTCCGCAACGTCATCTTTCTGACGCATTTCTACAGCTCTTACTACAGTTTCTTCTTCCAGAAGTGTAGAGCTTTGCGGTCGTTGCGGTTGTTGTTCTTGTGGAGATCTGGATTTTGATGGGGACGCATCATCTGGGTTATGAAGTTGTATATCCCCAACAACCTTTTCTATAGTAGCATCAACATCCATTAAAGGACCTTCAGAAGTGTTTTTCAGAGAGATTGATCCTTGTAAAGTATTTTCTCCGCATCTGGTTTCTATTTCATCAACCATTGATGCAGGAGTATCTCCAGCAATCACATCCTCTTCCGAAGAGGAGCCCATGTGTAGGTCTTCTAGTTCCGTAGCAGGGGCCTCCTTGGTTTCATCTACCCTCTTGTCAGCAAGAGTGGAATCTCCATCAGTAGGAGATGTGGTCTGTGTAGGGACTGAGGTTTCTTCAGTAACAGGTGCAGCAACATGTTCAGAGAGATTTGTTTATTCACTGCTCTCTGAGGCGTTAGTCTTCTTTATGCCTCTAGTTCTACGTCTCTTCGAGGGCACTAATGGTGCTTCAGAGACTCCTTCTATTGCCCTTTTCTTTTGTCTGTTATCAAAATTAAGTCTACACACGAAGTCACCGTATGCAACTTGCTCTTTCTCTCTGAGCACTACACCAAAGTGCTCCAGAATGTAACAGATCTTCAGACCGAAAGAAATGGTCATCAGAGGTTCAGCATGACCACGGATGATTGTGGCTTCAAAGGACTTGATGTTCTCAGTGAACTTCTTCTAGATATACCTCCCCCAGTTGAAGGGAGTTGTCCTTTCGCTCAAGGTGTACATATGGACAAGAGTACCCAATATCTCCAGAGACACCTTGTCAGCCCCTCCTTTGCTGCACTCAAAACATATGTGCAAGATCAGGGCAAGCCAGTTCCAGGGTTCAGTGTCATGTTATCTGCGCATGTTCACAATGTCGAATGTTTCAGGAACATCCATGTTGTCCTCATTTTCTGGAGCCATGTTATTTAAATAGAAGTCGTCAATGGCCTCCTTAGACACGTCTATCTGATGTTCACCACCAGAGTTTGGAAGTCCAAACAATTGACAGAAGGTTTCTTCGTCAAGACATATCTCTATGTCTTGAACCTTCAAAGTAATTGACATCCTTTTGGATCCAATCTTGATTTTCACCGCGGAATTATCGCAGAATTCCAAAACATCCATATAGGATGTGAAAGAGGGTTTTACTAAACAGAACTGCTTGATTCCTACCTTTTTAAGTAGTTCAAGCCCTCTTCTCGCTTCTGCTTGGTTGAGTGAAGCTCCAAGCAGGTATTCATCAACTAGTACTCCTCCCCAGAGTACCTTGGGTCTGGTATTCCACATACTTGGGTTGAAAATTCCAGTTACCTTCTTTTCCTTGATGGGAATGGTTTGCTTTGCAGCAGTACCCAAGATGAGACTTGGGATTTTGGTGCTGCTCTTTTGGGTGCCATCTCTTTAGTATTTATATAGAAATAGGGAGTAGAGAGATGAGAATCGTAGTCCGAATCGACAAGGATTTCTTTGCAGAAATTCTTAGCAGAGATTCAGACGGATTAGAGAGTTTTTGCAGAGAAGATTAGGAATGTTTTTGCTATTTTTGTGCAAGTGATTTGTGGGATTAGGCAAAAGTGTTTTTCTTTGTCAAATCCGCCTTTATATAGCAATGCAAGTACATGCGATACAGATGAATTATGTATGTATATTACTCGCAGTTCTGCACAGGCGTGGTGAAAAGGCGTTATTACATTTAATGCAAGTGGGGTCAGTTACTTGGTTCCTATGCGAGTGGGCTATTGTGGACGCATCTCGATCGTTGAATTGCAAGTGTTTCTACTGAAGGGTTGAGATTGAGTCTCAGAGCAATGATATCAATCAACACATGTAATTGTACCCCATCAATGTAATTTGTCACAACTCGCCTAAGTGTCTTTCAACTTCTCAGAAACCTGTAACTAGTAGACAAAACTGGATTCATAAATCATTAAATGATCGTCCAGTACTTGTTTGAATATTTCACAAGAAAGGAAATTTTCAACACAAAAGAGATATTTGACTTCTGATAGGAATTGTCTTTTTGGTCAAATTATTCTTTTTGTGTTCCCCCTGACTTAGATGTCTCATGGTTTCTGAATACCCATTTCAGAGACCTTTTCTAAGTGCCTTTTTCTATAATGCCTTAGATATTTGAATACCCGTTTCAAGTATCTTTCTGAAATAGCAAATTGTCAAAGTTTCTGACAACTGAGTTCATGTCTCTTATGTATCTTTCAGAAACCTGTAGACTCTTTTAATGGTTACATGAGTTCCCGTGTCAGAAACCAATCGACACCCTTGGAGCCTTTGATTGAATTATCAATAGAAAGTCTCATGGTGTGGCAGGTTCTTCATCAATCACATAGTGATTTCCTTCCTGTTTTGCAATCAAGACTACTTTCCTTGAATTATTGTCAACCAATTTGCATAGGTTTGACTTGATCTTTACTGAGTACCCTTGGTCTGACAATTGACTCATGCTTAGAAGATTATATTTCAATCCCTCTACATGTAGTACTCCAGTGATTGTAAGAGCTCCAAGCTTTAGATTGCCAAAACCTATGGTTGGATTTCATCTCCTCCAGCAAATCTAATAAATGGTCCTTGATCACATTCTCTGTAGTTAACCAGATTTGCTTTGTCTCCTGTCATGTGCTTCCCACATCCACTATCAAAATGACACTTCGGGTTCTTCCTCAGAGTGTTCTGCACAAAACAGGAAACATGGAGTTAGACTCTCATTCCAACAATGGAACCTTCTGGACTAAAGAATCTCCCTGTAGGAATCCATTTCTGAATGAACTTCCTTGGGGCATTCTTTTGTCTTACTGGAACATAAAGAGGAATTTTAGGTAAATGACTAGTGTCACTATCATTCAAAACTATTTTCCTTCTTGGAGTGTTCCTTGGTGCTCCTTTTGGTGCTTTCAGATACCTGTCAGGTTGCTGAGTCGACTTTTCAGCGAGCTCGACATTCCTTCTCAGATTCCTTCTAGCCCTGGCATTCAGAGTGGTCGTAGCCTGTTCTTTCTTCCACTTCTGACAATTGCTATGCGCAATCCTGGCATTCATCCTTCGTTCTTGCTCTTGTTTATATTGCTGAGCAAGTATCTTTCCGATGGCTTTGTAGCCAATGCCATTTCGAGCACCTTTTGCTTTCTAAGATCTTCTCTCAGCAGCTTCACTAGTCACTGGATCATTATTTCTTCCAAAAAATGGTACATTGGGAAAATCGCCAGCTCCTGCAATTTTTCCTTTCCTAGAGACATACCACTGTGGGTTATTGCACTTTTTAGTGCATGGTTACTTTTCAGAAACCTTTTCCACAGTTTTCTTGGGGACTTGTTTTTCCCTTAAAGGTTTGTTCACAACAGCTTTACCTTTGTCAGCAACCTTAGCTTTCTGACCAATGCTATAGGTTGTTTGGGAACCACTTTGTTGACCACTAACAAACGTCAACCTTTCATCACTCTTTTTCAGAGGGGTAGAATTGCTTGTTTGTGTGTCAAGCCCAAGTCCTCCCTTTTCTGAAGGATCTCTTAGGTAAGAGTGTACTTCAGTGAGAGTGTCACTTGCTTTGGCATAGGATTGGAAAGATAATTCTTTCTTCTATAGTTCCTCATTCTCAGAAAGAAGGTTTTCACACTTCTTCTGGAGCAACTCCATAGCCTCAGAATGCATTTTTCTGGTCTCGTCTAACTGAGCCTTTAGGAATGCATTTTCTGCATCCTTAGTGTCAGAAAGTCGTTGTAAATGTGAACACTCGCTTTCAAGAGACTCTTTTTCTGTTTCAAGAATTTTGGTTCTAGATCGAGCAACCAAGAATTCTCTTTCATAAAGGAGATGTTCTAGATCCTTTATTCCTTCCTCATCACTCTCATAATTAATGAACCGTGAAATGTTGGTTACCTCATCATCAGCCAACTCTCTGAATAAACCTGGTCAGAAAGCATCAAGTACTGAGGTTACAAAAACCGGAAACGATATCTGTTTCTATTGTCAGAAACCTGGTCACTTCAAACGGGACTGTCCTGTTCTAAACAAGCTCAAGACATGTGACAAAAAGGATAGGAAAAACTTCAAGAGAAACCAGAGAGCTATGCTTTCTGAAGAAAGAAAGAAGATTGAAATCCAACTGGATGCACTTGATCTTGATTCAGATTCTGACGACGACGCTTCTGATGAGTCAAAGCTATCGTCACCAGAATTGTGTGCCTACACTCACGAAGTATTTGACTTTGGTCAAAGGAAGAATAAAATGTGTGGAGTTGCTGAGGAAATCTACCCAGATTACTCTAACCTTGAGCCATGTTAACATGCATATTGATTGTCACAATTGAATTAAACATACAAGAGAATCTGATAAGCATATATCCAAGAAATCAATCACAAGAGATGAAATTGCGAAAGAAAGAATGATTTGATTGATAATCTAACCTCAATGTACGAATCCAATGTCAAGTATGCGATTACAAGTCGAATCAATGAGAAACCAAGGCAAGAGAACCAAAACTAAGGTTTGTTCTTGCTTGAGAGAGTAAAAATGTAGAATAGAATGTGTTTTCAAATGTCTAAAATCGAGTACGTAAAGAAACAGGGATCCCCGCTAAAATGTCCCCGGACGCATCCTGGCATGATTCTCGGACGCATCCGGAATTTGCGAGCTGTGGGGACGCATCTGGGATGGAGTCTTGGATGCATCCGGGAATTCTCTTGGAAGAATTGCGGGCTATCTGGTTCTGGGACGCGTCCAAGCCTTGCTTGGTGTAGGTTGTGCTAGCCGGCCTTTGGGGACGCGTCCTGAGTGATTCTGGGATGCGTCCGGACTCTTTTCCACCAAAAACGGCAAGTCTTGACAAAAACTCCCAAAAAGCACCTAAATAATGCCACAATCTTCACAACACCACTAAAACACGAAACACATAAAACCTATATAAAATGGAAATAAAGACTAACAAAAGACAGTAAAAAGAACGAGATGAGACTCTAAAGTATCGTCTCAACAAAATCCCATACTTAATTAGCCCACCTTTCTACTGTATCCGCTTGGAGCCATTCACCATAACCCCTTAGCTTGTCGCATAGATGATGGACATTCTTCTTCATCTCATAAAGTTCGATTTTCCTCATCATTGCTCTCATAGACTCCTGGCTAAGTCGACCGCATATCTCAAAAAGTTGGTTTGGTCGAACCCACATGATGACCCCATCGCCAATCAAGTCTCTATAATCCTTTTTTTGCCTTCTTGTAGAAGTATAACAAATGCGTGCACTTGAGCTCGGGTTCCTTATGCAATGCGATCTTGAATCTCATCCAAACTTCATGGAACGTCTGCCCTTCTAGTTGCTCAAAACTCTGAAGTTCCTCACCCCAGGTGGATGTTAAGGACCATGGAAATCGGATGTATTGTATATGGAATTCGCCTGTTACCTCCTCCCATGTCTTCGAACTATTTGTCAGTAAGGTCTTCAGCCAAGTTCTTGCATTTCCTTTCAAGCAACGTACAAAAAAGAACTTCCGAATCTTTCCAATCGGTATGTCTTGAACCATCTCATAAAAGTCTTCCATGAAACGTACTTCATCTTCCCCTTCTACTCCATAGAATTTTGGAAAGAATCTGAGATACTCGGGTTACACATAATAATTCCTTAACCCTTCTTCCAAGTATGTGCAGGATTCTGGCTCTATTGATAGTTTCCATCCCAACTCCTTCCTTCTTCTCGAGTTTGCCGATGTCATCTCTAAAAGGTTCTCAAGGTGTTTCTCCTTGCATAAAGACTAATAGACAAACTTCCGCAGGTATAGACAGAGAGAACTAGAGAAAGATAATTCTAGTTTTGAATAAACGGAAATATGAAATTACGTATTTTTGGTTTTTTGATAAGAAAATAAACAAATACGAAAAAGAAAATATTTTTGGATTTTTTGCTGTGGAAATCGATTCCCACAGGTTATATTTTTTTTTTTTGTTTATGTTGTACGAATTGAAAGACAGTGCGTAAAGTAAAGCGAAAGAAAGAATTCAACTTATCTCTAATGATCGAAACTTGCTTGAGCGGTCAAGTGTCCCCGGCAGCAGTGCCAAATTTTGATGTGCACTTAAGGATTTGAAAGCGTTGTAGTACCTGTAATCCTTAATTGCAATCAAAGATTAAATTTATATTTGCTGGAAGCTCACAAACTCACAGCAATAGTGGTCAGTTAACTCGAGATGTCGTTCTCCACGGACACTTAGCATAGGAACAAACAAGTAACGATTTGATTTCGCGTGCAGACAACAAACATATTAAAAGTAAACAGATGATTGATTTGGAATTAAACCCTAATCTAGTGATGAAATCGAAGGTGGTGATGGTGTAAAGGATCCCCGACCTCCCTCTTGCTATGCTACTCCCAACTTCCTAGTTAATATCCTACACGATTACCTCTAACAACATCAGGGCATAATACTATGGTGCTCAAGGCGCATTCGGCACGAGTATCCCTACTCAGTTCAATGAAACTATTGTGTCACTCAGCAGAACATCACATCACAAAGGATGTATAAAGTTGTATAACCACGAATTACGTCTAAGAACTATTCCATTAATATGACCCGTCATATAAAGAAGTAGCACATCAGAGTTTCAGCGGTTCGCCTTTACAAAAGAAAGTTAGCTACTCATAGTGTAACGCCCCAAAAATTTCACTAAATTTTAAAATGACAAGGGCGTTAAACCAATAACAGGAAGACAATCTAAAAGCTTTGAGAAGCTGAATTTTGAACAGTTGACTTGCGAAAACATTATTTTTTACAAGTAGCGGATAAAAGTTAAAAAAATCCCGTTTATAAAACCCACTTCACTCAAGTTGCTGACCCGACCTGGTCCTCCACTAAACTCCGAAATCTACAAGGAAGGAAAACGAAAGAGTGTGAGACAAAAATCTCAGTGGTGTTCGTGTGTGACAGGGACAATTAACATATCAATAGGAAATTCATAACAAAAACTTAATATACAATCATATCAATAACGAAGCAATCAGAACAGTACAAACAGTCGTTTCGTTGGTGCAGTCAACCTTATAACCCCAATCCAAGCCCTTATCGCTCCAGACAGAGAATGACTCTGACACAGACATTACCACCGCCATGATGCGGTGAAACACTACTACCCCCAAGACCTCGGCGACTTCTGCCTCGCGTCAAGGGGAAGTAAGCAAAGGAACCTCATGAATAACTCGACAGACAAAACTGCCCAAGTCTACCCACTCAGAAACCTCCACCACATTTTGCGCACATATCGGTCGTTAAGCAAATCAATCAATATACATATAGATATCAAAATCAATCTTTCGTGCAGAAATCATGTTTTAGCGGAAGCATTTGACAGTTGCTTCAATGCAATTTTTTGAAATAGAATGAGTTGGAAATTACTTTGATGCAGTACGTATATATACAATAAAAGCATGTACTTCCTTGGTTTTCGGAATCGGTTTTAAGAACACTCACCTTAGATGACCTCGTAAACTAAGCAACCCGCAAATCCTGATAAAATATAACACTACTTAACAATTGCGCGAAGATAAATTATCGATACCCTTTAACCCCACAAATTTCTAGGCCAAACAAATCAAAAACACGAGAAAGGAATAAGCACATAGATACATAACGATTTTAGCAAGTTTGTTACTGACAACAATGAAAATAAAAAAATAGAAAAAATAATGTGGCAGGCAGAATTGATACCAAAATCTCTACAAATCCTAAACTTAGACAACCAACCACTCAGCCACAGGACAAGTTGTTAACAAATTTGCAGAAGAAACTATTTACTGGATACTGCTCACTGAACGCAACAGGCAAGAATAGAAAAGGCAAAAATAACATGCACAGGGCAGGTGTCGAAACGCAGAACTCTGGCAAACAAAGCATCAATACGCAAACCAGTCGGACACAAGTAATTGTTGTTCACAGACAGACGCGATTCGACTAAAACTTTAGCCAGAACTGCAACTTGAACAGAAAACAGAGCATACGAACCAACAAAACAGAGCATGGATTACAGAATCATAACGGGAAAAAATTAAGCAAATTTACAAGATACAAATTAGCAAGAAACAAGAACACGCCAAAAACTAACCCCCCCCCCCCCCATAGTTGAATTACAAGAGGAAACGGAGGTTTGGTGCTTACCGAAAGTCGAACGAGAGCAAGCGATCGAAACGAACCGAAAATCACTAGCCCTTGCAACTGATTATGTAGAAGCCAAGAACAGTGTTCTTGAGTTAGAAAGAGATAAAGGTACGAGGAAAGACAGAAGTTGAGTTGAAGAACTTACCGAACGAAATCGATTTAGAGAAGAACGGAGAAGAAGAGGCGAAGACGGTGAACAATTTGGATTCTCAGAATGCTAGGTTTAGGGTAGAAAGTGTTGAGAGTTAATGAACAAAGAGAAAGCTTCTGTGATGCGTATAAATCCAGTCGAGAAAGAAGGAATCAGTTAGGAGAAGGATAGCGAGAAGCAGGAAAGAAACCCAACAAAACGAGACTCTAAAACTCAAGGCTTATTAATTACTCCCTAGCTAAGGTAAATAGTTAAATAGCTCTTTAACCAGAAGGAACAAAATAAAATCAAGGAAATTAAAATAATAGAAAAACGGGGTTTTACACTCTCTCCTCCTTAAAGGAATTTGGTCCCCAAATTCTCACCTTAAGAATTTAAAGAGCTTTGGATACTGACTCCGCGAAACAACTTAAACAATATAACACGAAGGTTCGAAACTTACCGACAACATACTTGAAGGCTAGCTAACAATGAACACACCGAACTGGACGAGACAGGTCACCTTTCAAGTTCAATGCGGGAGACAAGATCAAGAGGGTTTTTCGAGTGCGGAGGAGAAGGGAAGAAGAAAAACTTTAATAAGAGGCCAAGAGGCTTATCGAAACAAGTTTGGTGAGATTGAGAATATGGTTAAGTAATCAAGATCAAGAGGATTACAACGAAGAAGGTGAAAGAACTGTGAATGTTTGCTAAAGAACATGTACTTTTGCGTTTTCTAGAAGGAGTGAGAACGTGAGTTACTAACTATGGCCAAAGAAGAGAGAGAAGGTAGACAGAAGGAGGTTTCCAGATGGGTTTTATCCAACGTGCAATTACAATTTACCACACAACCCCACAAATAAGTGACTAACAAAGGTAAGCACAAACTAATAAGTTACATGGAAAGAATAATGTGCACAAATATCAAAATTACATACTAGATCAGTTTTCAAGTATGTACACGTGATTCAAACATAAGCATATTATATTCATGGAAATCATATGATCAGGCTTGATAACATGGAACAAAAATTTTAATTAGCTCACTTGACTACCAATACCAAAAGCCATTCTGGCAAATTAAGTGCAATTTACTAAAATTTGGAACGCAAGTAGCAGGATTAACAGAAACAGAGCAGTACTAAGAGCCACATTCAACAAATTATTTTGTTACCAAAACTCATTCAAGTAACATAAGCTAGACATTCAAAAAACAGAGCAACACAAGCAAGTAACATTTGATCTGAAGATGTACTGAAATTAAAATCACACAAGTCATGCAAAAGACACTGACAAGTAACATTTGATCAGCAGGGAGGAAGAAAATTTAGCCACATAAACCACCATAAATTCATTTTCAGTACATGCAACAGTCAGCTACAAAACTCGAATTAAGTGAAATGCGCAAATATCTAAGCATATAATCAAATAGTGATCCTCTATTAACTCTAGTTAGTACGAATCATTATGTAGTCGGCCGCCTACAAGTGATTTATACTAACTCAAGTAAAATATTGGGCCAGTAAATGATAACAGATTACATGCGAAAACAGGCTACACAACACAAGCAGATAATATTTTGATCATAAGACACGAGAAAATTAGAATCACATATGTCAAGCAAGTCAAATTGAGCACTCATACGTCAATCACTTCCATATTTTGGTAACAAGATGACAACTCGAGAACCAGTTAACACGAAACACACAACCTAGGTTCAGCAACTTAGACACCTCACTCGCACAACCCAAGGTCCGAAAATCATATCCCGGTATAGCTCGAGTAAAACTCAAGCTCTGATACCAACTGTAACGCCCCGAAAATTTCACTTAATTTTAAAAAGACAAGGGCGTTAAACCAATAACAGGAAGACAATCTAAAAGCTTTGAGAAGCTGAAATTTGAACAGTTGACTTGCGAAAACATTATATTTTACAAGCAGCGGATAAAAGATAAAAAAATCCCGTTTATAAAACCCACTTCACTCAAGTTGCTGAACGTCTACCCGACCTGGTCCTCCACTAAACTCCGGAATCTACAAGGTAGGAAAACGAAAGAGTGTGAGACAAAAATCTCAGTGATGTTCGTGTGTGACAGTGACAATTAACATATCAATAGGAAATTCATAACAGAAACTTAATATACAATCATATCAATAACGAAGCAATCAGAACAGTACAAACAGTCGTTTCGTTGGTGCAGTCAACCTTATAACCCCAATCCAAGCCCTTATCGCTCCAGACAGAGAATGACTCTGACACAGACGTTACCCTGCCATGGTACAGGGGTGAAACACTACTACCCCCAAGACCTCGGCGACTTCTGCCTCGCGTCAAGGGGAAGTAAGCAAAGGAACCTCATGAATAACTCGACAGACACGACTGCCCAAGTCTACCCACTCACAAACCCTCCACCACATTTTGCGCACATATCGGTCGTTAAGCAAATCAATCAATCAAATCATAATATATACATATAGATATCAAAATCAATCTTTCGTGCAGAAATCATGTTTTAGCGGAAGCATTTGACAGTTGCTTCGATGCAATTTTTTGAAATAGAATGAGTTGGAAATTACTTTGATGCAGTACGTATATATACAATAAAATCATGTACTTCCTTGGTTTTCGGAATCGATTTTAAGAACACTCACCTTAGATGACCTCGTAAACTAAGCAACCCGCAAATCCTGATAAAATATAACACTACTTAACAATTGCGCGAAGATAAATTATCGATACCCTTTAACCCCACAAATTTCTAGGCCAAACAAATCAAAAACACGAGAAAGGAGTAAACACATAGATACATAACAATTTTAGCAAGTTTGTTACTGACAACAATGAAAATAAAAAAAATAGAACAAATAATGTGGCAGGCAGAATTGATACCAAGATCTCTACAAATCCTAAACTTAGACAACCAACCACTCAGCCACAGGACAAGTTGTTAACAAATTTGCAGAAGAAACTATTTATTGGATACTGCTCACTGAACGCAACAGGCAGGAATAGAAAAGGCAAAAATAACATGCACAGAGCAGGTGTCGAAACGCAGACCTCTGGCAAACAAAGCATCAATAAGCAAACCAGTCGGACACAAGAAATTGTTGTTCACAGACAGACGCGATTCGACTAAAACTTTAGCCAGAACTGTAACTTGAACAGAATACAGAGCATACGAACCAACAAAACAGAGCAGGGATTTCAGAATCATAACGGGCGAAAATTAAGCAAATTTACAAGATACAAATTAGCAAGAAACAAGAACACGCAAAAACTAAACCCCCCCCCCCCCCTATAGCTGAATTACAAGAGGAAACGGAGGTTTGGTGCTTACCGAAAGTCGAACGAGAGCAAGCAATCGAAACGAACAGAAAATACCTAGCCTTGGCAACTGATTACATAGAAGCCAAGAACAGTGTTCTTGAGTTAGAAAGAGATAAAGGTACGAGGAAAGACAAAAGTTGAGTTGAAGAACTTACCGAACGGAATCGATTTGGAGAAGAACGGAGAAGAAGAGGCGAAGACGGTGAACAATTTGGATTCTCGGAATGCTAGATTTAGGGTAGAAAGTGTTGAGAGTTAATGAACGAAGAGAAAGCTTCTGTGATGCATATAAATCCAGTTGATAAAGAAGGAATCAGTTAGGAGAAGGATAGCGAGAAGCAGGAAAGAAACCCTACAAAAAGAGACTCTAAAACTCAAGGCTTATTAATTACTCACTAGCTAAGGTAAGTAGTTAAATAGCTCTTTAAAAAGAAGGAACAAAATAAAATCAAGGAAATTAAAATAATAGAAAAACGGGGTTTTACACTCTCTCCTCCTTAAAGGAATTTGGTCCCCAAATTCTCACCTTAAGAATTGAAAGAGCTTTGGATACTGACTCCGCGAAACAACTTAAACAATATAACACGAAGGTTCGAAACTTACCGACAACATACTTGAAGGCTAGCTAACAATGAACACACCGAACTGGACGAGACAGGTCTCCTTTCAAGTTCAATGCGGGAGACAAGATCAAGAGGGTTTTTCGAGTGCGAAGGAGAAGGGAAGAAGACAAACTTTAATAAGAGGCCAAGAGGCTGATCGAAACAAGTTTGGTGAGATTGAGAATATGGTTAAGTAATCAAGATCAAGAGGATTACAACGAAGAAGGTGAAAGAACTGTGAAGGTTTGCTAAAGAACATGTAGTTTTGCGTTTTCTAGAAGGAGTGAGAACGTGAGTTACTAACTACAGCCAAAGAAGAGAGAGAAGGTAGACGGAAGGAGGTTTCCAGATGGGTTTTATCCAACGTGCAATTATAATTTACCACACAACCCCACAAATAAGTGACTAACAATGGTAAGCACAAACTAATAAGTTACATGGAAAGAATAATGTGCACAAATATCAAAATTACATAGTAGATCAGTTTTCAAGTATGTACACGTGATTCAAACATAAGCATATTATATTCATGGAAATCAGATGATCAGGCTTGATAACATGGAACAAAAATTTTAATTAGTTCACTTGACTACCAATACCAAAAGCCATTCTGGCAAACTAAGTGCAATTTACTAAAATTTGGAACGCAAGTAGTAGGATTAACAGAAACAGAGCAGTACTAAGAGCCACATTCAACAAATTATTTTGTTACCAAAACTCATTCAAGTAACATAAGCTAGACATTCAAGAAACAGAGCAACACAAGCAAGTAACATTTGATCTGAAGATGTACTGAAATTAAAATCACACAAGTCATGCAAAAGACACTGACAAGTAATATTTGATCAGCATGGAGGAAGAAAATTTAGCCACATAAACCACCATAAATTCATTTTCAGTACATGCAACAATCAGCTACAAAACCCGAATTAAGTGAAATGCGCAAATATCTAAGCATATAATCAAATAGTGATCCTCTATTAACTCTAGTTAGTATGAATCATTATGTAGTCGGCCGCCTACAAGTGATTTATACTAACTCAAGTAGAATATTAGGTCACTAAATGATAACAGATTACATGCGAAAAATGACTACACAACACCAGCAGATAATATTTTGATCATAAGACACGAGAAAATTAGAATCACATATGTCAAGCAAGTCAAATTGAGCACTCATACGTCAACACTTCCATATTTTAGTAACAAGACGACAACTCGAGAACCAGTTAACACGAAACACACAACCTAGGTTCAGCAACTTAGACACCTCACTCGCACAACCCAAGGTCCAAAAATCATATCCCGGTATAGCTCGAGTAAAACTCAAGCTCTGATACCAACTGTAACGCCCCGAAAATTTTACTAAATTTTAAAAAGACAAGGGCGTTAAACCAATAACAGGAAGACAATCTAAAAGCTTTGAGAAGCTGAATTTTGAACAGTTGACTTGCGAAAACATTATTTTTTACAAGTAGCGGATAAAAGTTAAAAAAAAATCCCGTTTATAAAACCCACTTCACTCAAGTTGCTGAATGTCTACCCGACCTGGTCCTCCACTAAACTCCGGAATCTACAAGGAAGGAAAACGAAAGAGTGTGTGACAAAAATCTCAGTGGTGTTCGTGTGTGACAGTGACAATTAACATATCAATAGGAAATTCATAACAGAAACTTAATATACAATCATATCAATAACGAAGCAATCAGAACAGTACAAACAGTCGTTTCGTTGGTGCAGTCAACCTTATAACCCCAATCCAAGCCCTTATCGCTCCAGACAGAGAATGACTATGACACAGACGTTACCCTGCCATGGTACAGGGGTGAAACACTACTACCCCCAAGACCTCGGCGACTTTTGCCTCGCGTCAAGGGGAAGTAAGGTACCTAGACGTATTTCGTATTTGGAATTCTCTATTCGTCCGACTCTCTTTGTTAATGTACCATAGTCTTCCTATAATTAGGTATTGGTAGAGGTATTCAAGATTCTTGTTTACCTTGTCTAGAAACATGGCGTGGTGATTTGTTGAGTGACACATCTATTTCATTGGCATAGTAGGGGTGCTTGGATCAACTGCATCTTGGTTCATAGCATGTATCCTTGTTGCCATAGATGACAAGTATGTTGGTTATTTTCAAGTAGTTGGGAGTAGTACGGTAAGAGGCAAGGTTGGGGAACCTTTACATTTTTTTACATTGATTACAAAAGAATTATTTAAGATTCGCTATTATATACCACCATGCAAGTTAGATTAGAATGTCTTTCTTGTTCAAATAGACCTAACATGTTCTTCAAACAATGCAAAAATAAATGACAAGCTCTCCCTAGTGTTACAATGAACCACTACCATTAGGGTTGTGAGAAGGGCACTTGGGAATTTAATTATCGTTGTACTCCAACTTTTCCCAATAACTCACAAAGATTTAAATTTATATAAGTCGGAAGCCTACAATTCCACACAATCAAGATTAATTTAGCGGAAAGTTGACTCAGAATGTCGTTCTCCATGGACACTTAGCATAGGAACAAGCAAATATGACACAGGTTATTCTAAAGTGCGTAAAAGTATACATGTTTATCAAACGGTAAATTTTGAATCAATAACTAGACGCCACAATAACACGCCGTAGCGTGTTCTTACGTTATAGTATATTAGAACGCGAGAACACGCTACGTGTGTTATTGTGACATTTAGTTACAAAGAATACAAGAAGTATATGAAAGTAATTAATACCGTTATTTTTTTTAAAAATGGATTGCATTTTTTCTATTTGAATTAGGGTTTGAGTTAGTGTAAATTGATGAGAAAATAATTTAGAGTCTCATTCTGCATTTTTACCGTATTTTTGTAAGTCTTTGTTAGTATTTTATAGTGTTTCTTGTGCTTTTTTAATGTTTTTCGTGTTTTAGTTGTGTTTTGCAGATTGTCGTGTTTTTAGGTGAAAATCGGAGTAAAAATGATATTTTGGAAATTTTGAGATAAATCTAGAGCTTTGAAAGTTAAGCAAAATGGAAGTGGATTCGGAGTTCGAACGAAAATTTTAGAGTCACTTAAGCGAGACGTGCGAAAAGTAAAACTTACGGAGCAGCCTAGCCATTTTGGCCATAGCTCTCTCAGACAATGTCCGATTGACTTGATTTCAGCGGCCACGCGTAGATAATTCAAAGGGATACAACTTTCATGAGGAAGCATGGCCAAATATCTTCTCTAGAAGCATCCAGAGCATTTTTAAGGACACATGAATCTAGGATGCGTCCAAGAAATTATATTACATATAAAAATTTTCTTTTTCATATAAATTTCTTCTTTTTCATATTATCGAAAATATTACATATAAAAATTTTCTTTTTCAAAATTTTGGAGGACGTCTCACTAAATCTCCTTTCGACTCCGCCCCTGATCATAAAATTATATTTTTAATTAGTTTGTATCTACTTTGTCGATATGTATGTCGTGTATACAGCCTAGATGAATAATACGATCGATATGCATGTAAAGAGTTTCTCCCAAGAATAAGAAACACATGGAATAAGATTTATATATATTTTTTGGTCGACATGTCAAGCTGACTGATTTATGGAGTATATGTTTTCAAAATGAGTATACTATACTAAACTAAAAGTATCTCAACAAATTGATTCGGCATTTTACACATTTGCTTGATGATACACATAACCTACACAAATCAGGTACATACATGTACTTGGCCCCTCAAACCAAACATGAATCATGACGTGCATTTTAAACATAACTCCCATTCGGTATCTTCTATATTACTCTCATTTTTTGAGCTAGATCATTTTACACATAGCTCCCAAATCCTGATGCGTGAAATTTCTATCCTATACAAGTGAAAATTTAATTGATTAGTTCACGTTAGTTTTACTAGTTCAATTAAAATTAAGGTCCCGTCAATTTTAACTAACGGAGTATCAAAATTAAACTTATTAATCAAAAGTTAACCGGGCTAGGTGAGAAATTAATTGTTTAACGCAAGATAGACTACAATCCATTGGCCTACTTATTAGCGACGTTTTGGCACAAACATTTCACTTGGATACTTTATTGGGAAAATTCCTATTAAGTCTTTAATTACAAACTTTATTTATGTAAAGTCATGCACATGATATTTAGGTGTCTTCATTGCTAATTTTTATCCTCTCAACTACTTCAATTAAAATTGAAGTTTCCTTGTTACCCTCTATCTAAAACAGGTGAGAACAAACATTAGTCAAACCATGCATTATAAATTATGAATGAATCCTTTCACTCTTATATCATAGCCCCTAAATTGATGATTATTACGTAACTTGTTGATTTCACTTCATGTTTCCTTATAAAATGTCCACACCATTTCTTGTTTCACCCAAGTTCCTCTTACTCAAGCTTCCACACATTCAAAACTACTAAAACTAGTTTGTTCTATTGATAGACAATGGCAACAACTATAGTGGAGAATTGCATCATGATACTTCTGAGATTCAAAACCGAGACGGTTGTATTAGACATTCATCGACAATATTCTCATTTACAAATTACAGATATGGTTGTTCACAAGTGGTGCGATGTTAATATGGACAATGTGCAATTCAACTATTCCATTGAAAAGAGTTCTAAATGTTGTTTGAGGAACGAAGTTGATCTCAGAAATATGATTCTACTTGCTAACATCTTATATATGTTGGCATACTTAATGTTGATGCATATGATAAAAGAACTTTACCGCGTGCACAACACCATGCATCGTCCCTTAGATATGTCGATGCACACTTCACTGATCTGCCGATGCACAAAGCAAGTTTCGTTCTTTTAAATGCTGGATAAATTTTAGTTTTGTCAAGGTTATGGTGGTATGATCTTCAATTCTTAATTGATGAGGGAAGTTTTTGGTGGTGATTTGTTTATTTAATTGACTTACTAGGCAAGTACTTATGTGCTTGATGGTTCACTGTTTGAATTTAGTCCTTGTGTGCTCTACTACATTGATTGGAATTTCTCTTGGATTATGAGTCCAGGCCTGATGAGTTATTTTGCTGGCTCCCCTTGTCCTCAATAGATTCTTGTCGATTGACCTCTTACTTCGGGGAGAACCCTACCAGCCGTCTACATTTGGGTTTGAGACTAAGTCTGGAATTTGATTCGTTTCAGTTAATGATTACGCCTATAACTCTATTTGATTCGGTTTACAAAGCCGGAACAGGATCGTTATCGAATTGAGCTTGAGTTACACAAGAGATAGGTTGTTGATTACCTATGAATATGATATTGAAGATATAGAAAGGAAAAAAGAAATATTTAAACAAAGAATTTTAGATAAACATCAAAACCAATAGGAGTAAAAATTTACTGTACAAAACTACAACTAGAAATTACTAATAAGAAAAGAAGCATATTTACCTCCCTCCGTAGAGCCCCATCAAGCTCCTCTTCTTCCGAATATGTCATGTCTTTGGTGTATAATTGGGCTAAGCAATTTATATATATTTATAAATATAAATATATATAAATAATAAATATGACACTAACTTGTGTAAATTTTAGTAAAACATATAATATAGATCTGGAATACGCTTCACACGCGTAGCATGTGATGCTATTTCTAGTATATATATAGATAAAAAAAATTCAAAAACTTAATATGTTTTCTCCAATTAAATTCCAAGCCCTAATTCAACCCCCAACAAAATCAATCACAGTAAAAAACAACGATAACCAATCTTTATTCTGCATCTTCTCTAATTGAATTAAAACAGATCAATCTACACTAAAATAAACCCTAATTCAATTTGAAAAAAGGGCAATCAATTATCAGAAACAACGATATTACTTACTTTCATATATTTTATCAATTATTTGCAAGTAGGTGCCATGATAACACGCATAGCGTGTTCTAGTATTCTAGTTATTATTTTATATATATATATATATATATATATATATATATATATATAAGTGGACAACTATTGAAGTTGTACAATTGAGAACTTAATTTAAGTTAAATTCAACCAATTTGTAATGTATATTTAAATTAGACTTTGACTACAAAAAACAATTTGTCTTATTCATTCTAATTCTAAACCCTAACACAACTCCAACAAAATCATTCATGATGGAAAAAAACTCAATTTGTCTTCTCCAATTAAATTCCAAGCCTTAAATCAACCCCAACAGAATCAGTTCATCATTAAAAATACTCAATATGTATTCTCCAATTAAATTCAAAGCCTTAATTCAACCTAACAAAACCAATTCATCATTAAAAAAAAAAATCATAACCAACAGTTCTTCTCTATCTTTGTAAAATCCCAAAAATTTTTGAAGCATCTATTTGAGTTTAAAGTGGAGACGAGAATTTTTGGACTTGGGTTGAGGTGCGGGATGTTATTAGTTAATATATTATTTATCGATAAATCAGGATGGGCTACTGTGGTTTATCTATATTTGGGACGGACGTTGTTTGAAGTAAATCGAATTCGTAAAGCCCAATAAGAAAGGCCCAAGATCAATTTGTGTATTAGGTTTTCCCTTTCCCCTTTTTCGTTCCTGCTGCATCTTCTTCTTCCGCCCACTCCATCATCGTCTTCACAAAACGCCACCATCGCCCACCAATAACCTCTCTGCCTCACGCCTAACCCCTAATCTCCTCCGATCGACCTTGGTAGGATGAGTTCAAGATCGAAATCGATGTATGGTGGAGCTTTGAAGTCACGAAATCAGAAAAAAGAGATCGAATCCGAATTCGCGAAATCATTGGACTGAGTTATGTGTTTTGGACTGTTTCCTGATCGAATTAACTAGAGGAATTGATGGGAATTTCGATCGGGGTTAATCTTTTGCTGTTCTAATCGAGTTTAGAAACTTTCATAAACGCAGGGACTAGTTTGAGAATTTGAAGAAAGTTAAAAGGATTTCCTTTTGAGAATTTGAAGTTGGCAGGGACCCCCGTGTAATAAACCGAGTTTCATTTATTTCAGTTTAGCCCAGACCGGTCAATTACCTATTTTGCCCCTAATCTCTCGCTTAATCTACAGAATCTGCCATTGCTCGCTTATATAAAACTCTCTGCCAGTTTGTTGCCAGCCCAGTTGGTTTGATGACTTGCTGTTAACCTAGTGCCCCCATGTTCGAATCTTGATGGAGACAGGATTTGTTTTCTTTTTATTTCCAGCCTGTTTCGACCCGTTTAAATTACCATTTTGCCCCTGAACGTTGCAGAATTACTATAATGCCCTCCCACCATTTAAACCTATATTTTTCCTAGCTCCAGAAATCATCGTTTTGCCCTTGTAACCTACTTTTCCCTTTTTGACCTATAAAAACCGGAGTAGAGATTTAACGGAGTTTGTAAGTGGTGTTTTGGAGGAATTATGGTTCGAAGTGACTTTGGAGATTTGATGTGCAATCTATTGGCGGATCTTGCGGGTATTTAAGTTTGACTTGGAATTGTATCGACTTTGAGGTAAGGGGAACTCTTGACACTTTTGCTTTATTTTATTGTTATACTATATATATATATTGTTTTAAAGTTTGACAAATAACTTATGGTTATTATATCAAGTAATGGGACTTGATATAATAGTCTATTCGAAAAAGGATCAAGTATGTGTATCCCATAAATTGTTTTCCTTGTGTATGCGATTTGTGAAAGTGTTTTGATAAATCATGGATTATGTGTATGTAAGCTCATCGATATGCCTATGAAGTGTGTGGACCCTTTCGAGGGATTGTCGTGCTTTGGAGTACTCCCTTATGTTATGTCTGTGGATCCCTATTGTGTTAGGGGATATGTTATGTGGAAGTCGGCCTGTGTGCCACCACGGTTTGTGTGGCCGTAGTGTATATTTGATTCGAGCTGAATGTGAATAGTGTATTGTGACATGTGTTCCATGCAAATGATTTTCGACTATGTTTGATATAAAAATGGAGTGTATATGTATGTAAACTTTTGATATGTACTTGATTCGGGTAAAAGTGCCAGGAGCTCACCCTTACACCTTTTTTTTTTAGATATTTAGTAAGTGATTGGACGAAGATACTTTGGAGTTGAGACGGTAGTCAGATGATGTACGTGAAGGCTGTTTAGTAGTTGCTGCGACTCTGAGATTTGTATTGTATAGGATGATTTGTACTGCTACAATCGTTGTAATTGATTGAGGATTTGCAATCGTTGTAATTAGTTTATGGATTTTAGATGCTCTGCTTGTACCACTCTGAGATAATTTATGTATTTGAGGATTAAAGGAAGGCTTCGTCTTGGCGTGAGCCCATCTCACGATAGACGGCCGGTCGCGCCAAAGTTTTGGTTTTGGGGCGTGACAATCTTCTTAATTTAATTAATGTGAAACAGATCAATTCGCATTAATCCAAACCCTAATTCAACTTGAAAAAAGACAATTCATTATCAGAAACAACGAGGGTGTTGATGTTGCCAGAGCAATATACCTCATGCCAGAGCACTTTATGAACTCCTTGTTATACCCTCTTGTGTTAAATGGAAAGCTCTGCACATTCCTTTCCTGTAAGTTGCTAAATGATGGAAGTGCATCTTCCCCAGCATGAATTTCCGAAATCAAATCCTTACCAAATTATTTTTGAATTTTTGTGACAAATCTATAGAACAATGATGGTAGTACCTTATTGCCAGCGGAAAAATTGAATTATTTTTTTTTATCATTGTAGCACAAGAGGGTTGCAATTCTTCAGGTGAGCTTTTATTTTGAGGGATTACAAGTGCATTTCTGTTACTCTGGAGTAATTAATCAATGATGCACATGACATGCCATTCATGACTAAACTAGGAATTATTTAGTCTTTTCTTGCTGGAAGTAAGTTAGATGAAACCCAGTTGCTTTGGTTATGCTGAGAGTTGAGTAGGAAGGAAAAATGCTTATGTTGCTTTGGCTCTTACCCAAAATGCTTTTCAAGAATCAAAATTCAAACGAGAGGGGTAGTGATTGTTAGACAGTTATGCTTCTCTGCCGGAAGTGTCGTTCATTGAATTTATCATTTTAGTGATGAAGGTAATCGACAGTTCGGACGGGTGAAGAGTCAACACCGTTTTTTCAGTCTGATTTTCCCTGCGAATTTGGTGAGGAAGAGGAAAAGTATTTTGGTAGTGATGAGATTTATGATCTATTCCTACAATCTCGTTAAAGATATATTTGGGACATATGTTTGGTTCCAGTAAAGAATGATTAGCAGCTTTCCATTTAACACAAGAGGGCTAATAGGGAGTTCATAAAGTGCTCTGCCATAAGGGATATTGCCAATATCAACAGCCAAACAACGATGGTATATACTTATCTTCATATATTTTTCTATTATTTGTAACTAAATGCCACAATAACACGCGTAGCGTGTTCTCACATTCCAATTACAGTATACATATATATAATGTAGCGCCCCGAATTTTATAAATACGAACTCAGGAAAATATGACTCGCGCTAGTTCGTGAGCTTGTAAATTCGATGAACTTGAATTATGAAAAGTTAAAACGTTACTACACGCTTTGTGCGTCAAAAGAATTGGCATGAAAATCTTGATTCTAAATTGTGAACTAGAAAAATAATGCAGCGGAACTTGAAAATCATAAAAGTTTGAGTACACAGTTTATAAATCATAAAACTAAAATGGTAAAGACGCTCTGGTAAAGATCACTGCTCCGGCACGCTCCACTCCAAAAGCTAGGTTTCAAATACCTAAAATTGATATTTTCACGACTGACTGAGCAAGCTCCATGCACGTGCCATGACCTAAAGTTCTATCTTCATGTCTTTTAAATCTTTTAGTCTTTCTTAATGCAATGCAACTTAAGACTTAACTTGACTCTAAACACTTGAACTTGTTCTTCTTGAAAACTCTTTAACTTGAACTTGAACTTGAAACTTAACTTGAAACATCGTAAAAACATAACACGATCGCGAGCTCACTTGGCATCGTAGGTTCCTATCCTGGCCATGGTGGCTATCTGCCGGCCTCAGGTCACTTTCGTGGCCCTATCCGTTGAATAAATATAAACTGTCGGCCTCAGGACCTTGGTCCCTATCCGTTGAATAAATATAAACTGTCGGCCTCAGGACCTTGGTCCCTATCCGTTGAACATGAACTAATAACTGCACCACAAAATACCAGGATATTTCCCTACGAGCCCCTTTTACTTATCTTGAAATCTTTGTCTTCTTAAAAGCTTATTAACATGAATGCATGTTCATAGACTCAACTCATGAATGCTCTAGTGTGTGCATATACAAAATACAATACATAACATCAGTAAACATGGATTTATAATGCTTGACATCACTGTTCAGCAACTTCTCATATCATAACAATTACAGAAAAATTAGAAGTGGAGTAGTACTACTCAAACTAAGTCACACTGATCATGACAATTAAGGAGATGGAACACATCATACAATGTTAACACACTAAATTACCAAGGAGATTCATGGTCGTCTTGTACTAGTTATAATTAGCATAGTAGATGATAATGACAACTTCAAATAATCAGAATACATGCTAGTAACACAATTTACTGGTATCGGCAATCCGAAGACAACTAAATCATGATTCTATTAATCCGTAATTTCATAACAATGTCCTTAATCATGACTGGTACATAATAATTTCCAGAAAAACGTTTAGGATTGCAATTCACATAGCAATTAATCAAATATCTTAACATGTGAATGATAAAGGAGCTTGCAAAAACCACATAGAATAGCATATATGAGAATCAACAAAATAATTGTGAATGCACCCTTAGGGGAATTTGCCTCAATTTTATATCGTAGCATAAATAACACTCAACCACAGATCATACATAAACATTTATAAACATTTGTGATGCAAGTCCTAGGGGAACTTGCCTTGAGAAATGAACGAGATAGGCAAACATTGAAAATAAGTCGAAAACATAGCTCTCTGTTCGACATCATATTATGGCCGTCTCACACATCATAATGAAGATCCCTCCGGTGAAGGTGTAGGCTGATATGTTACAATTCATCTCTCCAACAATCAGCTCGATCCGACGGTTAACGAACCGGGACTTGAGTTTAGAAGAAGGCTGTGCCTGGCAGAAAATCTGCGCGCAAAAACAAGGTGGTAAAGATTTTCTTTTGAAAATCCCTGAGGTTTTTGGGAGACTAGGGATGGGCTCACAAAAGAATATTTGACTTAACTTTAACTAAAACAAAGACTAACGTGTTACGAACTCCGCTTAACGCTCGGTTCGTTCTAAAACGTTCGTTCTAAAACGTCTAAATTCGAAATACGAATTTTTGGGCTGATTTTCCATAATTAGGATATAGAAAGGCAAGTTTTTTACATTAAACCGGTCGCAGTCAGTTTCTCCAGCTGCCCGGAAAATCTCGGTCACACTAAAAACCCCCAAGTCAGATTCAAACCCAAATCAACCGTAATCACACACAGACAACAGAAAGAAATCAAAATCTCTAAATTTCACCAAAAATTTCCCCAAAGCAGGAGGGAACAGCAAAATCGGAAATGGACTCTCTGACGACCACGAGAGCCGGAGCCTCCATGTCCTCCGGCCGCTCCTCCGTTTGTGGATTTGAGGTTGCCGTGTGGAGTGGTGGTTTGAGATCGGGTGTTCTGGTGGATGCACAAGAAGGTCTGGATTGCCTCTGGTGATATCATCCTCGTCGGTCTCCGAAGGAGAGGAGTAAGAAGAGAAATGGTTTGAATAATCGCAGTGGGTGCTTGTTTGGAGGCATGGTGGATATATGTGGATCTGTGTGCATTGATGAAGGAGCTGTGTGTATTAGGGAGAAGGAAGAAGAGATGTAGAGCAGTGATAATGATCGATTGATTTATTTGCTCAATTGATTGTTTTGCTATTAGTGAAATTGAGCCGATGAGTTATGAATCTGCGATTAGGAGTGAGTGATGTATAATACAATGTTGGTTGTTTTGTTTGTAGAATTTGTGTACTTGTATTGATGTCTGTGGGATTTTGCAACTGTGAGATTTTTGCTGTGTCTGTGGAATTTTTGTATCTGTGAAATTTATCTTGTATATGTAATATTTATTTTATGTATGTAATATATATCGTGTGTGTGTGAGATTTTAAAACTGGTGGATTTATCTTCTGTCTGTTAGTTTTTTTATTTGTAAGATTTATCTTATGTCTTCTGTGAGTTTTTGCATCTGTCTTTGGGTTTTTGCATTTGTGAGATTTATCTTATGTCTGTGAGTTTTTGCATCTGTGAGTTTTATCTGGTGTATGTGAGTTTTTAAAACTGGAAATTTATGTTATGTCCGTGAGTTTTTATAACTGGGGGAATTAATGTTTTGTCTGTGAGTTTTTATAACTGGAGGAATTATTGTTGTGTCTGTGATTTTTTATAACTGGAGAAATTAATGTTGTGTCTGAGAGTTTTTATAACTAGGGGAAAGTTCGGTCTGACCGCTGACTGCGAGAAACTTAAAAAACCGACCTTTCCTATTCCTAATGGAAAGGCAGGCCCTTTCCTAGACTTTTGCTTATATAAGTGGTCAACAATTAGAGTTGTGCAATTGAGTAATTAATTTAAGTTAAATTGGACCGATATGTAATATATATGTAAATTAGATTTTAATTATACAAAACCAATATGTCTTATTCGTTCTAATTCTAAGCCCTAATGCAATCCCCACAAAACCAGTCCATCATTAAAACGAACTTAATTTGTCATCTCCAATTAAATTCAACACCCTAAATCAACCCAACATAATCAATTCATCATTTCAAAAACTCAATATGTATTCTCCAATTAAATTCAAAGCCCTAATTTAATCCAACAAAATCAATTCATCATAAAAACAACAACAACAATGATAAATAATATTTCTTCTCCATCTTCTTTTATTAAATTGAAACAAATCAATTCGCACTAACCAAAACCGTAATTCAACTCGAAAAAAAGATAATTCATTATTATAAACAACGATAATACTTACCTTCATACATTTATTCTATTATTTGTAACTAATTGCCACAATAACGCGCATAGAGTGTTTTCACGTTCTATTTTTTTAACTAAGCACCTTAAGTTGCTAGTGATAAACTTAAAGTTTGTATGTTATTGATTTTATTTTATTGTAAACAGTTTACTCTAAGACTTATTTATAAAATATATCATGTTAAATATTAAAAAATTTAAACGTAGACTTTATCCGTCTCAGATAAATTGTTAGTCAATAAAAGTTTGATTTTAATTTTAAATTAATCTCAAATGGTAACGACACAATTTTCAACTAAACTTTTTTTTAAAAAAAAAACCTCTCTTTTTAAGAGCAATTTTTTTTTTTTTGAATAAGCTAATTATATTACAAGGGCTCAATTACCACTACTTCTTGTCCTCCACCTCAACTACCTTATAACTCCTTGCCTCAACCACCTTATAACTCCTTTCAATAATTGACGCTGGGTTCGAACTCTGGAATGTAATTGAGCTGTCTCTGTTTGCATGAGGAAATGGATTTTTCTTCTTGCATGAAAGACATGTGTCACTTAACATGTGACATATTAATTGTTGCTGATCTTTACTGTTGAGGGGTTAAGCCTCAAACACTAACTAAACTACTACAAGTCCCTATTCTAAGATCCGCCTCCAACTTGATGTCTGATCTAAGAGCTTTGTCCGAGTCGAAACACCTGAAAAGGACTAAGTGGGGGGGGGGGGGGGGGGGGGTTAGATGGGTAACCCAGTTTGCTAGTGTCAAAACGGGAAGAGACTTTATTCAAGAGAGAGAAGAAAGCTCTCAATGTAGCAATTATGAGGGAAGTTACAATATGAGTTGACTTACCTTAATGTATGGGATCTTGTGCTATATTTATAGTTATCATGTACTTATGAAGTGGTTCATAAGATGATGCCAAGTGTATGTTCAGGATTTGGACACCAATGCTCCCTTGGCCCATGGCCCAATAGTATGTGAAAGTCAAATACCATTAGATGGGCCTGAGAGGGTAGATTGGTCCTTTTACCTCTCAGAGTACTATTCTCGCTGTTGGCTCCGTGTGAGACCTTTAGAATGATCCGAGCTCTGTCGAATTGGTCTGTTCCTAGGTAACTTAGTGACGGTCCGAGACACAAGTTGCCTGGAAGTATCTTGGAGGTTCCAATATATACGTTTGGTCTTATTGTTAAGGTGGCATCCGAGTTTATCTCGTCCAGTCCGTTTGGCATCCTAGGACTGACAGTATTTGATATTTGGTGAGACCATGTGGCCTCTTGTCAGGTTCGGAAGTCATTCACCTAGCTAGGTTGGGGTAGCTGATAAAGTGTGTTGACTTGAACATACTGGTTGACCCGGAATGGTTCCCGCAAGGCGGACCATCTAAGGGTCGGACCAGTATTGAATTGGCTGCTAAGCCTTGATACGCTCTAGGACGCGCTATAATGGCGCCCTTAACGGATTGGACATATATCCGTATCAACATATGTCCCCCTAGTTTCCAAGTATCTTAGTAGAAGATACTTGTGGAACTATGAGCAAAAGAACAAGTGTGTTTAGGGGCGTGTCCGAATCGTTAAATGTGAAGGAAAAAATCCCTTTTTTCCGTGCTAAAAAATCCGTATCCGTGTTTCAGAAACTCAATATATCTCTCCCCCCCCCCCCCCCATTTTCTTTCTACATTTCGAGATAGAAAAAATCCCGGACTATAGAAGGAAAAGGTATTTGTATCTGAGATATATAGAGATCCGAGTACGGTATTATTATCAAAAGAAGTCTCCTGTGGAAGAGTGTGTAGGAAGCAATCCGTTGGGCTGGATTTGTGAAATGGGTTACTTGGGCTGATGAATAGTGATCCAAGAGGCCCAATAAGTCGTCCGTCCGACCCATAAGTGAGGATCCCGAGATAGTGGAGAATTTCCGAATTAAATTTAATGGGGCGTGATGTAATTTCGCCAAATGTGAACTAATACGACCGTTGGATTGAAATGATCAACGACTGAGATTAAAAGCTAAGTGATGCGACGCTTCGTCTTCCCCAACTGTCCCTCTATAAATAGTTTGCCAGATCTGTCATTTTCACACTTTAGCCAAATCGAATCCAGAGCAATCCGAGCAAATAACAAGCTTCCGAGCAATCAAAGTTTCCAGTGAGCAATCAGATCTCCGTGCAAGTCGGTTTCGAAGAGCAAGCAAGGCTTCGTCGTCCGTCAATCTTCTTCAAGCTGCTTTATCAAGTAAGTAAATCTGGCTTTATCTGAATTCTGACTGATTGCTCTTCTTTCTTGGATGCATGTATGCTTTGTTGAATTTCCAATCTCGTATGCTGTATAGATAGGATCTCGTAGAATAACTGTTGGGGTGTTTTTGGCCAGATAACATGCCGTATGTTGAATTTTGGTGAAACAAGTATTGCATGCTTTCTGTAGTTTAATTATGGTGCCAATTTGTAGACATGACTTGTAGATTGGCCCTGTGAATGTGCCATGTATGGTAGATTATAGCGCCAGTAGGTTTGTTGAAATCCTCGTTGCATTGCCTCGTGTGGTAGATAACAGTGCCAATAGGCACATAGAATTCCCTTGTGGCACGGCCTTGTGTGACAAGTCAGGGGCCAGTAGGTAGGTAGAAATGACCCATAGGAATGCCCAATAGAGTAGAATTTCTCTGGACAATTGGACCTAATAAAATACGTAAACGAACTCTCGGACGACCACAATTTCATCTTTCTGATCCGTTTCCTTGTGCCCTAGGATGTCCAAGAGCGATAGTCAAAACCAACATGAAGTTCAAGACTATGATGATGGAGTGAACTAGAGATCTGAGTCCGCTACTGTGAGCCCGTCCGTATCTGATCATCTAGAGTTGCAGATTCCGCAAAACAGGGTGCTTGCGGAGAATGTGGTAATTGAGCAGGTGATCCCGGAAGCTCACAATGCGGATGTTGTGGAACTCATCTCTTCTGCGGACTTAGATGCTGGGAACGGGGTCCGTAGTACTGTGAATTCTTGGATTGAAGCGGTGGTGGGCCGATCAGATGTTGCAAGGACCAGCTCACTAGTCCAATCTCGGACCATAGGCGATAAAGGTGTGTCCCAAGGAAGTGCGGAGAGGAATAGGCCTCGGACAGAACGGCGAGATGACACTGGGCGAGATGCGGATGATCTCGAGATGTTCGAGGTCGGAGAAGAGGACAGGGTTGTGATGGAAACTGTCCCGTCTAATGCGGGTACTTCCGGGAGAGAGGAAGATGGAGAAGAGGAAGAGGACGAGGATGGAGAGGAGGAAAACGAAGAAGAGGCCTCGCAGGCTTCCCGTCCGCGAGGGCATTCTGGTTGGACAGGTCGTCAACTCGTCCTTCATCCGGATGTCATTGCTCCGCCTGTGCAAGCCAATCCTCCACTAGTTGAAGGTCGCGGAGCTAATGCAACAAGGATTAAATTCCCTCGTCCTGCATCCGCTGTCGTTATTGCGGATCCTTATGGCGAACTTAACAAGGACGGCCTGCTTCCCACTTTTTCCTGCGGATGGAAGCTGCCCATCGCATCCACCTTGAAGGACATCCTGAATTACATCGGGATTGGTCCGAGTCAAGTGATCCCAAAGTCTTTGGGAAATCTCATTTGCTTTGCTGTCTTCTGTAAGCAGAAGAAGCAAACTGTAAATTTTGAACGACGTGCTGATGCGGGATGCTATTACGTCAGACAGGAAGAGGAATTCTATCTTGGACCTCTCGCCTGCTGTGAAGAGACAGTTATTCTCTGCGATCTTGCCTTTGTCCGACCAAGCTGCTCTGGACGCGGAGTATGAAAGGTGTCGAGGTCTGCCCGAGATTGAGAGGGTTGGAGAGATCCACAGTTTGCATCAAAGGGTAAGTCTCTTCCGTGTAACTTTACTTCATATCAATATTTGAATGGATAAATTGCTGACTTTTTATTGTCTGGACTTTATTGTAGCTCGGATGCATGATAAGGGCCTTACAATGGAAGGCTGGTGAACGGGACACCATAGAGGAGGACTTGCACAAAGCATTGGCCGGTAGAGCGGAAGAGGAGGACAAGGTGAAACAGTTGGATGATAAGGTGAGAAAAAGGGATAGGGGGTGATTGTCAAGTTGAAGGCGGACCTGGATTGGCTGGACCATTTCACCGCACAGGCCTTCAAGCTGTTCTTGGAATCTAAGGATTTCCTACTTGAGGATCTCCACTTTGCTCAGATTTAAGCTGTGAAGGACTTCATGCGGTCCGACTCCTTCAAGTACTTCCTGGATGATAAAGCTGATGCTCTCCGTCTGGAGGGGTTTACGTCCGCCATAGGCCAGTTGCATGATAAGAAACTGGTGCCTGAGAAGTACAACTGGAAGGTGGAAGGACTGAATCCTTCCGCGAATGATAATGGCGTGGTAATCCCCGTGGAGGAGGTAGCAGACGAGCAATTGGCCTCATGTGAATTCTCGGAATGTGTCACCGAGGAGGGTGATATTGAGATTAACAATGGCGGACCTTTTCTTCCTGACTTCGTTCCGAAGGCTTTGGAGAAAGTGTGTTTCGTGCCTTTCAAGGATCACGAAAACTTCTTGAAGAATTGGTATCGTATGCCCTCTCGGATCAAAGGCTATGACGCGGACTATGATATGTTCGAAAGTGTGAAGGCGTCCTTTGCTGCCAGGGATGAGTCCCGTGCAAATCCTTCAACTGTTGATCCTCCTCCTGTCAACCCCTCTGGGACCAATGATGCAGGTCCGAGCCAGCCTCCTCCCCATTAAGAAGTCCGGGGTATGCCCCGTAGAAATTCTGTAATCAAATGAATTCTTATCTTTTGATGGCACGGATGCCAAGTACACTAATTTTTTCCTCGGCTTGTAATAGTATTCTATGTACAATATCATTCTGTTTAGTATGACAATGCCTTATTTTCCGTACTTCCTTGATCCGTCATAATATGCGTAGTTTTAGTAGATTGCATAAATATACAACTCTTGCAAACTCGGATCACTTTGAGCAACTTCTGATTTAAGACGACAAATCATCATCTTGCTGATTTAAGACGACAAATCATCAACTTGCTGGTTTTCAGACTACTCGATAGGCTTAACCCTCGGATGTTTCCGCAAATGAAGTTTGCCGGACTGGTCGATGAGTGAATGCTCGGACACTTTTATAGATAGTTATAAAAAGTTAAAAACATGGGCTCAATATGACCAGATGTGGTAAGCCCAAATGATCCAACACTGCTTGGCCCAGACGGACGGCCCAAGCCCATCGTCGACGTCAATCTTCTTACGTGGCGGACGCTGATTGGTTCATCCTATCTATAAATACCCGAGTTCTCAACTGCATTGATCGTACAATTCTGATTCTAATCTTCTTTCTTTTGAAAATTTCTTTCTTCTTTCTCAGGCTCGGATTCATCTGGCCCTTTTTTTTTAAATAGGCAGGTTGAGCCTAGTGGTCTCAATTGGAAGATGGCTTTCTTGACCAGTCTCCCCCCCCCCCCCAGACTCCCGTCCACTCTCAAATCGGGTACATATTGTCTTGAGTTTGAGAGTGGCGTGGGTCTAGAGGGATGGGTTGCTCAAGATCTGTTGTTAGGAAACATAGATCTTGGAAGATGTTCCGATCTGAGTAGTAAACCGACGGACGATCCCATCGATCGTACACGCAATCCACCCTGTAGGAGCTTGTCCTGTCCGAGGAGCTGCTGGCGGGTGGGTCATAATACGATCAATGTGTCAGATCCATGTTTGGATTCGAACGAATGGATGTTTTGAAGAATCTTAATGTCCGGAGACTGATCCTTGATTCTTCCGTATTACAGGTACATCCAACTACTCGTTGTTTATGGAAGGATCGATGTTATTGGAGTGCTGAGGGTTCCTTTGGTTGAAAGATCCCCTAGTGAAGTATGGCATATCTCGGAGAATGTGACAGATTTTTCCGTTGTATTGTAGATGTTGTGTGGATCCGAATAGATATATTGGATCGTAACATGTACAAAGGGGATTATATGCACTTTTGTTTATTGTACAAATAGAATTGTTGTTAGAGTCTCTTTGCCATGTAAATAATCAAATTCTGGTCTGAATCGAAAGATGGAAGTTTTATTAATTTGCCGTAAATTCAATTACAACTTGTGGGCTGCGTGGCCAATGACAAAACAGTAACAAAAATATAACTGATGGAGTTCCGTGCAACAAACCCTAAGCATAAAACTTTTGAAGGTTCTTAGCATTCCAGGTACGCTTAAGTGGACGTCCATGCCCATCCTCTAGTTCATAACTTCCGTTCACTCTAGCTCCAATGATCTTGTAAGGTCCTTCCCAGTTGGGTTTGAGTTTCCCAACATTGCTCAAAATATCAGCTATGCGGAGCACCAGATCTCCGACCTGTAAATCTTTAGCTTGAACATTCTTGTTATAGGCCCGGGCTGCAGTTGCTTGATATCTATGGATATTAGCCAATGCCTCGGTCCTCTTCTGATCTAGCATGACTAGGTCATAGATCCGAGCTTCCTGATTGGCAGAATCATAAAACTCTTGGATCCTCATTGTTTCGACTGCAATCTCTTCTGGTATGACTGCTTCTGTGCCATAAACCAGAGCATAAGGAGTCTCTCTAGTTACAGTCCGTGTTATATGAAGATGTTTATACTTCTTTTCACATACGGAAATATGAGATTCAGACGAGCCCAAACTACACCATCTAGGTCATCCGCCCAACTATCCTGAGAAATCCTCAGTCGCTTCTCCAGAATCTTGACAATTGTTTTGTTCGTGGACTCAGCCTGTCCGTTAGCCTGTGGATGTCCGACAGAAGTGAAACGTTGCTCAATTTTGAAGGAAGTTAACCAGTCCTTAAGTCTGTTACCAGAGAACTAAGCACCATTGTCCGAGACAAGGATTCTTGGTAAGCCAAAGCGACATATAATGCTTTTCCAAATGAAGGTTCGTACTCGACTTTCCGTGATAGTGGCTATGGCTTCTGTTTCTACCCACTTAGTGAAATATTCCACAGCTACAATCAAGAATTTCTTCTGTTGAGTTCCTCTTGGGAATGGTCCGACAATATCAATTCCCCATTGGTCAAAGCTATGACTGACGGAGTCATTGGGTGTGTCAGACGATGAGGAATGTTAGCATAGTATTGGCAATCAGAACAACTCCGAGCAAATCCTGCTGCATCTTTATCAATGGTGGGCCAATAGTACCCTTGTCGGATGATCTTTTGAGCAAGAGTCCGACCTCCTGAATGACTTCCACAACTTCCACTGTGGATCTCTTCTAGCACTGTTCTTGCTTCCTGCGGATCCAAACATCTCATATGTGTTCCTGTGAAGGATTTCTTGTACAAATCCTCTCCAAGTATGAAATACATGTTTGCTCGGCACTGCACACTCCTTGATTCTTTCGGATCGGTAGGTAAGATCCATCTTTGAGGTAGTTATAGACGTTGGTCAACCAGTTTCTTCCTGTTCCAATTAATGACCATAATGGTTGGAGTAGGGTTCATGACGGATGAGTTCCTAAATGTGAGTAGAATAACCCTCCTAGTGTCTAAAGCAGCTGTTGCGGACGCATATTTTGCCAAAGTGTCCGCTCTTTCATTCCATTCCCTATCAAATTTTTCCAGGGTAAACTCCTCAAAGAGACTCACTTCTTGCTTCAGTAGCTCAAGATACTTGATCATTGATGGGCCCTTTATGGCGAAAGCACCCGAGAATTGCGCTTCAACTAACTGTGAGTCCGAGTAGGCTTGGAGTTTCCGAACTTGTAGAGACTTGGCTATACGTAGTCCGACCAACAATGCTTCATATTCAGCTTCATTGTTTGTAACCTTGAAGTCCAAAGAGATCGCATAGTCAAGTTCCGCTCCATCAGGACTTTTAAGGTAGATTCTGATGCCTCCCACTCTTTCGGTGGATTAACCATCTACTTCCAATGTCCAAACATCGGTGGGCTGTTCCTTAGCTTTGGGATCTTTTATGGGTTCCTGAACTTTTAACCTTTGTTCCTCCTCTTTTTGAGTATCCTGGTCGGAGTCATCAGTTTTTGATTCGTTTGAGATATTATCAAGGAGGAACATGTGGTTGACCCGAGTTTCCTCCCATGATGGATTCCGAGATTGATTGATGAATTGAGCATCTTTAAAGTTATCCAGGTTGATCTTCGGCGGAACTGACTTATGTTTTATCTGCTTGGTAATAAAGCACTCAAATGCCTGCTTATCGGAGACTTTCCCTGACTCTGCTTCTGGGTACTCCGCCAAGAAGTCAGCAATAACTTGAGCTTTCTTGGCTGTCGGAGCCTGATAGCTAATGTCGTATTCGCTCAACTCAATTGCCCACTTAGAGAGTCGTCCTGATTGATCGGGATTTCCAAGGACATGTTTCAAAGGTTCTGTTGTTAGTACCACTATTTTGTGAGACTTGAAATAGGGTTTCAACCGTCTTGTGGTGTAAATCAAAGCATATGCAATCTTTTTAATCTTTACGTATCTTGTTTATGCCCCAGCAAGGGCTTTACTAAGATAGTAAACTGGCATATGATCATTAGCCTGGATCCGTACCAACACGGAACTCATTGCCTCTTCCGTAACTGCTAGGTAGAGGTAGAGTGGTTCTCCTTCAACGGGCTTGGAGAGCAGTGGAGGGGAATGGAGGTATTTCTTCAAGTTTTCAAAAGCCTGGGAACATTCCACCGTCCACTCAAAGTTCTCTCCCTTCCGGAGGATTTTGAAGAATGGAAGATTCTTCTCCGCAGATCGTGAAATGAAGTGACTTAAGGACATAAGACGTCCGATAAGCTGTTGTACCCCGTTGATATTCTTTGGTTGGGGAAGATCTAGGATGGCTTTTATCTTCTCGGGATTAGCACTTATCCCCCTTTCCGTGACCATGTAACTTAGGAACTTCCCGCCTTTTACTCCGAAGGTGCACTTTTCCGGATTGAGCTTCATTCCGTACTTCCTAAGGATAGCAAAGCATTTGTTCAAGTGCTCTATATGTTGTTCCTCAGTTTTGCTTTTAACAAGCATGTCATCCACGTACACCTCCATGGTTTTGCCAATTTCCTCTTTGAACATTTGATTTACCAGCCGTTGGTAAGTAGCTCCTGCGTTTTTCAGTCCGAAGGGCATCACTTTAAAGCAATATACCCCTCCCGCAACAAAGAAAGCTGTTTTCTTAATATCTTCCTTGGCCATCCGAATCTGGTAAAAGCCTTGATACGCGTCCATAAAACTCAGTAACACACATTCGACTGTGGAATCAACCAATTGGTCAATCCGTGGCAACGGGTATGGATCCTTTGGGCAAAACTTATTCAGCCTTATGAAATCATTGCACATCCGCCATTTACCCGGTGAATTCTCAACTAGGGCAACGTTGCAAACCCAATCGGAATAACGGACTTCTTCAATGTGTCCGGCCTTCATGAGCCGGTCAACTTCCGCGGCTATGATGGCATCCTCAATTGGACCAAAATCTCTTCTTTTCTGGCGGATATACTTAATCGATGGGTCCATGTTCAGATGGTGAACAGCGACCCTCGAATTTATCCCCTTGAGATCGTCAGTGCTCCAAGCGAAGACATCTCTATTGTATCGGAGACAAGCGATGAGCTTCATCTCCACTTCTGTATTCATCTCTGTTCCAATTCTAGTCTTCTTGTCGGGGCTTCCAGCGACAAGTTCAACATCCTTGAGAGTTTCATGAGGTTCGATCCGTGCGGTTTTGGGAAACTTGTCCTTTTGACTACCTATTCCAATGTTGGGATTCTCCTTTTTCGGAGGGAGAACAACCTGCGGATCGGAAGTTAAAGAGACTGCTAATACAGGAGCGGATGCTCTCCTAGTAGACATGATGTAAAACTCCCATGCTTCTCGGATGTTTCCTACTTCTTCTCCAAATCCATAGGGAGTTGGAAACTTCATTCTGTTATGGAGGGTAGAAGATATAGCTCGGAACTGATTGAGCCCCGGACGACCAAAGATGGCATTATAATCGAAGGTTCGATTTACCACTACGAAACGAACTAGTTGTGTCACTCTCGCAGCATGTGTACCCAACAATACATGAAGCATGATGCTTCCTAAAGGAAGGACAATACCTCCTCCGAACCCTAATATGGAGGTATTAACTCTCTCATATTGAATTCTTCTCAAATTCATCTGATTGATTGTTCTTTCGGCAATGATGTTCGAGGAACTCCCTGTGTCTACCAGGATCTTGCTTACTCGATAGGTTGCTATGCTTAAGGAAACCACAAGTGGAACATCCGGATCATCCATGTCCTCGCCTCCTGCCGTAGGAGGAGGAATCTCACTGTCATCAAAGGAGATAGGGTTGATTCCACGGATCACCGAAGCAGCGTAGGATCTATCATTGTTCCGCAGATTCTGAGCCGTTCATTCCCTTGCGTTCCTGCTATCACCACCAGACGGACCTCCTACTATGGTGTTGATCACTCCACTATATGGACGGTTCTCCATTTCAATATCATCATCATACTCGTACTGGTGATGATCTGTCCGAGACGAATGATTGGTTGGCGGAGGGGGCAATGATAACGGACGTGGTTGCGGCTCCGCTGTTCTGTCTTCCCTTCTCCGTTCCGTCATATCATTCCTAGAAGGTTCGTCCGTATAGACGTGCTCCTTCAACTTTCCTTCTCTTATTAAATGCTCAATCTCGGTTTTCAGTTGACTGCAATCGTCCGTCTCATGACCACGGCTCTTATGAAACTTGCAATACCCTTTTGCATTCTTGTTCTTCCGATTATTGTAAGATGGCTTTGGCCATTGAACATCCAATATTTTCTCAATAATGGTGGCCAAGATGTCGGATATCGGTCTATTGAGACGGGTATAATTCGCATACCTTCTTGGCGGACTCCTTTCCCTGTTGAAACCTTTATCCTTGTATTCCTTCTTCGGATCGAACTTTCCGTGGCATTTCTGTTGCTTCATTGGCTCTTTTCCTTTCTTGTATCCAGCTCTCACTGTAACATTCCTTCGATACTCCTCTCCGTACATTACCTGTTCACAAATATCATCCAAATGCTTTTCACTCCTCACTTCCTGGCTAGAGAGTTTCCTTCGGAGTTCTCCGTCGTAAGTATTAGCATACAGGTAACGGACCCGGTCCTTAATACTGTGAGACTCAACTCGGAGGACCTCCGCATTGAAGCGATCTAGGAAAGTCCTAAGATCCTCTTGTTCTTTTTGTAGAACTTTCGCCAGGTGCTCCACAGTCCGTTTCTTTCTTTTCGACTTTCCAAATCTTCTCAGGAACTTGGAAGAGAGGTCCGCATAGGATTTCACTGACTTGTTTGGCAATGCAGTGTACCAATCCATGGCTATTCCTAAGAGAGTGGATGAGAAAGTGAGAGCTTTTGTGTTATCACTCATCCCTTTGGAATCCATCTTGTTGTTGTACCTTGTCAAGTGGCCCACAGGACAAGTATCTCCGTAGTAGTACTCCAAGTTCGGAATCACTTGATCTGAGTTCTTGTTTCTTTCCTTTTCTTTCATGATATCATCACATAAAGGATTTGGTGCACTAGTAGTTAACTTCTCATGATCTTTCACCAAACGTCCGAGATTGAGACTTTGAGCTTCCAAGGCCCTTTGTTGAGCATAGATTTCTTCCGCATTCATCATCTCTCCCGTCCTTGGATGAACTGCTACATCCGCTGGGAGTTCATCCACGTGGACTCATAGGAATGGTTTCTGCTACATGATCTCTGGCCCGCGGAGGTATTTGTTGCGGAGCTCTAGGTTGCCTGTTTCCGTCTTCCTGACGTGTTCTCTGTTCGTTCAGACTTCCTTCACGTTGAGCCTGGGAAGCAGAGGCTCTTCTGTCTAGGAGATTCTGCAAGTCCTCCTATGGTAGCTGATTCCCCAATCTCTGCTGGATCGGACGTTGTTCGTTCCTTGATAGAGCGGGCTCAGCTTGCCCCGGATTAGCCACTGGCGGAGTGACTTGTTGGGGTTGGACATTGTTAGACCCAAGACAACCTTGGATTATTCTAAGCAGTCTACCAAATTGATTCTTGTTTAATCCAAAATCACTAGTACGGACTATACGACCATCAGGCATTGTAAAATGCTGACCTGGAGGAGGACCTTGTGTTCCTGCCGGAGGAACTTGCGCGGCCTCTTCTCCGTGATTCTCGGGTACATCATTCTCAGGAACATTACGGACTGTCCTAGACGGAACGTCTCTTCCTTCATCGGAGGATAGGCTTGCTGTGTGGCCATCGCTAGGGTATCTCCTTCCCTCAGTGTTCCTTCCCGCTGCAGTGGCCTTCCGTCCTCTGTTGGGTGGACGTCCGCGGGGACGGGGAGGTGGAGTTCCGATGCCAGCAGTACTGGACCGTGCTGTCCTTCTCGTTCTTGCCATCAACTCAATTGAAACACGGAACCTTTTGTAAGGATTCCCACAGACGGCGCCAAATGTTGAGGGGTTAAGCCTCAAATACTAACTAAACTACTACAAGTATCTATTCTAAGATCCGCCTCCAACTTGATGTCTGACCTAAGAGCTTTGTCCGAGTCGAAACACCTGAAAAGGACTGGGGGGGGGGGGGGGGTTAGATGGGTAACCCGGATTGCTAGTGTCAAACCGGAAAGAGACTCTACTCAAGAGATAGAAGAAAGCTCTCAATGTAGCAATTATGAGGGAAGTTATAATATGAGTTGACTTACCTTAATGTATGGGATCTTGTGCTATATTTATAGTTATCATGTACTTATGAAGTGGTTCATAAGATGATGCCAAGTGTATGTTCAGGATTTGGACACCAATGCTCCCTTGGCCCATGGCCCAATAGTATGTGAAAGTCCAATACCATTAGATGGGCCTGAGAGGGTAGATTGGTCCTTTTACCTCTCAGAGTACTATTCTCGCTGCTGGGTCCGTGTGAGACCTTTAGAATGATCCGAGCTCTGTCGAATTGGTCTGTTCCTAGGTAACTCAGTGACGGTCCGAGACACAAGTTGCCCGGAAGTATCTTGGTGGTCTTATTGTTAAGGTGGCGTCCGAGTTTATCTTGTCCGGTCCGTTTGGCATCCTAGGACTGACAGTGTTTGATATTTGGTGAGACCATGTGGCCTCTTGTCAGGTTCGGAAGTCATGCACCTAGCTAGGTCGGACTAGCTGATAAAGTGTGTTGACTTGAACATACTGGTTGACTCGGAATGGTTCCCGCAAGGCGGACCATTTAAGGGTCGGACCAGTATTGAATTGGTTGCTAAGCCTTGATGCGCTCTAGGACGCGCTATAATGGCACCCTTAATGGATTGGACATATATCCGTATCAACATTTATAAATAATGATAATTAATCAAGAATGAGTTTGATGGTAATCAACCTTAGAATGAAACACTATATATGAGTTCTCTTATATTGACTTTGGCTATCCATATATTATGTAAAGCACAAGGTTTAAACCTCACCAGATTTATTCAGCATACGTGGAATTTCGTAGAATTAGTTGTATTTTAGCCATTATATATATCACTGATATTTTTGGTATGTTGACTACCTGCATAGTTTTTATTAAATCTCATATAATTTTATATACAAAAGTCTGAAAATTAATTTGAACATATATTTGAATTCGACGTGGCAAGACGAATCCATAGACACCAATCTTGAATACTATTATTAATTATATTATCATTTTATACATTAAATAAAATATAAATTTATTAAATAAGATACAATAAATAATGAAAATTTAAAAATAGAGTATTTATTAAATTAATTCAATCCTACGTCAAATTTTCTGAAATTAGTTACATTTTCAACCAGTATATCTTTCACTGTTTATCCTTAAATATGTTCATATATAATTTTTATTAAGTCTAATATATATTTATCTACAAAACTCCGGAAAATATTTTGAACATATATTTAAATTCACCATGACAAGACGAATCCATAGACACCAATCTAGATTATTATTATTAATTAGATAAATCATTTTATTCACTAAAATAAAATATAAACTGATTAAATAACATAAAATGAAATAATAAAATTTTAAAAATATATTTGTTCGAGATTTTGAGTGGCAACATATTGTAATTGAAAGGGATTATTCTTTAGTGATTAAATATCTTAAATCGACAAATTTTAGCTTTGCACCTCTGTTTCACTTTTCAAATAAATTCAGGTATTTGATGGAGAATTTTATTCTATGAAGTTTTGCCAGGTTAAACGTAAATCTAACGTTTTAGCACATAGATTATCAGTTGGGTGTTCTTATGATGATGTTGGTTTGGTAGATTTGCATTTCGATTAATTTATTTTATCTTTCCGTTTCTATTTATTATTAAACGTAAAATTTTATGGAATTAGTTGCATTTTCAACCAGTATATCTTTCACTAATAATTTTTTTTTTGTATATTGGCTGCATTATATAGTTTTTATTAAATCTCATATAAATTTATATAAAAACCTCGAAAAATTTGTCGTGCCAAGACGAATTCATCTAAAACTTTTCGACCTTATGACTCACATGTTTTTATAAAGTCTGCTGATACTGCCAGAGCAGTATTTATGTTGCCAAAGCACTTGATTTAATTTATCAATTATTATTTTATTAATTTTGTTAATTATTGAATAAAACATTTGGAAAAGGCAAGTGTATCTTCAGTAACGTGATGAGAGGAAAGATCCCTTCTATATGGGTTTTATCAAACTCATCAACACTCACATTTTCTTCCAAATCAATGACTAACAATCGTATTTTTGCTCTCCCATGACAGAACATGGTTGTGGTTGTAGGTGTATACAGTAAGAGAAGAAATCCACCTTGAATTTACCAAATTGGATCAATCTCTACACGACTACACTCTGTTCTGATAAAGATTTTCATTGAACAGGAAATCAGCCGACTGTATTCCTGCGCTCCTCTTTTCGTTTGTTAATATAGATATGGTAGCTCTAGAATCTAGATCTTCTATTAGGAATGGATGAAGCTTCATGGCAGAAATAATAGAAACTAAAAATATCTTCTAAGAACCCTGCAATTAATCAACCCTTAAGTCAAAGTCACGGTAACCAAAACCAAATCCCCTTTTAGGAAACTCAGATGAACCATAATAAATTATCTTTTCTTGGTCTTCCCCTTTAGGTCCCTACCGACAACCGATGGAAACAAAATTGCTAGATCCTCGATGGTATGTATATTTTGTTGGTAAGGGAATCTTACCATAGTTAGTAGTTGACTTAGAGGGAAAGATGAAATGGGGATAAAATTTGAGATTCTTTTCTCTAATTACGTCGTAGAACTTACATTTTAATTTTTCAGAATTTTTATTCAGCGATTAACACACTTAATTAAACAATAATTAGGAAATTAAATTTAAGTGCTTTTTTTTTGAAAAGTTAAATGATTTCATATCATCAGCAAACTCACAAAACATCAGGGTTATCACAGGGAAGTACAGAGAAGCCAGAACTATTGGAGAGTAAGCTACTAGCTAAAAGATGAGCTAAATTGTTCCCACAGTGTTTGGTAAAAGAAAACTCAACAGAATGGAAAAAAACAAGCAAGAGTCTGGCAGCATCAATGGCCTTTCATAAAGTCGGCTAACAACAATATTATCTACTATAATTGTGTACTTAAATGCAACTCTACGCATATTCTTCTTGAGTTGTTGTTTTTTTTATTTGAAATGGATCAAGATAAATTTGATGTTTCTATTTTTTGACAATAGGCTCCATCAGATGGGGTTGGAGTGGTTGTAAAATATTATTTGACTTGGATACGAGAGAAATACCCTTTATTTGTGATTCTTAATAGGCAGTGGTTGATGCGGAAAAATGCCGAGTCAAAGTTTACACTGCACGACTTGGATAAGGAAGACTAACCTTGAGCACGTGTTTGTTCTCCACCATCGCGTAAATTAGCTGAGTTAGTGTTATCATTGACAAAATGTGACTAAAGTACCTTGCGACTTAGTAGTAAATAAAATACAGATGAGTAAGTTGATGATGTATACGAGCTTTGATTATAATTTAAATGTTTATAGAGATCTCTAAGGTTTAACTTATATTCCGGTTTTATGCTCATTGTTCAATGAAGCTTAATTATATTTTATACCTTCAGTTTGTATAGTTTACTGTTGAATATGAATTTTCTTAATGGGCATGAATCCAGTTAGGAGGACATTTGGCTCTATGCTTGATATAGTCCCTTCAACTAATCTTCTAAGAATATTCTATGAATCGTGTACTAGACGTGTTTTTTTCAGTTCAAGAAGATAGAATAGACAAACGTGAGCTAATTGGGGGTGTGTTGATCTTTACATGTCTATCAACAATATTTTACATGTGAAGACTTTCAATTTTCTTTTCTTTATGTATAAGATTCAATCAGTAGGATGAAGTATAAGGATTCTCTTCTCTACGGTCTCTGGCTGGAAGGACTAGTTCTATCCAACCCGAATTCAATTCTGTTCGAAAATGATGTCAGGTTCGGTCTGGCATATACTTGAACCCGTTCCATACTTTTGCTATAAGGACCCGACCGCAACATTTAATGATTAAGTTGGTAAAAACTACATTTTGTGTGTGTGTGTGTGTGTGTGTGGGGGGGGGGGGGGGGTTGCATATACTCTCTAGGCGGGGAAACTCTATTCTATCTTCTTTCTACTTTCTTCATCCATAACGGGCCCGGGGAGGGGGTTGTGGAAAAAAACAACTGTACCATGTGAAATTATGTTTGTAAAACAACAATTTTTGTGTTATTGGTGGGGTGATGCATACCACTGCGGGGTTGTTGGGAACCTGTAGGTTGGAAAAACAACCGTAACATATGAAATTATGTTTGTATATATATATATATTTTTTTTTTGTGTGGTGGGATGGACCACATACTACCGCGGGGTTGTTGGGAACAATCCTATTAATTGTGTTGTATACTTTTGTATTTTATTTTGGTTCCGTTAGAGAGATAAATTTTTTCTTTTAAAACATGTACATGTTACTAATTAACATGTCGTCTACGGTATTACCCTATTTTTACATTTTTTATAGTTAACATAAATAAACACTCAATGATATAATATTGGATAAAGAAGGACTACCGACCGATACCACATTGTTCACACAAATTTGACTACCTTATATTCACGATTAATTTATTTTATCATCTCCTTTCTATTTGTTGTTAAAAGTAAACTATAGTATGTTTACTAAATTGGGTTGGTGACATTGATAATATAGTTGATATTTTATAAAATTATTTAACAAATTAATTTATTGATAAATATCTGTAATATCTGATGAAAATAAATCACTAGTTAGCTCGTCACTTGAGCTACCAGCTACATAACAAATTAGAAAGTCCAAGAAGGTAGAGAAACAGAACAGGGGAATGGCAGAACATAGTACATCGGTGGAGACAAGCTCGATGGCGGCGGAAGGGCAGCCAGTGGGGATCGGTAAGAAGAAGATGATGATTTTGGTGCCAGTGGATGACAGTGATGGCAGTTTCAATGCTTTGAGGTGGGCTCTGGATCACTTGTTTAGGGAATCCCCTGTTTCAGCTGATCCTGATCTGGAACAGGACCCCAACACGATTACTCTGCTCAACGTTCAGCCTATTTTCCAGCCTTTGATTTACCCACCTGGGCCAGGTTTAAGTAAGACTCCACTCAACAATTTGCTTTTCAGTTTTATCTTTAATGTGAGAGTTTATGACTAGGCTTAGTTTGGTGATGAAATTTGGGTATTACACAGTGGCTTATGCTACTCCTCAAATGATTGAGTCTGTGAAGAAAGCTCAGAGGGATTGTGCTGCTGCTATTCTCTCTCGTGCACTGCATATCTGCAAAGAAGAGAAGGTAAACAAGGGTTTTTTTTTTTTTGTGTGTTAATTTATTCTCTTTTGACATGATTTTTGTGGGGTATTGAATTTTGAAAAATATTCAAAGCTTGAGCTTTTAGATGAGTGGAAAAATAATTAACATTGCGTAGTTTAGGTTAACATAAAAAAGATTTTACCTGCTACTAGAGTAGGTATGAATGTTTGAAAGAATATGGAGTGAAAACCAGAAGGAAAGCCTCAAAGGGATCTTTATTTCATCTAAAAAGGCGAACTCCGTGCAGGAAATTATATGGAAAGAAAATTGTGCACTAGATTAGGTGATTCTGATGATTGACTATGAGATGGGAAGTGCAAAGTTCTAGTCCAGGACATAGTTTGTGGATTAGTGATTGTCTTATACTCCAGTGGGCAAGTTTATGTGTTAATCAGAAAACTATGATGCGTTATACGTACTTGTTAAATTGATGTCAAAACCCGAGTCGTAGTTGATAGATAATCTCAATGAGCATAACTTCAGAGAATTCATCAATCCTTGGTTTAGTCCACTGCCAAAAAAATAAAAAAAGTACTCCATTTAGGTACATCTTACAATTAATGCATCTTGATCAGGTTATACAATCAACTTATAGATAGCTTCGCAGTCGACCTGTCTCATATTTCTGTTCACTGCGCGCTTTGATTGTACAATATGCGGCCTGTAGATACTGAAACTGTCAAATGTAAATTCCACCTTTGTTTAGGTCAAGGCAGAAACTTTGATCATGGAAGGAGATCCAAAGGATCAAATCTGTCAAGCAGCAGATCAATTGCACGTTGATCTCATGGTTATTGGTAGCCGTGGGTTTGGGGCTGTTAAAAGGTAGCACGGCCCATCACTTAACTAATCCACATTGATTTTGTTCAAGTCCGATGTTTGAATTGTGCTCTTTTATATAGTCTTATACACCTTAGTTGCTACAAATTGTGTATGTTTATAATAAATTTGTTACTTGCAGGGTATTACTGGGGAGCGTTAGCGACTACTGTGCGCATCATGCTCGTTGCCCAGTACTCATTGTCAGGCCGCCTCCGACGAAATAAGCTCATGACTGAAGCAGCTAGCAATGGTCCCAATCTGCATGTTACTATGACTTTGGCTGTAAAGAAGGAACATGATAGTGATCTATTAGTCTTAGTACCAGAACTTGTAATTAACTTTGGAAGTGGGTCTGGTCATTTGGATGTAATGATGGAACATAATAATTGTCAGCCAAAGCTAAATCTATATATCTATCGTTAGAATAAAATGAGTATGCAAACTAGCTGGTACCCGATAACACCTGATAACTTGGCTAATTTTAAAAGTTACCAAAATAAGCCCTTTCAAAATATAAGCAGACTTAAACTCACAAATGAAAAGATTTGGTCTACTTCTGGTTCAACCCTTAAACTCAGCACATCATCTCCCAGGCTAACTCCTGCTGCTGCTGATTCTTTTCGCGTAACCTCTGCCATGATTCGACCTTCGTGATCCATGATCTTGAAAGTCGATTTCCCTTCCGAACCTATAATCTTGCAGAAGTTTCCTGGAATTACATCATTTCCTTGGATAACATTGCAAGAACTATTGTCTCTGCCAAACAATTTCCACTTTCTTTCTACTCTGAAGCATTGTTCCACATCGTTCTGGTTTTCCCACTTGCATCCTTCCACGGTTTCAAAAATCGCTAGTTTCTGCATAAAGATCAAGCACGGCTTATTAACATCACACGCAGAAAATAAAATCCAAACACGAAACATGATCAATGTGAGTAACGAAAGTTACCTTTCTTTTGATAGAGTAGAGCACTTCACCATGGACATTCATGAGGAAAATTTCACTGCAACGTGTCGTTTGGTAATTATCGACTCTAAAAACAACTTCACCCATGGAACCGAAGACAGTGCATCCATTGCTATGCATCACCAGGGACTTCATCCACAACGTAAACATGGTCCGTTCCGATGACAAGTAACACAAATTACTGCTACTCATCATCTGAGTTTCAGGATATACTTTCGCCATGAATCAAGAATCTTTAATTAATGTAATGTGTAGTTTTGGTATTTGTTGATGATATGTATGAGCAGTGAAGAGTATATATATGGAGTATGCATATTGAATGTTGACAAAATGTTGGATGGAAACATTACAATTTAATTTGCTGAGAAAGTGTGTAATTTAGTTTGTTTGACTTGATAATGTTTTCCTGTAATAATGTGTCACGTTTTGCACTACTTTTACACTTGTAGTCTGATTATTAAGTCAGTCAGTCTACATCGTATTACCTGTAGAGGAAATAAACTATGTTATTTTGCGTTTGGCCAGTTTGATATTATACCCTTTTTTTTTAGATCGATTGATATTATACTCTTTAAAGTGTGGAAGTATTAGACATGGCGTGCTTGCACATATAAAGAGATATGCATAGCCGAAAAGCTTATCTAGAGATGAGTAAACAAAGAGATTAAGTCCAGTTAGAGATATATTTATGTCTTAATCATGTTCAGACATTGATGTTGTATTAAAACGGTTATCCCTGGGACAAACTGATAGTATAAATCAACAGTGCTTGGTTGGATATAATACGCCGAGTAAATTAGAGAATAGTATATTGGTGGTTGTTGAACCTGTTTAATGTGTGTAAATGTCCTTGTATTTATAGGGGGATTTCCGGGGGACAGACCTCTGACCTAGCCGGAGGTTGGTCGCACGGTGGTCGGAGGTTGGTCGGAGCAATCACCTTGTAACACGTGTAATCGTAGTAAGGTGGCGCGTTTAGGTCACGCTGAGACTTGGGATCTCTAGGAGGTCGGCTCCTATTGAGGTCGGCAGATCTCAACTCTTTTCCCCCCGCAATGTTAAACGCAACACGTTTTCGGCTAAATGCAACACAAATATTTTATAAGTTGACGGAAATGCCCTTAGCTAAAAAATAAACTTATGAAATACGAAAAAATTTAAAAAACTCGTATATGCAAACACGAAAACATTATGCGAACATGTACGGACACTAAATAACAACAGTAAACACAAATCGAAAAAATTTTCGAATTTTTTTTTTCGAAAAATATTTCGGTTATTAAAATATTTACAAAAATCTTGAAGTAATTTCGAAAAACAAAATTTTAAAAAAAAGGAAACTTATGACCATTTCTTAAGTGCGGTTTAAACAAACGATCCATGAAATGGCGGTTTTAAATCAACCATTCATGAACTGGTCGGTTTTAAAACCGGCCAGTTCATAATCTGGGCTTTTTAATTTTTTTTTTTTTTTACAAATTGCAAGTAATTTGAAAATTAAAAAAAAAAGGAAATCGGAAGTGGCCGGTTTTAAAACCGGCCACTTCCGATTCCCCCTTTTTTTTCCTCGTTTTGCATTTTTTATTACATGTTTGTTTAATAACACTACTATACATAAGCTTTAACGAGGTCGAGTAAGACTTGTCTCGATAATGACCAATTGACATCGGTAGAATCTGTTAAAAATTTCAAATTTACATGTATTACTTAATCACGAGCTACTCGAAACAAATGAGCCGAAGTTTAGGTTAGTTATTGTGACTCGAGCTCGTAAAAATTAGTTCATTTTGTTAGCGAATCGAGCCGAGTTTGAACTCGATTACAACTCAAGTCGAGCTCGAAAAATGTTATAGTCGACTTGTAAAAAGTCACTTGTAATTAAAGGGGGGAAAACAATAGAAGAGAAAGAAAGCAAAATTACAAAGAGAAAGCAGATGGGGCGTGGCCTACTTTTGCTTTATCTCTCCGACAGGAATCTTTGGTTTTTTGGTTAATTGACTAAAACGTAAACCATTGACGTAGTCGAACGGCATAATGTTGCTCCCAACGCGTTGTTCTTGCCTCAGTTTGATGCGCCCAGGTTGGCCAGAGTGGTGGAAGTGGACTTTCTCGGCCAATGCGCAATGTGATGTAATGGTTGCCGTTGACAAACGCGATTGTCCACTCTTGATCTACCGGTGGGGGGGTCCGGAGAAGCTGAATCCATGTCCGTACGACATTCCAAGGGCAAGTATGTGTAAGACCCATGTCTTACATATGAGGAGAATACCCGTTGATACGTCAGAGTCATTAGCGACCCATATCTGGTAGTGCAAACCAATAAACGTCTTCGTCTACGCATGATCCTGCAAACCAGTTTAGTGCATTCGATATTTCCAGGACCCGGGGTGCCCCCATTTCCGCGATGTACAGATAAGCATTGTCCGTCAACTCCTGAAGAAGATCTTGCCTGGCGCGTGGCCACTCTTCTTGTGCATTGTATTGGAGCTGTGCGATACATCTAAATCCGCAGTTTCCATCCGAACGAACATCATTCCAACCTCGAATGTTGCGTAGACCTTGTGCTGGCATCTGATTTTGATATAAGAATGAATTACCAGTACTTATATGCATGCCTGTATTGTTGGAGGGAGTTTGTTGAGATTGACCGGCAGGTTGATCTTCCCAACTCGACGGGATCCTCCTCCCAGTTGCTCTAGGATTTCTGCCAGCTTTCTTCTTGTATCTGATTGGTGGCTCCTCCAGGTACGTGTATGACGTGCTCTCATTTTCATAGTATGACCTGAGTTCCTCCTCCGTGGCAGACTCCCTACGGCCCCTTGCCCAATCATCGAACTGGTCCCGTACTATTTGTTGCCTTTGTTATAACTTAAGATCCCGGATTGGTACTTTGGAATAAGATCAATAGACAATGTTGCCAACAATGTTGTTCAACATTGTCTACAATAAACAGATAGCAGCGGATGAATAATGTAACTTCTATTACCAAGCCAATATATAGAAATATATATTGGCGGCTATAAACAAAATATCTACTGACAGGAAAAGTAGATCTAATCAACTAGGTTTAATACAATCACAAACGATTGATTAAACAACCAAAACTAGCCCTAGAAGAACCAACAGTAAAAGCTATTCTAGGTCAATGTTTGAAAGAGTTATTCCAACAATGAATACTCTTAGACAAACTCTAAAGCTAGCAGAAAACAAGAAGCCTAAACTCTTTTAATAAAAACTCGATTGATCATCAAGAAAGGCTCAAAACATTGCTTTGCTGAATCCTTGCATATATATACTCGAGATGTTGACCTCTTCCATCTATGTCGAAAGGCAATAGGATCTTGGCAAAGGCAATTTTTCCTTTTACTTGTTTTCTTCAAAAAGCGCATAGAAGGAAATTCCCATATTTCAATTCTTCATAAAATATATTCCTTCTTGCTTTCACCACAGGCTGTTCTTTTTCCTTAAATCAAATCTTGTTTGTTTTGTCACTACTTCCAGTCCAAGTATCCTGTCCAATGTGCTTTGTCTTCGATGTCTGCGACAATGCTATATCTTCAATGTTATGCAACATTGAATTCTATCCTGTCACAATGTTATACAACATTGATAATCATGCAGCTTCACAAACAACAACAAACATAAACTTGAAACTGATTATTGAAAGAAAAGATTATCAAAATATAAGTGCATGCTGCACTTTCAATCTCCCCCTTAATCTTAGTCTTTCATCACAAAACAAAACAAGAGATCAGATCATAGAAACAATACTAAGAACTACTACAAGAGATCAGATCTCCCCCTTAACCAGACAGCTTAAGAAATCTCAAGAGAATTTAAAATATTACAGACCCACACAAATTATAAATTGTTCAACACAAACTCAAACTCAAGAAGAATGAACTTAAGTTATCTATTCTCCCCCTTTTTGTGAGGAAAGAAAAGAAACTAGAGTATTTCTGAACTTCAGATTGTTTGAGATCTGCTCATCAAGCCCTTTGATTTGCTCCAGAATCAGCTTGTCCTGTTCAGTTAAAATACCTGCATGTAGTTTCAATGTTAGGAGTCAATGTTGTCCCAACATATAAGTCAACATTGGAATGTTGAGCTGCAACTACAGAGCTTTCTGGTGCATCAGTTTTGCCAGTAGAAAGAGGCATATTCTCCTCCACATCCATGTTCACAGAAACATCAGGATCTACCCAAGGAAGATCACAGATCCTGTCATGTGTTTCCAGTAGTTGTTTGGTGACTGTGATGGACTTAAAGTTGGAATGATAGACATCATTGGCTTTAACCTCAATACCCTGCATCTGAAGAACAGCAAATATAGTAGATGGAAGAATCAAATGGCCTCTGTTACCTCTATTCTTAGAATTTTCTAGATGCTTGAGAATCCTTTCTCCCAGGTTGACATTGTAACCCATTTTAATCCTGTAAAGCAACATGGCTGCCTCTTGGCTGAGCTTGTTGTTATTGGAAGATGGCAACCAGTTGTACAGGCAGATCCTGGCAAGAACAGATACTAGAGAACAACAATATTTCAGATCTAGAGTTCCAGTAGGCCAAGATTTTAGTTTTCCTGCAGTTAGCTCTCTTGCAATCTCATCCATAGTTACCTCCACAGGAGTCTCAATCTCATCCCTATTTCTATGCAGCACAGTATTGATATCCTTAGAAGTCAAGAAGAATACATCACCTCTCAAGTACACACAGTGATGCTTACCATGCCCTTCACTACCAAAATTCTCAGATAAATGGGCATAGAATTCTCTTATGATTTCAGGAACAAATGCAGCATATTGAGTAACAGCATAATAGAGATTCCTTTTCTTCAGATAGGCAACCAAGTTATACTCTTCAAATGAGTCCTCTTTAATTATCTTCTCAACATCTATAGCATTGTTTTTGATTTTCCATTATTTTTCTAGATTCTTGTTATCATAGAACAAATGAGAAACTGCATCTTCATCCCAATCAGAACCATCTGTAAACACAGGTTCAGAGGATAGATCATTTACCTCAGGGTCTTCAATCTGGTCTTCTCCAAGAATGACATCCTCATCATCAAGTGATTCTTCTTCAGATTCTTCCTCTGTCTCAGCTTCATAATCTTCAGAGTCATCTGAGTTTCTCAGATCTTCTTCTTCAACCATTGACTCATCCTTAGAGTCATCTTCAGTTTCTGGCTCATAATCTTCCATATCATTAGAGCTTTCATCATTGTTATCATCATGAGCAGCTGATGTTGCAACAACATCCTCATCTATATTCATTGGATCACTTTCAGTTTTCTCTGAGTCATCTGACTGCCAATCTTCCACTTCAACTAGTTCAATGGTAGGCTCATCTGCGGGTTTCTCAACATTTTCAGAATGCATGCTAGTCTGATTCTCATCATTCAGGCCATCAGTAGCCGTTTCCCCTGTTTTGTCAGGTTGTTGTACATCATCTTCTTCAACAGGATTTTGGGGGTTTTCTGTCAGATCTGCATGTTGAATTTCGGGATGTCCAACATCTTCCCCAGCATCCTCCATGGGAGCATCTTTCTCTATCCCCATTGGGCTTTCATCATCATCACTCAGATCTTGTGGCAAGTCGACTGGCATGCTCCCCAATTTAACAAGGGTTTCTGCAGCAAATTCAGAGGGGTTTGATGGTGATGACTCAGTCTGGGTTTTTGGAGATGGTGGTTTTGGCACAGGAGACGAGGGTTTTTCAGTACTATCTTCCGAATCCTCACAATTATAGACTGGAATCTCAAAATCCGCCGGTTCAGCACGAATGGGAAGAGGATAAGCTTGCTCCCCCTCAGGTGTTTGCAATGAAAATCCGGGCAAGACGGGTTTTGTCGGGGACGACATTGTTTGGATTGTGAAGCTAGAGTTGAGGGAGAAAGAGCGGGAGAGTAGTTTTGGTTGAGAGAGACAAGAGAGTGAAGAGAGGGGAAGGTGAAGAGTTTTGGAAGTAAGAAGTAAAAACAGGGAAATTTTTTTTTTTTTTTTTGTAAGAGAGTGGTTTGGAAGGATGGCAGTTTTTGTGAGTGATGGAGAAGTGGGTTAATGAGAGAGGTAGTGGTAATATGGTTGGAGGAATGTTTTTGGTTGGTTTGCTCCAAGGATCATAATCATATATATCAAAACACAAACCAAGATCTCATACCGACTATTAATATGAGATTAAGGAAAGCAAATGACCACCGTATCAATTAGGTCAAGAATGAAGAAGGTTCTCAAAACTCAACCTAGGGAGGTACATTTTTGTTTTAGGAAACAAATCAAGGTCAGATAAGAGTAAGATATTATATTTTACACTTTACATTTTACCAGATTACCCAAGACACTAAATTACTCCCCCTCAAACCCAACCCAAAACACAGAAAGAGCACACAAAAACACAAAGAAGAATCTGCCGGACAGTAATGTTGACCTGGATGTTGGCTCAACATTGATGACAACATAGGAATATCAGACCACTCTTAATGTAAGTCAGCCAGGAAACCAAGTCTCAAGATGTGCAGATTCGATTAACACCACTGATGCTGCAGGCAAAACAGAAGAAGGAAGGAATACCAAAGAAACACACTCAACATTGCCTCAAGAAGTAAATTGAACAATTAGCATAAGTTTGAGTGGGGGTGACCATGAGACCACATTTGACCACATTGGGTAATTTGGTACTCGGAAGTGAACCAAGACTTTACGAGAATCGGCACTTTGTGCGTGTCGGTTTCAAAGATAAGCCATCAACCCTCACGACATGACACATTGGCCACGTCGATATCTCCGGATAGTATTTGAAACACCCAACACGATCCTCGACGGAAACACTTCGAGCCCTTTTTATCATAATTCATTAGATTTATTAAGCATAAAGGACAGGAGGCAACATCAAGAGTGAGTCAAGGTACGAGTAAAAATAGCCAAAAGGCAGCAAAAGTGGGTTTTACATAAAGCAAACACACAGGAGACTCGATCCCTTTCAACCTTGGTTTCAAATAGCCTTTCAAACCCTAAGCATCACCACTGTAAGCTACAAATAGGAACAGCCATTGACCAAAGCTAAGTACAAAAACACATAGACACAAGAATAAGAAAGAGAAAAGACTAAAAGAATAACAGAAAAGACAACACTAGGTAAACATAGAAGACAATGTTGACCAGATGTTATGTCAACATTGCTTGCAGAAATCCTATCAATTAGTGCAAAGGCGAGACCTTCTCAAAGCAAGAATCTCTCTTTATCAAGGGGCTTTGTGAAAATGTCAGCTAACTGATTTGTGGTATCAATGTGTTGTATGTCAATTATTTGTTTGGAGACTAGGTCTCTAAGAAAATGATGTCAAATGTCTATATGCTTGGTGCGTGAGTGTTGAACAGGGTTCTTGGATATGTGAATGGCACTAAGGTTATCACAAAACAGCAAAAGAGTGTCACTTTGAAACCCATATTCATGCAAATATTGTTCAACCAAATTAATTGAGACACACAACTCCCAGCCGCTACATATTCAGATTCAGCAGTAGAGAGAGACACGCAATTTTGTTTCTTACTATACCATGACACAAGATTTGGTCCAAGATAAAAACAACCTCCACTAGTTGATTTTCGATCATCTAAGTCACCAGCCCAATCAGAATCACTAAATCCCAACAGATTAGTGTTTGAATCACATGTATACCATAATCCAAGATTAACAGTTCCTGATATATATCTAATGATTCTTTTGACAGCAGTTAAGTGAGATATTTTGGGCTTGGATTGATACCTGGCACACACACAAACAGAGAACATGATGTCCGGTCTGGTGGCTGAAAGATATAAGAGACTTCCAATCATTGATCTGTACAATGTTGGGTCAACATCGTCCCCAACATCGGTTTTGCTGAGTTTCAGAGATGTAGCCATGGGAGTGCTGCAAGGTTTGGCATTTTCCAGACCAAATTTTTTGATAAGATTCTTGGCATATTTCTCTTGAGAGATAAAGAGGCCTTCCTGTTTCTGCTGTATCTGGAGCCCCAAGAAGAAACTGAGTTCACCAATCATACTCATCTCAAAAGTTCCTGTCATGGCTTGAACAAACTTATCTAGCAAGGAGAGGTGAGTAGAACCAAAGACAATATCATCAACATAGATTTGAGCAATGCAGATGTCTTTTCCTTTCCTGAGGATAAACAGAGTTTGATCTCCCTCACCTCTTTTAAATCCTAACCCAACTAGGAATTCTGTCAACCTAGCATACCAAGCGCGTGGGGCTTGTTTCAAACCATACAAGGCTTTTCTTAGTTTAAAAACATGGTCAGGATAAAAAGGATCGGTTGTTCAACATACACTTCTTTGTCAATGTAGCCATTCAAGAAAGCTCCTTTAACATCCATTTGTTTGAGTTTTATGTTAAGACAACATGCTAAGGCTAGGAGCAAGCGAATGGACTCTAATCTAGCAACTGGAGCGAAGGTCTCATCAAAATCAATGCCTTCCACTTGGGTGTAACCTTGAGCAACCAATCCGCTTTGTTTTTTAACTATCCCTTTTCATCACTCTTGTTTTTGAAAATCCACTTGGTGCCTATGACATTTATATTATGGGGGCGGGGAACAAGAGTCCAGACTTCATTTGTTTGAAACTGACGAAGTTCATCTTGCATTGCTTCTATCCAAAAATCATCAGCTTCTTTCACATTTTTAGGTTCAATTAACGAAACAAAGCACGAGGAACTTACAGAGTGACATATTTCAAGAAGTCCTGAGTGTCTCCTTGTAGTTTTTTCGTGTTTCCCTCAATGTCCTTCCTTCCTCCTAGATTTCCAATTACTTGGGAACTGGGATGATCTTTGCGAATTCTAGGAGGAGGATCCTTTCTTGAGTCAGGAGACATAGGTGCAGCATTGTTGCTGGATGGATTGTCAGATTCAGCCTCAGTTTCATTATGAGGATCAGCTTGTTCTTCATCATGAGTGTAAATCTGGGATGTTGAGTTTGATGTTGAGTCATCATTGCACTGAGGGGATGTTGGCACAACATTGCCCACAACATGGGTTCTTTCATTTTGATCAGCAGCAGGAGTCACAGTTTCTGATACGTTCTCATGTGTAGAAGAGTCAGAGGTTGATTCAATAACCTGTTCAGCACCTGCAGAGATCTTCTTCTGGGCATAGGGCTCAGAGTCATCAAAGGAAACATTCACAGATTCTTGTATAGTCTGCAATCTAGGATTGTATATTCTATAAGCTTGACTATTTTGAGAGTATCCTATAAAGATTCCTTTATCACTTTTAGCATCAAACTTCCCTAAATGCTCTCTATCATTGAGTATGTAACACACACATCCAAATACATGAAAGTACTTGAGATTGGGCTTTCTACCTTTCAACATCTCATATGGAGTGGTTAGAGACCCTGGACGAAGATAGACACGATTGATTATGTGACAAGCAGTGTTCACAGCTTCAGCCCACAACCTTTTTGATAGGTTCATTGAGCTCAACATCACTCTAGCCATTTCTTGAAGAGTCCTGTTTTTCCTTTCAGCAACACCATTTTGTTGTGGTGTCTTAGGAGCTGAGTATTCATGCATGATTCCTTTCTTTTCACAGTACTTATCAAAGAATTGATTCTCGAATTCTTTACCATGGTCGATCAATTCTTTGAACAAGAGTAGAGTCGATTCTGACATTTTGTATGCCGCTTTTGAAGGATTCAAAAGTTTCTGATTTTTCTTTCAAGAAGTTGACCCAAGTGTATCTAGAGAAATCATCAACTATAACATAGATATACCAGGCTCCTCCTAAACTTTTAGCTTCTATAGGGCCCATGAGATCCATATGCAGGAGTTCAAAGCAGTTAAAAGTACCTCTTAGTTGTCCTTCAATCGAGTGGTGATGTGTCACCTTGGTTTGTTTTCCCATAAGGCAATACCACACACATGTTTCCCCTACATTGGTAAGCTTTGGCACTCTGTCACCACATTATTTTTGATGATCTTCTCAGATTCAGAGTTGACATGTCCCAATTTCTTATGCCACAGTGTTGCATCATCATGTTGAGCAACATTGCATTTGAGAGGAATGTCCATCACATAGCAGTTGTCATGTGATCTCACACCTGTCATTACGGTTAATTTGTCCACACAAGTATAAACTTTGCAAGAACGTTTATCAAACTTGACTTTCAGATCATCATCATCACACAGGTGGCTTATACTAACAAGATTAGCAGTTAACCCTTCAACAAGAAGAACATTCGAGAGTTTCGGATATCCTTTAAGGCACAGTGTTCCCTTTCCAAGTATTTTGCTTTGGTATCCTCCTCCATATGTTACCGTACCTGTCCTTTGAGCTACAAGGTTTGACAGATTTGACGGGTTACCGGTCATGTGCCTAGAACAACCACTGTCGAAGTACCATTTTCCTGCATTGTTAGGAGAAGTAGCAACAGAAAAAGCAACATTGCAAGTATGATTTTATTTAGCTACCCAAACATGTTTCGAAACACTCTTGTGTTTTCTTATCTGTCCTGGAGATTTGTCTTGTTTAGGAGAGCTAGGAAAGCACTTTAGAGTCTTAAGATTACATCTTTCAGTCTCTGTTGAAGTGGATGTTATCACAACATTGCGACTAGCATCACTGTTTTGTCTGCTGAAAACTGGATGGGAGGGAATTGTGGAGAGATTACTGAGGTTGGAGGTCTCAACATGTTCACTCTTTAAGTCCTTTTGGTACTTGAAGCAGTAAGGCTTTTTGTGACCTGATTTAAGACAGTAAGTGCACACAAACAAAGCTTTTTCTTTGACAAATGTAGGACCTTTTATGAGCTCAGAAAGAGGTTTGACAACTTTTGAGGTATTAGTGTCAACAGTGTCGTTCATGTTGCTCCCAAGTTCATCAACTACTTGTGTACCCTAAACCAGTGGTCCTATCATTGTTCACATCAAGCATCTCATTAAGTCTAGAAGTAGAAGAGTTCCATTTTGCAATTACCTTCTTTTCATTATCTAGCTCAGAGATTACTTTGAACAGCTCAGAGTCCTTCTTTGTTAATTCAGCTTCTAGTTTGACAATGGTGTCTTTCAGATTGTGGTTCTCCTTCTCAGTTTTCTTGAGGAGTTTTCTGAGAGTCTTCCATTCACTGAAGAGTTTCTCATACATCTGTTGCAGTTCCTTCACCATTTGATCTGCATTAACTTCCTCTTCTGACGGACTATCTATATCAAAATCCACAGATCCATGTAGACATAAAACATTAGATATTCCTGACTTTTCAGGTTTGGTTAGTGCCAAGATTTCACAGTTCTCAGAGTCATCATAGTCAAAGAAGATTTCTAATCCCGATGTTGTCTTGACAATGTTATCCCAACATTGGTCATCAACATGGTAAGTGGATGAGCGGAGAGCTCTGGCATTGGTAGTTGAATCATCTTCTTTTTCTTCATCTTCTTGTTCTTCATCTAAGTCATCACTGAGACAAGCAAGAAGATTCTTTTTCTCTTTTCTGAGATTGTTAGCACATTCATTTTGATAATGACCCCATCCTTGGCATTCAAAACATCTAATCTTACTAAGAGGAGTGCGATCGAAATCAGATTCAGAGCTAGTTTTGGAAGCGAACCGGTTTGAAAGTATTGGTTTTCTTTTGAAAGTTTTAGTTCCACTTGAGGATCCTTGACGAGTTTTTCCAATCTAAGTTTGTTGAACTTCCTCACAAGATTGTTGAAAGCTTCCTCGGTCATATTGTCGACTCATCACTACTACTATCGAGCTTGGAAGATTTTGCTTTAGAAAGCAGTGAAGGAAATACTATGAGTTTTCATACCTTGTCTCTCATTTTCATTTAGTTCAAAGTTTTTCAAATTGTTCAACAGGTATGAAAATCCATAGTTGCCAAGTTATGAGTGTCTTCCAAAATAGTGACTTTGGTATTAAATCTTGAGGAAAGAGATCGACGACTTTGGAAACAAGTTGCCTATTAGAAATAGCTTCTCCCAGTTTTTGGACTTCATTTGAGAGAGTCAAAAGTTTTTCAAAATAGGAGTCAATGGTTTCTTCCTCCGCCATTCTTAGATTTTCAAATTGAGACCAAAGCATTCTAAGTTTAGTTTGTTTGACACTGGCATCCCCTTCACAATGACTCTGAAGTAATTCCCAAGCTTGTTTTGCAGTAGTACAGTTTTGAATGATTTTAAACATATGAGAATCTACATGACCAAAGATAGCATTTAAAGCTTTTTCATTATAAGAGCTAAGAAGTATGTCACCTGCAGAGAAGCGTTCTTCAGGTATGGGGACAATGTCACCATCAGCATCAGGTCCTTCAGTTGGCCAGGTGTATCCTTCCAGAATGGATCTCCAAGCACGGCCATCAAGGGACTTGATGTATGTCCCCATCCGAATTTGCCAGTAATGGTAGTTGGGCCCATCAAGCACAGGAGGTCTATTGTAGTTTGCATCCATTGTAGTAGTACCAAATCCAGACACCAGTAGTTAGGTGGCTGGCTCTGATGCCACTTGTTATAACTTAAGATCCCGGATTGGTACTTTGGAATAAGATCAATAGACAATGTTGCCAACAATGTTGTTCAACATTGTCTACAATAAACAGATAGCAGCGGATGAATAATGTAACTTCTATTACTAAGCCAATATATAGAAATATATATTGGCAGCGCCTTAGGCAAAATATCTACTGACAGGAAAAGTAGATCTAATCAATTAGGTTTAATACAATCACAAACGATTGATTAAACAACCAAAACTAGCCCTAGAAGAACCAACAGTAAAAGCTATTCTAGGTCAATGTTTGAAAGAGTTATTCCAACAATGAATACTCTTAGACAAACTCTAAAGCTAGCAGAAAACAAGAAGCCTAAACTCTTTTAATAAAAACTCGATTGATCATCAAGAAAGGCTCAAAACATTGCTTTGCTGAATCCTTGCATATATATACTCGAGATGTTGACCTCTTCCATCTATGTCGAAAGGCAATAGGATCTTGGCAAAGGCAATTTTTCCTTTTACTTGTTTTCTTCAAAAAGCGCATAGAAGGAAATTCCCATATTTCAATTCTTCATAAAATATATTCCTTCTTGCTTTCACCACAGGCTGTTCTTTTTCCTTAAATCAAATCTTGTTTGTTTTGTCACTACTTCCAGTCCAAGTATCCTGTCCAATGTGCTTTGTCTTCGATGTCTGCGACAATGCTATATCTTCAATGTTATGCCAACATTGAATTCTATCCTGTCACAATGTTATACAACATTGATAATCCTGCAGCTTCACAAACAACAACAAACATAAACTTGGAACTGATTATTGAAAGACAAGATTATCAAAATATAAGTGCATGCTGCACTTTCAGCCTTGTCTGGTACGGTTCTCCCATATGAAGTGTACTCCAAAACTCGTGAATATCTGTGATGGGATTTATGCTCATCCTGCTCACACTCTTTTGTTGCTGTTCACATGCGCATGCTAGTCCCCAACTGGTACGCAATGCGTGATCGCATTCACCGGCATCAACGATGGATCCTTCATGGACCATTAACTTTATAGCGAGATGTGAAACTCCAAGCTGCGGTATATTCCACGTCGAGATGTGGATGCTTCGTGTGCGATTTCTCAAACTCAGAGCGCATAGCATCATAGTGCATTTGAAGCAGGTTATGCAGCTTGGGGAACCCCCGGTGAAACTTCTGGTTTGAAGCCCCCAACCATGACTTGTACTTGCCATGCGTACCTTCGACCCTGCAATTACATTGTTGAATGTTAGTGATCAGTCAATAGTAGTACATTACGAAATGAATGTAGTACCAAAATTCAATTACCTGTTGGTCGTGTCACAACCAAAGTGCAGGATGTCCTTCGTCCAAGCGTGTACAAATCGAACGTGGTATGGGTCCAACCATGTTTTACGCAAGTACGCGATGAACTTAGGTTGATGAACCCAGGCCTCTACCATTTCGGCAACAGCCTGCTCATATTGTTCCGGGGTACTTGCATAAACGATACGTTCCCATCTTGCATTCGTCGTACGTTCATACTTTTTGGTACCCAGTAGCCCACTTATATACCTCGTGACATCCTTACATATATGCCTCCGGCACAGTATGTGTGCTGATTCTGGAAATACTTCCTCTATGGCACGCATTGCAGCTAGCTCTCTGTCCGTAACAAATACCCCCGGTAAAACACCACATTCTGTGAACAATGCCCGCAACCGTGTAAGCCCCCAGTGATAACTTGACGTCTTTTCGTCGGAGATGAAAATAAAAGCTATGTGGTAGTTTTGCCCAGTCGGTAAAACGCCAATCACTTCCACCAATGGCATGTCGTACATATTTGTCTTGTACGTGGCATCCATGAGGACAACTTGAGGGAACAAACGTAGCATTGACTTCGTGTTAGGATGAGCTAAGAAAAATCCAGCCATTACGTCAGTTCCCGGATGTTTGACTGCAGAATATATGTAGCTATGTTGTTGCAGCAAATGGATAAAATATTCCATTGGCTCCATTTCACCCATCTCCTGCCGTTGAGCTTTCTGGTCAGCATTGTATATGTGTCGTAACCCACTGCAGTTGAGTGGGAATTCATGTACGAGTTGAACAAGCGTTTCTTTAGGTGTCATTCCGGAACGCAACATCTGCACTACTCGCACGCGCTCTTCATCAGTCAACTTCGTTGTGGGAGTGTGCCAATGGGGGTATTTCCCGAGGGGGTGGTTGTGTCTTTCGTGATTCTTCTGCACAGCAACTCTCCACTCGCCCGGTAACTTCTCCACGATCTTCACCTGAAATGGGCAAGAAAACTTTTTAGTACCGGTTGAGTTTCTGGAATTTGCCTCCGGGTTTGTTATCGTCGTGACCCTATGTGCACCAGCACGCTCACTGAAACCGAGGTGGAGGTGGAGGAACCACCGAATCCCGAGGATCAGTTGTTCTTTGACTTGTTAGAATCATCAAGGAAGCCGGTTTATCCGGGGTGTAAGCTCACTGAGGTTGACCAGTATATGGTACTATTTGCGAGGTGAGCAACCATTTATTTAAATTTTAATATAGCTACGTAAGTCTCTACTTCAATTATAAACTTATCATCGAATCAATGTTTGCAGTTTTTTCAAAAAGCGTTGTTTGGAAGAAAATCCTCAGATGACAGAGGATACAATAGAGGAACTACTTGACTCTAAAATTGGAGTGTTAGTGACCTCCCTCCCTCCCTCCTTATATAGAAGTGCTGGTGTGGAGGAGTATCATAAGACGAATATTTTGTCTAATGTCTCGAACGAATATGAATATGGAGTGCCAATGTCTTGAAATAATACTAGAATTGAAATGGGAAGGTAAAAAATAACAAACGGAATTGAAATAATTTTAAAAAAAAAAGATTTTAAAAAAAATCGCCTGTGAACAGTAACCGTGCCCGTGCCAGTGAACAGTGACCGGTCGTCAGTCATGAACAGTGTCGTGCCAGTGAACAGTGACATGTCGGTTACTGTTCACAGCTGACCGGTCAACTGTGAACATTAACTGGTCGGACCGGTCCGGTTGGCCAGTTCGATCGGTCGGTCTGCCTTTTCCACCGAAAATCGGCCGGTTCGACCGGTCGGACGATTTCTATAAATAAGAGGGTTCAGATGTTACTTTTCACACTCACTCCTCTCTACTTCATCTTCATACTCTCTCATTTTCACACTTCAATAAAACTAGCAATCCCGACTATCAAGTGGAGACCATGTGGAAGGTAACAATACTAATACATTAATAAACCATTGCATTTTTCTAATTGATATATGATTAGAACATTAATATTCATAATTTTTTATGTTGATACTACTCTCAACTTTGTACAGAAATTGTATAAGGGCGGTGCATTCAAAGATGGTGGTGCTGAGGGATCAAGACGGAGCAAGAGATTGGTCAAGGAGATTCCAGAAATACCAGTCGATCAATATTCTGGACGACTAAACAACATTGGTGGCAAAACTAGAGGTCCAATTGCTCAATCAGCTAGAGCAATGAGGGACAGATTAATGCAACAACCTGAGGGAAGTTCTGATGAAATGGAATCACCTCCGCCGAGCGAAGACTCGTACGTGACACCCGGTTCTATCCGCTCAGAGTCTATGCGTAGAGATGAAGCTGAAATTCCTTTTGATGTAAACTTCACCCCACATAGACAGTCTATGCGTTCAGGCCGGAGATCGATGTTAGTTGAACACAACATCGATAACACTGTTGGTAATGTTTACAACCAGCACATTTATGGTTCTTCTGTCAGGGGTGGCCATAACCAACGAGAGGGTACAAGCGGAGACCGTGTGCATGAAGCAGAGCCTGATTATGAGGGAGAGCCTAATTATGAGGGTGGAAGCGGAGACCCTGGACAGGCAGAACCTAATGAGGTGTGGAGAGAACTCACACACGGTATTCCTGGTGGCCCTACAAATGCGGAGTTACTCACCGGATTTCTAGGCCACATTGCTCACTCCACATGGATAGGAATTGTAAGTTACTTCAATTTTTCACAACTGTTCATTCCAGTTCTTTAAAATCCGACTATTCTTATTGAGATTTGAAATCCACAGGACTGCGATATTCTCGAGGGATTTGACAAGCCCCGATCTTTAGGACGTTTCAAAGACTATATGAATAATGGTGTCATTCATATTGTCAACAACACATGTCTGGCACGCTTGCCGAACTATATGCATCCGAAGATCAACATGCCTTTTATTAGTGCATTTGTTGAACGGTGGCATCCTAAAACTAATACCTTTCACATGCCATTTGGTGAGATGACAATAACACTGCATGATGTCCACTATTTGCTCGGAGTCCCTGTTCATGGTCGTGCTGTTAAGGCAAAAGCCGCACCAGAAGCACTTAAGGTGGCATTAGCAACTCATATGCAAATGACTAAAGCCGCGGTGAAATCGAACTTTAAAAGTGCTGGTTTCAAGCGTAGCACCATTGAGGCAACTTTAAAAGCACAAACTCTACCACCGGAATCACACACTATCATGTACTTGTTGTGGTTGTTAGTCACATCTCTATTTGCCGACAAATCTGGTCATCGGGTGCCTGTCGGGTTTCTACAGTTCCTCGTTAACCTGGATGAGGTTGACTCAGAATAGATGGGGAGTCACGACTTGCAAATCAGTACAGACAGCTGGGAATTGCAACACGTATCAATTGCAAACAGATAGATGGATGTCTTTCACTTATGCAGGTTCGCCCCCACTATATTATATATATACAATTTTTACATAACTTTAGAAAAGATCATTTCAATCAAGTCTTTAAACTATTTCAGGCGTGGATATATCAGTATTTTCCACATCTTCAGAGATGGAACTTGGGAACCGACGATGAAGATTCTATACATCTTATGTACAGAACTGCATTGGACAATGTTAAACCAAATGAAGTATGACATTCAATTAAGTTTTACTCTTTCAATTTTTTTTTTAATTATATACACTTATGTTACTTGCCTCTCATGTAATAGGTGAATTGGACACCATTCGGAACAATGGCGGATGGGGCAGTCCCCATATCACAATATAGGGGAATTATTCATTGTCTGAAGGTTATGGAGGCTTACATGCCAGACCGTGTTATGCAGCAGTTCGGATACCCCCAGTACATTCCTAAGGAACTGATAAAACCATTGCTTGTACAGAGGCCACCACAACCATTACTCTACCGATGTTCTCATTCAGTTCGGGACTCATTCGAAGACTTCATGAACTATCGATGTAATTTCGATCAACAAGCTCTTCGAGTGCAATTTGGTCATGAAACAATTCCAGCGTACGTAAACTGGTTTCGACAACGTACGCATATCCAAGTGACACCGCCCCAATCATTTAATCCAACTCAACAATTCCAACCAGCCAGTATGGATCCAAGCGTGGTATGTTTCATATACATTCAATATATATATATATATATATATATATATATATATATATATACACACATATATATATATATACATACACGATGTTTGCTCGTATTATCAAAATCCTTATTTCTATTTCATTTTTATTTGTAGAGGCTACGATTGGTTGCTGCAATGCTCGGACGCATCACTCCACTAAACAGGCAGTATATGCAGATGCAAGACATATTAACGTTTGTTGATCAAGGTTGCGAACACTTGCAAGATTTAATTCCAAATTAAGTATCTAGTCTTTCCGGTCACTTCATATTAGTACGTTATTTTATATTCTAGTCATATTGTATTACTTTTGATGAAGTTATTGATGTAATATTTTCCTATTCAAGTTTGTATCCTTGTTCAAATTTCAAACCCGATTGCAAATTTGAATTAGCAAAATAAATATATAAATTAATTTGTACAAAGGAAAAAAAAACAGAATCAATTTCCAAAATTAAAAAAATAAGAAAACCAATTATAACCAATTAAAATTAATTAAAAAAGCACAAAAATTTTTTTAAAAAAAATAGGAAATCGGAAGTGGCCGGTTTTAAAATCGGCCACTTCCGATTTCCTATTTTTTAAATTTTTTTTAATTTCCAAATTACTTGCAATTTGTAAAAAAATAAAAAATAAAAAAAATTAAAAAGCCCAGATTATGAACTGGCCGGTTTTAAAACCGGCTAAATCATGAACTGGCCGGTTTTAAAACCGGCCACTTCCGATTTCCTATTTTTTTTTAATTTCCAAATTACTTGCAATTTGTAAAAAAAAAAAATTAAAAAGCCCAGATTATGAACTGGCTAGTTTTAAAACCGGCCATTTCATGGATCGTTTATTTTAAAACCCCCATAAGAAATGGCCGGTTTCATAAGTTTTTTTTCGAAATTACTTAAATATTTTTATCACCGAAATATTTTTCGAAAAAAAAATTTTGAATTTTTTTTCGATTTGTGTTTACTGTTGTTATTTAGTGTCCGTACATGTTCGCATAATGTTTTCGTATTTGCATATACGAGTTTTTTAAATTTTTTCGTATTTCATAAGTTTGTTTTTTAGCTAAGGGCATTTCCGTCAACTTACAAAATATTTGTGTTGCGTTTAATAACCCCCTTTCCCCCAGATGAACTTCCTGATTCCTCATACGAGGTTGCCAGGTCGGACCTATTTGAATAGGGTTGATCCGACCAGAAGTGTATCTTGTCCTGATCTCTAAGCTGCTCCTTTCACAAGTCAGAGAGGTCGGCTTTCTTGAGTAGTGTGTCTCCTCGGCTTTGTAGCCGAATTGTATTAAAGTTCGTCCTGGTACGCGAATTAGTAGGTAGGGACTCATTTGTACATATCATAAGTCCCCCCCCCCCAGTTACCAAGTATCTTAGTAGAAGATAGTTGAGGAACTGTAAAGTAGTATTTGCTCTTGATCTACTCGGCTTTTGATAATCTCCTCTTGAGTTCCGATCCCTGAGTGAGTGTGACCTGATAAGAAAAATGGGTCATTGACCCATTGATTCTCTAGCCCATTGGACGGAGCCATTCGCATTAATTGCAACCGGACACATGGTAACACCCCAGCGACCTTCGACTCCTATAAATTCCCGAGTAGAAAGCGACATTTTCCCTCAATCCATCTGAAGCTTGTTCCTCGGCTTTCCCCTTCTTCTTTATGAAGTGCCCCTGTTGGGTAGTGTGGAGAGCTTAGAGGTCGGCTTCTTTTTGGTACTCCATCATTAGTTAGTCTCTGTTTCATACAGTCGGTGAGAGTCGAACCGGCAAAAGTTCTTCCTTTGAGGTCGGAGCTTTTTCTGGGTCGGCTCTTGACCGGCTGCCTTAAGCGGAAGGCTTCTCCGAGCCCAGTTGGCCTTGGCTTGGTCATCTGGTAGGAGCTGACCCAACCAAAGTTCTTTTTCTTTCTTCGGGATAGAGCTCTAGTTGGGTCGCTCCTAACCAGATGACCGAGACGGTCGGTCCAGGAATATCATTGCAAGGGCTTCCTTGAGGTGCTGGTGTCCTTTCAAGGTAGGGAGCTGGCGAGGTCGGCGACCTTTGCTCGTGCTCCAGGTATGTTCTCTTAACCTTTCCTCGGGTGAGGTTGGTTTTGGCTGACCTTACCTAACAATTTAGTAAGAAAGTTTTATCGGCTTTTGGTAGGCTTGTGTCCTTCGAAGGGAGAGCATCTTTTAGGACGTATTCCAGCATCTCTCACGAGGCCGATCTTATTGGACCGCTTGAGAGCTTTGTGAGATATTTTAGCTGGCGGGGAGAGCCTTTTGTGTCGGCTGTCTGTTTCCAGGTTCCATATCTCGCAGGGCTTAGGCGGTCCGATCAGCTCCTTCAAACTCTTGGCGACTTCTTCTTCCAATCGTAACCGAGGGCTTGCACGGGTATAACTCCTCAAATATTTTAACTGGACGAGGTCGGCTTTAGTTGACCTTGCCCATCCAACCTTAGTACAAAAATTGTTGTAGCAGGTTGTACTTGGCCTCGGGTGATATTCTCAATTCTCAATGTTGAAGCACTGGTGTACTTCAAGAGTGTTAGCTAGAGCGGAGAGCTCATGATGTGGGTTGTCCGACTCCAGGTTTTATTCTTGAGGTCCATCAGTATTCCAGCCCTGCGATTTCTTCAAGTTGCCTAGATCGGCATTTTCTTCGGAATCCTTCTCGGTTCCTTAGTTTCTGTGACCTCCATTACGCAGGTAGAATTTTATTCATCTCTTTTTAAGCAGGTTCGACTTACCTTAATTCCCAATGGTCTATGTGTATTGATTGATCATGAGGAGCTTTCCTTTGTAGAGCTGTTGATGGTCGGTTGATCACATGGATTGGTGCGTCGGAATCAGTAAGTCTTCTCCTTTATAACTAGCTTCCTCAATGACGATTTTGTTCTACTCGGCTCTTGTTATTGCTAAATCATCCTTTCCCCCCAAGTGTTGAGTGTATTTGTAAGAATGGACTGAATACTTTGATGAATAGAAGCCGAGTAAGAGGCATTGGACCGAGGAAGTTAGTTATAGCCGAGTATACGAAACATCCCGGCCTATGGTTTGGCGAATTAAGGAGAATTAGTGTGAATTGGCGTGTCATCATTGCGGCTTTTCCACGAATGGAGCTGACGGTTCAAATTCTGGTTCGTGGGCTTGGTCGAACCGGCCCATTACCCCTATATATAGTGGGCTCCCGTCGTTGTCGATTATCTTATAATCGTTGACTTTTTAGAGAGAGAAAGATTTGAGCCGAGGAGCAGATAGAGAGAGAAAGGAATTTCCAGGCGATCATTACTCAAGTCCCCTAGGTCGGCTCAACTTTGCACAAGTAAGTCCCTTCGCCTTTCTCGGTCTTTACTTAATGTCTATTTATCGCTTTTACTTCCCCGTGTATTCTTCTTTCTGCTCGGCGTGTTAGCCTTCATTTTTGCTGTAATTGTTGACTCTAGTTGGGGTTGTAGGGAGATACAAGTTGTAGTATAATAGAGCCTTTAGTAAGCATTTATTCAAGTGTTGTCGGTCGGCTTCTAAGGGTTTGGCCCGTTTGTTAGGTTATACCGTTGAATAATCCCTTCCCTTTCTACTTTTCGTAGATCATGTCGTCCGATAACTCAAACGTAGCTCAACCTATAGGGGAGTTGATAAATGATGAGGCCGAGGTTAATCAGGAAATTAACATTTATGTGCTTTCTGATTAGGACCAGGCCTCTGAAATTGCTGAAGATCTAGTGGATTTCATGCTTGGCGAATCCGAAGTGCAAATTATTAGTAGCTCTCCCATTCGAGCTCCATTGGTCAATAGAGAAGTCCGTCGACCCGGTGTATCTGTACAAATAGCGAACACCGAGGCTCCGGCTTCAACCAGAGTCCGACCTATTGAAAATATGGATGACCAACGCCGATACGGTCACGAGCCCATTCCCGAGTCTTTTGGTGATTTGGTTTATAGATACAGGATTCCGACTTTCTCCCTCATGCCTTTTTCTTCCATTCCGGGGTCGGGTTTTTACCAGGGTGGGTCTTGTAGAATTGGTGCCGACCCTGGTTTAGAGCTTCTTGAGGACCGACCTCTTACCCCTTTGCCGGAGAGCTCCCCTGTTAATCTTGTTGGTTTGATGGATGGGGACTCTGATGACTCCACCTCCTCGGACTCGGATGGATCATCTGATGAGTCCTTGGGTGAGGAATCTTCTGAGGGGGAAGAAGAAGAGGAGGAGGCCGAAGAGGGTGAGGAGGGACCAATTCTAGCGGATGAGGAAAATGATGAGAATCCCCTGGCCATAGTTCTAGCCGATGAAGTAGATGGGCAAAAAATGACTGCTGCAAGGGCCAAGTCCTTGAGGAAAGCTCCCATTGGTGAGCTGAGAGACGATGCCGAGAAGAACGATTCTGGGCTCATTCCGCCTTGCTCTTCTACTGTAGAAGCCGACGAGGTTGCCGAACTAAGGCATACATGTGAGATTCCGGATAAGTACGAAATTATCATGCCTGGGCTGGGCGACACTATATATAATCCGCCGAAGGGATGGATCTGCGCATGAGCAAACTTTCCGATGTGGATTCCGGGTTTCTTTGATAGAGCCGATGCGGCGATTTTTCGCGGAACAAGAGCTGTGCCCGACAGAAGTGCTCCCAAACTCCATGGGGACCTTGATGTGTTTTGCCGTGGTATTGTCGTTGAAGCAAAAATAGTTTTCTTCGGATAAGTTATTCCTCGCCTTCAAAATAACCCGGGTCCCGAAAAGTTTGATGTACTTCTTCTCGGCCCGAACCAACTACAAGTTTCTTGACCCCTATGATTCTTCATATTCGTGGCGGTGGTGGCCTCGGTACTTTTACATTAAGCATCCGAAAGAAGAGTGCATTGAGGCATGTGCCAGTTTGGCTCGGTGAATTGTGCCATGTGGATATGGTGGTTGACCATGACCCTGAGGAGGAAGAAGATGGGCAAACTGAGGGGGCGAGGAAACTGAGAGGGCCGAGGTTGAGAAGGAGGAGGGTTCTCTTGAGAGGATGGATACCGAGGAGGAGGATGAGGATGTTGATGAGGAAGGAGAAGTAATTCCCATCGGGTGTAGCGATGTGTATCCCAAGATGGCCTCGGAGAGGCTTAAAATCCTCGGTCCAGATGGGGTGTCCGACCCCAAATATTTGTACCCTTACTCACTTGCTATCCAACCTCAATTAAAATTGGCCGGTCTAACTGAAGGGGACGTTTATTGTAATGACAAACCCGACCTAAGTAAGTTTATCTTGCTTATTTAATACTTGACATCGGCTTCGTGTCTTCTAAACTTGTATTGTCTGTTGCAGAATACTGGATCACGGTGACTGCGGTCGAGCTTAGTAAACAAAAGGCAATGGCTCGGGTTAGGGTTGCTCAGGCCGGGAAGGACATGAAGCTCCATACCCTGAAGCTTCCTACCATGTAGCCGACCAATGCAGCGGCTTACTTGGAGCCGAATAAGGCTGTTTCTGAAGCCTCTCAGGGTGTAAGTTTCCTTACTTGGCTTAGCTTGTCCCTCCTTGGTAGAGTGTTGATTTTGACAACATTTTCCTTTCCCACAGGAAACCGGGCAGAAATTGATGGCCGATGCTATCAAATCTGGAAAAAAGAGGAAGGACCGGGCCGAAGGCCACACAAAAGATCGGTCGGCCAAGAAGGGTCGGTCGACTTTTACCATTCAGGAGTTTGCTCCTGAAAAACTCATGGAATTTGGGCAGGAGGCCTTGTCGGGCAGCCTGAGGATGCTGGGTGATATTGTAAGCTGGTTTACCTTATCTTGGGTGTAATTTTTCGTTAATTTTCTTCTAACTATATCTGATCACTCATGCGTAGATTAACAATCATGCCGAGGCCCGAAAATCTGAAGGTCGCCGAGGACAATTCTGCCCTCTTGGCCCAGTTGGAGGAGGCCAAGAAGGCCAGGGCCGATGCTGAAGAGGCCAAGAGTCGAGCTGAGGCGGAGGCCGAGCGGCTGAATAAGGAAGCTGAGGAGTTGAGAGCTCGGGTGGAGAAGGAAACTGCTCTGGCTCGGGGACTCCAAGAGTCTCGGGGTAAGCTTAAGGCTTTTCTAATGGAAAAACTGAAGACTACCCGAGTGGAGGCGGTGAGGGATTTTCTTGCCTCGGGCTCCTTTCACTACAAGATCCAAGAGGAGGCCGGCGTATTCCGCTCTGAGGGATTCGAGGCTTGCCTCGGGCAGCTGAAGAAAGCTAAGCTCCTAGCTGAGGGGGTGACTTCCGAGCACGTGGACTTGGATGCCTTCCGTGATGGGGAGCTGGAGGAGTATGTTGATGCCGAGGAGCATTGCGGATCTCCAAAAAGAGGAATGGTGGTATGATACCTGTGGACCCCCACCAGAAGATATGGAGGATCTCCGAGGGGAGCTGAAGCCAATGTATCCCTCTTGGTTTCCTCTTCTCTTTGCCAGCACTCGGCTTGAGGGGACCAAGCATCGCACCCTTAACAGGGAATGGACCCGACTATACGGCGCACTGGATAGCGTGTCGGGGATGCATGTGGTGGAGGAGGAAACCATTGGTCCAGACGGGACAAGGAGGGTTGCTAGGCTTTGGAGGCAGATCAGAAAGGAAGCAGCCGAGAGCGCGCAAGAGGAGGGGGAGACCAGCAGGCCGAGTGAGGAGGTCCCGGATACCTCATCCATAGAGGGTCGGTAGGAGCCGCGGGTATGCCCTTGGGAACATTTTGTAAAGTGTTGAAAAGTTAGTGTTAGGGCCATATTTTGCTAACTAGGCCCTCGGGTTGTGAGGGTACTATTCTTTTGTCGGTCATGCTCGGATCTTGGTATATCTTTGCCATTTTTTGTGAATGCTTAACCTTGCAAGATCGAGGTTGACCACCTATGTAATTTTCCGAACAGTAGGCTTGATCTAATGTTTAGTTTTCGTTCATCTCTTGCTTCTCGGATGAGTTGATTATGCTTTGACAAATTCACACATTATTTTGAGTAGGAGCTTATAGCGACTTAATTTATCATTTAGCATTCGAAGACCTTACTTGCCGAGTGTAAGTACTTTGAATTTTTCATGCGAGTCTTAATAATAAGTTAGCTCGGCTTATTATTTGAAAATTTATTCAATCGTACCCTTTCGACTGAGGTCAGATTTTATAAAATCCAGATTTATTTTTTATCGATTATCAAGTTTGGTTCCGGATACATAAATTCCTAGTAACTTGGAAATTCTCAATCGATAATTTTGTAGTGCCATTCGGCTATATCGTTTTTCCACGAGATCTAATCAATTTAGGCATTACCAAGACTCCTAAGGTCTGGTTTGGCCTTGTTGATTTTAGGATTTATCCAAGATCTCCCCAAGGGAAGTATCCTTTTAGGATGTTCCCGTGTATGTTCTTGATAAATAGATGAAGAATATAGGACAAAAGATACTGATTTCATTAATTGGGAGTCTATCTCCTCGGAACGCTCATTACAACGATTTTTCATGCATAATATTTCTGGAGGTTCTTGGCATTCCAGGTGCGTTTGAGAGCTTTGCCTTGGAGGTCGGCTAGCCCATAGCTTCCATTAACACTTGCTCGGATAACTTTGTAAGGTCCTTCCCAGTTGGGTTCAAGTTTCCCCACTTTGCTGAGGATGTCAGCTCTTCTCAGTACGAGATCGCCAACCTGAATGAGCCTTGTCTTCACGTGCTTGTTATAAGCTCGGGCCATTGTGGCTTGATATCCGAGTGTCCGAGCTAATGCTTCACTTCTTGTAGATTCTACCATGTCTAAATCATATATGCGCTCGGACGCATTGTTCTCAGGTTTGTAATTCTAAATGCGATATGTGTGAACAGCTATCTCGGCTGGAATCATAGCTTCAGAACCATAAACCAAGCCAAAAGGTGTTTCCTGTGTTGCAGTTCGGACGGTCGTTCGATATGCCCATAAGACTCCATCGATCTCATCAACCCAATCTTCTCGGTTATCTCCAAGTCTTCTTTGAAGGTTATCCACTATGGTGCGATTGGTGACTTCGGTTTGGTCGTTGGCTTGAGGGTGCCCGACCGATGTGAAGCGTTGTTCGATCCTCATTTCCTGACACCATTCTCTTAGCTTGGCACCCTAGAACTGGCGATCGTTATCCGCAACCAGGATCCTGGCTAGGCCAAAGCGACAAGTTAGCCTCCAAAGGAAATCCATAATCTTTTTCTCGGTGATTATCGTGGTGGCTTCGGCCTCGACCCACTTTGAAAAGTATTCCACTGCTACGATGAGAAACTTCTTCCCACATTGTCCGAGCGGAAATGGTCCAACGATATCCATTCCCCATTGATCGAAAGGACAAGTGATGGTGGACGGAATCATGGGTATGGTCGGCTGTCGAGGGATTCTTGTGATTTTTTGGCATTGTCCACATGACCGGGCAAAACGCCCTGCTTCCTTTTTGAGTGATTTCCACAACTGCCAAGGTAGATTTCTTTGAGCACAGTTAGTGCTTCAGAAGGTGTCAAGCATCGTAGATGCATCCCGTCATACGATTTCTTGTAGAGGTCGTTGTCATTCCAGAAGTAACAAAGAGTTCTTCGTCGGATTCTTCTAGCCTCGGCCGGGTCGGTTGGTAGGATCCCTTCTGTGAAGTAGGCCACCAATGGACTCATCCATGTATCCGAACTCGAGATTGCAGCCACAAGTTGATTCGGGGGAGCATTGACAATGCAAGATGTGTTTGCACTCATTAAAACCACTGTCTGAGTATCTATTGCTCCTGAAGTTGTTGCCCATTTGGATAGGCTGTCAGCCCTGCCATTCTTCGTTCGGTCTATCTTGGACAAGGAAAACTCCTCGAAGGTTTCTCTCAGCTCTTTGACTATCTTCAAGTATTTGATCATGGCCGCACTCTTGGTAGTAAACTTTCCTGAAAATTGTTCTGTGACCAACTGGGAGTCAGAGAATGCTCGGATTTTTCGTGCCATGACCGACTTCGCCATTTTCATTCCTGCTATCAAGGCTTCGTACTCGGCTTCATTGTTTGTTATTGGGAAAGTTAGCCGAATTGCATATTCCATCTCGGCTCCTTCTGGACTGATTAGTAACAATCCAGTCCCACCAGCGTGTGAAGCCGAGGAACCATCCACATAAAGTTCCCAAACATCATTTTGTGGAGGTGGCATCGCTTTAGGAACTGAGGTTGATTGTATCACAACCGGAACCTCGTGGGGTGGTTTCCCATGCGGGGGTGGAGGTAGCTCTTCAATTGTGGCTTGGTTCAGAATCCAATCTGCCACTGGGTCGGCTTCTGCTTGAATATCATTGGTGGATAGGGCTAGCACCTCAAGTGCCTTCGGACTGTCTTGTGATTCTTCCATCCTGGTCGGTTGCTCAACCACCGTTGGAGGAGGATATTCGGCTAGGAAGTCAGCCAATACTTGGGCCCTTTTAGCCGAGGGAGCTTGGTATTCAATGGTATGATCTCCCAGCTCAATCATCCATTTTGTTAATGTCCCCGACTTCGCAGCATCGTAGAATACTTGCTTCAAGGGCTGGCTCGTCAAGACAATGATCTTGTGAGATCGGAAATATGGCTTGAGCTTTCTTGCGGCCTCAAATAAACAAAATGCATACTTTTCAATGTCCAGATAGTTTTGTTCTGCCGAGCTCAAGACCTTGCTTAGGTAGTAGACTGGCAAGTGTTCATTTTTGCAAACCTTAACTGGGACCGAGCTGATAACCTCGACGGAGATAGCTAGGTAGATATATAATGGTTTACCTTCGTCCGGCTTTGCCAAAAGTTGCGGGGTGGCCAGGTAAGTCTTGAGGTTCTCAAATGTTGTCTTACACTCCTCGGTCCATTCAAACTTGTCGGTTTTCCTGAGTATTTTGAAGAAGGGGAGGTTCTTTTCGGCCGACATTGAAATGAACCGGCTTAAGGAGATAATCTTGCCGATTAAGCGCTGGACGTCCCTGATGTTCTTAGGGTGAGGAAGATCGACTATGGCTTGATCTTCTCGGGATTCGTCTCGATCCCCCTTTGAGTCACCATTGAGCCGAGGAACTTGCCTCCTTTAACTCCAAACGTACACTTGGCCGGGTTTAATTTCATTCCGTAACTACGGAGGATCTTGAAACATTTGTTCAGATGACTGATGTGTTCGGCCGCTTCCTTGCTCTTGACTAGAATGTCGTCGACATATACTTCCATGGAACGCCCCAGTTCTTCTTGAAACATGAGGTTCATCAACCTTTGATAAGTTGCTCCTGCATTTCTTAGGCCGAAAGGCATGACTTAAAAACAGTAGACTCCCCCGGCTGTGATAAAGGCCGTTTTAGGGATGTCTTCCTCGTCCATTCTGATATGGTAGAAACCTTGGAATGCGTCCATGAAGCTTAGTAGGGCACAACCAGTTGTGGAATCCACCAGTTGACCGATCCGTGGAAGAGGGTAAGGATCCTTTGGGTAGAACTTGTTGAGGGTTGTGAAGTCATTACACATCCTCCACTTTCCCGGACTCTTCTCTACCAATACCACGTTACATATCCAATCCGAGTAATGAACTTCTCGGATGTGCCCTGCTTTAAGTAGCCGATCTACTTCCTCGGCGATGATACGATCTCGAATGGGTCCATGGTCTCGTTTTTCCTGCCTTACTGGTCGGATGGTCGGATCTACATGGAGAGAGTGAACCATGATTTCGGGGTCGATTCCAGTCAGATCCTCTATTCCCCACGCAAAGACATCGGCATTCTTTCGTAAAAATGCGATCATTTTCAGAGTGGTTTCCTCATCCATGCCAGAGCCGATCTTGGCCGTTCTTTCCGGGTGCCGATCACTGAGTGGGATTTCCAAGACATCCTCCTCGGCTTGCATCCGATTTTCTCCGAAAAAGCTTTTCATGGAGCTGTCGCCCGGTGGCTCGGGTGGAATGACCCAATCGTTCTCGATCTCGATACTCTTGGTATTCGGCTCAGACCTTCTCGGGTGTTTCTTATCTTCAACCAATTGATTCCCTCTCCGGGAGTCTTCTCCTTTTTCCGAGGGGCAGATATCAGACTAATGGGAAGGCAATGCCTCTTTCCTCGGCTATCATAGCTTCGATCATTGTGTCGCTCTTGGTAGTCATAAGGCCGAGAAGCTCTCCTTGTTGACAGGGTATAACACTCCCAAGCCTCTTGTCGGTTGCCATTCAATACTCCTACCCCATTTGGAGTCGGGAATTTCACCTAGAGATGGAAAGTTGAAACTATTGCTCGGAACCTGTTTAATGTTGGCCGACCAATAAGGAAATTATACTCAAATACTGCATCCACAATGAGGAAAGGCACTTGGGTCTTTGTGACCCTTCTCGGGTACGTTCCCATTGAGAGTGGTAAGTATATAATCCCCCTTGGCCGAACTTGGGTTCCGCCAAAGCCTACCAGGCTGATTGTGACCGGTCGGAGACCTTCAAGGCTCATCCTCATTTTTCTCACTGTGCTCATGAGGAGGATGTTGGAGGAACTCCCTGTATCGATAAGGACCTTGCTCATATCATAACCTGCTACGACCATGTCTACAACCACGGGTACATCCGGACTGCATGTTGCTCCTTGTCCTACACATGGGGCTGGGGCATCAGCTTCATCAAATGTGATGAGGTGAACTCCAGGTTCGACATAGTTCACGTAACCTTCATCGGCCTCTCGTAGGGCCTTGGCTGTATTTTCGCGAGCATTTCTACTATCGCCACCAGCTGGTCCTCCATCGATGGTGAGAATTCTTGCTTGTCTTTGAATTGATGCGGGTAGTTCGATCTCTTCCTTTGCTCGGACTTCTTGCTTGTCTTTGAATTGATGGTCTCCTCAAATTGTGTAGCCGAGGAGATGATCGCCTTTCCCTTGACCTAGCTCGCCTAGGAGTATGTGATCTCCTAGGACTACGATTTTTTGCTGGACTTGGCCTGCTCTCTTGTCTAGGCTGGCGCTCAGTTAGTCGGTCAATTCGATCAACATCCCGTGGACCATCGGCTTGGTCCCGCCTCATAACATAATCTTTAAGGTAGCCGAGCGCTATCAATCTTTGTATCTCTTGGCGTAGCTGGTTGCATTTCTCAGTTGAATATCCTTTCTGCTTGTGAAAATAACAATACTCGGGAGAATTCCGAGTGAATCGGCTTTCCTTGTGTTTCTCGGGTCGTTGAAAGGGTAGGCCCCTACATTCCATGATTGTGAGTATTTCATGGTTGGGAGCTCTCAACTCGGCGTAATTGACAAAGTGACATCGAGGAGATTTCCTTCTCTCTTCCTGCCTTCCCCTCTTCTCATTCCTTTGCCTGTTCGGACCCTCCTGGTGTTGATTTCCTCCTTGTTTGGAACTCTGTGGTGGGCGGTCTTTCTTGGCGACAGCCTTGACGACAATTGTTCCGAGTGTCTCCTCGGTCTTGAGGAAGCGGTAGGTGAGGTCCTTGAGCTCTCTCTCTCTGTTCGGATTTCAGCATCAATCAGTTTTCGTCGGAACTCGTCATTGTTCATGTTAGTACAAAGATGAGTTATCCTTTCCTTGATGGAGTGAGTGTCGACCATGGATACCGCCAACTAAAATCTCCTCACAAAGGCTCTCAGGGTCTCCTCTTCCCTCTGGACGACATCGGCTAAATAACTGGCCGGGCGGACCATTTCTCGGAAATTCTCGAAACGGATGGTGAACTCGGCCAACAAATGATCCCACGATAGTATGGATCCTGCCCTCAGACTCTTCCACCACGTCATTGCTTGCCCATGGAAAGTGCCCGGGAAGATCTGTGCTCGGACATTGTCAGTGATTCCCATTCCTTGGAGGGAAGCTTCAAATCTTATCCTGTGATCGATTGGACAAGAATCTCCCTCATACCTTTCCGTAGTGGCTGGTGCCACACGTCCTAAAGGAAGGACTTTCTGTTTGATTTCCGAGGACAATGGGTCCAGGCTACGACCGAATTTGAGCGTGTCTCGAGCTCGATTCAGAGAGTCAAGCTTGTTTCTCTCTACTTCCAGAGCTCGCCCGTGAATCCTAACTTGCTCTCTTAAGCGTTCGGACTCGTCTCCGTGTCGTCTTCTGGGATGATTGTGTGCTGATCTTGAACGGCTTCTTCGACCGTCTCCTCTCCAAGGAGATCGATTCCGATGGTCAGAGTACCTATCCTGTCTTCCTCGACGTGAAGGTGTGAGGGCCCAACCTCGGTCTCGTTCATCTCTCCTTGAGCCTATTGGGGTGTCGCCCAAGTAACTGATTCTGGTATCTTCTTCATCATAATGATCATCTCTTTGGTACCTATTATCTTGGTTATCACGGTGGCGTAGATTTCTTTCTGAAATCCGGGACGGAGTGGGGTCTCGGCGAGTTCTATCGTCGGCTCCCCTATCCTCCCCCATATTTTCCTGTCGTGGATTGACTTCTCCCCTTGCTACTCCAGCCCTTCGATTGATTACCTCTCTCAAGTCCTCATTTGGTCGTTGTGTTGAGGCTCGGGTGTCATTCCGGTGAGCCATGGACCGATCAGTGTTCCAGCTGTGTGGTGGACCCCGAGAATCAAAAACTTGCTCAACCAACGCTTGATCCTGTCGGAGTACGATGGGGGGAACGGTCGCATGGGGTGCGAATCCTGGTGGAACTTGAATTTGTGAACTGCATTGGAACTACGTATTGAACTTCACGCTTGGAGTCCGACTGGGTAGGTGGGTAGTGAGGAGTAAATGCTTGGTTTGTTTGTGGAGCAATTTTGCAGGATGGGTGCATTTGCCGAGGCGACTTGTTGGACTAGATCCTCGGTTCCATCGGTGATCGAAATGCGAGTGCCATCCCTGGGATCATTTTCAGGCTAATTGCCTTCAACGGGAGCTGTTGGGGCCGAGCTCCGAGTGCGGCCTAGGGCCTCTGGAGGTAGTTCTTGCGCCGAGACTCTAGAGTTGCCTCCAGTGTTGCGTTTCCTTGCTTGCTTTTGGACCATGACTTTTGTTGCGTTCCCACAGACAGCGCCAATATGATGTTGTATTAAAACGGTTAACTCTGGGACAAACTGATAGTATAAATCAATAGTGCTTGGTTGGATATAATATGCCGAGTAGATTAGAGAGTAGTATATTGGTGGTTTTTGAACCTGTTTAATGTGAGTAAATGCCCTTGTATTTATAGGGGGATTTTCGGGGGACAGACCTCTGACCTAGCCGGAGGTTGGTCGCACGGTGGTCGGAGGTTGGTCGGAGCAATCACCTTGTAACACGTGTAGTCGTAGTAAGGTGGCGCGTTTAGATCACGCTGAGACTTGGGATCTCTAGGAGGTCGGCTCCTATTGAGATCGGCAGATCTCGACTCTTTTCCCCCAGATGAACTTCCTGATTCCTCATACGAGGTTGCCAGGTCGGACCTATTTGGATAGGGTTGATCCGACTAGAAGTGTATCTTGTCCTGATCTCTAAGCTGCTCCTTTCCCAAGTCAGAGAGGTCGGCTTTCTTGAGTAGTGTTTCTCCTCGGCTTTGTAGCCGGATTGTATTCAAGTTCGTCCTGGTACGCGAACATCTTATTCACTAATTAGGGCAAACAGGCACTTTTTCAAGAAATTGAAACAGGCACATGCCTTCCCAACCGCACCCCACTTTTTGTTCAGGCAACTGGTGAGGTGGTTTATTAAACAAGAGTTACGAGAGGTGATAGAAATTGAGTCGCCATGATATTATTTATCGTATATGTAACATGCAGTATCTATTAAATTCTAGAAAAAAATAAAGTTTGTCGGTTGTCATTTGTATTAGGGGTACTCTTGTATTATTTATCCGATAGGGTAGGTCTGGATTTTTAGAGGCACACACAGCTTTCAATCTTACATAAATTTTGTGAATAATATCCGGTATAATGATTGATTTGTCGATAAATATAACATAGAAAAGTCAGCTATAACAAAATGAGAAACTTATTCTTGAATGGATAAAGTATTATTTTCTTTCCCAGTAATCTGAAGTAAAAATAGCGTGAATTTTTGTCAAATATGATGATATAATACACACAATCACAAAATCATGAAGGGCATAATTAAACAAAATCTTAAAGTGGCCGGTTAAACTGAAGTTATTCAAAATCCCTGGGAAATACATAACGGGAATCAATTGTTGATCTATTCTACTAGTAGAACTTACAATTAAGGTTGGAAATGTTGATTATGAAGTAGCTTAATTAGTCAGCAATTAACTTAAAAGGTCCCACACGACGAACTTGCTCGAACTATTTTCTATTTTTCTTGTACAACGCTATAAAATGTGCAAAATTGGAAGATTCCACTAAAAGCAGTCATAAACAGAGGTCCAACTACGTTTCTAAGTTCGGGTGACCAAAATATATACTACTATGAATTATTTTTTAATTTACTGGAATTTAAAATCTTGGAGTACGTCTCACTAAATCTCCTCTCGACTCCGCCCCTGATCATAAAATTATATTTTTTAATTAGTTTGTATCTACTTTGTCGATATGTATGTCGTGTATACGGCCTAGATGAATAATACGATCGATATGCATGTAAAGAGTTTCTCCCAAGAATAAGAAACACATGGAATAAGATTTATATATATTTTTTTGGTCGATATATCAGAGTAGCTGACTGATTTATGGAGTATATGTTTTCAAAATGAGTATACTATACTAAACTAAAAGTATCTCAACAAATTAATTCGGCATTTTACACATTTGCTTGATGATACACATAACCTACACAAATCAGGTACATACATGTACTTCGCCCCTCGAACCAAACATGAATCATGACGTGCATTTTAAACATAACTCCCATTTGGTATCTTCTTTATTACCCTCATTTTTTCAGCTAGATCATTTTACACATAGCTCCCAAATCCCGATGCGTGAAATTTCTATCCTATACAAGTGAAGATTTAATTGATTAGTTCACGTTAGTTTTACTAGTTCAATTAAAATTAAGGTCCCGTCAATTTTAACTAACGGAGTATCAAAATTAAACATATTAATAAAAAGTTAACCGGGCTAGGTGAGAAATTAATTGTTTCACGCAAGATAGACTACAATCCATTGGCCTGCTTATTTACCCTAGGGAAAATTCATGCCAGCGACGTTTTGGCACAAACATTTCACTTGGGTACTTTACATTGGAAAAATTCCTATTAAGTCTTGGATTACAAACTTTATTTCTGTAAAGTCATGCACATGATATTTCTTTCTATTAGGTGTCTTCCTTGCTAATTTTTATTCTCTCAACTACTTCAATTAAAGTTGAAGTTCCCTTGTTACCCTATATCTAAAACAGGTAAGAACAAACATTAGTCAAACCATGCATTATAAATTATAAATGAATCCTTTCACTCCTATATCATAGCCCCTAAATTGATGATTATTACATAACTTGTTGATTTCACTTCATGTTTCCTTATAAAATGTCCACACCATTTCTTGTTTCACCCATGTTCCTCTTACTCAAGCTTCCACACATTCGAAACTACTAAAACTAGTTTGTTCTATTGAGAGACAATGGCAGCAACTACAGTGGAGAATTGCATCATGATGCTTCCGAGATTCAAAACCAAGACGGTTGTATTAGACATTTATCGACAATATTCTCATTTACAAATTACAGATATGGTTGTTCACAAGTAAGTGGTGCGATATTAATATGGACAATGTGCAATTCAACTATTCCATTGAAAAGAGTTCTAATTGTTGTTTGAGGAACGAAGTTGATCTCAGAAATATGATTCTACTTGCTATCATCTTATATATGTTGGCATACTTAATGTTGATGCATATGATAAAAGAACTTTACCGCGTGCACAGCATCATGCATCGTCCCTTAGATATGTCGATGCACACTTCACTGATCTGCCGAGGCACAAAGCAAGTTTCGTTCTTTTAAATGCTGGATAAATTTTAGTTTTGTCAAGGTTATGGTGGTATGATCTTAAATTCTTAATTGATGAGGGAAGTTTCTGGTGGTGAATTTGTTTATTTAATTGACTTACTTGGCAAGTACTTATGTGCTTGATGGTCTATCTTTTTTCACTGTTTGAATTTAGTCCTTGTGTGCTCTACTATATTGATTGGAATTTCTCTTGGATTATGAGTCCAGGCCTGATAGTTATTTTGCTGGCTCCCCTTGTCCTCCATAGATTCTTGTCGATTGACCTCTAGCTTCGGGTATTGTTAGCGGAGAACTCTACCTGCCTTCTACATTTGGGTTTGAGACTAAGTCTGCAATTTGTTTCATTTCAGTTAATGATTACTCCTATAACTCTATTTGATTCGGTTTACAAAGCCGGAACAGGATCGGTATCGAATTGAGCTTGAGTTACACAAGAGACATATTGTTGATTACCTATGAATATGATATTGAAGATATAGAAAGGGAAAAAAAAAATTTTAAAAAAGAATTTTAGATAAACCAAAACCAATAGGAGTAAAAATTTACTGTACAAAACTACAAATAGAAATTACTAATAAGAAAAGAAGCATATTTACCTCCCTCCGTAGAGCCCCATCAAGCTCCTCTTCTTTCGAATATGTCATGTCTTTGGTGTATAATTGGGCTAAGCAATTTATATATATTTATAAATATAAATAATAAATATGACACTAACTTGTGTAAATTTTAGTAAAACATATAATATAGATCTGGAATACGCTTCACACGCATAGCGTGTGACGCTATTTCTAGTATATATGTAGATAAAAAAAATTATGTAATATTACAGTGTATATATATATATATAGGGATTTTTACAAAACCCACCCCTCATATAAAGCCCCATCTCAAATTAGCGCCTGTTGTTTGAAGAATTACAAATGATTCCTGAAAATGAACTGATTTCGGAAACTAATTACATATAGTCCCAAAAGTCAACGCCGGAGGCCATGTCACGCCGGAGACGCATGCCATTGCTGATGTGTACTGCCATGTCATCATTTCTTTTTCTTGTTTAATTAACTAGTTTATAACCCGTCGATACTCGACGGGTATAGTAAAAAAATATTTAAGTATATGAAATCCTACAATTTTTGCAACAACATTTTTGTAACGTGTCGTACCCTTGCGAGCCGATGTCCGACCCTCTGTGCCAGCGCGGTCATGGACTATTATCCGGGTGATATGTTGGCCCACTGTACCAATACATGTTCATTCCCGCACTTTATCCCACTCGTGCACGCAACAATAGACTTACCAGTCATCCACCCTAAGATTACTGCTGAGCATGCATGCTTAAGTCTAAAGCCCTTATGGATGTATTTCCGAAAAGAAAGGTGCACATTTTTTGTATGAGTAGCGTTCTCGATCCTTTAAGCTCTCTGAAAATTTATCTTAAACTTTGGGATGTTACATTTTTAGTTTGTCTGATGAACTCATCATCACACTAATTAAGAACGATAAACTTTTTGCATGCGTTTATTCCATACATCACTTTTACCTCGATTATAATTATAAGAGTAGTGACTCTCAATCGTGCCATTGCACAATTTTAATGCATAATCAATATTCCTCAAAAGTTTGGCCAATCTTTATCATGATCTATGATAAGTCGCACTTGAGTAATTAATCGTATTAGTATTATAAGCTGAGAAGACCTTTTCTAATCAAGTCTTTTAAATGGATCGAGGTATATCCAACCCGTTGCAAACCTTAACGGTATCTATTTAAAATAATGGCGTACGGATCGAGTATATACCTCACCCGTTCCATGTTACCGACCAACTCATTTGTCAATCTGCCACAGGTTAGCAAAGCAATCTACCCACCTTGATTTTATTTAAACCACACATCTATAGTGGGCCAGTCTAATTTGTTAACAATACCATCTTCACCCGATCGTACTCCCCTAAAATTAGGGGTATTAAAAAAAGCGCACGCGCCAATTATTTTCTTTAAAACATTTACAGGTTAATTTTTTCATAACCTATTATTCAACCGACGACATATGAGCTGGTACAACTCTTCAGTCACCCGACCTCGTCAATATGTGAAAAAGAAAGAGAGTAAATATATGTGTACATCCATAAATTACAATAATAAAAAATTATCTATATTAAATGGCATATACAATAAATTCAACAACTAATGATGTGCATGTTTTATTTAATATATACTTTATTCGTCCCGCAGAACTTCATACATTTGTCATTTTTAGACATACTACAAAACTTCATACATTACTAAAAAAGGAAGGTACTCCACACCCAACCAATAATAATAAATCCTACTCTTGCACTTTTTATACACCTCTCACATTTCCCACTAAAATTATCATTTTTACCATATTTTAATGTTTTATCACTTACTACTTAGTTTTTTTTATTTAAACATTTATATTGTTTTTTATTTGAAGTTTTTAACTAATTATATATTTAATTTTGTCTATTTTCACCCGTTTATCCGCCCCCTTGTTATCACCAGAGCGCCATGGGTTGAAAAACTATTATACCTGTCCCAGTTGTTATTATAGCCGAGAGCCTATAGTACTGGGTCAGTTTAGTTCTTGTGTAAAAACAACTTACGCCCCTCCATAAAACGATATGGGATTGCAATACTTTCCATTCCAAGACTTTTCCATTTTTATCATTTATGTCTCTTACCTCTTATACTTTCTCCATTATTTATCATTTATCTCTTCCACAACAAACAACAAACAACAAACTATAGACTTTCTTAACAATAGTGTCGAAAATAAGTGAGACACGCGTTTACGGACAGAGGGATTATATGTAAAAAGATTGAAAGTGAGAAAAAATTTAATACATAACAACTGGTAATCTAGTGTCAAAGTCTAATTTTAGAGGAATGTATGCATATTGCATATTATATGTACGAAACAATTACATATACCTCCCCTATTAGATGCCCTCTACTAATCTGGATACCATTAGTCGAACAATTACATCCAGGTCCATTAATCTGTTTTTGGGTTGACTAACTGATAAGCTGAATCAACTTATTCACAAACCAAACATGCACTTAGCCAATTCATTTGGAGTACCATTTCAATTCTAAACAAAATAGATTAAAAATACAAAGGGTTTGGTCTGTTTTTATTGAATTGAAACTGAACTTGTCGAGCTTCAGGTGGTTACAGACTTACAATATATCCTGGGACCAACCATTCGCGCATGATTCTAGAGGTGGCTCCCACACGGTCCATACAGTAGCACTTTGCCCCCGTATGACACTTATTTCCGGCAATCCCGATAGCCCCGCTATGATACCACCTGTAATGACCCGACTACTAAGGGTCGAGACCCGGTCCATTAGACTGGAAATGTTACTCATGAATGTCGTACACACGTCTCGTTGGTAGGATATTGTCTGTTTTGGGCCTGAACCCGCACGGATTTGTTTTTTGAATCACCTAAAATGCATCATAAAATAGGAGAGTGGTGGTCTACATATATATACCCTTCACCCCTTTCACTCTGAACCGATGTTGGATGTTGGGTATTACAACAACTCAACAATAGTCTAATTATAATGAAGGTCGTGCAAGAAGGGAAACTGCCCTACTATCTGCTTCTTCCCCGGTCACGATCTTGCCAGAATATAACCGAACAGATAAAACCCCTTTCTTGCAATAATATTTCAATTGGTTATGCTGTAGTTAGGGATTTCGAATATTGGTGAATGGGTTTGTAGCATATGGAGAAACTATTTTGATTTGGGGATGGTGGAATTTTTGTAGATTGGTGGAGTTGTCATTAGGGATTCCGTATCAATTTAGTGTGCATTAGATTTGGATTCAATAATTGAACTCGATACAGAGTTTGGTTGATGCTGGGATTCGATTTTGAAAACCAGAGACATAATTCAATGTTTTATGAACTTGAAAACTTTGCCTTTTCAGAATTAGAGTTGTATGAGGGACTTGGATTGAAAAACCAGTTTCTTTCAATTTGGCCAATAAATAGTCTGTGTCTTTGCAAATAAGTCCAGAAAAAATTTAAAAACCTAAAATTAAATTCACGACTATATGTATACATCAACGATTCCACTTAATGGCTCCGTACTTTATGTATATATCAAGGGCTTCCAATATAAATATTAAACTCTACCTTTTTTCCCCTCAGGTTTAGAGATTGATGTTCATGTGTCGGGATTAGTTTAGACGTTGGACGTGTGTTGGCTCCTCATTTAATTTCATAAATTAATTTTAAAATGAAACGATTCAAAATTACTTAGAGGACACATGTCACATCCAGATTAATCTGGAAGAGAATAAAACGTGGAAATATGAGAGTGGACACGTGTCCCACTTTAATTTAACCTAAGAAAATAGTGGAAATTAAGAAAAAACCTAAAGCAAATGAATAAAAGAAAAAGAAAAAAAATCAAATTAAACATAAAATTTAAAAGTAAGGATGTGTTTGGTTGCAATATGAGTTTGGACTATATATACAATACTCCCTCTGTTCTTTTTATAGGTTTACATTTTGCCATTCTGGGGATTTTTTTTAAGTTTAATGTTTCATTTTTTGGAAACCCCACTATCTACGTTTATTAATTTTTTAAATACTCTTTTTCAAACTTTATCCATTATTTCTCTTACTTTTTTTATACTCTCTCTTACTTTTTACCATCTACTTACTATTTTATTCTATTTCCTTAAAATTCACACCAAACCAAAATGTAAACCTTCTAAACGACCGAAGGGAGTAATAGATTTATGAAAAAGGTTGAAATTTGTTATTGTTCAAAAGTTATGGACTACAATGTCATTATAAAATTTATTAGGGAAACTATAAAATCTATAACTATTATTATTAAGTTTAGAAAAAATTGTTGGTAAATTTTCACGTAAACCTGTAATTTAACTGATGGCGGGTGAGAGGATACAACCTGCCAGTCACCCAACCCGTCAATATATATGTAGAAAGAAAAAGAGTAAATATATGTATGTAATCATAAATTACACATGTACATTAAATGCCATATATACAATAAGTCACGAACTAATATTTTACATGTTTAATTTGAAACTTCTTTGGATTATGGGTAAAAGACTTTCGATATATCTTGTACCATTTTATTTGAGTTTTGGACTTGGTTCATGAATCGACGCTAGTTATAAATTAACACAAACTCTCATGAGATCTATCTCAGATAGCATTACGTATCTAAAGACGACCTATGCTATTAATAAATCGTACATGTTATTAATCAAAACGTCTATGTTATTAACGAAATAAGTCTTGTAATATGAAAGAACATTTGATAACATATGTGTTTTGATTAATAACATCGATGATTTTCTTGACAATATAGGTCAGTCTCTAGATAAATTATTTAGAGATCGTCTCTCAGGAGACTTACTCATAAATAAATGGATAGTTTTTGGATTTAAACATTTATTTTGTTTTGTATTTAACGTTTTTGTCTAATTAATTATATTACACATTTAGTTTGGTCTATTTCACCCACTAATTCGCCCCATCTCTTATCACCTGACATGTAATGGATTGTAAAACTATTTTACCCGTCTCAATTAAGTATATGATACACACACACATATACAATAATATATATATATATATATATATATATATATATATATATATATATGTGTGTGTGTGTGTGTGTGTGTGTGTGTGTGTGTGTGTGTATGCACACACACACGTATATACTATAGTAATTTTTGTTTCAAAGTAATGACATAACCCAATAAAAAGCGAGTGGGGAAAGTCATTATTTGTGCCCATTTTTGCTCAATTTTGTAAAAAAAAAAAAACTAAAATGATGAGAAGGCCCAGACTCTCACAAGAAGACAAATAGCGCGTGTCTCTCCGTTACATTTTTCATCACCTCCGATCCCTAATTAGACTAATTTGTAATATATATGTAAATTAGACTTTTGTTGCAAAAAACCAACATGTATCACTCAATTTAATTTTAAGTCCTAATTCAATCATAACAAAATTATCAATTTATCATAGAAAACTCGATCTATCTTCTCAAATTAAATTTCAATCCTAATTCAATAACAAAATTCATCATTAAAAAGTCAATCATAATGAATCTTTCTTCTCCACGTTATTCAATTAAATTGAAACAACCCTAATTCAACTTCGAAATGTTTTCACATTTTAGTGTGTGTGTGTCTATATATACAGTAGAAACCCTCTAAAAGAATACTCTATAAATGAGTAAACTTTCTATAATAATAAAAATTTACTGTCCCAACTTGTGTATAAATGCTTTAAAAAACTCTAAGAATAAACTCTTTATAAGAATATTTTTGTCAATCCCAATGATATTACTGTATGATATATATATATTTGGTTAACATGAATCAACCAACCTATTATGTTAATAAACCATAAAAAAGTTGTTTAATTACTTTAACATCTCGAATATGGTGATTTTTAGAAACATAGTGACCAACCAATTACTTTATAGATTCAATAAACACATGGAATTTAGAAAATAAAGAGTAACCGAGATGTTGGACTTTCATTTAGAATGGAAAATATTTACAAAAATGGAAAGAAATTAGAAATTAAAATGGTTGATTGATTTAAAAAATTGAATTATATGTAAGCTAAATAACAAACACATCATCATGAGATAAACCTACAATCGTAATAAAAGAATAGGACAACATGGAATGGGAATCAACCAATCACAAATCATTATTTTGCCAAATAATTAAATGATGTGGATAGCCTTAAATGGCTCCAAACCTTTTTTGCTTAATGTATTATATAGATAGATTCATGATGGGTTTATATGTAATTAGTTTCATATACATATTTACCCTTTTTCCTATCAAAATTTGGCCTTTAAATTAAGCTTCATCTTCCATTTTCTTGATAAATTATTCATCTCTTTCTTCATTCTCCAAGACCAATAATAAATTTAGTTTGATATATCCATACATTTTTTGTTCAAAGTGTTTTAGTATTATTAAAGGTATTAATGTCACATTGATTGTAAACGGGCAGAATATTAATATATTCAATGAATGGCAGATTCTGTAAGTTAAGTGAAAGGTCTGGGGCAAAATAGGCATTTCGGGTGTCTGGGGCAAAACTGAAATAAACCGAAAGTTGGTCTATTACATGTGAGGTCCCTGGTAACATCAAATTCTCAAAAGGAAGGGTTCCAACTTCTCAGAAAACTCAAACTAGTCCCTGCAACTTACGAATTTCTACCAAATCGATTCAATCAACTCCGATTCCATGCTAAGGCTAAAATAATCGATTACCCATCACCTCCTCTACTCCAATCGATCAAGATCAGTCCAAAATCATCACAAATCGTCCCAATACATTGCGAATCGATCTCATATTTCTTGCTCCAGTTTCGCGATCCATAACCCACGCCAAAACCCAGGTCGATCTCAGTCCTAACTCAGTCCATAACATCAACGAATCAGTCTAATCAAATTAGGAATTCCATCTCCATGTTCACCGATCCAGTTTCACGATTCAAACACCCAAGCTTCAATCGGTTCCGGACTTCGTAACACCACTCGATTTCGGTCCAAATAGAAAGAAGAAAGGTGGGCAGGCGGGTATGGTGGTCGACCGGTGAGAGGCGGAGCTGGGGCAAATCTGGCAGTGGCGAAAGAAAGAAAAGCAGGCGTGTGGGCTGTGAGGAAGAAGAAGAGGAACAAAACTAGGGCTTTAACTTAGGTTTGCTTGATGGGCTCATCCTGGCCCAACTTGGACTTTACAATAATCGGGCCATCAGTTCCGTTCAAAAATCGTAATTCCTCTCGAGCCCAATTAATTTCTCGTATTTCAACTCAGTTTTAAATAATTTTTTCGTCTCCAATTTAAATCCAAATTGACGATCCAAAATTTATTCCGGGATTTTACAGAGAATATATAAAGTAGGAAAGAGAGTGATAACAAATTAATAAGTGGATGTTTCCAAAAAGAAAAGAAACGTTAAAATTGAATAATATAGTCATTTCGATATGCATGTTTAATCAAGGCATAAATAGTGTGCAGGTAAAAAAAATATGTAATTATAGTCTAGTAGGCATGAAAACATAAATAAATTACAAATTTATAAATATTCTCCAACAATTACTTCACCAAACTTAGTTAAAATTCAATTACAAATGAACCCATGTGTCATCAAATCAATTACAAATAGGTCCCTCTGAATGTAATTAATCATAAACATTTAATGACATGGGAGTCCATGTCATGCCACACAAGTAGCCAACTAAGCTAGCATTGACACATAGGCACCGGAGTCAACGCCGGATGTGAATTTTGGGTTTATCTATAATTGTTCAAACAACAGAGGGTAATCTGTAATTGGCACAAACAATAAGGGGTGGTGTTAGGAATATTTGTTTAGATTTTGATCAGCAACCTAATGACTTATCTTAGCTCAGAAAGGTGAATAGTACTCTTAGTTCACTTGAACACTGTAAAAGAGGAAACTCACTAAGTATGATAGTTTAGCAAATCTTGTATAGGATGTTAGGTCTCAAAATGTAATTTTATTTTTAGAAGACCAAGAAGAAGGCATCCAAAAAGATCAACAGCTTTAAAGATTTGATGATCGCACAAGATTGTCAAGACAGGTTTTCCGAAACATGACCAGATATCTTGAAGAAACTAGTGTTTTGAAACACACGAGTTGCAAAAGATATCTGAGAATAAAAGGTTTCTGAGACAAGGAAAGTGCCCACAGATATCTATACTCAGATACCTTGGACATAAAATATGCTTCTGAAAAAGAAACATATTACAACAAGTTGTTTAAACAAATGGTATCTGGAGCAATGATGATCTCTGGAAAAGAACATGCAAAGTTTCAGAAAACTCTGATTGTATAAAGACCTCTGATACCATGCATAGTTCGTTGCACTGAGGACAAAATATAGTATGCATTAAATGCATGTATGAAATGTCCGAACAAAACGGTAACCGAAGAAGAAGACAAACTCCTTTCTGATCTTATATTCAGATATCAATAGTTTGAATTTGATTTAAGCCTAACGGAAAAGGAACATGCAAAAACGGTAGCAATGATGATCTCTGGAAAAGAACATGCAAAGTTTCAGAAAATTCTGATTGTATAAAGACCTCTGATACCATGCATAGTTCCGTTGGCACTATAGGACAAAATATAGTACAGTGCATTAAATGCACAGACAGAAATGTCTGAACAAAAACGGTAACTTCTGAAGAAGAAGACAAACCTACTACAGTCTATATTCAGATATCAATAGTTTGAATTTGATTTAAGCCTAACGGATACTATTCAAACAGCACTCAAATTCATCTATAAATATCAACACTTAGACTGCTTGAGAATACATACAGAACTTACACCTTAGAACACTGAACTTACATTGAATACTCTCACAAGCTCTCTCAAGCAAACTACTTACCTTCAAGCTTTCTGTTGCGACCAAAGCTCTTGATTCTAAGTAGCACAAAAGTTCTAAGTGTCCTGATCCTTAACGAGCATTGTTATATGTGAAAGAGCTGAACTAAGATTTCATATCTAAGTTTCATTCTCTTGAACACTTACCATAGACTTGGGTCAGTAGAGAACAAGATACCATACATTGCAAAGTGTATTAAGTATACTTGATTCACAGAGCTATCTGAATAACTGAACAAGTTATTAAAGAAGCTCACCTGACAAACAAACCTAAAACCAACACCATATACGGCGTGGATTACAGGAAGTACTTAGTTTGAGAAATTAAGGAATAACTCCAAGGTTGTTGAGCACAGGAAGTCTTTAGCTTGGGAAGCTAATGAATAGCTCAAAAAAGTTTCTGAGTACAGGAAGTACTTAGCTGTGGAAGTCAGGGAATGACTCAGGGAGAACACTTGGTTGGGAACCTAGTGATTTTAGTAATCTAAGAAAAGATATCTGTAAGGTTACCTCATTTATCTTAGTGGATTCTAGGTCTGAGAAAGATCGAAGTGGATTAGTTGGAGGATTACGCCACCTTCAGATACCACTATAAAAAGACGTGTTATTTACTTTCTGCAGTTTATTACTTGTTTTACTTATATTGAAATTGTGCTTATCGACAAAAGTTTTTAAAAGACTATTCACCCCCCTCTAGTCTTTTACTTTGCCGTTATGGTGTTTATAAAAATGACCCATATATATATATATATATATTATATTCAAAGTAATGATATAACCCAATAAAAATCAAGTGGGGAAATTAATTTTTTCTCCAGATTTTTGCTCAATTTCGCCAAAACAGTACAAATTCCACAAAAATGATGAGAAGGCCCACACTCATAAATAGCGCGTCTTACCAACGTTCTTTCTTCTTTCTTATGTCGTCTTTCTTCTTCTCTTCCACATTCTTGCTGCTTCTTTCTTCTGTCTCGTCTTTCTTCCTCTTCCAGTATCGTTCTACAGTTGTCTCGTCTTTCTTCTTCTTCTTCTTCTCAAGTTCTTCGTCTTCGAAAGTTGTGTGCTGTCTCTTCCTCTTCCATTATCGTCCCTTCCACCTCCGATCCCTAATTTATCCGATCCCTCTTCTTCTTCTTCTTCTTCTTCTTCTTCTTCTAAAGTTCTTCGTCTTCGACAGTTGTGTGCCGTCTCTTCGAGATCAGCTCAAGTTCCCATCAAATTCGATCGGAAAACCCAATTTCTTGCCCGTACTGGCAAAACAGCTCTAATAGTTCGATTGTCAATCACTGGTTGTTTCAATAGTTTAGTTTTCCCCCTAATTTGTAATTCCTCGAAGCTCTCAGATCCGATTCACTAATCAATGGCGTCGATATACAGTCTCTACATCATCAACAAATCAGGTGGCCTCATTTTCTACAAGGTAAGAAATTTCATTCTCGCTCCTCAACAATCTAAACTACGAAATGGTGATAAAAATCGATTCTTTGTTTGATCAGGATTATCGGTCTGCGGGAAGAATGGATACCAATGATAGTTTGAGATTGGCGAGTCTTTGGCATTCGATGCACGCCATCTCTCAGCAGCTCTCACCTGTTTCTGGCTGTTCTGGGATCGAGCTTCTTCAGGCTGATACTTTCGATTTTCACTACTTTCAGTCTCTCACTGGTTTGGCACTTTTCACAATCTTTAAATCCTTACTGGTTTAGTATATTATTGGTTTTTTTTTTAATTCTGTGTTATTGAGATTGTAGTGTGATGATATTCTAGGAATTTTACCTTAATCTGTTTCTTTCCTTCTCAAACTTCTACTTTTAGCTAGGATTTTACCTTTCTCAAACTTCTACTATAGCTTGGACTTGCTTGCGCAAGATAAGTGTTCTGGAAGTGACAGGTGTTGGGCTATAGGTCCTTTCAATCCAATTGTTGTACCTGAGAGAAAGAAGGAAACTAAGCCTCATGATTGCTTAGAGTGTCTTGACAAACAGAAGATGAATTCGGTCATATTTGTTTCTTTTTCATTCGAGAAAAAGTCCAAGAATCTGACGATGAAGACGACGACAAATCGGATTGGGAAAAGTACAACTATTTCGATTCTGACTTCAATCACGAGGAGGAGGAAGATGAAACTTTGAGAAGAATTAGAGGTATGTTTTGGGTTACGTGTTCCCTTGAGATACATTTGAAGACTTTTTGTGTAGGAATCCTACTTTGTATCTATTTTCTAAGAGACAAAGCGCTTCTCGTTCCTTGAGAATATGCAGTCTGGTAGTTGACTGAATTTTTCCCCATGGTTGGTTTTCTTGTGCAATGCTTAGATCACTGTTTCCAGGCAAATTAATATTAATCAATTTATTGAGGAAATATTACAATGCTTTAAGATGTACTATATATTTTATTATTTAGTTTGTCTGATTTGATGATATGTTCTCTTGAGATGTGTTTTTCAAGATAATTTTGTTTATATCTTGTTCCGAGAGAGAATGCGTCTCTCTACATTCTTGAAAATATGCAGAAATCTCTTCTACGTAGGTGTTCTTGTGCAATGCTTTAATAAGTTTTTCCAGGCAAATAAATATTCATCAATTTATTGAGGGTGTTATGAATGCATTCAGCTGTACACTACATCGGATAATTTTAATTTAGTTTGGTTGTATGCCCATGTCTTGTAGTTGACTGAAATTTTACTCTTGGTGTTCTTGTGCAATGCTTGTATTGGTGTTTCTGGGCAAAAAATAAAAAGGATTATTAATTTAATTATGGGTTGTTCATCTTGATGTTTTAAACATCAAGTTGTATTGTACTGTGGTTATTTAAGTTTTGCTTCGAGTGCATAATTTGATACCCTGGGATTTGAAGATTTTGTGGTGTATAGGGTGTTTTGTTTTCGTCTGATGGATCAGTCACCTCTCCGTGCTTGAGAGAAAAGTTACCTCTCCATGCTTGGAAATATGCACAGGTCTGGCCATGTGCTTATGAAAGTGTCTCTGGGTAAATAAACATTTACCAATTCTTCGAGGTGATGTCCTTTGTGTTATTATTTCAATCACTGGGTGTCAAACCTCTACTTTTATCTGGTCATAGCTGTCATACCATTGTTTGATCAATTTTATCCACTGCGTCCTTGAAATCTAGATTCTCTACTGGAGGTTGGATACTTGTGATTTGGAATGTCAATCATGTATGCATTGTAAGTATATGGAGGGGTTACTTGGTATGTGGGCATGCTTACTGTTTTTTATTGTCATTAGTGAAGTAGCATTCTATGCTTATATCACATGTCTGTCCATTAAGGCAGATAGTGGAGTTTGTATCATCGAACATGTGGTCTACTCATTAATTTGGCTTTTGGTTACAGAGATTGGTTGATCTCTTATGTTTCAAATTTGCAGATTTCCACCGTGGGTTGCGGCTGCGCCATTGAAAGCACAGAGATATGTTGTGTTCGTATCTCTGATATTGATCAACATCGGACTATTCAACTGGAAAATGGAAGCCATTGCTGTGAGCATAGCATGTGAGCTATGAATCTGGAGAAGGTTAGTGGCCTATATTGACTGTAAAACTGAGTTTTAATTGAGATTTGGAATTATTGGCAGCATTACATATAATTGAACTGTAAGAGAGTTTTACTTCAACAAGGAATTTTACCTTAATCAGTTTCTTTCCATCTCAAAATTCTAGGAAATCTATAGAATTACTTTAGCTGGAAATTTTACCTTTATCAAAGTCTCCTTTTTACACATATTTAAAACAACAGAACCTACAGAGTTTCACCAAAGTTATAGTTTTGGTCAAGAAACCAATGAGCTCTGTGTACAGAAGAGCTCTTCCTTTCCTAGCTTTCCTTTGCTCCTACCAGCCTTAGCTTTCTACCTGCCCTTCTACTACTTGCCCCAAGGCGTGTTAAAATTCTATTGATTCTACTATGCTGTTTTGGACCTGTTGTTTGCTTGTTTTACATGTTAATTGTTGGTTTCTTGATTTAATTGTATGCATAGCGTATAGATGTTGCTTGCTTGAAAATTTAAGCCTGAAGGGTGAATGTCTGATTTTTACATTAAGCTTGAAGGTTAAGATCATGCAAGTAGTGGAGTACCTCTCATCTTCTGTGCACTAATGTTATTGTTTAATTAAATTTTTCCCCTTTCATCTATTTAGGACAATGGTAGAAGAACAATACAAAAATCTCAAGAGTATTGACAGACACATTATTAACTGGAAGGCCAAAGTTATAGTTTTGGTCAAGAAACCAATGAGGCAGGCATCAAACAACAAAAAAACCAAGTCTCAAAAATTGATTCTTGCTGATGAATGGGAAAATATTGGACTTAGGGACAAACAATACCTGTAAGTGATTAAGCTTCGTATGAGGTAGTTTCTAATGTTTGTTATGCAATGTGAGTTGTTTTGGTACTGTTTATGATTGTGTATCAGGTGTTTGGTATTTAAGCAAGTGAATCTGAATGTACTTTAGTCAGTTGTTGATAGCAATGATGCCTAGCAAATTGGAGATATGATTGCTTAAGGTTTGATTCTGATAGGTTGAATTGTGTGTGTTACTTGGCAATTGGCATGCTGAATAATTAGTTGGCATAACAGCCGAAAGTCACCGCGATAAATGCAGATGATGCATAGTGTTTCTTTAACCAGTGGCATATAGTGCTAAGCAAAACGATTGATTAGCGAGATAGTTTGGAAAGTCAGGTAAAACTAGACTGTGTGTTGTGTTGATGTTTAGTTCTAGAGAAGAAATCAGAAGCTTGTTTGAACTTTCGGCTTATAATTTGTAACAACACAAGACAAGAGGCTGGAAAAGTGTGCTTTCTAAAATCGAAGTCTGATGAGTCAATATTTTAACGACTCATTTAGTGCCTTTTTCTGTGTTTTGTTACGTCTTTTAGCCTTTATTTTAGTATTTTTTGTTCCATGTCACGTTTGGGTTTTTTGTATATTTTTAGGTGTCTTAACGTCATTGGCAAGGAAATGGAGGACCAAAGTGTAAAGAAGACTTCAAAACCTTCTAGAAGCACCAAAAGGCCAAGTTAGTGGGCCACTACTCCAAGAGAGGTGACATGGAGGTTGGAAAAGGGAGAGAAAAGTGGAGAAAATGAGAAAAATGGAGGAGTTCCCGGACACAAGGCTTACCGTGGTGAGCCCCACATCCAAATGGGCTCACCGCGGTCCAGACTATCAGGATGGCGGATAGAAAGGCCAGACCATGGTGAGGAGGATTCCCCAAAGTACCTCACTGCGGTGACACCTGTTTTGACAGATTCAACCCATGATTTTATGGCAGTTTTTTCATGATTTCGAATTTCTTCTTGCTTGGTCTATAAATAGGACCCCTTGTTTCAGTCTTTAACATATCTTTACGTTATCCTACTTTCATACTTTCAATTCCAAGCATTGTAAACACTTAGAGATTTCAATCTCTCTTTTAATTCGAAGAAGCATTATTGATCTTTTTGACGATCGCAGAGACCAATAGGCGCCCAGGTAATCAATAGTACTAGTTAGGTGGATGCCGTAATAACTTGTATTGTGACATATTGTTATCTGGTCGTTGAATGCATGCTTGTATCGTTGTGAACTTGCATCAGTCTTTACCTCTAATTAGTATATATCTGGATGAGGGTATAGCTAGTGACAAGCTTTTTGCCGTAATTCATACGTACTTATAATCTGTATCTGGTTCGATTTTGCAATAGCAAAGTTGTTGCATTCACGGGTAGTGTGCCATTAGCTATATCGCGTCAGCACTTTTGAAAGATCAGCTTTCTTCATTTTAATTGTAGAAATTGCATGATCTAGGTATTACCTTGTCTTGTAATTGTAATTTATTGTAGGGTTTTAAAGTATCACTTTATCCACACTATCTGTTTACAACTCACAGCTTGAGCCTACACATTAGAACTAGCTTAATCAATTCCTCGAGAGAATGACTCTGTGGTTTAAGCCTTATTGTACTACGACAACTGCTTTACTACTTGTGTTTAATTTTACAAGTATTAATTTTGAGCGCATCAAAATTTGGCGCTGCTGCCGGTGAATTAATTTCTACGTTCTCCAATAAGTAGGATCAGTGTGTAGTTGCGTATTTTATTTTTATCTTATTCAAAAACCAAAGAAAAAATCTGAAAATTTCAAAAAAATCAAAAATAGTTTCATCAGGTCGTTTCAATTTGAGGTATTAATAGAACTCATAAGAACCTGTACTACTTTTTGAGTTAAGTTTTTTGTTTCATTTCCAGGTTTATGCAAGGGAGACGTTCGTTGAAATCTCCGTTGACTGAACGAAACAACGACCTAGAGAGGGAAATCCGGGAAAGAAGAAGGAACCTAACGAAAGTTACCATGTCGGAAGAAGGCACAAGTACCAACAACAGCATACCAGCAAGAACGGTGACGACCGCAATTGCAAACGCCCTTGAAATCGCGAATGCGCCTGGACGGGAGTTTGGGGAGTACATGCAGCCCGCGGTCACTACAATAAAAAATGGATTTCGAGACACTGATAAGTATCCCGATATGGTACATATCGAGACTCTTTAATATTTCGAGACACTTCTATAAATGTCTCCATAAGGGCCTCAAGATAAGGCGTCCCAATAGAGTTTAAGACACTTATTTAAGCGTCTCTATATCTTGAGATATTGGGGCACTTACATATGCCTTGTCAGTGTTTCTTGAGACACATTTAAGCGTCCCTAAGGGGGTATGGATATTGCAATTAACTTTTTCCAAGGCACTTATTAATGTCTCAATATGCATATCGAGACACTTACATGCATCATATGATTAATACGTTGGGACATTAATAGAGACATATATTAATGAATATTGAGACACTTTTGTGCCCCATATATATACATATATATATATATATATATATATATATATATTTTTTTTTTTTTCTTTTTCCACCATTAAAATCCAATGAATAACACAACTAAAATGAAAGATAAATGGGCAGTATCTCATAACAAATATTAATTCAATGTTATATTAAATAAAATTTTGATGATCCAAAGCCAAACAATCGAAATGTTGAAATGAACTAATTCCCAAATTTAAAAAAATTGTGCAATTACATTTGATATTTAATGCAAAACATAACACCAAGTGAACATAAACTTGAAGCACATGATCAGTCCTTCTTTGTGTGTCAGAAGATGCGATCAGTTTTGTTTTACACCAAGACAACCTGCAATATATATTGAGAAAGTTAAAAGATGATTAACACAATTACCTCTTCAGATATTGGTCAACTATACAAATACTGAGGAATATAAATTATTACATGGTACAATACAATCGAAGATATTGAACACAAGTACAACATTGGGTTTTTCCAGCCATAAAACATTACGCCTATTTCGGTCGGGAGTATTTTTAACCTTGTAACTAAATTTAACTCAATTTTTCTCCACTAAAAATCATTATTCTATTTCTACCCAACTTTTACTTCCTCTTTACTTTTTCAATCAAACTAACAATTTTAAACCAATCAAACAAAATTTAAACCAATCAAATAACCTTAAAAAATATCAAACACGTCACTTCTTTCTACTCATATCACTTTATTCTTACAAACCCTATATAACAATCCTATCAACCATATAAGTTTTTAATTCTATTCCAAACACCATTTTTAATATCACCTTTAACTCAGTTACTATTTATCAACTAAAATTTTCCTTTTAACTCATTTTTTTAACTGTATAACAAACAGCCAGTTTTTTTCTTAGCTTTAAACGCTAATTCTAGAACATAACTTAACAATCTGAACTGCAACAGCACTTTCTCAAATATGCATAAATTCGAGCAATAAGCACTCGCATTACGTTGAACAAGCATACGGACTTTCCTTTGAGATGTACTGATCTTTGCAACTAGCAACATCTTAACTATATTCCTAATAATATAGTTGGTTATTGTGAAGAAATGTACGGAACCCCATGCCTGACCTTTGCACCTGATGCATTGGTTATTGAAAGCCATTGTGCACTCATGATATTCCTTCTTTAGAGGAACTACAATGCATGACTTTGAGTCTCAATGGACTAATATTACAGAGCACCAAAAACAATTTTACTAAAGGTCAAACATTATTTCTGATTAATTGATTTTTCTGAGTTCAAGTATAGTAGCAATAGAAACCAATGATGGGCAAAAAAAAAAAAGAAAAAGAAATAAAGTAGCAACAAAATCTGTTCATTCTTCAGTCGAGTTGCTAACCTTAATCTCCAAAAGATGCTCAAATTGGTTGTCTGCACAAGGACACACATATTTGTTTGGAACCTCAAAACTTTAGTGCACTCGCTGCACATACACTGCATTCAAGAATTGAAATAAATAAATCATCCGTTTTGTATCTTACCAATTTCCATAAAAGCCTTTCTTGTTCTCCAATCACTAAATTTGGTTAGCATCCTCTGCTTGGTAACTTGTTGGGGGAAGAAGCGTGTTGGTCCAGATAACGGCAAAGTAAAAGATTAGAGGGGATAGTCTTTTTCAAACTTTTGTCGATAAACACAATTTATCAGATATTTGTAAAGATATCTGATACTTATTTTCAGAGAGCGGAAGACTTTTTGTGATAAGTGCACGTGCTCAACAAGATATGTGTAAATACTTAGCAAAGTAAATAAAGCAAGTAATAAAATGCATAAAGTAAATAACACAAGTCTTTATAGTGGTGTCTGAAGGTGGCGTAATCCTTCAACTAATCCACTTCGGCCTTTCTCAGACCTAGAATCCACTAAGACAGATAAATGAATTAACCTTACAAATATCTTCTCTCGATTCCTAAATACACTAGGTTCCCAACCAAGTGTCCCCCCGAGTTATTCCTCGGCTTTCTCAGCCAAGTACTTCCTGTACTCAGAAACCTTTTGAGCTATTCCTTAGTTTCCCAAACTAAGTACTTCCTATGCTCAGTAACCTTTGAGTTATTCCTTAGTTTCCCAAACTAAGTAATTCCTGTACCCCACGCCGTTTAAGGTGTTGGTTAAGGTACTTTGTCAGGTGAGCTTCTTTAATAACTTATTCAGTTATGCAGATAGCTCTATGAATCAAGTATACTTAATACACTTTTCAATGTATGGTATCTTGTTCTTTACTAACCCAAATCTATGATAAGTGTTCAAGAGAATGAATTTCAGATATGAAATCTTAATTCAACTCCTTCACAGATAACAATGCTTGTTAAGGATCAGGACACTTAGAAATTTTGTACTACTTAGGATCAAGAGCTTTGGTCGCAACAGAAAGCTTGAAGGTAAGTAGTATGCTTGAGAGTTTGAAAGATAGTGTTTAGTGTAAGTTCTGTGTTGTGTTCAGTGTGTGTTCAAGGTGTGTCTTTCAAGCATTCTAAGTGTTGATATTTATAGTTGAAAATCATGCCGTTTGAATAGTATCCGTTAGGCTTAATGAAATTCAAACTATTGATATCTTGTAAATAGTACGGCAAAAGACGTTCTCTCTTTTCAGAGATTTCCTCTTTTGTTCAGATGTCTCTGTCTGCGCATTTATTGCATTGTACTATTTTTGTCCTGTAGTGCCAACGGAACTATGCATGCTTTCTGAAGCATTACACGTCCCTTTCCAGAGACCTTCACATCTCCAGATACTTGTTACAACATTGTTTCCCAGAAACATAGTTTTTATCCAAGGTATCTGAGTGTAGATATATGTGGGCACTTTTCCTCGTTCAGAAACCTTGTGTTCTCAGATATATTTTACAAAACTTGTTCATTGAGAAACACTTGTTTTGTCAAAGATATCTGGACATAGGTATCTGATAACCTTTGTCTTCAGCAATCTTGTACAGTCTTCAAAACTTCATATTAATGTTGAACATCTCCTGCTGGATGCCTTCTTCTTGGTCTTCTTCAAGAAAATAAAAATTACATTCAGAGACCTAACATCCTATACAAGATTTGCTAGACTATCATACTTAGTGATTTTCCTCTTTTACAGTGTTCAAGTGAACCAAGGGTACTAACCACCTTTCTGAGCTAAGATAAGTCATTAGGTTGCTGATCAAAATCTAAACAGATATTCCTAACAAATTTCCCCCTTTTTGATCAGTCAACGATGACTATTTGACCTATTACAAATCTGGATGAGAAAACAATCAACCACTTAATCAATTCATAAGATCTTTCAATTCTTTCAATTAAGTGCAAAAAGTAAACATCAACCAAATCACAAGGTGTGATCTTTGCTGACAAGTTATCATTTTATAGATTGATATCTGAGAGTAGGTTCATCAGATATGTTACAAAGAAAGTTCACAGATAACTTTAATACATAAAATACATTTCAGCTCAGTCAACAAGATACAAAATACATAGTAAATTAGGACAACAGGAGTAACCAAGCTCCAAGTAGACATCATAATAAACTAGTATTCAAGTCTTCAAAACTTCAAAAGCAGTTCCATGGATCAATCTGCAAACTTCCTATCACCAAACCTTGTGATGTCATCTAAGTAGTCAAAGAGCAAAGTCCTGACTATCATCTCAGTGTTTCTGGCAAATCCACAAACTTCCTTGTAGGTTCTGGTGGGATTTTTCTTGGCAAACTGTTTGACCCACAGATACTTTCCCCATTTCCAGGCATGCTCGATTCTGATATCTGATAGCTTGAAGTATTCATATATGATCTTCAGATATCTGATGTCACCCTTGTATTGATCTTCAGTCATGTAGAAGGACTCATATGGTTCCACAGCAAGTCTTGCTCTTGTGCTTGTTCTAGTGATGTTGGGAATTCTGTGCACATTATCTGGCTTTCCATAAGGACATTCATCAGAGAGGTCCTTCTTCATGGCTTCTATTCTCTTGATTACTTCAAAATCCAAACAGGCTTTGATGTGGTTGGTATTAATCAATTGGCTTGTCTTTTCTCCATGCCATGAGCTGTTTATGGATTGGTTCTGGAAATTTTTCATTTACCAGTAAGTGCTTGAGTTCCAGAATCCAGTAGCCATTTTTCTGATTAATGCATCTGTAGACAGAGGAGTCATTGTTGGTCTTCACATACTCAATCTTGGCTTCTTCAGGCCTGAGTGGTAGTTGAAGTTTTCTTTGTTCAGCTCTCAGCCTGTTCCTCCTTTGTCTTAATTTTTCCTTGGGGGATTGCTTGAAGAACCACCATGGATTGACTTGGTATTTCCAGAGGGTGTTTTAGCTGCCAAAGGCTTTGCAGCTATGGGCTCAGCTAGGCTATCAACCTTTTTTCTTTTTTCTGTGAAAAGGAGCTTCATCATCATTAGTCTCTTCATCATCATCATCAAGATTAATTCTTGTGAAGGTTTTGCAGCCTTCTTCATTGCCCTGGGATTTGATTTGGCCTTCTTCTTCTTCTTCTTCTTCTTCTTCTTCTTCTTCTTCTTCTTCTTCTTCCTCCTCCTCCTCCTCCTCCTCCTCCTCCTCCTCCTCCTTCTTCAGAAGACTCATCAATCCCTCTTACTTGTCTTCTACTTGGAGCCTTGGTACTCCTTGGAGGTTTCTGTGCTCTGGCCCTTGTTGTCATTCCTTTTTCAGGAAGTTGCTGAGTGGTGGCCACTATCTGTAGAGAAGTCTGACTGGAGGAGGGCTCATTTATTCTGACAGGTGGTTGTTCAGATTTTCTTTTGTTTCCTCTTCCTCTCTGAGCACCTTGAAATCCTTCCCCCTTAGTCATTGTTAACTGACTAAGAATCACAAAGGATTCTGAAAGGGAGTCAAAGTTGCCCTGCAAATAGTTGTAAGAAGCAACCAACTTTTCCAGATTGGCCTTGAGCTCCTGATTTTGTTTGATAAGACCTGTTTCCGTATCAGTGAGCTTTGCCAGTGGGCCTTGAATAGCATCTGCGCAGCATAGCTAGCCTCTTCAAAGTCTTTTGCAGCCAAGTTTTGGTCATCATCCCTAACCATGCCTAGGTCTTTCTGAGCAATGACCAGACTGGTTGTTCTCTGAGTGATGAGCTCAGTGAATGTCTTCATTCTGCGGGGCGATCTGATGGCGGCTTTATCTTGAGAAAACAACTCCTTTTTCAATTTAGCCAGTACTTGATATCTGTTCAAGTATTCATTGGAGTTGACATTTGGTAGCTTGCTGAATATTTCAGGAGCAATCAGCTTCCTTTTCAAATGAGAAACCGCTAAGTGTTCATTGCGGTGTTCTGCCAATGCCTTGTCTTCTTCATCATCTGAGTCATCAGCCCAATGATCTTCATCCTCTTGTACTTCTTCATCAAGGTTTCTAAAGGCGGCAACCATCTCAGATATGGGTTTCTTGCCTTTGGAGGATGGTTTCTTTGGTGAAGATGCAGCCTTAGCATCATGCTTTGCTTCAGATACTTGTTCAGCATCTAGCTCCTTAGCAATATAATCAATAGCGTCCCGAAGCCCTTTAATCTCAGAGTAAGCTTGTGTTTCTCTGCGCGTTTGTTCTTCAAGTTTATCTAGCTTGACTCTGAATTCTGCTATCTTTTCTTCCAGTTGAAGATGTAGCTGTTGTTCTTCCTCCAACAATTGTTTGAGTTGAGCAACTCTGGCTTGTGCATCCAATATTTTCTGAGTGTTGTCCTCAGAATGCTCAACTACTTGTTCAGTAGAGACTTTTTGTTGGAGAAATGGATGGGTAGATTTCTGGGTAGATGGAGGAGGGGATTTTTGTGATGTCCTCTCAGTGTGCTTTTCAGCAACTGAGGCATTGTTTCCTTGTGCAATCCCTCCTGTCCCTGGTGCAGGGGCATCATCATCATCCTTTTTATCATCCTCATCCTTGTGATGGTCAGAAGGAGGTTCTTCATAGCCATTCTCATCAGTCTCCTTCTCTTCTTCATCTTCAGAGACCAGATTGATCACTTCTGGAATAGTGACCATTTGCCCATTAACTTCCTCTTGCTCAGAGGGTATGCACTGTAGAGTTTGGGGCAAAGTAGGCTTGAATGCCATTTGCATTCTGGTCTGACCATCTGCCTTCTCAAAAGCTTCTATGAGCTTGTGTGCAGCTTCTTTGACAAAGTCCTTATGCATCAGAGTAGCAAAAGAGTACTGCTCTGTTGGGAACATAGCATGGACATAAGTCTCCAAGTCAAAAGCTCTGACTCTTCTCAATTGGTGATCAGTCACCTTTGTTAATTCAGTCAGATCTGAGCTTCTGAGCTTTTGCCACTTTCTGAAACACTTGAGATGTTTCTTGAGAGTGTGGGTTTTGAAGAATGGAAGCAAGTCTTCTGTTGAGATTCCTCAAGAGGTGAGGTTGTGGTAACCTCTTTCCAGCTTCCTCTTGTTCTTGTGTTTCTAATTCAGCCTGTAACAAAGAAATTTTATTAAATAACAATATTAATAAACACAAAATATCACAAGTAGAGAGTTAAACCATTCAGCTACCTGAGCAGTGTCAGGCTGATTGGTCTCTGGAACTTGTGACCCTTCTATGCTTTGGTCTTGTTGTTCCATTTCAGCTTCTTTGTTTGAAGTTTCAGGTACTTTGGACCTATCCTGAGTGTGCAACTCAGTTGCCTCCCCTGGTTGATCATTCTGAGCAGATGTCTCAGTTTGATCCCTCTCTAGGAGTTGGGGAACCTGCTCATTTGCAGGATTTTCTTCAGCATATTGCATTGCTGGTATGTCGAAATGGAGTTCATTGACCATTTCATCAACCACTTGTGGCTGTTGTGGTTGTTGTGATTGTCTGGAAGCAGAAGTTTGAGCATTTGAGAGCTCTTCTAGATTTTTAAGTGTGGTGTTTACATCAGCGTCTACCAACACTAGGTCACCACTCACCAGGGCCTCTTGAAGTTGTTTATACGTGTCTTTCCCTGATGGTGTGTTGGCACCAACAACCTTTGCTATAGGTGCTTGTTCAGCAACCTTTAAGCTAGTTGCTTTCTCAGCAACCTTGGACCTTTTAGTCCTCTTTCCCTTGGCCTTAGTTACTTTTTCAGTAACCTTGAGGGCTGGGATCTCCTCATCCTTGTCCGATTCGTCATCGAAATCTGGAACGGAGTTATCAACAATCCCTGCTGCTTCTGCAGAGAGAGTTTGAAGTTTCTCACTGCTTTTATTAGTATTGATAAGTTCATCAACAAGGCACTCTGCAGCATTGATGAGTTCATCTGCATTGATGAGTTCACCAGCAGTGGTCTTGGCAGCATTGATGAGTTCATCTGCAGTGGCGGCAGGTATCTGAGAGTCGACATCCGTAATGGGTATGCCTTCTGATTTGCCAGCAGACCTTTTTTGTGAAGTTTTGGGCCTTTTGGTCGCAATGGAACCTTCAGATAGCTCATCAGTCTTTCGTTTCTTGGAACCTTTCTGAGATGCAGTAATCTTTTTCATCATATTTGTAGAGCATGTTACTGTTGGCAATGTCTGCTGTCTCTCTGAGCTCAATGCCAAGACACTCCAGTAAGTAGCAAATCTTCAGTCCATAGCTTAATGTGGCTTTTGGCTCAGCAAGGCCTTTGACGATTTTAGGCTCAAAGCCTTGTATCTTCTTCACAAATTTCATGATGGCGTACTTCTCCCAATTAAAAGGGTTTTCCAGCCTTATGTCTTGTTGATTCAACAAGAACATCATCATCCAGCGTTCTTGGCTTATCTGGTCAGCACCTCCTTAAAGACAATCAAAGCATCTATGAAGGATATATGCCAACACATCCCAGTGGACCAACAGATGTTTGGTCCTTATGTCAGCAAGCTTAAAGTCGATGGGTGTGTCTGGCTTGTCAAGATCACACACATCACTGTATAGTTGCTTCACACCTTCAAGGAGATATTCATCCTTGGTGTCAATTTCAAAATCCTTTCCAAGATTTTGAAGTTCAAGCGCCATGAAAGTCGCTTCGTCAATGTGATTTCTTGTCCTTGGACTTTGGTCTTGATAGACACTGTCTCAATGCCTTCAGAGACTTTGGAAATAATTTTGGAGTTGTTGTAAAACTCCAGGACATCCAGTGAAGAAACTCCACTGGGAAGAGCAGATAGAAAGCCCTTGATTATGCCTTTTCAAGCATATCAAGTACCAACTTTCTGTCAGTTTGGTTTTCTATTGCAGCTACCAGGTATTCCTCAATCATGGCACCACCCCAAATCATCCTGTGATTTGAAGTCTAATGATCAGGATTGAATTCTCCAATCAATCGATTGTTTGTTATAACCAGCACTGGTGCTTGCTTTTCAGCAGTACCAGATGTGGTAGCTTGGGATTTCTGAGTAGAAGCACGTTTCGGAGCCATCTCTTTAAATAGTGAAGTTTTTAAAAATGGGAAGAGATTAAGGTAGGAGATTAGTGATTCTTTGCAGAAAAACTAAGAGGGAATCAGTAGTTGCAGAGAAAATTGCAGAAAGATTTGAGAGAATTTTGCAGTTTTTGTGCAAGAGCAAATGTAGGATTAGGCGAAAGTGATTTCTTTTGCCAAAATCCTATATATATATATATATATAGCAGTGTGATTCCAACAGACAAAAATACACAAATTAATTTTGTGCATTTGTATCTGTGTACGTGCAGTAATGCGTGGGTAAAATTCGATTTGTATTAAATGCTTAGTGGGCCACGTCTGAGTTTTTACAGTCCACTATTTTACAGAGAATTAATCTCGGCCTTTAAAATGGAACGCCCATTTCATCAATGGTTGGGATTGTTTTTCTAGCAATGATCACAATCAACCCATGTGATTGTGCCCAATTAATGAATTTTGGCGATTAGCTATCTGAATCACATCTCTTCTGTGTGACTAAGGGACATTTTTGTATCTGGGTCTATCTCACACTCGGTATCTGTTCATGTTTTACACAAAGATAGAAACAATACAAATTTCAAGAGAGTAGTTAACTGCAGACAGTTGTACTATTCTCTTTTGTGTTCCACCTCACTGAGTGATCTAGATATCTGACTACCTGTCTCAGAGATCTTCAAATAGTCATTTTACCCTTTTGCCTGTGGTTTCTGGATACCCGTTCCCGATATTTCTTTTCTGGATACTCGTTCCGGTTTCTTTTCCCTCTATATCTGGATACCCGTTCTAGATATCTCTTTCCCTCTTTTGATATCTTTTTCAGATATCTGAACTTTTTCAGTTCTTTGGTAGCTCCATTAGTCCAAGACTATGTCTTAAAGCTAAGAATCTACTTTCTTGTAGTGGCTTAGTGAAGATATCTGCAAGTTGGTCTTCAGTGCCAATCTTGAGTATCTCTATATTGCCTTTTTCAACATGGTCTCTAATGAAGTGGTGTCTAACATCAATGTGCTTTGTTCTTCCATGAAACTTAGGATTCTGAGTTATGGCCATAGCACTTGTATTGTCACAGAAAATCGAAGTTTTCTCTTCATTGACCTCATAGTCTCTGAGTTGTTGTTGTATCCACAGTATCTGTGAAGCACAACACCCAGCAGCAATATATTCAGCATCTGTGGTTGATGTGGAAATTGAGTTTTGTTTCTTGCTGAACCATGATATTAATCTGGCACCAAGAAATTGACAAGTTCCTGAGGTGCTTTTTCTATCAAGCAATGATACAACATAGTCAGCATTAGAATAGACAACTAAACTTAATCCACTGTCTTTTGGATACCACAATCCAACTTCTATAGTACCCTTTACATACATTAATATTTTCATAGCAATGTTGTAGTGTGATTGCATTGGATTTGTCTGAAATCTGGCACACACTCCAACTGCATATTGAATATCAGGTCTACTTGCAGTGAGGTATAGTAGAGACCCAATCAATTTCCTATATTTGTGTTCTTCAACACTCTTGTCAGATTCAGTATAGGTCATTTTGGTTCCAATGCTCATAGGTATCTTAGCATTCTTTTCATAAGGCTTTAGATTAAAATTGTTGAGCATGTCCTTTGCATACTTTGTGTTGGTCCAGATAACGGCAAAGTAAAAGACTAGAGGGGGGGGGGGGGGTTAATAGTCTTTTAAAACTTTTGTCGATAACAAATGTTTCTCAGATATCTGATACTTAGAATCAGAGTGCGGAAGACTTTAATAAAGATAAGTGTAAAAACAGTTAATAAGTGTGTGTGTGTTGCTGAAGTATAAATACAGAAACGTAAATGACACAGCAAGTATAGTGGTATCTGGAGGTGTCGTAATCCTCCAACTAATCCACTTCGGTCTATCAGAGACCTAGAATTCACTAGAACAGATAATTGAGATAACCTTACAATAATCCTATTCTAAGATTCTGAACAATTGGTTCCCAACCAAATGTTCCCCCTGAGTTGTTCCCTAGCTTCTTCAGCCAAGTACTTCCTATACTCAGAAACCTTTGAGTTATTCCCTAGCTTCCCAAGCTAAGTACTTCCTATACTCAATAACCTTGGAGTTATTCCTTAGTTTTCCAAATCAAGTACTTCCTATACTCCAGTAACCTTGGAGTTATTCCCTGATTTTTCAAACTAAGTACTTCCTGTACTCCACGCCGGTTTTGGTGTTGGTTTCGGTTTGAGTTGTCAGATGAGCGTCTTAATAACTTTTCAGTTATTCAGATAGCTCTGTGAACTAAGTTACTTAATACACTTTACAGCGTATGGTATCTTGTTCGATTTTACTAACCCAAGTCTTATGATATCTGTTCAAGAGAATGAATCTCAGATAGTTGATCTTTTGATTCAACTCCTTCACAGATAGCTTTGCTTGTTTAGGATCAGGACACTTAGAACTTCAGTGTTTACTCAAGATCAAAAGCTTTAGTCGCAACAGAAAGCTTTGATAATAAGTAAGATGCTTTGAGAGAGTAAGATCAGAGATCGTATGTTTCAGCGTATTCAGTGTTCTGAGTTGTGTTCCGTGTGTTCTCTCAAGCTGTCTAAGTGTTGATATTTATAGATGAATTTGAGTGCCGTTTGAATAGTATCCGTTAGGCTTCAAATTCAAACTATCGATATCTGTGTATAGTACTGTAGCAGGTTTTGTCTTCTTCTCAGAAGTTGCCGTTGCTTTTATTCAGACATCTCTGTCCGTGCATTAAATGCTTTGTACTATACTTTTTGTCCTGTAGTGTCAACGGAACTATGCTTTGTATCAGAAACCAGTGTTATCTGATTCTTTGCACGTCCTTATCTTCATTCTTCAGATACCACTTGTTATTCATTGAAACAACTTTGTTTTCAATATATGTTTCTTTTTCAGAAACGTGGTTAATGCTCAAGGTATCTGAGAATAGATATCTTTGGACACTTTCCTTGTTTTCAGATATGTATCTCATTTCTCAGGTATCTCTTGTGACACAGTTTGTTTGAAACTGTTCGCGTCTACAAGATATCTGGCTAAGATATCTGAATAACAGATTCAGTAATCTTGTGCAGTTTTCTTCAAATCTTCAAACGTTGTTGAGCTTTCTGCTTGGATGTCTTCTTCTTGGTCTTCTCTTCATAAAATAAAAATTACATTTTGAGACCTAACATCCTATACAAGATTAGCTAGACTATCATACTTAGTGGGTTTCCTCTTTTACAATGTTCAAGTGAACCAAGAGTACTAATCACCTTTCTGAGACTAAGATAAGTCATCATGTTGCTGAACAAAATCTAAACAGATATTCTTAACAAAATATCTAACAAATTTCCTCCATTTTGATCAGTCAACGATGACTATCTTCCCTATTACAAATCTGGATGAGGAAACAATCCACCACTTAATCATTTCTTGAGATCTTTCAAATCATATAATTAAGTGCAGAAAGTAGACATCAACCAAATCACAAGGTGTGATCTTTGCTGACAAGTTATCTTTTATAGAATACTATCTGAGAGTAAGTTCTTCAGATAAGTCGCAACTTAAGATTACAGATAACTTTAATACAGAATACAGTTGAGCTCAGTCAGCAAAAATACAAAAACTACATAGTAAATTAGGACAACAGGAGTAACCAAGCTCCAAGTAAACATCCTAATAGACTAGTCTTCAAGTCTTCAATAGTGTTTCTATGGATCAGTCTGCAAATTTCCTATCTCCAAACCTTTTGATGTCATCAGAATAATCATAAAGAAGAGTTCTGACAAGCATCTCTGTTTCTCTGGCAAATCCACACATTTCTTTATAGGTTTTGGTAGGATTTTTCTTTGAAAAATGCTTGACCCATAGGTACTTTCCCCACTTCCAGGCATGCTCTATTCTGATATCTGAAAGCATGAAGTATTCATAGATAATCTTCAGATATCTGATGTCACCCTTGTATTGATCTTCTGTCAGATAGAACGACTCATAGGGTTCCACATCAAGTCTTGGTCTTGTGCCTGTTCCTGTGATATTCAGAATCTTGTGCACATCATCTGGCTTTCCATATGGACAATCATCAGAGAGGTCCTTCTTCATGGCTTCAGTTCTCTTGACAACTTCAAAATCCAACCATGCTTTGATGTGATTGGTGTTGATCAAGGTAGGTTTGTTCTTTCTCCATGCCATAAGCTGTTTGAGGATTGGTTCTGGAAATCTTGAATTTACCAATAGATGCTTAAGTTCCAGAATCCAATAGCCATTTTTCTGATTGATGCACCTGTAGACAGAGGAATCATTGTCATACTTCACATACTCAATTTTGGCTTCTTCTGGCCTGAGTGGAAGTTGACTTTGTCTTTGTTCAGCTCTCAGTCTGTTCCTTTTCTGTCTTGAATTCTCTTTGGGGTTGTTGCTTGAAGAACTGCCACCCTAGATAGACTTGGTATTTCCAGAGGGTGTTTTAGCTGCTTGTGGCTTTGCAGCTATGGGCTCAGTTAGGCTTTCAAGTTTCCTTTTTCTGTGAAGAGGAGCTTCATCTTCACCAGTCTCTTCATCATCTTTATCAAGATCAATTCTTGTGAGATCTTTGCAGCCTTCTTCATTGCCCTGGGACTTGATTTGACCTTCTTCTTCTTCTTCTTCAGAAGATTCATCAATCCCTCTAACTTGTCTTCTCCTTGGATCCTTGGTACTCCTTGGAGGTTTCTGTGCCATGGCCCTTGTTACCATTTTGGTTCCTTCAGTAGGTCTCTGGGAAGCAACTTGGCTTGAGGAGGGTGCATTGATTCTGAGTGGTGGCTGGGAAGTTTTTCTTCTTCCTTTCTGAGCCGCACCAGCTCCAGATTTCTTCTTGTTTTCATCTCCTTCTTCCCATTCCCCCTGACTTTGAGGTCCAGATTTGTACTTTCTTTCCCCCTTAGTCATTGTTGGCTGACTCAGTCTCATAAAGGAATCTGAGAGAGAGTCAAAATGCCCTTGTAAATAGTTGTAGGCAGTGACCAACTTCTGAAGTTCGGCTTTGAGTTCCTGATTTTGCTTGATAAGTCCATTGTCCTTATCAGTGAGCTCTGCCAATGGGCCTAGGATGGCATCTGCTTTTCCAGCAGTGTAACTTGCCTCTTGAAAAGCTTTTTCAGCTAAAGACACATCATCGTCCCTTATCATTCCCAGATCTTTCTGAGCAATGACCATGCTAGTAGTTCTCTGAGTGATGAGCTCAGTGAACTTTCTCATTTCAGAGGGGACTGAGGCAATTACTTCCTTGTTCTGTGAAGACATCTCCTTATTCAGAGCAGCCAGTACTTGGTACCTGCTCATGTATTCATGGGAGTGGACGTTTGGCAGTTTCTTGAAGATTGTAGGAGCAATCAACTTTGTTTTCAAGTGAGAAACCGCTAAATGTTCATGGCGGTGCTCTGCCAAAGTCTTGTCTTCTTCATCATCTGAGTGATTATCCCAGTGATCTTCATCCTCTTGGACATTTTCATCAATCGTATCAAGTCCAGCAACCATCTCAGAGATTGGTTTCTTTCCTTTCTGGGAGGAGGATGGTACTTCTTTCGAAGATGATGCAGCCTTAGCATCATGCTTGACTTCAGATACTTGTTCAGTATCGAGTGTTTGTCGTTTAGCATTAACAGCATCCTTTAGTTCTTCAACCGCAGAGTAAGCATTGATTTCTTTGAGGTATTGATCTTCTAGTTGATCAAGCTTTTCTCTGGATTGAGCTATTTGATCTTCCAGTAGAAGATGTAGCTGTTGTTCTTCTTCCAACAGTTGTCTGAGTTGAGCACTTCTGGTCTGAGTGTTTAATATTTTCTGATTGATTTCCTCAGAGAGCTCAACTACTTGTTCTGTAGTAACTGCGTGTTGGTTAGAAGATGGATGAGTAGATTTCTGAGGTGATGAAGACGGAGATTTCTGTGAAGTCTTCTCAGTTTTCTTTTCAGAAGTTGAGGCAATGTTTTTCTGTGAAATTCCTCCGGTCCCTGGTGCAGGGGCATCATCATCATCCTTTTTGTCATTATCATCCTTTTGGTGATGGTCAGTGGGAGGTTCATCAAAGTAATTTTCATTCATTTCTTCCTCCTCATCATCTTCAGATACAAGATTGATCACTTCCGGGATAGTGATCTTCGCCATTAACTTCTTCTTGTTCGTAAGGTATGAATTGCGTAGTCTGGGGGCGGCTTGAATGCCATCTATAATCTTGTCGACCATCTGCCTGCTCAAAGGCATGTATCAAACTATGCGCCACTTCTCCGAAAAGTCCTTGTAGTAGTCGCAACTGAATGTTGTTCTGTAGGGAACATTGCTTGGACATACGTTTCCAGGTCAAGAGCTCGTGCTCGTCTGGTTGGTTGATCAGTTATTCTCAATATTTCAGAGAGATCAGAGCACGTTAACTTCTGCCATTTCTTGAAGCATTGAATATGCTTTGGCAGGGTGTGAGCTTTGAAGAAGTGAAGTAGGTCCCTTGTTTCTTCAATGGGAACCTGCTTTGCATCTGTCTGAGCCTGAAAGAAAGAGTTTTGAGTGAGTTTCAAAACTTTTGTAGATATCTGAGTAGAAGTGTAGTTTAGTTTCTGAGTTACACGGTATGAACATCGTGCTCGGATACTTGTTCTCTGAGAGACGATTGGTGTCTCAGATATCTTGTTGTGAGGTGGAGACTTGGGAGTCTGGTCCTCATCAACCTTTCTTTCTTGAACCTGAGATAAATACAATACTTAGGAAATAGTTTGAAAGAATCTATGCATAAATGTGCTTTTAATGAATTCTGATTTGAGCTACTTACTTCCTCATCAGGAAGCTCAGATTCATTTTTCTCAGAAACTTGTGCAGTTTCTGGTGTTCTTTCGAGTGATGTTGCCTCAGGGGCTTCATCAATTTCCATTGATGCAGGGGAAGTCGCAACTTTATCCCCTTGCATTTCTACTTCTGAAGTAGCCTGTAAGTAGAAAGTATTGATTATTAGAAGAGATAAAAGATAACCCAGGATGAAGAATACTTATCACTTGATTGTCATATACCTTCAAGTTTGAAGGCTCAGTGATGAGTTCTTCAGAAACCTTGTTGGTTTCTGGGTTTGTCTCTGGCATTTCTGCCTTATCTTTTTCCATCTCAGTTGGAGCCTGTTAGAAACATTTATCATGAATGAGCATACAAACTTTTTACTGAAAAATTAGTTCTCTTTAAGAATCATTTACCGTGGCATGTGCTCATTTCTCAAGAGTTGAGGTTGAAGGAACCTCTTTTTCAGTATCTGAGGTAAGCTTCTCAGCTTCCTCTTGTTTCTGCGTTTCTAACTCAGCCTGTAACAAAGAAATTCTTATAAGGTAACAAGATTTATAAGTATAAAATTTTTTCACAAGGTAAGAGTTAAACCAGTCATTTACCCGAGCAGTTTCAGGCTGATTGGTCTCTGGAACTTGTGACCTTTCTATACATTGGTCGTCTTGTCCCAGTGCAGTTTCTTTGTTTGAAGTTTCTGGTACTTCACACCTTTCCTGAGTATGCAACTCAGTTGCCTCCCCTGGTTGATCATTCTGAGTAGATGTCTCAGTTTGATCCCTCTCATTGAGTTGGGGAACCTGCTCAATTACAGGATTTTCTTCAGCATACTGTATTGCTGGTAATTCGAAATGGAGTTCATTTACCATTTCATCAACCACTTGTGGCTGTTGTGGTTGTTGTGTTTGTGGTTGTTGTGGTTGTCTGGAAGCAGAAGATTGATCAGTAGAGTGTTCTTCCAGATTCTTAGATGTGGCATTTCCATCAGCATCTGCCAGCACTAAAATACCACTCATCAGGGCTTTGTGAAGTTGTGCAAGAGAGTCATTCCCTGATGATGTGTTTGCACCAACAACCTTTGCTATAGGTTCAGCAATCTGTGGTGTAGGTTCTTCTTCAGATACCTTATCACCGCCATTTTTTCAAGAATCCTTAGCCCTCTTTGTTCCTTTTAGGACTTGAGAGATGACTAGGTCATCATCTTCATCGTCAGAGCTCTCATCAGCATTGGGAACTGATTGGTCCATTATTCCTGCGGTTTCTGCAGATGGGGCTTGGTGCTGTTCACCATTCTTGGCAGCATTTATGAGTTCATCAGCAAGGCTTTCTGCATTAGTCGCAACATTTCTGAAAGCACTTTCTCTTGCTGAGTTTACTTGTTTAGTAGTTGATAACTCTTTTGCAGCATTGATGAGTTCATCTGCCATGTTTGCAGATATCTGAGAATTGACAACCTCTTTAGGTGTGTCTTCTGATTTGCCAGCAGACTTCTTTCTTGAAGTTCTGGGCTTCTTGGTCGCAACCTTTTCTTCAGATATCTTTTCAGATTTTCTCTTCTTAGGACCTTTCTGAGACCCAGTAACCTTTTTCATCAGATTTGTATACTCGTACTTGTAGAGTAAGTTATCATGGCGATTTCAAATTGCCTCTCTGAGCTCAATGCCAAGCTTTTCCAGCAAGTAGCATATCTTCAGACCATATCCTACTGTGGCCTTTGGCTCAGCTAGTCCTTTGACAATCTTAAGCTCGAAGCCTTGAATCTTCTTCACGAATTTCATGAAGGCGTACTTTCCCCAGTTAAAAGGGTTTTCCAGCCTTTTGTCTTGTTGATTCAGCAAGAACATCATGATCCATCGTTCTTGGCTTATCTGGTCAGCACCTCCTTGTAGACCATCAAAGCATCTGTGAAGAATGCAAGCTAGTACATCCCAGTGAACCAACAGATGTCTGGTTCGGATGTCAGCAAGCTTGAACTCAGTGGGTGTATCTGATTTTTCAAGATTACACACGTCACTGTAAAGTTCTTTAACACCTTCAAGGAGTTCATCATCCTTGTTGTTTATTTCAAAATCCTTTCCAAGATTTTGAACCTCAAACAACTTACAGAAAGTTGTTAAGTCCAGAAGGATTTCCTTTCCTTGGACTGAGGTTTTGATAGACACTATTTCAAAGGCCTTCATACATGGAAATAATCCTGAGTTGTTGTAAAATTCCAACACATCGAGTGATGAAATTCCATTTGAAGGCGGATAGAAAACCCTTGATTTGTGCCTTTTCAAGCATGTCAAGAATCAATTTTATATCACTTTGGTTTTCTATTGCGGCAGTGAGGTATTCCTCAACCATGGCACCACCCCAAATCATTCTGTGATTTGAAGTCCAATGGTTAGGATTAAAAGCTCCTACCAGTCGATTGTTAACAATAACCAACTCTGGTGCTTGCTTTTCAGTAGTACCAGTGGAGGATTGGGATTTCTGTGTCGAAGTGTTCTTGGAAGCCATCTCTTTATATAGTATAGGGATTTGAAGCTTGTGTTTGAAAGAGATTCGATTGAGTGATTCTTTTCAGAAAAACTTAATCAAGATTTGCAGAGATTTTAGAGATGTTGCAGAGGATTAGGAGAAGGTTTTTGCTATTTTGATGCAAGTTGAAATTTCGGATTAGGCAAAAGTGATTTTCTTTGCCAAAATCCTATATATATAGCAAGTGAATCTCAACAGACAAATACATACAAATTGATTTTGTGTGTACGTATCTGTGATTTGCAAGCCGACATGATCAAAAGTAACTTCGGCATTAAATGCAAAGTGGTCTTTGTCGGAATTTTTTCTGATCCACTATTTATCGTGAATTAATTTCATTGCTCAGATCAAGCGCTTGAATTCATCAAGGGTCACCATTGCTTTTCGACAAGAATGATCACAATCAACAAATGTAATTGTGCCCATTTAATGAATTTTGGCTAATAGCTATCTCCAATCATAGTTCGTTTGAGCAAGGACACCGTCAGATCTGAATCATCTTATACTTAGGATTTTTCCAAGTTTTTCATCAAGATAGAAATAATGCGAGTTTCAAGAGAGTAGTTGACTGCAGAGAGTTATACTATTCTCTTTAGTGTTCCCCGTTTATAGAATGATTCAGATATCTGAGTTCCCGTCTCAGAGATCTTAAGCTATATTTTTGCTCTTTATCCTTTTTGACTTCTGGATACCCGTTCCAGATACCTCTTCTCTCTTTTCTAGATACCCGTTCCAGATACCTCTTCTCTGGATGCCCGTTCCAGATATCTCTTCTCTGGATGCCCGTTCCAGATATCTGAACTTTTTCAGTTCATTGGTAGTTCCATGAGTCCAAGACTATGTCTTAAGGCTAAGAATCTACTTTCTTGTAGTGGCTTAGTGAAGATATCTGCAAGTTGGTCTTCAGTGCCAATCTTGAGTATCTCTAGATTGCCTTTTTCAACATGGTCTCTGATGAAGTGATGTCTAACATTAATGTTCTTTGTTCTGGCATGAAATTTAGGATTCTGTGTAATCGCAATAGCACTTGTGTTGTCACAAAAAATGGGAGTTTTCTTCTCATCGAGTTCATAGTCTTTAAGTTGTTGTTGTATCCACAGAATTTGTGTTGCACAACAACCAGCAGCAATATATTCAGCCTCTGTGGTAGAAGTTGCAATTGAGTTTTGCTTCTTGCTAAACCATGAGATAAGTCTAGTGCCCGACAAGTTCTGAGGTGCTTTTCCTATCAAGCAATGATCCAAAGATAATCAGATCCGAGTACCCACTAAACTCAATCCACTTTCTTTAGGATACCACAATCCTACATCTACTGTACCCTTCACATACCTTAATATTTTCATAGCAATGTTGTAGTGTGTTTGCATTGGATTTGTCTGAAATCTAGCACATACTCCAACGGCATATTGAATATCAGGTCTACTTGCAGTGAGGTAAAGTAGTGAACCTATCAATTTCCTATACTTATGTTCTTCAACACTCTTATCTGATTCAGTATAGGTCATTTTGGTTCCAATGCTCATAGGTATCTTAGCATTCTTTTCAGAAGGCTTAAAATTGAATTTTGTGAGCATGTCTTTTGCATACTTTGTTTGACTAATGAATATTCCATCATTGAGTTGCTTGACTTGCAATCCTAGGAAGTAATTCATTTCTCCCATCATGCTCATCTCAAACTTGCTTTTCATGAGATTTGCAAAGTCATTACAAAGTTGCTTGTCCTTAGATCCAAATATGATGTCATCAACATATACTTGAACTAAGAGTAGTTTTCCATCATGGTTTAAGGTAAATAAAGTTTTATCAACTTCACCTTTCTTGAAACCACTTTCTAGAAGGTATTTGGCCAAAGTGTCATACCATGCTCTTGGAGCCTGTTTCATCCATACAGCTTCAGAGTTTATAGACCATTCTACTTTCTCGAGGAAACTTCAAACCTGTGTGGTTGCTCAACATAGACTTCTTCTGCAAGTTCACCGTTTAGGAATGCACTTTTGACATCCATCTGATAAACTTTGAAATCTTTATGAGCTGCAAAGGCTAGAAAGAGTCTTATTGCATCCAATCTGGCAACTGGTGCATATGACTCGTCAAAATCTATGCCTTCAGTCTGAGTAAATCCCTTGGCAACCAATCTTGCTTCGTTTCTGGTTATTTCACCAGATTCATTCATCTTGTTTCTGAAAACCCATTTAGTTCCAATCACAGATATTCCTTCTATAAATGGAACTAGTTTCCAGACTTTGTTTCTCTCAAATTGATCCAACTCTTCTTGCATTGCAGAGATCCAGTCTTGGTCTCTTAATGCTTCTTCTATGTTTTTAGGTTCAATATTCGAGATGAAACATCCAAAGAGAGAGAGTTAGCATTTTCAGCTATTGCTCTCCTAATCCTAACACCCTGATTAATTGGTCCAATTATATCCTTTGTAGGATGATCTTTGATCCATTTCATCATAGGTTTAGTGCTAGTAGGATCAATATCCAGGTGATCTGAATGTGAATCACTAAGATTTTGATTTGATACTTTTTCAGTATCTGAGATATCTGACATATGGGAAATGTCATGGATATCTGACACTTTTTCAGTGTTAGAGATATCTGAGACATGCATTTCAGCATTCTCTTTTTCAGATACCTCTTCATGATGAAGGTTCTCAGTAACCTGTTCCATTTCTGGAAAACTCATAGGAAATTCCTCATCATGTCTGTGAGTCATCTTGTTGTTACTAGGCTTTTCAAGCTTTTCTACGTCAGAGTCATCCTCACTTTCCATAAAGATGTTTTTCCTTTCTGAGGATTCTTCTTTAGGATCCCTCAGTAATAGTTCTTTGAACTTTTCTGAGAGTTCATCAATAGGAGGTGTTTTCTTACTTCCTTCATAGAATACAACATTAACTGATTCTTCAATTTTCTTTGTTCTTTTGTTGTAAACTCTGTAAGCTTTGCTATTTGTGGAATAGCCAAGAAAAACACCTTCATCTGCCTTTGGTTGAAATGTTCTCAGATAATCTTTCCCATTGTTTAGAACAAAACATCTACAACCAAATACTCTCAGATGTTTGATATTAGGAGGTCTTCCAACCAAGATTTCGTAGGGGGTCCTGTCATGGTGTTTGTTTATCAAGCATCTGTTCTGAGTGTAGCAGGCTGTGTTTACAGCTTCAACCCAATATATTTCACTTATCTCAGTGTCAGCTAGCATTGTCCTTGCAGCTTCTTTAAGGGTTCTGCTTTTCTCGCAACACCATTTTGTTGAGGTGTTCTTACAGGAAAGTTGGTGTTGTATACCTTGCGGTACAAAACTCCTTTATGTAATTGGTTGACAAACTCAGTACCATGGTCTGTTCTGATTGCAGATACCTTGTCATTTTTCATGACTTCAAGCTTTTTCAGCAGGTTTGGTATCTCCACCCTGGCATCAGATTTGTGTTTTGGAAAGACAACCCAAGTGAATCTTGAGAAGTCATCTACAACAACTACCATACTTCTTTCCTCGCATAACTAGTTACGATGATTCAAATAGATCCATATGTAAAGTTGCGTTGGTCTAACACTAGAGTGTCTCGATTTTGGACTTGAAAGAGATCTTAGATTGTTTCCCATCCGACAGCGTAATGATACCATCCTTTCTCGAAAGATGTTTTGGGAAGACCAACCACTAACTCTTTCTTGGCAAGTCTATTCAGTTTTGAAATTCAAGTGACTCATTCTTTGTGCCATAACCAAGGTGCTCTTCAGGTGACCAGATTGACTCACCATGAGACATTCTTGATTGTGGCGAGATGCCCGATCGGCAACATAAAGATCGCCTTTCCACGACCAACTAAGACTGCTGCTTTGACTCATTGTCAATTAGTTTGCGATTTAGCTTTGAATTTTATAGTAAAACCTTGTCCGCAAACCTGCTCATGCTAAATAGATTGTATTTCAAATCCTTAATATGTAATACGTCAGTGATTGTTAAAGTTCCCAATTTGACGTTGCAAAATCCCAGAGAGGGATTTAATTCTCCTCCAAAGAACTGATATCCGTCCCGTGTTGCAAGCTTTGTAATCAACCGATTTGCTTTGTCTCCGTCATGTGCTTTCCGCATCCACTATCAAATAGCCATTGTGCTTTAGTCCGTGAAGCATTCGCACAACAGAAATGTGAGATTAGGTTCTCATATCTTTGATGGAACCGTCAGAATCAAAAGTTCTTCCAGTAGGAATCCATTTTTGAATGAATTTCTTTGAAATATGCTTTTGTCTGACAGGAACGTAAGGAGGAATTCTTTTTGAATGAAAGTTATCATTAGTAAGAATTATTTTCTTCCTTGGTGTGTTCCTAGGTGCTCCATATGATGCTTTCAAATACCTGTCAGGTTTCTGAGTTTGCTTTTCAGCAAACTTAGCCTTTCTTGCCAGATTTCTTCTAGCCCTGGCATTCAGATTTTCAGTGGCTAGATTTAACTTCCACTTCTGATAATTGCTTTGAGAAATTCTAGCTTTCAACCATCGTTCTTGCTCCTGCTTGTACTCATGAGCAAGTTGTTTTCCGATGCCTTTGTAGCCAATGCCGTTTCGAGCACTTGAAGCTATCTGAGGTCTTTCCTCAGCAGCTTTGCTAGTCTCTGGTTGATCCAATTTCTTTCCAGAAAAGTGACATGGGAGAATTTGCCAGCTCCTGCAATTCTACCTTTTTGAGAGACATAGCACTGTGGGTGTTTACACTTTTCAGTGCTGTGTTTCTTTTCAGAAACATACCCAACAATTTTGTTTTTGACTTGTTTTTCCCACAAAGGTCCAGTCGCAACTGCCTTTCCTTTGTCAACAATCTTTGTCTTTTCACCGATACTATAGATTGCATGGGAACCGTCTTGCTAAGTACTTACAAATGTTCTTTTCTCCTTACTCTTACTCAGAGTGATAGAACAATCTGTCTGTGTATTCAGCCCAAGTCCTTTCTTCTCTGAAGGATCTCTTAAGTAAGATTGTACTTTAGTAAGAGTGTCACTAGCTTTGGCATAAGATTGAAAAGATAGTTCTTTCTTCTTGAGTTCCTTGTTTTCAGAAAGAAGATTTTCATAATTCTTTCGTAACTCAGCCATTGCTTTTTCATGTGACTTTTCAGTCTCAGATATCTGCGCTTTGAGAAATGCATTTTCAGCATTCTTTCTCTCAGATTCTTTAACTAATTGAGAATTTTCCTTTTCAAGAGAATTCTTTTCTTCTTCAAGGTTTTCTGCTCTAGCTCGGATCATTAGAAATTCTCTTTCGTAGATGTCAAGTTCTTTCCTGAGATTTTCTAGATTTTTTATTTCCTCTTCATCACTTTCATAAGTGTAGCAAGAAGTATGTGTTACCTCATCAGCCATGAGACAGTTTTCTATGTTGGAGATGTCTGGTCCGTCAATTTCAGCAACTCCACACATTTCATTCTTCTTGAGGCCGAAGTCGATTATATCATGAGTAACTCCACATAATTCTGGTGATGGTAGGGTTGAATCATCTGAATTTTCATCTTCAGAATCTGTCTCAACGTCTAGAGCATCCAGCTGAATTTGGATTTTCTTTCTTTCTTCAGTTAACAAAGCTTTCTGGCTTCTTCTGAAGATTCTTCTATCTTTCTTGTCCCCTGTCCTTAGTTTGTTGAGGGTAGGACAATCCTTCTTGAAATGGCCAGGTTTCTGACAATAGAAACAGGTATCGTTTCCAATTTCTGCATCCTCAGTACATGATGCTTCGAGCTGGCTTGTTCAGCGAGCTTTGCATATTTTTGTACTGGTGATAGTTTGAGCCTAGATGCTTTTTCAGCTTCTCTTTGGCCTTTCTTCTCTCAATTTCTCGACTGACAAATTTACTCATTTGCTTTGCAGCAAGAGCATTCTCAGTCTCCTCCTTGCTTTTCTTCTTTTCAGAAGTTCCTTGAGTAACTAGAGCAACATTCTGCAACTTTTCAGTTGTTTGTTCTCTCTGAGTTGTCTCATAGTCAACAGTAGCAAGATGAGAAAAGTTCCACTGGAGTGATATTTGGCATACTTTGGTTAAAATAAAAGAATTTAGTATGCTCCCAGTTGTGGTTAAGACTTCTGAAAATAGTCTTAATCTTCTCTGACTGAGAGTATCTATTGCTTTCCCCAAGTGCTGCCATATCACTCATGAGAGTGGTAAATCTGAAATCAAGTTCTTCCAGAGTTTCAGTGGGACCTTGTTTGAAATTTTGAAATTTCAACTTTAGAACTTCGAACTTGTTTTCCTTGGTTTCTCGATTCGCAAAATTTCTTCAATCGGTTGCGAGCAACTTTCGCCGTTTAGCACCCCTAGTTTACTTGTATGTGCTCCGTGTCGATCGATGATGATGTTACGAGCTTGACCATCAGACGATTTCTCTTGGCATCTTCCGATGTCCGAGTTCTCTGAGCTTTGGTTAGTAAATAACGTGACGATAGATCTTCCACAAGTTGACGACTGCTTGTGAAGATCCTTCGCTTTGATCTCTGTCTCTTCCACTCAAACCTCCATGACTTGCTTAAGTTGTTGAATGACTATTGGGCCATTCTTTGTTACTTGATCATCTCGTTACTTATGGCTTCAAGGTGGAGCATCGTTATTTTTCCATTTCTCGTAGTTCTACGGTTTGAAGCAGGTGCATCACTCGAGACATACCGCACACTTAACACAAATTAAATAGTTCTCAAAAGTGGACAAAGTTCCTTCACCTATCTGGGGATCTAGGTTCAGTGCAGAAGGCTGGTGAACCTCCTGCTCTGATACCACTTGTTGGTCCAGATAACGGCAAAGTAAAAGACTAGGGGGGGGGGGTGAATAGTCTTTTAAAACTTTTGTCGATAACAAATATTTCTCAGATATCTGAATAGATATCTGATACTTAGAATCAGAGTGCGGAAGACTTTAATAAAGTTAAGTGTAAAGCAGTTAATAAGTGTGTGTGTGTTCTTTGAAGTATAAATCTGAACGTAAATGACACAGCAAGTATAGTGGTATCTGGAGGTGGCGTAATCCTCCAACTAATCCACTTCGGTCTATCAGAGACCTAGAATTCACTAGAACAGATAATTGAGATAACCTTACAATAATCCTATTCTAAGATTCTGAACAATTGGTTCCCAACCAAATGTTCCCCCTGAGTTGTTCCCTAGCTTCTTCAGCCAAGTACTTCCTATACTCAGAAACCTTTGAGTTATTCCTAGCTTCCCAAGCTAAGTACTTCCTATACTCAATAACCTTGAGTTATTCCTTAGTTTCCCAAATCAAGTACTTCCTATACTCCAAGTAACCTTGGAGTTATTCACGATTTTCAAACTAAGTACTTCACGTACTCACGCCGGTTTTGGTGTTGGTTTGGTTTGAGTTGTCGGATGAGCGTCTTAATAACTTTTCGTTATTCAGATAGCTCTGTGAACTAAGTTACTTAATACACTTTACAGTATGGTATCTTGTTCGATTTCTTGACCCAAGTCTTATGATATCTGTTCAAGAGAATGAATCTCAGATAGTTGATCTTTTGATTCAACTCCTTCACAGATAGCTTTGCTTGTTTAGGATCAGGACACTTAGAACTTCAGTGTTTACTCAAGATCAAAAGCTTTAGTCGCAACAGAAAGCTTTGATAATAAGTAAGATGCTTTGAGAGAGTAAGATCAGAGATCGTATGTTTCAAATTATTCGATTACGAGTTGTGTTCCGTGTGTTCTCTCAAGCTGTCTAAGTGTTGATATTTATAGATGAATTTGAGTGCCGTTTGAATAGTATCCGTTAGGCTTCAAATTCAAACTATCGATATCTCGTATATAATCTTTATGCGAGTTTTGTCTTCTTCTCAGAAGTTGCCGTTGCTTTTATTCAGACATCTTTGTCCGTGCATTAAATGCTTTGTACTATACTTTTTGTCCTGTAGTGTCAACGGAACTATGCTTTGTATCAGAAACCAGTGTTATCTGATTCTTTGCACGTCCTTATCTTCATTCTTCAGATACCACTTGTTATTCATTGAAACAACTTTGTTTTCAATATATGTTTCTTTTTTAGAAATGTGGTTAATGCTCAAGGTATCTGAGAATAGATATCTGTGGACACTTTCCTTGTTTTCAGATATGTATCTCATTTCTCAGATATCTCTTGTGACACAGTTTGTTTGAAACTGTTCGCGTCTACAAGATATCTGAATAACAGATTCAGTAATCTTGTGCAGTTTTCTTCAAATCTTCAAACGTTGTTGAGCTTTCTGCTTGGATGTCTTCTTCTTGGTCTTCTCTTCATAAAATAAAAATTACATTTTGAGACCTAACATCCTATACAAGATTAGCTAGACTATCATACTTAGTGGGTTTCCTCTTTTACAATGTTCAAGTGAACCAAGAGTACTAATCACCTTTCTGAGACTAAGATAAGTCATCATGTTGCTGAACAAAATCTAAACAGATATTCTTAACAAAATATCTAACACTTTGTTTGACTAATGAATATTCCATCATTAAGTTGCTTGACTTGCAATCCTAGGAAGTAGTTTAATTCTCCCATCATGCTCATCTCAAATTTACTTTTCATGAGCTCAGCAAAGTCTTCACAAAATTGCTTGTCTTTAGATCCAAATATAATGTCATCAACATATACTTGGACTAGAAGTAGTTTCCCTTTATGATTCAAAGTAAAGAGTGTTTTATCAACATCTCCTTTCTTGAAGCCACTTTCCAGCAAGTATTTTGCTAAAGTATCATACCATGCTCTCGGAGCCTGTTTCAGTCCATACAGAGCTTTCTGAATCTTATAAACCATTCTACTTTATGTGGAAACCTCAAGGCCTGGTGGTTGCTCAACATAGACTTCCTCAGCAAGTTCACCATTTAGGAATGCACTCTTGACATCCATTTGATAAACTGTAAAGTCATTATGAGCTGCAAAGGCTTGAAAGAGTCTTATTACATCCAATCTTGCAACTGGAGCATAAGATTCATCAAAATCTAGTCCTTCAGTCTAGGTGAATCCCTTGGCAACCAGCCTTGCTTTGTTTCTGGTTATTTCACCAGACTCATTCATTTTATTTCTGAAAACCCACTTGGTTCCAATTACAGATATTCCGTCAACAAATGGAACCAGTTTCCAGACTTTGTTTCTCTCAAATTGATCCAACTCTTCTTACATTGCAGAGATCCAATCTTGACCCTTCAATGCTTCTTCTATAGTTTTAGGTTCAATATTTGAGATGAAACATCCATAAAGAGAGTCAGCAATTGCTCTCCTAGTTCTAACTCCTTGGTCTAAAGGACCGATCACATCCTTGGCAGGATGATTTCTTATCCATTTCATAATGGGTTTTGAACTAGTAGGATCAATATCATTTTGATCTGAATGTGAATCAATATGATCTTGATAGGATACTTGTGCCGTATCTGAGATATCTGACACATGAAAAATGCCATGGATATCTGACACTTTTTCAGTGTTAGAGATATCTGGAATTTGATTTTCAGCAATCTCATTCTCAGAAACCTCTTCATGATGAAGGTTCTCAGTAACCTGTTCCATTTCTGGAATTCTTATAGGAAATTCTTCATCATGTCTTAGAGTCATTTGGTTGTTACTAAGAAATGGTTGCTTTTCATCGTCAGATTCATCCTCTAAGTGAATGATAGATTTGTTTCCTATTGAGGATTCTTCTTCAGAATCTTTAATCATCAGCTCTTTGAATCTTTCTGAGAGATCATCATTCAAGGGTATTTTCTTGTTTCCTTCGTAGAAAACTACATGAACAGATTCTTCAATCTTTTGCGTTCTTTTGTTGTAGATTCTATAGGCTTTGCTATTCATAGAGTAACCAAGAAATACTCCATCTGCTTTTGGTTGAAATGTTCTCAAGTATTCTTTTCCATTGTTAAGAACAAAACACCTACAACCAAACACCCTTAGATGTTTGATACTAGGGGGTCTACCAATCAAAAGCTCGTAAGGAGTTTGGTCATGGTGTTTGTTAATCAAGCATCTATTTTGAGTGTAGAAGGCTGTGTTAACAGCTTCAACCCAATAGATTTCACTTATTTCTGTGTCAGCAAGCATTATTCTTGCTGCTTCTTTTAGAGTCCTATTCTTCCTTTCAGCAACACCATTTTGTTGTGGTGTCCTTACGGAAGATAGTTGATGTTGTATACCTTTATGTACTGGTTCACAAACTCAGTACCATGGTCTGTTCTGATTACAGATACCTTGTCATTTTTCATGACTTCAAGCTTATTCAGCAAGTTGGGTATTTCAACCCTTGCATCAAATTTTTATTTGAGAAATACAACCCAAGTGAATCTTGAGTAATCATCAACAACAACCAGACCATACTTCTTTCCTGCATAGCTAGTTACAGAGGATTCAAAAAGATCCATATGTAACATTTGCAGTGGACTTTCACTGGAGTGTCTAGTTTTAGACTTGAAAGATGTTTTGGATTGTTTTCCCATTTGGCAAGCTGAGCATATACCATCCTTTCTATATGCCATTTTGGGTAAACCAACCACCAATTCTTTCTTGGCTAGCTTGTTCAGAGTTTTGAAATTCAAGTGACTCATTCTTTTATGCCATAGCCAATTTTCTTCAGTGTGGCCAGATTGACTCACCATGAGACATTCTTCAGTTGTGGCGGATTCCCAATCAGCAACATAAAGATTTCCTTTTCGCCTAGCAACCAAGACTGTCTACTTTGACTCAATGTCAATCACTTTGCATAGTTTTGACTTGATCTTGACAGTGTACCATTTGTCTACTAATTGACTCATGCTTAGGAGATTATATTTCAATCCCTTTACATGTAGTACTTCAGAGATTGTAAAGGCTCCAAACTTCAAATTGCCAAATCCTATGGTTGGATTTTCCTCTCCTCCAGCAAATCTAATAATTGGTCCATCATCGCATTTTCTGTAGTTAATCAGATTTGCTTTGTCTCCTGTCATGTGCTTCCCACATCCGCTATCAAAATGCCACTTTGGATTAGTCTTTAGAGTGTTCTGCACAAAACAGGAAACAAGGAGTTAGGCTCTCATTCTAACAATGGAACCTTCTGGACTAAAGAATCTTCCTGTAGGAATTCATTTCTGAATGAATTTCTTAGGGACATTCTTTTGTCTAACAGGGACATAAGGAGGAATTCTAGGTAAATGATTATTATCATTGTTATTAAGAATTATTTTCTTCCTTAGTGTGTTCCTTGGTGCTCCTTGTGGTGCTTTCAGATACCTATCAGGTTGCTGAGTCTGCTTGTCAGCAAACTTAGCTTTCCTTGCCAGATTTCTTCTAGCCCTGGCATTCAGATTTTTAGTGGCTTGACTTTTCTTCCACTTCTGATAATTGCTTTGAGCAATCCTAGCCTTTATCCATCGTTCTTGCTCTTGTATATACTCACGAGCAAGTTGTTTCCCGATGGCTTTATAGCCAATGCCATTTCGAGCACCTGGAGCTATCTGAGTTCACATCTCAGCAGCTTTGCTAGTCTCTGGGTAGTCTATTTTCTTTCCAGAAAATGTGACATAGGAGAATTTGCCAGCTCCTGCAATTCTTCCTTTCTGAGAGACATAGCACTGTGGGTGATTATAATTTTGAGTGTTATGTTTCTTTTCAGAAATATTCCCAACAGTTTTCCCTTGGACTTGTTTTTCCCACAAAGGTTTGGTCGCAACTGCCTTTCCTTTGTCAACAGCCTTAGCTTTCTGACCAATGCTATAGGTTGTTTGGGAACCATCTTGCTGAGGACTAACAAATGTTATTCTTTCATTACTCTTTCATTACTCTTATTCAGAGTGGTAGATCTATTTGTTTGTGCGTCCAGCCCAAGTCCTCTTTTTTGTGAAGGATCTCTTAAATATGATTGTACTTCAGTAAGAGTGTCACTAGCTTTGACATAAGATTGGAAAAATACTTCCTTCTTTTTGAGTTCCTTATTCTCAGAAAGAAGACCTTCACATTTCTTTTGAAGTTTGGCCAATGCTTCTTTATGTGGCTTTTCTGTCTCAGATATCTGAGCTTTGAGAAATGCAATTTCAGCATCCTTTTTCTTAGATATCTTGAGTAATTTTGAATTTTAATTTACAAGAGAATTCTTTTCTTCTTCAAGGGTTTCTGCTCTAGCTCGGACCATTAGAAATTCTCTTTCGTAGAGATCAAGTTCTCTTCTGAGATGTTCTAGATCTTTGATTCCTTCCTCATCACTTTCATAAGTATAACAAGAAGTATGTGTTACCTCATCAGCCATTAGACAAGGTTCAATGTTGGAGATATCTGGAAAGATTTCTTTAGCCACTCCACACACTTCTTTCTTTTTTTGACCAAAGTCAATCACTTCATGAGAGACACCACACATCTCTGGAGAAGGTAGTGTGGAATCATCTGAGTCTTCATCCTCAGAATCAGACTCAATGTCTAGAGCATCCAGTTGGATTTGTATCTTCTTTGTTTCCTTTGTATCTTCTTTCTTTCCTCAGTGAACAGAGCTCTCTGACCTCTCTTGAAGTTTCTTCTATCTTTCTTGTCACCTGTCTTTAGCTTATTGAAAACAGGGCAATCTCTTTTAAAATGACCAGGTTTCTGACAATAGAAACAAATATCGTTTCCGATTTCTGCTTCCTCAGTACTAGATGCTTGCTGAGCCGGCTAGTTCAGCGAGCTTGACAGCTGCATATTTTTGTATTGGTGATAATTTGAGCCTAGATGCTTTTTCAGCTTCTCTTTGGCTTTTCTTCTCTTAATCTCCCGACTGACATATTGTCTCATTTGCTTTATAGCAAGAGCATTCTCCTCAGTCACCTCCTTGCCTTCCTTCTTTTCAGAAGTTCCTTGAGCAACTAGAGCAATATTCTGCAACTTTTCAGTTGTTTGTTCTCTTTGAGTTGTCTCATAGTCAACTGTGGCAAGGTGAGAGAAAAGTTCCCACTGGAGTGATATCTGGCATTCCTTGGTTAAAGTAAAAAAACTTTGTATGCTCCCAGTTATGATTTAGACTTCTCACAATAGTCTTAATTTTTTCTGGTTGGGTATATCTATTACTTTCACCAAGTGCAACCATGTCACTCATGAGTGTTGTAAACCGGAAATCTAGTTCTTCAAGAGTCTCTGTGGGACCTTGTTTAAAGTTTTAGAATTTGAGCTTCAAAACTTCGAACTTATTTTCCTTTGTTTTCTCAGTGCCGGCACAGATTTCCTCAATCAGTTGCCAGGCCACTTTCGCCGTTTTTGCACCCCACAGTTTACACTGTATGTGATCTGGAGTAGAACGTATGATGATATTGCGATCCTGACCGTCCAGTCGATTTCTCTTGGCATCTTCCGATGTCCAGAGCTCTCTGGGCTTTGGCTCGTAAATATCTTGATCAGTAGGTCTTCCACTGGTTGAAGCACCTGTTTGTGAAGAACCACCACTTGGTTCTTCATCAGTGGGAACTCTGTCTCTACCATTAGAAACCTCCATGACTTGCTTGAGTTGTTGAATGACTATGGGGCCATTCTTTATTACTTCGATCATTTCATCACGGATGGCTTCCATGTTGTTCTTCCATTTATCATAATTCTCTGGCTTGAGAATTGGAGCGTCACTTAAAGACATCCTGCAGCAAACACACTAAACAGACAAATCAAATGTAGGTGAAAAGCAGTTAGTGGGCACTTATCTGGGATCTAGGTTCAGTGCAGAAGGCTTGGGAACCTCCTGCTCTGATACCACTTGTTGGTCCAGATAACGGCAAAGTAAAAGACTAGGGGGGGGGGGATAGTCTTTTTCAAACTTTTGTCGATAAACACAATTTCTCAGATATTTGGGAAGATATCTGATACTTATTTTCAGAGAGCGGAAGACTTTTTGTGATAAGTGCATGTGCTCAGCAAGATATGTGTAAATACATAGCAAAGTAAATAAAGCAAGTAATAAAATGCATAAAGTAAATAACACAAGTCTTTATAGTGGTGTCTGAAGGTGGCGTAATACTTCAACTAATCCACTTCGGCCTTTCTCAGACCTAGAATCCACCAAGACAGATAAATGAATTAACCTTACAAATATCTTCTCTCGATTCCTAAATACACTAGGTTCCCAACCAAATGTTCCCCAGGTTATTCCCGCTTTCTCATTGAGTACTTCACTGCTCGAAACCTTTTGAGCTATTCCTTAGTTTCCCAAACTAAGTACTTCCTATGCTCAGTAACCTTGGAGTTATTCCTTAGTTTCCCAAACTAAGTACTTCCTGTACTCCACGCCGTTTAAGGTGTTGGTTAAGGTACTTTGTCAGGTGAGCTTCTTTAATAACTTATTCAGTTATGCAGATAGCTCTATGAATCAAGTATACTTAATACACTTTTCAATGTATGGTATCTTGTTCTTTACTGACCCAAGTCTATGATAAGTGTTCAAGAGAATCAATCTCAGATATATAATCTTAATTCAACTCCTTCACATATAACAATGCTTGTTAAGGATCAGGACACTTAGAACTTTTGTACTACTTAGGATCAAGAGCTTTGGTTGCAACAGAAAGCTTGAAGGTAAGTAGTATGCTTGAGAGTTTGAAAGATAGTGTTTAGTGTAAGTTCTGTGTTGTGTTCAGTGTGTGTTCAGTGTGTGTTCAAGGTGTGTCTTTCAAGCATTCTAAGTGTTGATATTTATAGTTGAAAATCATGCCGTTTGAATAGTATGCGTTAGGCTTAATGAAATTCAAAATATTGATATCTTGTAAATAGTACTGCAGAAGACGTTCTCTCTTTTCAGAGATTTCCTCTTTTGTTCAGATGTCTCTGTCTATGCATTTATTGCATTGTACTATTTTTGTCCTGTAGTGCCAACGGAACTATGCATGCTTTCTGAAGCATTACACGTCCCTTTCCAGAGACCTTCACATCTCCAGATACTTGTTACAACATTGTTTCCCAGAAACATAGTTTTTATCCAAGGTATCTGAGTGTAGATATATGTGGGCACTTTTCCTCGTTCAGAAACCTTGTGTTCTCAGATATCTTCTGCAAAACTTGTTCATTGAGAGACACTTGTTTTGTCAAAGATATCTGGACATAGGTATCTGATAACCTTTGTCTTCAACAATCTTGTGCAGTCTTCAAAACTTCATATTAATGTTGAACTTCTCCTGCTGGATGCCTTCTTCTTGGTCTTCTTCAAGAAAGTATAAATTACATTCAGAGACCTAACATTCTATACAAGATTCGCTAGACTATCATACTTAGTGATTTTCCTCTTTTACAGTGTTCAAGTGAACCAAGAGTACTAACCACCTTTCTGAGCTAAGATAAGTCATTAGGTTGCTGATCAAAATCTAAACAGATATTCCTAACAAAGCGTTTGGTGATAAACAAAACAAAGAAAGGCTGAAATGCATCGAGGAATCACCTGGCAACATACAAAGGGACCATAAATTAACTGCGAGGTATACCTTCATCAGCAATTGACCTCACCATCAAGCATTCATTCGCGGTAGAGGCGTCGACGACGAGTGGAGGGCTTCCTCAGGAAAAATAAAGCAGCTCCATGTTGAGTTCATGAAAAGAGTGAGAAATCAAAGAGAAACAAAGAAAAAATGAATGATCATCTAATTCGACAAAATCTCCTTGACAACTCTAACTTTTCGTTCAATATATAAAAGAATGCACAATCGATTGACGAAAACAACAAATTGAGATGCAGAAGTTCTTTGAGCTCATCCCCTCATACCTTGCTACCTTTTCACCTTATACAATAAATTAGGTTGAGGTGCAGCAGAGCCAAATTTCAAAAATGTATTAATGCGTGAATCTTTCGAGTCCTTAAATCAAAAGCACTAGAATAGGTAAGAGTTTCCAATTGAATCTTCAGTACTAAAACAAGGATATAATAAATCTCCCTCCAAAAGGAATAGCTCGACAAAACTAAGAGTCAGTGAGGGGTTCACAGAAGCCAAACAAACTGCATTTTGAAGGAAGGACTATAATGTCAAACAAAGAACAGAGAAACTGGCAGGCAAACCTACTAACATAGAATATCATTTCAATCTTTTGAGATAACATATACAGAACTAAAAAAAATAGGATACACTCCGTCCCCGACTGCAGCCGGAACTTTTCGGCTGCCTCAGCATAACCCTCAGTGACCAAAAAAATTCATCACCAGTTTATTCATGTCATCCTTTCTAACTCTAACATCAGCTAGCTTCTTTTCCCACTCTTGCCTGGTTATTACTTTCTTAGAAGTAGCCTGTAAATAGTAAACCAAATAGCTCATAATTCAACACGGCAGCACCAAAAGTAGCAGCCAGCATCACTGACAATGCAACAAGGACCAATTGGTCAATCGGTGCTAGAGACATAATCGAGCAAGAATCCACTTGAATCTTAACAAGATATCATGATTTCCAATTTCCTGGAACTGAAAATCAACCAAATACACATCGATTGACACTTTTTCGCACGAGTTAAAAGCAATTATTGTTAGTAGAAAATAATGTAAGAATTCAAAAAAAAAAACTTTTGAGATAACACATAAAGTCTTTTTGTCAAATCCCGGGCGCAAACTGAAGTACAAGGAAATCGAAGATGAATAACCTTAATTTTCAGAGAACCGGCCACATTGGAGAGCTGTGGTCTGTGGAGATGCCGCATCAATCTTGATGGATCCGACGAGAGACCGAATCGGCGAGATTCAGAGAAGAGGGGTCGAAAAATACTTCATTAGGTTCTGTGGTTTATCGGACCGAGTGCAAGGTAAGATCTCACTTGGATAGCAAGAAGGATGGGAGAGGCGGAGTGAGTTCTAGCATCGCCACCGTAAGACTGAGAGGAGGCGACCTGAGTACTGAATTCTGATCTGGTGTGGTGAAAGTGATTAAGTAAAAAAATTAATCTAGGTTTTTTCTTATCGCAAAAATAGCGGGAGTTATTCCGCTAAAGAGCTTTTACAGTTCAATTTTATAAGTGTCCCAATATGACCAAATCTAATTAAATTTTATTAAGTGTCCCTAAATCATTATCTTGGAGACACTTATTGTTAAGTGACCCAAATAAAGTGTCTCTATATCTACTTTTTGTTGTAGTGGGTGCAAGTGTCTGGATCTCCGATCGAGCTTTCAACAACAACAAGGAACCTGGAGATCAAGAACCATCACTTCCACGACATGCCCAAGTTCTACGGGCATGCAAACGAAGATGTGATGAAATTCTTGAAGGAATTTGAGGTGTTAGTGGGGAGGATTCCGATAGGTGGGAACTCCGGAGTTACGAACAGTGACGTCCGTAAGAAGTTGTTCCCAATGTGCTTGCAGGATCTCGCGAAGACGTGGCTCTTGCACCTTCCGGAGAACTCTCTGAGGACTTGGGAGGATGTTTACAAGGTCTTCATGGGGAAGTACTTTCCTTATTCGAAGACCTCGAACCTGAGGAGTCAAATCGCCCACTTTCAGCAGCGATATGACGAGAGCATATATGAGGCCTGAGAGCGATTCAAGTACATGTTGTCCCAATGTCCACACCACCGGTTTGACGCGATGACGTTGTGTCAGAGCATCTATGAAGGACTTGACGTAACAACACAGATGCTTATGGACATGAGCTTGGGTGGCTCGATAATGCAGAGCACAACAGAGGAAATAGAAGCTGCCATCGACAAATTGGCACAAGCTTCTCAACACAAGGGTGTAAGGGGCCGAGAAAAAGGAAAAGGTGAAGCCAAAGCCTCCGTAGAGGTTGGGGCTCCCGACTTCAACCGCATGCTAGAAGAGATGCAACAGGTCAAGATGGCTGTGACCGTTGCCGCAGCAACCCAACAATCCAACGAACAATGTGGAGTGTTCTATAACTCCGGGCACGGTGCTAAGGTATGCAGGTTTCCACAAGCTCGGGAGATGAACCCGAACTTCACGAAGGAGGTGTATTGGGCGGATAGGCAAGGAGTGAGGCGCCCAGGGTTCGTGCCGTAAAGGAAGCCAATGGAATACGGGGACCGTAGGATGTTGAGTTACTCAAACAATAACTACGAGAACTACGTTTCACCTGCGCCACAGAACGAGACGCCCATTGAAGCTGGCAGCTAGGGAAGACCACCCAGGGACGATCTTGCCGGCAGGATCAAGATGATCATGGAGAACTCTGATCCCTTCTACAAACAGTCGAGCCAAATCCAGGAGAGGAATGATAAGCGGTTCGAGGTGCTAGATAATTCGACAAGGAGGATCGAGAACATGGTCGGGGAACTTATGGTGAGGTCGCAAAGACGGGAACAAGGAAAGTTCCCGAGCACTACGGAGAAAGCCCAGGCCATCGACGACGCCAGGGAGTGAAGCTGAGGAAGAGTCGACGCTAACGACTATAACCAAAGCATGATTTACCGCTTTGCACGTAGGACGTAGAATGCATTTAGGTAACCTCACGTTTAATTTTCCGCATTGCATTTCGAACGATTTACTGCTTTCATAGGGTAGCTTCTTAATTTAGTTAAAATTTATTTCATGAAAAAAAAACTAAAAAATTTTAAGGGCCTTCCATGGTAAGCTTAGGGGAAGGAAGATCTCACCACAGTCTAAGGAGAACGCAACACTGTTCAATTCTGCTTGGACTGCGATCCTTCTTCCAAGCCTGACTAGAGTAAGCCCCCGAGTAGTAAAGATGAAGACATACTTTTCTCTCTTCACTTTTGAAAACTCAGACATTCAAAAAGGCGACTGAGCACCTAGCGAATGCGCAAAACTCAGACGGATGACTGGCAGCAACAAAGAGGAGGCTCATCTTCCGGACCCCATGGTCCGCCTTCCTCTAGTGATCATGCCGACCGAGGCATACTACGGACGATAACTCTGAACTTTCTCCTTTTTATTTATTCCTTATGCTAGGGCCTAGCTATCGAATAGGTTTGGGGAGGGAAGTTGTATCATATGTTTACATGCCTCAGATATTTGCTGCCTTGTGTATATGTGTTTTTTCATTTATTTTTCATTTTTTCGATTATGTGGGGTGTTATGTTAGCCACTTTTGTATGATTGCAGTTGAGTCGAGTCTTTTGGCCTATTTCAAAAAATTTTGTGTCGAGTCTTGAGTTCTTTTGACAAGTCTGGTTATCTATTACCTTAGTTAAGCCTTTTTACTGATGTGATCTTAGATGGCCTCTGACTGAGTGCTAAGGAATTTTCGAAAATCACTCTAGTTCGTTTCACTTGTAAATAAAAAGTCTTCCTGCTTTAGTAGTCAAAAACCCGGTGTGAAGCCTTAAAGCCGATGAAAAAATCTTGTACCGGCAAATGTGTGATTCTAGTAGGATGAGCAAGGTTTTTTAACTTGCGCCACTTCATATACATGTGCACTCTTTTTTTAAAATAAGTATGACGAACGACATTTTCGACTTGGTGTCTCGATTCTTGGAACAGGTTCGGGGAGGAGTATTCTTGTCAACTCCATACTCAGGCTCACTACTTTCTATATTTGAGCTATGGTCGATTTCGAAATTGTTTTGTATTGCTATGCTGCCGTTCTAAAAAAAGAAAAAAATAGAAAAAATCTCGAAGTGTTTTTCCAGGATCACTTGTGATCATCTAAGATCGTGTTGGGCATTTCCAAATACTACCTATAAACCAACGCAGGACTGATTGTGCATATGCTGTGAGGGTTGATGGTTTTGTTTCCAAAATGCATGCCAAATACGACCTATAAACCAGCGCGTGGGCGGTGCTCGTATGTTGTGAGGGTTGATGGGGTGTATACCAAACTGACACGTACAAAAGTATGGATCTTAGGCAACCTATTGGGATACACTTACAATATTGAGATAGAAAAAAAAATGTTGAAAAAATAGAAAATCTGTGCAAAAAGAGCAAAGCACAAGAAAAAAAAGAGAAAGAAATAAACGTGCAAAAAGAGTAAAGCACGAGAACGACAGCTAATTTCATTCCCTTGTATTTGATTTCGACCCTTTCCTAAAAGTCCATTCTGAATCGTTTGAATTGAGTGCAAAAGCATGTAATATTAGTGGCAGCTTGTGACGTTTGTTGTCACCATCCTGAGTTAAGTCTTGAGACACTTCCAGATGAGAGACTTGAGAGTTGCACTATTATCTTCCTTTGTGAGGGACTACTAGGATAGGTTTAAGTTTTATTTACTTCTGAAACGGAAGATTGTGATCTTTGCAAAGCTACTTGTCAAAGTTAGAGGGGATAGAAGTTTACATCAGTATAAGGGCTTATCTCTGGTAATACTTGTTCCGGTAGCTTGTCGATTGAACTCTTCTGTGTTTCGTCGTGTCTATGTGTTTTTTCTTTTTCTAGGTTTTAGAGTTGTTTGCTCGAGGACGAGCAAAGGTTCGGTTTGGGGAGTTTGATGAGTCGATATTTTAACGACTCATTTAGTGCCTTTTTCCGTGTTTTGTTACATCTTTTAGCCTTTATTTTAGTATTTTTTGTTCCGTGTCATGTTTGGGTTTTTTGTGTGTTTTTGTGCATTTTTAGGTGTCTTAGCGTCATTGGCAAGGAAATGGAGGACCAAAGTGCAAAGAAGACTTCAAAACCTTCTAGAAGCACCACAAGGCCAAGTTAGTGGGCCACTACTCCAAGAGAGGTGACATGGAGGTTGGAAAAGGGAGAGAAAAGTGGAGAAAATGAGAAAAATGAACGAGTCTCCGGACACAAGGCTCACCGTGGTGAGCCCCACATCCAAACGGGCTCACCGCGGTCCAGACTATCAGGATGGCAGACAGAAAGGCCAGACCGCGGTGACACCTGTTTTGACAGATTCAACCCACGATTTTCTGGCAGTTTTTCCATGATTTCGAATTTTTTCTTCCTTGGTCTATAAATAGGACCCCTTGTATCAATCTTTAACATATCTTTACATTCTGCTACAGCATTGTAAACACTTAGAGATTTCAATCTCTCTTTTAATTCGAAGAAGCATGATTGATCTTTCTGACGATCGCAGAGACTAATAGGCGCCCAGGTAATCAATAGTACTAGTTAGGTGGATGCCGTAATAACTTGTATTGTGACATATTGTTATCTGGTCGTTGAATGCATGCTTGTATCGTTGTGAACTTGCATCAGTCTTTACCTCTAATTAGTATATATCCGGATGAGAGCATAGCTAGTGACAAGCTTTTTGTCCTAACTCATACGTACTTATAATCTGTATCTGGTTCGATTTTGCAATAGCAAATTTGTTGCATTCGCGAGTAGTGTACCATTAGCTATATCGCGTCAGCACTTTTGAAAGATCAGCTTTCTTCGTTTTAATTGTAGAAATTGCATGATCTAGGTATTACCTTGTCTTGTAATTGTAATTTGTTGTAGGGTTTTAAAGTATCACTTTACCCACACTATCTGTTTACAACTCACACCTTGAGCCTACACCTTAGAACTAGCTTAATCAATTCCTTGAGAGAACGAACCTGTGGTTTAAGCCTTGTTATACTACGACAACCGCTTTACTACTTGTGTTATTTTACAAGTATTAATTTTGAGCGCATCAAAGTCCCTGAGTTTCCTAGAACTGAAGTTAGATGCTATTTTGCGTAAGCTGCTAGAATTTAAGTCCCTTTACTTGGGTACGCTCAGTTTGATGTTTATCGTGGTAGCTTTACGTATCTTTGCTCTGCAGGTATGCATCAAGAGTAGACTTCTGAAAAGGACAGTTTAGATTTAGAGGATGGTGAACTTCGGATCGAGACCTACAATTATACACCAATAGAGAGTATGCACAACTTGGAGATCCAAAAGATATAAACATGTAGGTTAAAATTCAGTCACAGTGCCACAACAACGAAGATTGCACTGGTTCTGTGTTGGGAAAGCTCGTATAGCATCTGTAGTTGTAGTGATGAAATGCCCTTCAGAATATGCGGGGCTTATGTGTTATTTTTCCACTAGACCAAGTTACTATGTACCATTAAGCATTGCATATGCTCTGTTGTAAGTTGTAATTGTTGATACGAAAATATGTCCAATCCGTCATAGACGCCTTTGGAACGAATCCTATGGCGTCCCAAGCTGTCTACGAGTCCGGGACCTTACAGTCCGACCCCAAGCCCCCGCAGGTCCGACTCACCCGGGTGGAAAGGAACAGGAGGGCCCAAAGGGTAGTAGGAACGACCCTGCCAATGGTCCGTAACCATGGGGTCCGACCCGGACACCCGTCCGGACTCAACACAACAACCTCATAAGCAACCAAGTGAACTGGCACTTGAGAGTATTGAGGTCCGAGTCGCATGTCCTGGACCGCCTCCTTCAGACAGTGCATGCACAGTAGAAATCCCCAGTCCAACCTAGTACGGTCCAGACCTCTGGTCTGGACCTACCTCCTCGGATCACATACACGGCAGACTGCAACAAGGTCTCCAAACTCTCACATTAATGACTAATCTACCCCCGAAAGCCCAAAAGGGAATGGGTTAAGGAGTCATTAATGGGCCATGGACCTATTGAGGCATTGTTGGCTCAATCTGAGCCTGCACTTGGCGTGATCCGGGGGTTCCCTCCCATTTTGGGAGAAATCTATTTATATGGCACACATTCCCATAATAAAGGTAAGGAATAATCACTTCTCATTCCCGATAATTATACCGAGCTGATCCTCACTCTCTCGCAAGTAAAGTCTTCTCCCGGTTTGACACCACGCAAACCGGGTATAAGGTCCTAAACCCCCCCCTCCAAGCTACTTGTGTAGGTCCTTACGCATCGCCTCTTATCAGTACGACGGTTCTTACGGGCTCTTACTCTTTAGTTCTTACAAGTAAGGTGGTTCTTACTCAAAGGTGGTCTAGGTACTTAGTGTGAAGGAAAGCAAGGGAAATTCATTAAGTGTTCGGGGGACTTTACCCTCAACAGTAATAACAATGTTGTTATATATCATGTGGTTCATTATTCTTTATTGTTGACTCTTGAAAGGGTGCCTACACTTTTTGTCAAAGTTGTTCCAAGCTTGCAACTAGGAGACAAGACTTGAGAAGCTTTTACAAGATTAGGAAAATTACACAGTGCTCCGTTCAAGTCTTACATGTATGAAGTACAAACTATTCAGCTATTTGCCACAGTCAGTCTTTTCACATGGACATTTGTATGTTGCGTTGTCAAGAGCACGGAGATCATCTACGATCAGGGTATTGATTAGGCCGCATACAGTAGGCTCTGATAACCATGAAATGTTGTTTACACAGAAATCTTACAGAATCAAACATCAAATTAGGCAATGTAAGCATTAACTTTTTGGTTGCGATTGAAAATGATACGTTTTTGAATATTATTCTTTTCTTCTGTAACTTCTACATTTTTATAACATTAACAAACTTTGACAATTAATCATATGATTAAATAGATATCGGTAGAATTGTACTTAAGCAGGTCAAAAATAACTTGGCAAACCATAGAGTAAGACCAGAATATAACTTGGCAAACCATAGAGCAAGGCTAGAATACGCTGCTTCAAATGCGTAGCGTGTGACATAAGTTCTAGTATATAAGTATATATCTATATGTATATATATATATGTATATATATATATATATGTATATATATATATATATATATATATATATATATATATATATATATATATATATATATTGTTAGGAATATCTGTTAGTTTTTTGATCATTCATCACATGTTCCTATCTTAGCCAGAAAGGTGATTAAGTACTCTTGGTTCACTTGAACATTGTCAAAGAGGAAATCACTGAGTATAATTAGTCTAGTAAGTCTTGTATTAGGATTATAGGTCTCTGAGTGTAATTTTTATTTTAAGAAGACTATGAAGATCAATCCTAGCAATGGAGCTTTTCTGAAGATTACAAGAGCGGAGATTGCACAAGATTTATGAAGACACCAAGGTTTAGTCTCACTCGGAAAGACTATGTCCTTAATCCTTTCTTAAGTACATTTAGTTACTTTTGAAACATGATTCTGGAACATATGACATCATGAGTATGGAGCATGCAAGCCATCAGAAAGGCTAATGTATCCGTTGAAGACTACAGGACAAGAAATAGTACATATGCATTAATTGCATCGGCAGAAAAAGCTAAAAGCACGATCCTCTCGAGATATGAGACAAGGACTTCTGAGTACTCATTTCAAGATAAGTATAGACTGAATTTGAATTGTGTCTAACGGATAACATCCCAACGACTCTCTAATTCATCTATAAATATCACACACTTAGATGCTGAGAAATACGACCGAAGAACGATCTAACTTGCAAACTTACAATCTAGCAAAGTATTCTCTCAAGCACTCTACTACCCTTTCTGAAAGCTTTCTGTTGCTTGAAGAATCACTAGTAGTTCGAAGTTTTCCTGAACCTTAACAAGAGATTGTTATTCGTGAAAGAGTTGAACTGTCAGATAACCTTTCTGAAGCTCATTCTCCAGAACGGACATCAATTACTTGGGTCAGTAAAGAGCAGATTGCCATACATTGAACAAGTGTATTAAGTAGTCTTGTTCTATTAGGCTCTCTGAAAAGTTATACGAGAAGCCTCTCTGACAAACCTTATAACCAACACCATCAAGGCGTGGAGTAGAGGAAGTACTTGATTTGGAAAATCAGGGAATAACTCCAAGGTTATCTGAGTAGAGGAAGTACTTGATTTGGGAAATCAGGGAATAACTCCAAGGTTATCTGAGTAGAGGAAGTACTTAGCTCTAGGAGCTGGGGAATAACTCAGGGGGAACATTTGGTTGGGAACCAATTGTTTAAGAATCTTAGAATAGGATTTTTGTAAGGTGAACTCAATTATCTGTTCTAGTGAATTCTAGTTCTCAGAAAGACCGAAGTGGATTAGTTGGAGGATTACGCCACCTCTAGATACCACTATACTTGCTGTGTTATTTACCTTTCTGTATTTATCTTTCAGCAAAGCACACACACTTACTTATTGTTTCTGCACTTACCTATCTTAAAGTCTTCCGCGCTCTGAATTTAAGTATCAGAAACCCCCAGGTTTCTGAGAAACTGTGTTTATCGACAAAAGTTTAAAAGACTATTCACACCCTCTAGTCTATTACTTTGCCGTTATTTGGACCAACAAGTGTTATCAGAGCAGGAGGTTCCCAATCCTTCTGCACTGAACCTAGATCCCCAGATAGGTGAAGAAACTTTGTCCCTTTCTGAGGACTATATAATTTGTGTGTTAAGTGTGTAGGTATGTCTCTGAGCGATGCACCCGTTCTAAAGCCAGAAAACTACGAGAAATGGAAGAACAACATGATGCTCCATCTGGAGGCCATTAGTGATGAGATGATCTATGTTATCAATGAAGGGCCTATCAAAATCAGACAACTCAAACAAGTCACTGAGGTTTCTGATGGAAGAAAAGCCTCAGACACGGAAGATGGAAGCGAGGACATGGTTGCTAGTGATAGTGGTCATGTTGCTCGTGGAAGCATTATGTATGAAGACAAGCCTAGAGAGCTCGACATCCAAGATGCCAAGAGACAGATTGGATGGTCAAGCTCGTAATATAATCATCGATCGACACTGAGCACATACGATTAAATCTGGGGTGCTAAAAAATGAAAGTTGCACTCGCAAATGATTGAAGAAATCATGCGGGCAGAAAACCAAAGAAAACAAGTTCGAAGTTCTTAAATTGAAGTTCCAAAACTTCAAGCAAGGTCCCACTGAAACTCTGGAAGAACTTGATTTCAAGTTTACTGCTCTTATGAGTGATATGGCTGCACTTGGTGAAAGCAATGATACTCCAGTCGAAAAGATTAAGACTATTGTCAGAAGTCTCAATCACTACTGGGAGCACACTAAATTCTTTTATTTCAACCAAGGAATGCCAAATATTACTCCAGTAGAGCTCTTCTCTCATCTTGCTACTGTAGATTATGAGACAACTTAGAGAGAACAAACAGCTGAGAAGTTGCAAAGTGTTGCTCTAGTCTCTCAAGGTACTTCTGAAAAGAAAGATACCAAAGACGCATTTGAAGAAAATGCTCTTGCAGTAAGACACATGAATAAATTTGTGAGTCAAGAGATTGAGAGAAGAAAAGCTAAAGAAAAGCTGAAAAAGCATCTTGGCCCAAACTATCATCAGTACAAGAACATTCAACTAAACAACTCTCTGAAGACCCCCATTCAGAAAGGTGTTAGTACTGAATCAACAGAGATAGGAAATGATATCTGCTTCTATTGTCAAAAGCCTGGTCACTTCAAGAGAGATTGCCCTGCTTTAAACAAGCTCAAGACAGGTGACAAGAAGGACAGAAGAAATTACAAAAGAAATCAAAGGGCCTTACTGACTGAAGAAAGGAAGAAGATTCAAATCCAACTTGATGCTCTAGATATTGAGACAGATTCTGAAGATGGAGATTCAGATAACTCAAACCTACCATCACCAGAATTGTGTGGAATCACCCACAACGTAATCGACTTCGGCCTTAAGAAGAATGAAATGTGTGGAGTTGCTGAGATTGCTGGTCCAGACATCTCCAACATAGAAATGTGTCTTATGGCTGATGAGGTAACTAACATTTCACAATTTCTGTACTATGAGAGTGATGATGGAATTGAGGATCTGGAGTTGATCAGGAGTGAATTGGATCGTTATGAGAAAGAATTTCTGGAAGCACAATCCAAAACCAGAATTCTAAAGGAAAGCAAAGAAACTCTTGAAAAAGAGGTTTCTGAGCTAACCAGGGTATCTGAGAACAAGAGCGCTGAAATAGCCCTTCTGAAAAGTCAGATATCTGAAAATGAAAATTTTCACAAACTAGCCTTGGATGAACTTAATAAGAAAATGATGAAGCTGCTTTCTGAGAATGAGGAACTCCGAAAGAAAGAGCTATCCTTCCAATCTTATGCAAAGGCTAGTGACACTCTCACTGAGGTTCAATCATATCTGAGAGATCCCTCTGAGAAAGGTGGACTTGGACTTGATGAACAATCAAGCAATTCGTCTCCTCTGAAGAAGGGTGATGATAGGTTGACATTTGTAAAAAGTCAACAGAATGGTTCTTCAACCACCTATAGCATTGGTCAGAAAGCTAGGGTACTTGACAAGGAAAAGGAGTAGCAACTCAGCATTTGAAAGAACAACAAGTTCACAAGAAATATGTGGATAAGGTTTCTGAAAAGAAACACAACCCTCAGACATGCAACCATCCACAGTGCTATATTACTAAGAAGGGAAGAATTGCTGGAATAGGCAAATTCTCAACTATACCATTTTATGAAAATAAAGATGGTGCAGAAACTAGTGAGGCTTTTGAAGACCGCATTCAGAAAGCCAAAGGTGTTCGAAATGGCATTGGCTATCGTGCTATTGGAAAAGTCCTTTTACAACAATATTAGGAAGGACAAGAACAATGGCGCAAGGCTGATATTGCACGTAGCAATAAACATAAGTGGAAGAAATCTCAAACCACTGAAAAACTGAATGCCAAAGCTAGAAGGAACCTGTCCAGAAAGGCTAAGTTTGCTGAAAAGCAATCCCAGAAACCCAGGATCCAGAAAGCACCAAAGGGAACACCTAGAAACACCCCAAGAAGGAAGATTGAGATCAAAATTAGTAATTTCATTGCATCTCCTTCTGTTCAAGTTAGACAAAAACAAACTCCTAAGAAATTCACTAAAATGTGGATTCCTACTGGAAGAATGTTTAGTCTAAATGGTTCTATCTCTGAAGCAAGAACCTAACTCCTGTTTCCTGTTTTGTGCAGAACGCCTCTTGGACTAAGGCTCAATGGCTATTTGATAGTGGATGCGGAAAGCACATGACAGGAGACAAAGCAAATCTGGTCAACTACAAAGCTTGCAACACTGGACCAGACATCAGATTTGCTGGAGGAGAATTAAATCCCTCTCTGGGATTTGGCAACGTCAAATTGGGATCTTTAACAATTACTGACGTATTACATGTTAAGGGTTTGAAATACAATCTATTTAGCATGAGCCAGTTTGCAGACAAGGGATTCACTGTGAAATTCAAAGCAAAGTTTTGCAAACTTATTGACAATGAGTCAAAGCAGACAGTCTTGGTTGCTCGGCGGAAAGGTAGTCTTTATGTTGCCGATTGGGCATCTGCCACAACTGAAGAATGTCTCATGGTGAGTCAATCTGGTCACACAGAAGAGCACTGGTTATGGCACAAAAGAATGAGTCACTTGAACTTCAAAACTCTGAACAAACTTGCCAAGAAAGAGTTAGTGGTTGGCCTTCCCAAAACATCTTTCAGAAAGGATGGTATCTGTTCTGCCTGTCAGATGGGGAAACAATCTAAGATCTCCTTCAAATCCAAAATTAGACACTCTAGTGTTAGACCACTGCAACTATTACACATGGATCTTTTTGAATCATCTGTAACTAGTTATGCAGGAAAGAAGTATGGTCTGGTTGTTGTAGACGACTTCTCAAGATTCACTTGGGTTGTCTTTCTGAAGCAAAAATCTGATGCTAGGGTGGAGATACCAAACTTGCTAAATAAGCTTGAAGTCATAAAAAATAACAAGGTATCTGCCATCAGAACAGACCATGGTACTGAATTTGTCAACTAGTACATAAAGGAGTTTTGTACCAGCAAAGGTATACAACATCAACTTTCCTCTGTAAGAACACCACAACAAAATGGTGTTGCAGAAAGGAAAAATAGAACCCTTAAAGAAGCAGCAAGGACAATGTCTTTGGTGACCTTGAAATAAGTGAAGTTTATTGGGTTGAAGTCAAACCACGAGATGCTACACTCAGAACAGATGTTTGATAAACAAACACCATGACAAGTCCCCTTATGAGCTTTTGGTTGGTAGACCCCCTAATATTAAACATCTGAAAGTGTTTGGTTGTAGATGTTTTGTTCTTAACAATGGAAAAGAGTATCTAAGAACATTTCAACCAAAGGCAGATGAAGGAGTGTTTCTTGGTTATTCTATGAATAGCAGAGCTTACAGAGTTTACAACAAAAGAACAAAGAAGATTGAAGAATCAGTTCATGTTGTATTCTATGAAGAAAGCAAGAAATCACCCCTTGCTGATGAACTCTCAAAAAGGTTCAAGGAACTAATGTTAAAGGATTCTGAAGAAGAACCCCCAGAAAGGAAAAACATCATTATGGAAAGAGAGGATGACTCTGATGAAGAAAAGCATGAAATGCCTAGTAACAACCAGATGATTCTCAGACATGATGAAGAATTTCCTATGAGATTTCCAGAAATGGAAACTGAAGATGTTCATCAGAGAGCTAATTCTGGAAATGACCTCTTTGACAGGCATGTCCCAGAAAGCCCTCACACTGAGCAAGTGTCAGACATTCAACGCCCTTCTGTGGTACAAAATGTCATAGATACTGAAGAAGTATCAAGTCATAATCATAGTGATTCACATTCAGATCACATAGATGTTGACCCTACTAGCCCCAAACCCATGATGAGATGGATCAAGGATCATCCTGCAAAGGATGTGATTGGACCAATCAATCAAGGTGTTAGGACTAGGAGCAATAATGAAAATGCTAATTCTCTCTTTGGATGTTTCATCTCAAACATTGAACCTAAAACTATTGAAGAAGCATTAAGAGACCAAGACTGGATCTCTGCAATGCAAGAAGAGTTGGATCAGTTTGAAAGAAACAAAGTCTGAAAACTAGTTCCATTTGTAGAAGGAATATCTGTGATTGGAACCAAGTGGGTTTTCAGAAACAAGATGAATGAATATGGTGAAATAACCAGAAACAAAGCAAGGTTGGTTGCCAAGGGATTCACCCAGACTGAAGGCTTAGATTTTGATGAGTCATATGCACCAGTTGCAGATGGATGCGATAAGACTCTTTCTCGCTTTGACTCATAAAGAATTTAAAGTTTATCAGATGGATGTCAAAAGTGCATTCTTGAATGGTGAACTTGCTGAGGAAGTCTATGTTGAACAACCACCTGGTTTTGAAGTTTCCTCAGAAAGTAGAATGGTCTACAAGCTACAGAAAGCTCTATATGGACTGAAACAGGCTCCAAGAGCATGGTATGACACTTTGGCCAAATACCTTCTGGAAAGTGGTTTCAAGAAAGGTGAAATTGATAAAACTTTATTTACCTTAAATCATGATGGGAAACTGCTCTTAGTTCAAGTATATGTTGATGACATCATATTTGGATCTAAGGACAAGCAACTTTGTGATGACTTTGCAAATCTCATGAAAAGTAAGTTCGAGATGAGCATGATGGGAGAATTGAACTATTTCCTAGGATTGCAAGTCAAGCAACTCAATGATGGAATATTCATTAATCAGACAAAGTATGCAAAAGACATGCTCACAAAGTTCAATCTTAAGCCTTCTGAAAAGAATGCTAAGATACCTATGAGCATAGGAACCAAGATGACCTATACTGAATCAGATAAAAGTGTTGATGAACACAAGTATAGGAAATTGATAGGTTCACTACTTTACCTTACTGCAAGCAGACCTGATATCCAATATGCAGTTGGTGTGTGTGCTAGATTTCAAACAAATCCGATGCAATCACACTACAACATTGCTATGAAAATATTAAGGTATGTGAAAGGTACAGTAGATGTAGGTTTGTGGTACCCTAAAGAAAGTGGATTGAGTTTGGTTGGTTACTCAGATGCTGATTATGCTGGATCAATGCTTGATAGGAAGAGTACCTCAGGAACTTGTCAATTTCTGGGAGCTAGACTTATCTCATGATTTAGCAAGAAACAAAACTCAACTGCAACTTCTACCACAGAGGCTGAATATATTGCTGCTGGTTGTTGTGCAACACTAATTCTGTGGATTCAACAACAACTCAGAGATTATGGACTCAATGAAGAGAAAACTCCCATTTTCTGTGATAACACAAGTGCCATTGCAATCACACAGAACCCCAAGTTCCATGCCAGAACAAAGCACATTGATGTTAGACACCACTTCATCAGAGACCATGTTGAAAAAGCGATAGAGATACTCAAGATTACGTAAGACCAACTTGCAGATATCTTCACCAAGCCCCTACAGAAAGCGGTTCTTGACCTTAAGACATAATCTTGGGTTAATGGAGTTGCCTAAGGACTGAAAAATGTCACGAATCTCTAAAGTCGAGTAAGGAAGATAGAAAGAAGTAGGCCTCGAGAACATGCTCTCGAAAGCCAAGTTGTTAAGAAGTGATGCAAAGGTTTCGGTAGCAACACTCGAAGGCAAAACATTTCCGAACGGGTATCCGAGCAACAAAGGTTGGTACACACTCAATGAGTAAATAAGACTAGAACTTACTTACTAAGAGTGGGTCAAATACATTCAAAAAAGCAAGTTTCTGATTCTTGAATTCAGGAAACTATTTAGTCATAAAGAGAAAAGACACATAAAGCCCGAAAAAGTATAAGTTCTGGGAGTCAAACATGTCCAATGTCTTGTATTTTTGCCATTTTTATGATAAATAATATAAAGATAAGGACTTGACACTCAGAATGATAAGCTCAAACGATTAAGTGTTCCTACTCTTTACTAAGTGACACAATGAATGTAGCATATTAAAAATCCATCAAGTCGGCACAATACCATTTGTTGATTGATATCATTACAAGATATTCAATATAAACCCTTGATGTATAAACGTTTGATCTCAACGGCTGAGATTAAAACAAAGCAAGTAATGTCTGTTGAGAAATGCAGACATGGCCCACTAAGCATTTAATGAAGTACAAAGGTCGTACCTATGCGTATACAAAGACACGTATTCATATTCAGCTATATGTATGTTGTATCTATGTACGTTTTGTCTGCTATATATATAGGAATTGGGCAAAAGACAAACACTTTTACCAAATCCAAAATTTCATACTTGCATCAAAATAGCAAAATCTCTCAAGATTTCTGCAAAACTTCTTCTGCAACTCAACTTCTTGTGCTTAGTCTTCTGAAAATATAGACTAATCTCGATTATTCTTGCAAAACTCATCTGTAAACACTCAAAGACACTATATAAGAGATGGCACCAAAGAAGATGACCACCAAGAACCCTAAGGCCGCATCATCTGCTCCTGCTGAAAAGCAAGGAGGAAAAGAACTCAAGGTGTTGAATAAACGCCTTCTAGGAGAGTTTACCCCTTCTGACTGGAATCCAAGTCACAAGATGAATTGGGGAGCTTTTCTTGTGAAGAAATATATTTCTGCAGTCATTTCTTCAAAAGCAGATAGAAAACTGATATTGGGAATGTTGAAAAGTTCCCATATCTACAAGTTTCTGTGTACTGCACCCAGTGGACTTTCCACACTGGATGTGTTGGAGTTCTACAACAACTCCAAAATCTTCACAAAAGTTGTGAATGATGTAGAAGAGAAGTACATGCAGACTGAAGTTCAAGGACAAGAAATTGTCCTAGACTACAAGACTTTCTGCAACTTATTCCGATTGAAAAATCTACGACATCAACATCAGGGATGCCTCCATGATTCAAAGTGTTAAGGAGCTATTTGAGGCAATCCAGATTGAAAATGCAAAGGGTTGCCTAGCAAACTTTGTTCTGAAAGCCATCAGAACCAGTCATCTCCAGAAACACTGGAGTACTTTGGCTCTCATTCTGGTCCGTTGCTTTGATGGCAACAAAGGTGGAGTAGACCAGATAAGCATGGAGAGATGGATGATGATGCATCTTCTGAATAAGAAGCATGAAGGGCAGGAAAGCCACTTTAATTGGGGGAAGTACGCCTTCAACAAATTTCTTGGGCACATTGAGGAATTTGAGCCTAAAATCATCAATGGCCTTGCTGAGACAAAGGCCAATATGAATTTTGGTCTCAGAATTTGCTACATTCTGGAAAAAATGGGAATAACTCTCAGAAAGAGACAAGAAATCCCAGTCACCAACTCTCTTTTCAGACATGCCTTTGAAGAAAAGGAGAATTGTCACGAGAAAGCTCGAGAAAGGCGTAAGAGCTTGAAGCTGCCCAGCAAGGTGAAGAGGTCTCTGAGCAAGCTCCTGCTCAACCTCCAGTTGCCAAGAGAAAGAGGACTCAAAGCAAGAAAGACTCTAAGTCCCAGAGTGTACAAAAAGCACAACCTTCTGAAGACAAGATCTCAGAAGATGTTGTTCGGCCAGAAAGGCAACACCAGAAAGCCCCAAGAATTCTGAGACAAAGCTACTCGAAATCTCGGAGATGATAGAAATATCATAGATGGGTCAGCTCCCAATCACAAAGTGACTCGATGATGATGTGGTACTTACACAAGTATTCAAAAGTCCAGATTGAGACCCATGGAGGAGCATCAAGCTCCGCCTCGAAAGAAAGGAGCCCCTCCGTCAAAGAAGAAGAAGGCCTGGAAGAGGAAGATAGAGTGATGGAAGATGTTGACATTGCTTCCACATTCACAATGCCAGCACTTAATGTGGCTGAAGAAAACCCTGTTCTTGAACAGGTTCCTCAACCTTCTGAGAGAGCTCAACTCTCAGAAAGGGATCAAACTGAGATGGCGACTCAAAAAGATATTGTAGAGGAGACCAACAATGAGCAAAGAGAGGCTGTGGAAACTCCACTAGTCCAAGAGACCCAAACTCAGCCTGACTCTATTCAGGTAACAAAAGTAGTTTGTATCTAACTTGTCAACATTAAAATGTTAACTTGTTACTCATAAGCTTCATTTGTTACAGGCCAACTTGGAGACACAATTTCAGGGGGAAGAAAACTTGTTCACTCCCTTGAATCAAGAAGAGGTTCCTCCAACCTCAGAACATCAAGAAGAGCCTGTTCCACAGGTAGTAAAGGTTATCTCTGAACAAGGAATAACTAACTAAAATTGCTCTTATGTTCTAATATTCTTAATGTCTCTTCGTAGGCTACAACTGAGAAAGTAGTGGAGGTGGAACCAACACCCCAACACCAAGAGTTTCCAGAGGCTGAAAAGCACTCTGAGGAAGCAGTTACTGAGCCTTCTGTTGAGAAGGTAAGTATCAGTAAGCTTTCCTTAAGAAAATTTTGGTAAAATTCACTACTTAATCAATATGTTTGTTCTATCTTACAGGCTCAATCAGAAGAACACTTGGACGGAGAGAATGTGATCTCATCTCCTCCAAGAGAAACTAAAACTGCTGAACAAGCAGTATCTGAAGAAAAGGTTCCAGAAACCCCCAAGGTTTCTGAGAAAGATGCCACTGAGCTTCCTCACTTGGAAGTAAGCGAAGTCTCAGAAAGCATTTTTCCACTTATCTTTTCTGATAACAAGTTTCTAAACATATTTGATTCTATTTCTCAGGTTCAATCAGAAAGAAAGGATGCTGAGGATCAGACTTCTCCTCACATCAAGGTATCTGAGGCCTCTGTGCCCAAACAAGCAGAAGTCTAAGCAAATGAGCCTAGTGTTTCTACACAGGTATGCTCAGAAAGCTTACTTTCGCACACAGATACTAACACAAGTAGTTTGAACAAAACTAACTTGATCCCTTTCTTTCAGGCTCAAAGTCTAGTACCACTCAACTTACTCCAAGCCTTTAAGAAGCACAATCTCAAGAAACATCTAAAGTGCTTCAGACAATGGTAGAAACTTAGAAAGGCCGATCTTTCTGAAATTGCAAGAGTAATTGACATCCCAGAGAAAAGGGCCATAGCAATCAATCTGGAAGACCATATCCATGCTATGTTCCCCACAGAATCATATTCTTTTGCCACTCTGATGGATGATAACTTCTTAAATGAAGTAGCACAAAGACTCCTAGCAGACTTTCAAGTCACGATGCTCAAACCCAAGAGCAGATGGTGACCCATCCTGCCTTGCCCAGCAAGCTCACAACCTACCCTTCTGAGCAAGAAGAAGTAAATGGGAGGATGATCACACTTCCTAATGTGATCAACCTGGTTTCTGAAGATGGGAAGGAAACTGATGAGAATGATTACCAAGAACCTCCTTCTGAGCATCCAAGTCAAGAAGACAAGAAAAAGGATGATGATGATGATCACAATGATGATCCCCAACCTGGAAACGGCGGGATTCAGAAAATTAGCAAAGGAAGTGCAGAAAAGGCTACTCCTTCCAATGCTCAGAAAGCCCCATCATCATCACCACCAAAGTCTCATCAAAATACCCAACAAAATGAACAAGACACAATTGAAGAAATCACGCCCATCGAGTTCGTGGATTGAACAACTCAGATTTAAGTTGGAAGAGGAGAAGAGAATCAACTTAGAGTGTCAAGCTCTTGTTGAAGAAAAGGAAGCCAAACTCGAAAAACTCAGAGAAGCTAATGCTAAGGAACTGGCACTCCTAGATGAGCAAAGGTTGTTGAAAAATGCCATCGTTGTCACTGCTGCTGAGATAGATGCCATGGATGACAATGATGATGAAGAGAATTATGCTAAGGCTGCATCAGAAAGACCTTCTACTTCACAGAAGGCCAGCATACTCAAAGGCAAATAAAAGATTGCCACTCTGCAAACAATCCAAGAAAAGGATTATGAGAATGATGCTGAAATAAACCCAAACTTGATCTCCCAAGCAGAAGATGAGAGGCTAATCACTAAGGAAAAGCTAGCCCTTCTGGCGCCTCAAATTTTCTCTGCTCCAGGTGCTTCAAGAAGTGATGAGCACAGGTCCAGAACAGCTGTTTTCTTGGAACTAAGAGACAGACTTGTTGCTCAAGACAACCAAGTCCTACAGTCAGTCCCAGAAGAGATGAAAGATTTGGCTGCTGCATTGCTAAATAGAGCAACCAGCATAGCTCTCTCTCAGAAAGACTTAGCTCTGATCAGGGAAGAAGACTGCAACAATGCCAATCAAGCACTAGCAGATGCTACTTATGCTACTCAACAAGCTGAGGCTATTCTAAAGCCTCTTGAAGAGATCAACAGAAAAGAGCAAGTGTTGGTTAGGCAAAACAAGGACATGAAAGAAGAAATCCAAGAATTGGTCAGGGTGCATAACAACCTCCAGAAGAACTTTGTATCACTCTCTGAAGCTTATGCTATCATGAGTCAGTCATTCATGACTAAGGGGGAAGGAGAGATGCCTCAGAAAGGCAGAGGAAGAAAAAGAAAACAATCAAATCTCCCCTCCTCAAGTCAACTAGTCATTAAGGACACCACTGGAGACACCCCTGCTGAAGAAGTTGTTCCAGATCAACCAGCCAGAAAGCTGAGAAGTATGGTCACTAGGGGAACCAAGTCCCTTAGGATCTCAGATGGGAACAACCAGAAAGCTTCTGAAGAAGAAAATCAAGAAGAAGGTGAGGTAAGAGGTCAAGAGAGCTGCAAGCCTCACAACTGGAACATCAATGATGATGATGAGGATGAATCTGATACTGATGAACATCCACTTCACAAAAGAAGAAGGCAAGCAAGCCCCTTACAACCTCCTCGGCAAAGAAGGCCATTAGCGCCGTAACCCCTTCGAAATACCAAGTCAATTCAATGTACTTCCACCAAAGACAAATGGCAGAAGAAAGAGTCACAGGATCTCTGACGAAGGCCACCTAATGTAAAGGCTAGAAGGGATATTCGGTTTGGGAGCAAACAAAGATACTCATCATGAACAGCCAACGATGCCCACATTGAGTATGTGAAGACCGAATGAAGAGTCTTCATATAGGTGCATTCTCAACAAGAAAGGGTATTGGATTACGAACGCAACATCTACTTGTCAATGATAAGTTTCCAACTCCCATCTTCAACCAGATCCTAAAATGGAGTGAAGGCAAGCCAAATTTGCTAAAACATGAGCACCTTCATGCCTGGCTAAACTTTGAGGTTGAAAAGAGAAATGATGCCAGAAAGATGGACCTTTCTTTTCCTTGTCCTTACCCCAAGCCAGAAGATGTGCACAAGACAACAAAACTGGATGGTACCTACAGCAAGCACAACAAGCTAGGTGTTCATCCCTATGAGTCATTCTACATGACAAAGGATGAATATCTGGATGATATTCACTATCTGGAAGAAATATACAAGTATTTCAACCTATCTAAGCTGCAAGTAGACCATGCCTGGGTCTGGGGAAAATACTACTGGGTCAAACACTTTCTGAAGAAGAACTACAATCTTGGAAAGAGTTACCATGAAATTTGTATCTTATCCAGAAAGACAGAACTTTCTGTCAGAAGGATACTTTATGACTATGTCCAAGAATGCAGAAAAGTGGATGATTATGTCAACTGATCCAGAAAGGGTGCTGAAGAACTTGAGGTTTCTGAACCTAAGTTAATCTTTGAAGACTTGAAGACTAGTATCTTAGAATGTTTACTTGGAGCTTGGACTCTCCTGTTGTTCTAATTTACTTAGTTTGTTTTGTTACTTTTTGTAATCTTGCTGATTGTTTCTAATTTTCTCTATCCGTAAAAGTTGCATCTTATTCTGTAATCTGTACCTATCTGAAGATCGATCATACTCTCAGATACACTCTAATAGATGACAACTTATCCGCAAAGGTCACTTCTTGTGATTTGGTTGATGATTACTTTCTGCACTTAATTCAACTAAAATTGAATATCATTTGAAATGATTAAGTGGTGGATTGTTTTCTCTTCCAGGATTACAACTTTGTAATAGGACTTTGAAAGATAGTCATGGATGACTGATCAAAAAAGGGCGAAATTTGTTAGGAATATCAGTTAGTTTTTTTATCATTCATCACATGTTTCTATCTTGGCCAGAAATGTGATTAAGTACTCTTGGTTCACTTGAACATTGTAAAAGAGGAAATCACCGAGTATAATTAGTCTAGTAAATCTTGTATTAGGATTATAGGTCTCTGAGTGTAATTTTTATTTTAAGAAGACCATGAAGATCAATCCTAGCAATGGAGCTTTTCTGAAGATTACAAGAGCGGAGATTGCACAAGATTTATGAAGACACCAAGGTTTAGTCTCACTCGGAAAGACTATGTCCTTAATCCTTTCTCAAGTACATTTAGTTACTTTTGAAACATGATTCTGGAACATATGACATCATGAGTATGGAGCATGCAAGCCATCAGAAAGGCTAATGTATCCGTTGAAGACTATAGGACAAGAAATAGTACATATGCATTAATTGCATCGGCAGAAAAGCCGCTAAAGCACCGTCCTCTCTTAGATATGAGACAAGGACTTCTGAGTACTCATTTCAAGATAAGTATAGACTGAATTTGAATTGTGTCTAACGGATAACATCCCAACGACTCTCTAATTCATCTATAAATATCACACACTTAGATGCTGAGAAATACGACCGAAGAACGATCTAACTTGCAAACTTACAATCTAGCAAAGTATTCTCTCAAGCACTCTACTACCCTTTCTCGAAAGCTTTACATTGCTTGAAGAATCACTAGTAGTTCTAAGTTGTCTAACCTTAACAAGAGATTGTTATTCATGAAAGAGTTGAATGTCGATAACCTTCAAGCTCATTCTCCGTAGCGGACATCAATTACTTGGGTCAAGAAGAGCGATTGCCATACACCGAACAAGTGTATTAAGTCTTGTTCTATTAGCTCTCGAAAACATAATGAAAAGTTATACGAGAAGCCTCTCGACAAACCTTATAACCAACACCATCAAGGCGTGGAGTAGAGGAAGTACTTGATTTGGGAAATCAGAATAACTCCAAGGTTATCTCGAGTAGAGGAAGTACTTGATTTGGAAAATCGTGAATAACTCCAAGGTTATCGAGTAGAGGAAGTACTTAGCTCTAGGGAATAACTCAGGGGGAACATTTGGTTGGGAACCAATTGTTTAAGAATCTTAGAATAGGATTTTTGTAAGGTGAACTCAATTATCTGTTCTAGTGAATTCTAGGTCTCAGAAAGACCGAAGTGGATTAGTTGGAGGATTACGCCACCTCCAGATACCACTATACTTGCTGTGTTATTTATCTTTCAGATTTATCTTCAAAGCACACACACACTTACTTATTGTTTCGCACTTACCTATCTTAAAGTCTTCCGCTCAATTTAAGTATCGAAACACCTGTGTTCGAGAAATCGTGTTTATCGACAAAAGTTTAAAAGACTATTCACCCCCCCACTCTAGTCTTTTACTTTGCCGTTATCTGGACCAACATATATATATATATATATATGTATATATATATATATGTATATGTATATGTATATATATGTACATGTACATATATATATATATGTACATGTATATACATGTACATATATATATATATATATATGTATATATGTACATGTACATATATATACGTATATTTACATATACATGTACATGTACATACATATACATATATACATATATATATGTATATATGTACATGTACATATATATACGTATATTTACATATACATGTACATGTACATACATATATGTATATATACATATACATGTACATATACATACATATACATATACATATATACATATACATGTACATACATATACATATACATATGTATATGTATATGTATATACATGTATATTTATATGTACATATATTTATATGTATATATGTATATGTATATGTATATGTATATATATGTACATGTACATATACATATATATATGTATACATATACATGTACATATACATATACATATGTATACATGTACATATACATATGTATATATATACATATATATATACATATATATATATATATATATATATATATATATATGTGCAATTGAGTACTTAATTTAAGTTAAATTGGACCGATTCATAATATATATGTATATTAGACTTTAATTAAAAAAAACAATTTATCTTATTTATTTTAATTCTAAGCCTTAATGCAATTCCAACAAAATCAATTAATCATTAAAAAATTCAATTTTGTTTTCTCCAGTTAAATTCCAAGCCCTAAATCAACCCAACATAATCAATTCATTATTAAAAAAAACCTTAATCTGTCTTCTCGAATTAAATTTAAAGCACTAATTGAACCCCAACAAAATTAATTCATCATAAAAAAAAAATCAATATTTCTTTTTCATCTTTTTTAATTAAATTCAAACAAATTAATTCGCACTAATCTAAACCCTAATTTAACTCGAAAAAATAGAATTGATTAATGCCACAATAACATATACACATGTTATCATGTTTTAGTATATATAAATGTGATGATATCAAATTATTAATCCCTCTATTATATGAATCATCTCCGACAAAAATTGATGAATATTTAATCCGCTTAGTTTGACGAATATGTATGTCTACAGCTAGCCACCGGTATATGCCAACTATATTGCATGCATCCATCGTGACTAATTTCCCATAGTGCTTTTCTTGTCTGGAGTGCGCTTCAGATAAATAAAAACAGACAAACTTAAATGGTCTTACAAGATAATGCAGATTAATACACACCAGCTTTAGTTTTCAATATATAATGAGAAGAATTGGCCCAAGAAAATGCCGAAATTTGTCACCATACAGATGATGTTGATCATTTTTTAGCAGAGTGTACGACCAATCAATTTGAGTCCGAAACATTCAAGTTCAACCGATGCGGTAACACTAAACTCCGATGGCCAACAAATAATCACTTGTTCTTTTCACACGATTTGTTCTCCTCTAAAATGGATCAGAAAATTACATACAAGTGGGTCATCTATACTAATATTGCTACTACGTACAGAGCCAATTAACATCATTAACACTTGATCAGTTCATATGCACGAAATCCAAAAAAAAAAAAAAGGGGCACACATTTGTTGTTGATATGAGTTACATTATCAATACACATATTCTATTAAACTTCTAGACATCTTAATCATCGCTCCTCACATGTCTGACGACGTCCTTATCATATTGCTTGGGCCAACCAACTGCACATTTTGTGGCTTTAGTTTTCACTTGATTCTTATATAATTTGTAACGTGTCAAATATTAAACATTTGATGTCTAACCCTTTTGGGGTGACACAGTTACTCAAATACTATCTTTCGTGTTTTTTTTTTTCTAAAATAACAAAACTTTTATTAATTTTTGAATTATAATACACAATCACATGAAATGCATTTCATACACAAAACGTCCAAAATAAACCAAAAGTCTCACAATTAACTAAACACTAATACAAAGTCAAAAACTCCCAGCCATCTACAGAAAGCATCCGTCAGCGAAATTTTGTGCCAACTTTTTGCAAGAAAGTAGGTGGTAAATAATTTAAAATGTAGTCATAAAAAACACCATAGACGTAAAATAGCAACACCCCTACACTCTATACTTATGAGGAAACAAGTGACATGCAATTTAAAGTGTATTGTCATAACGTTATAATTAGCCCCACTATAATCACTACACCCCTACATCTTATGCCTTCAAGATCGCAAATGGCAACGGACAAACACAATTTATGTATTCGTTCGTTCATATGTTGAAAATCTTTCCAGTAGATTCATATGCATTTTAAATTTACTTTCAGAACGAATGTTCAAGTGTGGAGTAAGAAACATGAATTTCTAAAATAAAGTTTTAACATACTGACATGAACATGTATAAATCCTTCTGAAGCATTCGGTGGATGTTAAACAAAGTGTCTAAAAGTTTGTTGAAATAGCTGTATATTGTAAAATTTAAATTCTACTCGGCTCTCAGCAAAGATTAATACTATCTCCGTTCCAGTAAGAGCTTCCTAACTCCTTACTTTCTCTAATATTAAGAAGAATTAATAAAATATTAGTTTGTGTGGGGTATTATGTTGGTTAAGTTGTAAGTGGATGATAAAGTAAGAGAGATTGAATAAAATGATGATAAAGTAGGAAATATATATAATAAAAAAATTAGTTAGTGGGATAAAATTTTTGCATAAGTTTTAACGAAACTAAAAAAAAAAAGTTAAGAAGTTATTGATGGAACTGGGAGTATGTTATTAGTGGGCTTTGGTGGAAGCAGAAAAGTAATTCTATGTGAATGAAAATCTGGACTGGAAGGTGAACCGGAAAGGTTGAAAATTAATTACCAGTGAATTGGTTTGATTGATCAAGTCGGTGGTTGGACCATTTCACATCCGAATTGGTCAATAGTCGGGTGAGGAAGTATGCAGTAATTATTGCTCCCAATAAACTACTTGTACTTTTCCCACAAATTTATGGGAAAAGTACTTGTTGTGGGTGGCGGTAGTGTATGAGGACAGAAACGGAGTAGGTAAGGAATAGGATTAGACTGCTGAGCAAAGGCTGGGCCTTATTCCTTAAGACTGTATTTGCCCCGCTCTGGTGCTAACGGTTTACTTGACAAATAGTCTCCCAAGATAGAACAGCAGTATGTGAATCAGAGTTCTAGCACTCGAACTTTGACTCTGCGAACTAATACAATAAATGTTTTTCTGGCTTTAGAGAGAGTAGTTTAAGAGAAGGAAGAAGAATGGATTTCTGTGTGTTGAAATCGATTCTGGGGGGGGCTATTTATAATATTGAAGAGTTGCAGTCTGAATAGATGTATCCTTTCGCAGAAAGGTCCCTGCAGATTCAAAAATTCGAACATACACATCTGTTGGAATTTTCGTTTCAGTTACATCCTTTGGCGAATGGTCAGACCAGTTTGCTCAGATTCAAACCGAACGGACACAACCGTTCGCTCAGACCAACCGGACTCGACCGATGGGCTGGTTTCAGACTTAACCGATTATCTTATTGGGCTTAACCAAACACAATATGTTTCTGGCCCAAAAAGATAATAATCAACTCTAGACCGCGACCCGCGAACCCACGGACCCTCGAACCCACGACCCACGGCCCACGGCCCACGACCCGAGAACCGATTATCTTATTGGGCTTAACCAAACACAATATGTTTCTGGCCCAAAAAGATAATAATCAACTCTAGACCGCGACCCGCGAACCCACGGACCCTCGAACCCACGACCCACGACCCGAGACCCGGGCCCAGCTCCTGGAGGAGCCAGGCGGGTGCGTGTGTAGGAGCATCTAGCTCCTCCTCCCTTCCAAAAGTATGGGTGCCCTAAGGGCCCAATCACTTAACCCAAGTCTTGGACTAATAAGTAGTTCCTTCTTCCTCAATTTTAGCCATGTGGGACTTCTCCCATTCCAACTCTTGGCATTCCATATTCAATGCATCAACCAACACACTTTGAGCTTCAATAACTCTTTCACCTTTCAATGAATTTTAGTAATTCTTTCTCAAGTGTCATCTACTACCATAGTAGATTATACACGTTTAATGAAACTTCATTTCAAACGTGTGGGGCCCCTTTGGTTGAGGTACAAAGTCATGGACTAGCCTCATTAGTGCTAAAATTCTAACAATCCCCACATGAAAGAGAATTGATGCTCACAAAGACACGTGGTGCTCCGGAGAATTTCTGCGGAAAATCATATTGCAGACGGATCGATTGTCGGTGACATTCAATCGCCCTAGTAAAATACCATCGGATTTACTTGCCACCCGTGGGACGTGATGCCTTGAACCATTCGGCGTTTGTGTAAACCAAGACAATGATATCAACACAATAATTTTCCTTATTGCCTCATTCCTTTTCTCGATCCGTTAAAGGCCTTGATCGCTTTCGGATTCATAGTGTTCTCGTTTGAAGCGGCCTCCCATACTTCACACCCAAATAGGTGATCTCGTTCTAAGAGCATTCCCGCCAATGCTCGTCGTAAGCTAAAGAGATTAAGAATCTTCTTCAGAGATCATTAAGAGTTTAGTGACTCATCCTCCGCCCGGTCTGCAGGAGCACTTAAAATGTCTTTCACGGGAATGGCGCAAGTGGAGTTAGTAACTCCTAAGTGCTTTTACCTCGAAGTACAAAACTTCACGAGGCGCCATCGTCTGTCAGATTTAGTTGTCCCATTGAATCAAATTCTTGGGATCTCCAACAAGATGATTGGGTTGCCACCGTAAATTTCCTTATTTTGTGGGTCTTAAGCCCATTCCCCTAGACAAGCAGTGTACTTGATCCCTCGGTAGCGCTTTGGTTAGCGGATCCGCCATGTTATCCTTTGATTTCACGTAATGAATAGTGATAACCCCCGTAGAGACCAACTGCCTAATGGTTTTATGTCTTCGACGTATGTGTCTAGACTTACCATTATACATATTGTTTGCTGCCCTTCCTAATGCTGACATACGGTCACAGTGAATTGTCACAGAAGGCACAGGCTTATCCCAAAAAGGGGTATCCTCTAAAAATTCTCGAAGCCATTCTGCTTCTTCTCCAGCTTTGTCCAAAGCTATAAATTCCGATTCCATTGTGGATTGGGTGATGCACGTTTGTTTAGAGGACTTCCATGAAACAGCATCGCCACCAATGGTAAATACGTAACCACTAGTGGACTTGGTGTTTGTACTATCAGATATCCAGTTTGCATCACTGTATCCTTCTAATACTGCCGGATATCTTCCATAGTGTAATCCATAATCTTTTGTGGTCTTCAAGTATCCCAATAGATGAAGTAGAGCTTTCCAGTGAGCATTTCCCGGATTACACGTAAACCTAGCCAACTTGTTGAATGCATGAGCAATATCAGAACGAGTGCAGTTCATCACGTACATCAAACTGCCAATTATCTGAGCATATTGCGTTTGGTTTACAGGATCACCTAAGTGTTTGTCCAAACACAAAGATTCGTACATTGGTGTCCTTGCACATTGACGGTCAAAGACCTCATATCTCTTTAACATTTCTTCAATGTAATGAGATTGTGAAAGCACCAAACCCTCGGGTGTTTTAGAGATTTTTATCCCTAAGATTAAATCTGCTACACCCAAGTCTTTCATATCGAAAAGTTGTTTCAACATTTGCTTTGTTTTCAGGATCAAATCCAGGCTACTTCCAGTAATGAGCATGTCATCTACATATAAGCATATCATGACAAAGGATTCAGCGTTCCCTTTCACATAGACACACTTATCACACTCATTTATAGAAAATCCCTTTGATCGCAATGTGTTGTCAAACTTTTCGTGCCATTGTTTAGGAGCTTGCTTGAGTCCCATAATGACTTGACAAGACGATGACCTTCTTCTCTTGTCCTGGAACCACATACCCTTCAGGTTGTTCCATATAAATTTCCTCGTCCAAATCTCCATTTAGGAAAGCAGTTTTAACATCCATTTGGTGTATCTCAAAACCACGCAGTGCAGCTATGGCTATGAATACTCTAATGGATGTTATTCTAGACACAGGCGAGTATGTGTCAAAGTAGTCAAGTCCCTCCTTTTGTCTATAGCCTTTGACTACTAGACGAGCCTTGTATTTATCAATGGTTCCATTTGCTTTATACTTGCGTTTGAGTATCCACTTGCAACCCAATGGCTTATTTCCCGGAGGAAGGTCAACCACTTCCCAAGTATGATTTTGCAGGATGGAGTCCATTTCACTTTCAATGGCCTCTTTCCAAAAGTGGACTTCAGGAGTAGACATCGCCTCTTGGATAGTCCTAGGCTCATTTTCCACAAGGTATGTGAGAAAATCAGGACCAAAGTCTTTCTGAGTCCTAGCCCGCTTACTCCTCCTTGGTTCGACATCAGGAACCTCCACGTTCTCTTGATGTGCGACTTCGGCTTCTGCGGAATTCTCTGGTGGTAAATCTTCTGTCTCTGTAGCATTCTCTAGAGGAGGTGATCCTATAGGTTCTGCAACATTTTCTGAAGGTACACCTTCGAATTACGCATTAGCCTCTTGGGTCGTGGACCCATGACAGTACCACAGGATCCCCCACAGGGATCACCACAGGGCCCCCCATAGGGACCACCACAGGGCCCCCCACAGGGACCACCGCATTTGACCCTATTGCCGTATCATAGTCTCGTTTACGAGAGACTATCTTTTCCTTTCTAGGAAAAACTTCTTCAAAGAATTCTGCATTCCTTGATTCAATGACAGTGCCCTCATGGATGTCTGGTATCAGCGACTTATGCACTAGGAAGCGATAAGCGCTACTGTTGTTTGCATATCCTATAAATATGCAATCTGCCTTTGGTCCAATCTTTACTTGCTTTGGTTTGGGTATTACCACCTTAGCTAATTTCACACTTTCAAGTGTTTGTAAGAGGGCTTGTTACCTTTCCACAGTTCATATGGAGTAATATCACTATTTTTCCGGGGTATTCTGTTAAGAATGGTAGTGGCCGGGAGAATAGCCTCCCCACAAATTCAGGGTAATCCGTAATCTAGTAATAGCATTCATCATCTCCTTTAGAGTACGATTTTTTGCGTCAAAGAACACCATTAGATTGAGGAGAATATGGAGCAGTGGTTTGATGAATAATGCCAAACTGTGAGCAATATTCTTCAAGTGGTCCTGCATATTCTCCACCTCTATCACTTCGAATTACTTTAATTCGAGTACTAAGTTGATTCTCAACTTCAGTTTTGTAATGTTTAAATGATTCTAAGGTTTCGTCCTTACTCCTTAGCAAATAAACATAACAATACCTAGTGCAGTCATCGATAAAAGTAACAAAGTACTTTTTCCCTCCTCTAGTTTGCACAAATTTTAAGTCACACAAATCACTGTGAATTAATTCTAGAGGAGACGTGGTTCTGTTCACTGAGTGAAATGGTGCCCTTGTTAGTTTTGCTTCCACACAAACCTCGCATTTACTTTGAGGATTGATTTCAAAGGACGCCAAATGATTCGTTTTAATTAACTTTCGAACCGCATTGTAGTTTGTATGTCCTAATCTATGGTGCCATAAATTAGAAGACTCAATCAAGTAAGTAGAATCATTGTTTTTATTGCTTGCAAAAGAGCCGCATAATGTACATTACAGACATTTTGAAGAGCCCATCACACATGTAGCCCTTTCCTACAAACTGACCATTCTTCATCATTACAAACTGACTGGACTCGAAAGTCAACTTAAAACCTGCCTTAACAAGCAGAGGTCCGGACACCAAATTCTTGCGAATATCCGGAACGTGCATCACTGCTCAAGATGAGCTCCTTCCCGGAAGTCATCTTCAGAACCACCTTGCCAACTCCCTTCACCTCGGATGTAGCGTCGTTCCCCATGAACAGCTTCTTATCCTTCACCGGAGAGTAGGTGGAGAAAGCACCCCTGTCAGAACAAATGTGCCGAGTCGCACCCGTATCAATCCACCACTGTTTTGGATTCTCAACCAGGTTTGCCTCCAAGACCACAACAGCAAAGGAATTAACCAAATCCTCCACTATAGGGTCATCTTTTGTTTCTGCAACATTGGCCTTCTCCTTCTTGAGTTGGTGACAGTCCGCCTTCATATGCCCTGGCTTTCCGCAATTGAAGCAGTTTCCCTTGATCCTCCTGGAAGGTCCTGGTTTCCCGGAATTCCCTTGAGACTTCACGTCCCCATCACGCGTCTTGCGTTTCTTGCTGGAGTTCCCCTTTGACTTTCCCTTGGAATCGACAAGGTGAGCCTTTGCTTCAACTTGCTGCTTCCCTTTGCCTAGAGACTTGCGGTTGTCTTCCTAAATCTGAAGCTTGATGATCAACTCCTCAAGCCCAATTTCCTTGGTCTTCAATTTGAGATAACTCATGAACTCGTTCCATGATGGCGGTAGTTTCTCAATCAGTGAAGCGACCAGGAATGACTCATTAGGCTTCATGCCCTCCTGTTCCAAATCATGGAGAATCATTTGATACTCCAGAACTTGACTCATCACAGACTTCGAGTCATTCATTCTAAAGTTCAAAAATTTCCCCACAATGAACTTCTTTGCACCGGCATCATGACAAGATTTCTGTCAGCTTGCTACAACTCCTTTGTGGTACTGGCAGAGCTGAAAGCAGTGTAGAGAACATCTGAAAGACAGTTCAGAATGTAGTTCTTACACATGAAATCTGCATGGATCCAAGCATCATAGGATAGTTGTTTCTGCTTGTTGTCTTCTTCAGCGGCCTTCTTCTCCTCTGGAGACATGGCGGCCTGATCAATTTCCTGCAGAGTGGGTGGAGCAGGAGATTCAAAGAAGAAGGTAACTTTCAACCCAATGGTTGTCAAGTAGAACCTCATCTTTTGTTTCCACCGCCAAGTTCGTCCCGTGAACTTCTCCGGTTTCTCCCGTGGTCAGGTGAGCAACATTGATTCGGGGGACAGGAACGTCAGCAGCAACTCCGTTGGCAGACATCTTCGATACACTGGCAAAGTACAGTCTTAATTGTTGTTGGTGGCGGTAGTGTATGAGGACAAAAACGGAGTAGGTAAGGAATAGGATTAGACTGCTGAGCAAAGGCTGGGCCTTATTCCTTAAGACTGTATTTGCCCCGCTCTGGTGCTAACGGTTTACTTGACAAATAGTCTCCCAAGATAGAACAAGGTGAATCGAGTTCTAGCACTCGAACTTTGACTCGCGAACTAATACAATAAAGGTTTTCCGGCTTTAGAGAGAGTAGTTTAAGAGAAGGAAGAAGAATGGATTTACGTGTTGAAATCGATTCTAGGGGCTATTTATAATATTGAAGAGTTGCTTGAATAGATGTATCCTTTCGCAGAAGGTCTCGAAAACAAAAATTCAATGCATACATCTGTTGGAATTTTCGTTCGATTACATTCTTTCGCGAATGGTCGCACTATTGTTTCAAATTCAAACCGAACGGACACAACTGCTATTGCACTAACCGGACTCGACTGGGTGGTTTCAGACTTAACGATTATGTTATTGGCTTAACCAAACACAATATGTTCTACCCAAAAGATAATGATCAACTCTAGATCAGGACCATTGAACCACGAGCTCATGCCCGTTCTGGCGGAGCCAAAGGTCGTGTAGGAGCATCTAGCTCCTCCTCCCTTCCAAAAGCATGGGTGCCCTAAGGGCCCAATCACTTAACCCAAGTCTTGGACTAATAAGTAGTTCCTTCTTCCTCAATTTTAGACATGTGGGACTTCTCCCATTCCAACTCTTGGCATTCCATATTCAATGCATCAACCAACACACTTTGAGCTTCAATAACTCTTTCACCTTTCAATGAATTTTAGTAATTTTTTCTCAAGTGTCATCTACTACCATAGTAGATTATACACGTTTAATGAAACTTCATTTCAAACGTGTGGGGCCCCTTTGGTTGAGGTACAAAGTCATGGACTAGCCTCATTAGTGCTAAAATTCTAACAGTACAAGTAGTTTATTGGGAGCAATTACTACCGCATACTTCCTCACCTGACTACTAACTAGCTCGGCTGCTCGAGTTTCGGCAAGAGGTAGTCCCCATCCCCCAATTCGTGACTCACTCCATCTCGGATGAAGGGAGTACCATTTAGGACGATGACTTGATCAAGGATGTTACACCTTTTTCACGCGTAGATAATTTGTATTAAGAACTAGAAACGGGCATGAATTATGAGATTGTGCTAACACCTGGAATCACACCTCATATCATATATTGTAGGTTGGATAAACAGGGGAGAAAGGAACTGAAGTCCATAACAGCAAACTGTCTAAAGAAAGATTTTCTGAAAAATATAGTCCAATTACACAGCGAAAATAAATACTCCTATTAAATATTTCCATGTCCAATGAACAAGCTATTAGAAGCAAGCCCAAAACAGAAAAAGCACACAGAAGAATGACACCAAACAGACACACACAGAAAGAAAGAAAAGAACATACAAAAGACATAATATTAGTAGAACTGAAACTATTTCACTTTGGTCCTGGGGTGCCATGAGATTCCCAAGTCCAGGTCTCTGGCACTCCGTCTGGAATCACTCCATTTCCGGTGAAGGTATCAGCATTTCCAATGCTTGAATCACTCATTCCACGAAATGGTGAACCATCATTTCCATGACCAGGCACTATTGGAGACACGCTATCCATTCGGTTCATGCTGTTGTTCACGTAATCTTGGGGCGTGCTCAAGTAATTCTGAATCAGATGGCTCAAACTGCTAGTCAGTGACCCGCGAGTAACCATATCTTCAGCTAATTTCACCTGAAAACAACATTAATCCCATTCACTTCGTACATTTTGCCAGTTTATGCACATTGCTGCTGCCTAGACTTACTAAGGTTTAATAGCTATAATCAACATAACAAAACCAGATTCAGTTTTGGGCTGAAACCATTATACGTGCTACAGAATGAAAATTACATCTACCCAGATCCAGTAGATATTATATGTACACGGTCTTGCATGCACAACCGTTCTCATATTCAGGGCTCGTCTTCGTAACTAGACCAAAAATTAGAGACCTAGGGTCAAAACACAGGAAATGGTAGGTACCTTAGCTCTTAGAGCTTCAACGTCCGATTTAAGAACCCTATTATTTGTTGTTGCATCTTTGAATTGCTGAGTAGCATCAGTAAGTTGTTTGAACAAGTTTGCATTCTCCCCTTGTAACTGTTCGACCTGTTTAAAGTACAAATGCCGGTTATTGCATGAAATAAGGAGTGTAAGTTTTAACAAATACGATCTTATGTCTCTCGAAAATAAACCTGCTGTTCAAGATCTGCTAAATGCGCTTGCTTTCTCCTTCTGGAGCGCCTAGCGGATTCCCTGTTAGAAACCATCCTGCATGGATACAATATTACGCTAAGTCCGCTAGTTTTCAGAACAGAACAGAATTGTTAAACGCAGAACACTTTTTACTAAACGCAGAACAAATTTTTACATATTACATATAATACCACTATTATTATAATTTACAAAATGGTTCAATAATTTGAAAAAATTACTATTTTACCTAAAAAAAATAAAACAAGTTTATTCGAATTAATTTTATCATCCGAATGAATAAATTGAAAAAACTTAAAAAGAAAACACGAAGATCCATGAAGTATCGTCGCCAGTGACCGGAGCATCTCCGATTTGGAGTTTGCCGGAGCAAACTTGACTAGATCGGAGATGCTCCGATCTGGAGCTGCTCAGATCTGAGCAGCTCCGATCGCTGCTCCATATCGGAGCAGCCTGCTCCAGATCGGAGCATGGCTAATGATATGTACGATATTGATTTTTGTTGTGTTATGATATCGTGGTGTATATATGTTTATATATTTTTTGAAGATATAATAATTTGAGAATTTTTTCGGAAAATGAGTCTAATTCAATATTTTTATCAGTTGAAGGGCCTTTTGCAATATATAAAAAAGTGTTCTGCGTTTAGTAAAATGTGTTGATACGTGCCCCTTTCAGAATTTTCATTATTGCATTCTTGAACAAACAGAAACCTTTTTATGCGCTTTATATCTGTAGGATTCGTGCTTTGTTCACAAGGGCCGGCTTCTAAATCTAGGTCATCTTCATCAGATTGATCATGTGACGTCCCACTGCTTGCTCCAACTGCTTGGCTATCACGCCCTTTTGGCATACACCCTGATGTTGGACTATCAACTGAAAATATCAAGCTACTTCAGTCATTCGAAACATGTGCAACCTAATTTTATTAGTACAAACGAGCCTGTACAAACAGTTGTGGCATTACTTACCACCTATGGACGACTGGGAGTCGACCGTTGCAGATGTATTACTCTGGTTGGAATAAAGATTCAGTGACCGAAATAGGTTGTTTTCCAACGAAGTACCGTTTGGCAACCCCTTCAAAATAATATCCTGAAATTCAGAGCAAGGGAAGAGAGTAGTTGCTATTACTGATGATTTAGATCATTAAATCAAGCTGTCCAACAGTAAAAGTAAACATCACAATAAGTATACAGCAAGAGCTTTTTATCAAGTAAAAAAGAGCATATTAACATTGACGCCTGCAGGGCAGCTTTAATACACAGTGGTGGATAGAGCCAGAATTCGAGCAATATTTTTGAATCAGTGATATAAATCGAGACTTATACGATCAAGTCTTGGGCAATGATGAACATGAGCACTTCAAATCCATAATTCTATAAAGTTATCTAGCATGGTAGTAACAGTAGTACTTGTTCAGCTCCGTAATATACCAAATCCACCAGAAAACGAGGATTGTCCAACTCGAGAAGATAACAAGAACTTATAGCTTTCAAAGTAAACGAATTTATCTTGTGATTATCAAAACTGGAATCTCTACACGAAAGTGATTTAAAGTGATATTGAGATACAAACATGATAATCAGACATGTTTTGTGTTTCAACAGAGTGGATTAAAAATTTATCTACCCACTTTATCAACAGATTTCTCTTCTCAGTTGCATGATCGAAATGATTGCGAAAACGATAAGAGCCCATGCCTTTCTGTATCAGTATCTAACAGAACTATATAACAGTGTCGATCTACTGATGCACTAACACGAAAAGATAGATCATGAAATGCAATCAGTGATGTCTTACTAGACAAATGTACTTGGACAGAAATGAAGAGAAATGGTTCATGCACATTGGATTGTAAAAGGGACAGCCAACAATGAACATCAAAAGTATTACTACGTATAAACTTTGTTGAGTGCAATTACTTTTAGGCATCACTGCTTTGGAAATTAGCAGAAATGGGAAAGTGATCAGTAGACATCCTTTAAAATGTTTTCATCCCATTGGAAAGTATTAGATATGTATTACTTTTCCTGGTCTACCTTTATGCATTAAAGACTAAAAGATATTGCGGTCCAGTGACAAACTATCTTTCAAAAAAATGTAAAGCAGACTTTTAACAAAGCCAAAGTGAACATCAACAATTTGACCACAAATAAAGACACACATCACTTTTGCATACACTGGTGAATACCATGGAAAAATAAGGTACCATACAGAGTAGGATTAGCAAATAATAACCAAACACCTATTTCACGTGCTTTAATGTAATGTACATTATAACACACAAAGCATATATTACAATCGTGATACTACATTTTCTCGGAGTACTTTTTGAAAAAAGATTAATTTTAAGATAAATATGGGTTCATGGTATATATAATTAAACGTAACTTAAGTAGTAAAAATATAAATTTTTAGTGTTTTGTTTAAATATTTATTTTCCCTTTCGAATAAATAAAAAATTAAAATTAAATGCATTTTTCAAGGTAATGTAGTCAAATTAGACAACTTCCTAACTCTAAAGTGCTCTAACTACCAAAAGCATAAAGCATTTTGTACTGCTTATTTCTTGAGAACCAACGTCAAAACTTGAAATAGTAAACACTAAATATTTACTTTACTGGTTACATTATTAGATAATTACATTTGCAATGAATTTGCATCAAAGTTATGTTTTTCCTGAACATAAGTAAAGTCATACTAAACTCATCCATCCAACCAACCAAGCATTACTCAATTACCCAATTTATACTAATATAGTGTGGTCTTTCCTAATACAAATGGTGCTTGAATGTGTTATATTGTGTAATAATATACATTGTACAACTATTGTACGGCATTTAAATCAACATGAGCCACTACAACATATTGTATCGGAGAGGAAACCATGTTCAACATGTAATATAAATTATAAAACATGTATTGAAAATGGTGATCCCAACTTGAAGTAGAGTGTCAAACTCATGCCACGTCATTCTTAGGTTCATTTGTAAATAAAGCAACTGTTTTGGCTATTTATCCCTTGAATTTTTTTTATAAAGAGTAGCTTAAGCACATGTATTATTTTTTAACGCGGTTCGACCATATGCTTTTCAAAAGGTGCAACTCGCTACATCAGTGTTAACTTTCATTATGTCTTGAAGGATTACCCTCTCGTATCTAATAGTATAAAATACAAATTTATACTCTATATATATATATATATATATATATATATATATATATATATATGGAAACTTATCCCTTTGAAAAATTAAAAAGAAATGATGCATGCGCAATAAAATTTTCTTACAAAATAATTATGCATAATAACTCTCGGCCAAATATTATATGGACGTTTTATTTATTTTTTTGCATATTGCAAGTGACCATTTTCCTCCAATTTGTTTATAAAAATAACCACGTTTTGGAAACTAGTTTATAAATTAACCATCTCTTCGAACAATTTCTTTTAAATCACAAATTTTTCAAACAACTATACAAAAAAAACTTTAATTTTTCCAAGATTTCACATCTTTTCATCAAAAATTACTTAGAGTGGGATATTTTAGTCTAATTATAAATTAATATTCCAAACCAAAATTTTGTTTCTCAACAATTTTTTGCCATCTCGTCACACATTCACATATTTGCGTTTGATAATTTATTCTTACTTGAATATTTATATTTTGAAAGTATTCCATCAATCTTATGTGATTTATTAATTCCAGTTGAATTTCGATAGTTATAATTAGCAAATCAATTAAATATATTTGTAAAGAATTTTAGTATTACTAAAAAATAAATTACTAAGTTAAAATTATTGAGATTCATAAAACAATCTTACCTTTTAATCATTAGATTTTTCTAAATAGGTGTGTGATATAAAAAAAAAAGAAAGATATGATTAATCCCATTTTAGGGAACAATTACAACGTTTGGCAAAATTGGGGGGGGGGGGGTGTTGTTTATTTCAGAATACACAAAGGGTTAATCCGCTAAAAAATCATTTTTTCTACATATCGAAGCAATTTTTTAGTGATTCATTTCACTACTTATTCCATTGATTCTCTAAAATTAAGGAGACAAACTTATGTAACCTAAAAGCATCAAATTGGATGCTTATGGTAATAATTTAAATCACCCGAAAATAGGAGAGGTTAAATGGTAAATAAATTAATTTGTTGCGACTTTAGTTTAAGTGATTATACTTATCTGAACCAAACATTAAAATATAGATAAAATTTGATTATTAGTGTGTATAAAATAACATGGTTTTCATCATAAACAAATTATTTCAGCTTTGAGGAGAAAGCATTAAAAAAATTATTTTGATAATTAATCAGCTGCAAACACTGAGGTATTTGTTATCGTTATTCTCTGCATAATTATTCATTCAAAATTAAGTTAATGACTCCGCAAAAGAAAAAGCTTCCCATTTTGTTTTTGTTGTCTTTTACACTATATTTGACCGCAAATTCTAAATCAAATCGGATAACTGGATAAGTAAGTAAAAGATCATATTATGAAGTGTAATATAATAATACAATTTTTTAAATTGTTCAATTATAATTTAGTATGAACTTTTGTTAAAAGTACTATTAAAAAGTTCAAGAAAATGAAACCTGAAGCTATTTATCGGACAGATTAAATAAATACCATCTTGTGACTAAAAATGTGCCATTTTGCCATTTGGACGTCATTTTACAATTGTATCCACTATATCAATTGTTTATTAATTCTTCATTCAAAAAGTATTCGTTCACATTATCTATTTATTATTTACTTGTACTATATCATCATATTCATTTAAATATAGTGGTGTAGGTGTATAATTTTTGTTGATTTCGATGTATTGATGATTCTCGTTTCGAGCATTTCTCATGCTCATGTAAACATTTGATTAAGCTTTTAGTATATTTTTTGCCGTTTCAAAAAAAAAAATCATATTCATTTAAATATATTGAAAACCATAAAAGTATTGCTCACATTATCTATTTATTACTCCTTTTGGTCCAATAAGGACTTCCTTTATCTTATTTTCCTCAAAAAAAGGGCGCTTACTTTCTCTTTAATTAAGAAATAAAATATTAATTTATTTAGAGTATTATGTTGATGAAGTACTAAGTGATTGATAAAGTAGGAGATAAAGTGAAGAAAGTGATGATAAAGTAGTAAAATTTTTAGATATTTAGATTAGGAAGTTTGTAATAGTACCCTAAATAAGGAAAGTTGGAAATTTTTATTGGAACCTGTACTATATCATCATATTCAATTAAATATATTGATAACCATAAAAAAATCAAACTTCACATGCATTTAAAACGATCAAAGCAAATAATCCTTCAAAACTTTAGAGTAAATCTCATATAAAATCAATTTTACACTTAAACTAGTTAGGTCAGGTGGCCCTTCAGCGTCCACAACAATTTATAAAAACTTTTCCGTCATTATTTTTAATACTAATACGCTTAGAAAACTTGAAACTATGTATTAAATAGTTCTATTAAGATCCTACTAGTGCTCCATATGTCCTTTTCAAGTCTCAACCTATAATAAGTTACTCCATCCGTACTAAACAATAATGTACATATTACTTTTATTACTTTTATGATTACTTTTATGGATATAAAACGAAACTAGTACCATTCCAAAAATAGCAAAAAAGTACACCCACTAACTCAACTATCTCTCTTACTTTTTTTCATTCTTTATCATTATATATCTTATCTTTCATAACTTTTACAATTCTTTATCATTTCTCTCCCAACAATAAATAATAAACATTTGACTTTTTTAAAAATAGTGCCAGAAAGTAATGAGACTAATTCTTTGAGATGGAGGGAGTAATTAATACTACATTATTATTATTATTATTATTATTATTATTATTATTAAACAAAGAAAAATGCACTATCGACCCCACTTCCGACCCGAAAAAATACAGTAAAATATATCCAGTGCGCTAAAGTACCGCACCCCTGCAATTTATGACATATGGGAGAGGTGGACATGTAATATTTTAAATTAAATAAATCAAATTGCACTAGCAGAATTAAAGAAAGAAAACATAAATTAAATAAGACAGAATACTTGCTCATTAAACAATTACCTAGTCGGCATAGGAATAAAATGAAGCGAGAAAATGAAAAGAAAGAAATAATTAGTAAGTCCGAATCCACAGGAAGTTGAGTGGCAGGGAACCGGGAAGGAGTAAATGGTAAAAGAGAAGAGGAGAAGAGAACAAACCGAGTTAGTGAAAGAAAAGGGCATGATCCTGTGATGAGCAACAGCAGCATTCTCCATGGGTAAAAAAGCATGATCCAAGGCATTAAAGATCTGATGAGATTTGTGGTGGTGTGTTTTCTTGTCATCTTCTTCAGAGGCAAAAAGCTCCTGAAGAGCCAATTCAGATGGGCTTCTCTTCATGTCACTAGAGCTTACAAAGATCGAACTAGTAGAGTTGTTGTTCTTCCCCACTGTTTTCTTGTTTTCCATTACTTAGCTCAGAAGAATCAATGTGTTAGAGAGAGAAAGAAAAAGAGGGGAAAAGGGAAAGAAAAATGAAGTGGGATGGAAACATTATATAATAGTGATGATCAGGTGAGGCGGGTGAATGAATGAGTTCAATTGATTGAGGATTCATCAACACAAAGTTAACAAAGTGGCTTGGCTTCTTTTCTTTTCTTTTCTTTTCTTTCCTTTCCTTTCACTTGTTGTGTGCCTTTAATTTGCTTTTCTCACTAGAGGAAAAAGCAAAACCAAACTATCCCTCACATGACATGTAAGTATCAAAATATTATATTATCAATTGATGATTAAATTACTACTATTATTCTTGGACTGTATTTGTTTAATTTATCATAGTACACTTACACTGATAATAAAGTTCATCACTCTCTTGTTTAATTAATTTAGTTTCATGTCGTTGAACGTATTGGGAACGCTCTCGTGTCTTGTATTTTGGGACGTTAGGGTCATTTTCAATGGAACCGACTTAAACTTACTGCAACTTCGATCAGGTTGGCCTACAAAAGTCACACCCAGGTCCAGGTATTATCTTTAACAACAAAAACAACCGTATTTAATAATATCATACCATGTATCAGATTTTTTTTTAAAAGCCAAACAGCGCTAGATAGACAGTTAAAGGAGTTAATTGATCACATAGATGTGTCTCATTACTTACCACAACCCGACGAGGTGTAGTGATCGTACGATCTAAAAGAAGCGTCTTCGTTATTAACATGGGCAAAACTCTCAAACAATCGACTCAAAATCTCTTACGTAAGTGTTGATACGGAATACGTCTAATCCATATACCATAGAAATACAGATTAAAGATCACGGCTAATCAGCTAATTCAAGATCTTGGTCCGACCTCACATGGTCCGCCAAAGTGAATCGACCAAGACGTCAAGTCACTACTCCCCACGCCTAGTCCGAGCTAGCTAAGGAAAGGACTTGTAAACTGACTGTGTCAAGACAGAGATGCCTAACGGACCGCATTTAGAGGACCTGACGCCACCATTACTCTAAGACCAGACGTGTATAACAGAACCACTGAGATACTTCCGTGGGACTCTTGGCTCGGACATCCAGAGTCACCCAAGGGTAGATCAACCAAGCGCATGTGTCCGTCCAAGGTCGACCAACAAAGTGAAGATTTCAGAGGGAAAAGGTCCAAACTACCCTCCTAGGCCCACTTATCCAGATTGGATCACCGTCACTAATGGGCCATGGGCCAAAGGTAGCATGGTGTCCAAATCTGGATCAGACACTGGCATCATCTCATGAGCTACCTCATGAGTATGTGATAACTATAAATACAAGGTTCAAGACCTAAGGGTAAGTGACAAGAAAAGAAAACACTTAAACAATAACCTCCCTCATAATTATTACATCGAGCTTCGACTCTCTCTTGAGTAAAGTCTCTTACCGATTGACACAGTAATCCGCACCGCTCACCGGGACGTCGCCACCCGGGACGCAGGGTCAAGTCGTAGGGAAGATATCCAAGTGAGGGACGCACTGCCAGTCCTTCCTCGGAAGAAGATGCGGCCCGAGCTTCTCCGACAGGAGCTCAAGGCCCACCCGCACCCCAACAATTCACGATGCCTGATGGACGCATTGTCCGCACTAACGACCTTGGATTGAGCGAAGTGCAATTTGACAGGTTGCTAACGATCATCCAAGGGTGCCTGGGGTCCAACAATGCTCCTCCACAACAAACCACTCCGCCAGTGGTTACGCCTCCACAGGCAGAGCCAGCAATGTCTAGGAACAGACACCGTCCATTCGAGCAGAGATTGGGGGATCAGCGACCCCAAGAGGATTTGCAAGATCTATCGGAAGCGGCCGCCTCTCAGATCCGAGGGGAAGGAAGCCGCCAAGTGAGGAGAGAGCATCAAGACGTGAACGATAGACGCCCGGAAGCCCCACCCCCAGTGCCCCCGAGGGACGGAGATCAAGTGGCGGAAACCATTCCAAGAGCCCGCATGAACGACCTTCCCGTGGATGTGGCCATGCATCCGAGGACAGGGGAGATCATGACGGCAGACGAGATCTATGTCCAGCAAAAGGCTTTAGAGGCTCAGATTCAAAGCCTCGGACGTCTCGTAAAGATCACGGCAGATAACTACCAAAATCAATCGTGGTGACAAGATCATGAGAGAGAAGGAGAGAAACAGGAATTCAGACCAAGTGATCCCAAACTTGGAATACTACTATGGGGACGCTTGTCCCGTGGGTCACCTAACCCGCTCAACAAAGAAGATGGATTCCAAAGGAATGAGCGACAACACTAAAGCCCTCACTTTCGCCCACTCTCTTCGAGTCGCCATGGATTGGTACACCTCTTTGCCGAATAAATCAATACAATCGTATGCAGACCTGTCTTCTAAATTCTTGGCTCGATTCGGCAAATCCAAGAGGAGAAAACGTACCGTGGAGCATCTAACAGGCGTTATATAGGGAGAACATGAGGATCTAAGGACTTTCCTAGATCGTTTTGACACGGAGGTTCTTCGGGTTGAGCCACACAGTATTAAAGAGCGGGTCCGACACCTGTATGCTAATACTCTCAACTCGGAACTCCGAAGAAAACTCTCGAGTCAAGAGGTAAGAAGCGAAAAATACTTAGAGGATATTTGCGAGGAGGTAATATACGGAGAGGATTACGTATGAATGTTCCAGGAGGGCCACCCAAGAAAGCGAAGGATCCGTGAGCAAGACCAACGCCCAAGAAAGTCCGATTCGAGAAGGATCAAAGAGATGGGGTTTTCACGGGAGAGAAGTCCGCCAAGACGATATGCGGACTATACCCTGTGCATCAAGATCCGACATCTTGGCAACTATTGTTGAGAAGAAGCTGGACGTGCAATGGCCGAAGCCCCCTCACGGCGACCGTAAGAGTAAGAACGCGAAAGGCTATTGCAAGTTTCACAAGTGTTGCGGACACGAAACGGACGACTGCATTCAGCTGAAGACAGAAGTGGAACACCTGATAAGGGATGGAAAACTGAAGGAGCAAATCTATAAGGACGAACCTGCGCGACAAGATAGAACGGAGCAAAGGAGAGAGGAGAGGATGACGGAACCACCGCCCCACTCACTGCCTTTGCCACCTCAGCCAACCGGCTATCCATCCCACCTGGACCAACGCTCTTACCGATATGCTGACGATATCGAAATGGAAAACGCCCCATACAGCGGGGTGATCAATACTATCATGGAGGACCAACGGGGAGATAGCAGAACGCAAGGAGCGCATCGCAAAACCTCCAAACAACGACCGAGCATATGCTAGTCCGGCGATTCCGTGCACTAACGCCATATCGCTCGATGATGGTGAAATTCCTCCTCACGGCAGGGGAGGAGACATCGAAACCCAGATGTCCATTGGTGGTCTCCTTGACCATTGCAACCTACCGAGTGATTAAGATCTTGGTTGACACCGGAAGCTCCTCGAACATCATCTCTAAAAGGTCACTGGATCAGATGGAATGGGGTAGAGTCCGATATGGGAGAGTGCACACCTCCATATTAGGATTCGGAGGAGGAACTGCTCACCGGAAGTATCATGTTGCATGTCTCTCTGCACCTTTTCCGCAAGAGTGACACAAGAAGTCCGCTTTGTGGTGGTCGAACAAACTTTCGATTCTGAAGCCATCTTCGGACGCCTTGGTCTCAACCAGCCCGAAATGTTTCATCTACTCTCCACAACAGGATGAAGTTCCCAACGCCTTTGGAGTCGGACAAGAGCTCGGCAATGTCGGAGAAGCGGGAATGTTATATCATGTCCACAAGAAGGGCGTCTCTGCCCGTTGACAAATACAAGGACTCGACGCGCCTACTGTCCTCCCACCCAGAAAGGAGGACTCACAAGTCGGAATAGGAAGCCAGAAGGAAAAATTTCCTAGAACAATGCGAATTGAGCCCCATGAGACCCTTAAAGAGATCGAAATTATTGCTGGCGATCTCGAGAAGAAAACAAGGATCGGGACCGAAATGAATGCAGAAGTAGAAATGAAGCTCGTCGCTTGTCTCCGAGAGAACAGCGATGTGTTCGCCTGGAGTTCCGATGACCTGAAGGGGATCGACCCGCGGATTACAGTTCACCGTCTGAACATGGATCCTTCGGTCAGATACATCCGACAGAAAAGGAAAGACTTTGGCCCCATCAAGGATGCAATCATATCCGCCGAAGTCGATCACTCCTAAAGGCGGGACACATCGAGGAAGTCCGCTACTCCGACTGGGTTTGCAACGTCGTTCTGGTCGAAAAATCACCAGACAAATGGCGAATGTGTAACGACTTCACAAGGTTGAATAAATTTTTCCCCAAGGATCCGTATCCATTGCCACGGATAGATCAACTGGTTGACTCTACCTCCGGATCTTGCGCCGAGCTTCATGGACGCATACCAAGGCTTCTATCAAATTCGGATGGCCAGGGAGGACGTTAAGAAAATGGCCTTCTTCGCGGCAGGAGGAGTTTACTGCTTCAAGGTGATGCCATTCGGACTGAAGAACGCGGGAGCCACCTACCAGCGATTGGTAAATCAAATGTTCAAGGATGAGATCGGAAAGACGATGGAAGTTTACGTGGACGACATGCTCGTTAAAAGTAAGACTGAGGAAGAGCATATCGAGCATCTCAACAATTGCTTTTCCATCCTGCAGAAGTATGGGATGAAACTAAATCCGGAAAAATGCACTTTCGGAGTAAAGGGAGGAAAATTTCTCGGATACATGGTCACGGAAAGGGGAATCAGCGCCAATCCTGAGAAAATCAAGGCGATCCTAGATCTACCACATCCGAAAACCCTCAATGAGGTACAGCGGCTCATAGGAAGTCTCATGTCCTTAAGCCGTTTTATTTCCCGGTCAGCCAAGAAAAATCTTCCGTTCTTCAAAACCCTCCGGAAAGGAGAGAACTTTGTGTGGACCGCGGAATGTTCTGAGGCTTTCGAAAAATTGAAAGAATACCTCCATTCCCCTCCACTGCTCTCCAAGCCCGTCGAGGGAGAACCACTCTACCTCTACCTAGCAACTACGGAAAAGGCAATGAGTTCCGTCCTAATACTAACGAGCATTTGCCGATCTACTATCTTAGCAAAGTCCTTGCTGGGGCGGAGACAAGATATGTGAAGATCGAGAAACTCGCATACGCTTTGGTTTACACCGCCAGACGGTTAAAACCTTACTTCAAATCTCACAAAATAGTGGTACTAACTACGGAACCTTTGAACAGTCCTAGGAAAGCCCGACCAACTGGCGACTCTCTAAGTGGGCGATCGAGCTCAATAATCGACATTTGCTACCAGTTCACAGCCAAAAAGGCTCAAGTCCTCGCCGACTTCTTGGCAGATTATCCAGAAAAAGATTCGGAGAAAGTCCCTGACAAGCCGGTGTTCGAGTGCTTAATCACCAAACATGCAGTCCGAAATCCAGCCTCTCCAAAGTTTAACCCAGAAAACTTTGAGGAAGCCCAGTTCCTCAATCGACCCCTCCCTTCATCAGAGGAGGAAACTCGGGTCAACCAAATGTTTCTACTCGTTGATGATCCCAGAGACCCCAGTTCGGACAGCATCGGAACGAAAATCACTGGCGGGAATAAACCAAGAACGGAACTGCAGCAGCTCGCAGGAGACCTCCAAATCAAGGAACATCCTTCTGATATTTGGACATTGGAAGTCGATGGTTCCTCCACTGGAAGAGTGGGAGGAATTGGAATCTACCTTAGGAGCCCGCAGCTTGACTATGCGGTTTCCTTGGATTTCAAAATTACAAATAATGAGGCGGAGTATGAAGCGCTCTTAACGGGGCTGCGACTGGCCAAGTCTCTCCAAGCCCGGAAGGTCAAAGCTTATACGGACTCACAGCTTGTCCAAGCCCAGTTTTCAGGAAATTTTGCCACGAAGGGTCCTTCAATGATCAAGTATCTCGAGTTACTCAAGAATGAGGCCAGCCACTTCGAGGAATTCATCCTGGAAAAGTTTGACAGAGTTTGGAACGAAAGAGCCGACGCCTTGGCAAAATACGCATCATACATGACTTTGGACACAAGGAGAGTAATTCTACTCACCATCACTGACTCATCCGTCATGAGTTCCAGTTCAGCAGTCATGATACTCGACATGGGGAGGAACTGGATGACCGACATTCTTAACTACCTCAAGGACGGATCTCTACCAGCCGATCCGAAGGAATCAAGGAGTGTCGATGTCGAGCAACAGTATTTTATTTGGCGATGATCTGTACAAAAGATCTTTTTCCGGACCCACCTGAGATGCTTGAACCCTCAAGAAGCACGGACCGTGCTTGAAGAGATACACAACGGAAGTTGTGGGAGTCATTCCGGGGGGAGGACCCTCGCTCAGAAAATCATACGACAAGGCTATTACTGGCCCACCATCGGTAAAGACTCCGCGGACCACGCCCGGAGATGTCAGGATTGCCAATACTACGCAAACATTCCGCATCGCTTACGAACCCTATGATTCTCACAATCATAGCGTGTCCGCTCGATCGATGGGTATCGACATTGTCGGACCATTTCCTGGGGTACCAATGAAGAAGTTTCTCATTGTGGTCGTGAGTACTTTACCAAATGGGTAGAAGCGGTATTGCGACCATTACAGAGTCGAAAGTAACCTTTATCTGGAAGAATATCATCTGCCGCTTTGGCTGCCTGAGATTCTCGTCTCGGACAATGGTGCCCGTTCTCGTGACATAAATCAAGGAATGGTCAAGGCGTCCTTCAAAATCGATCAACGATTTACATCTGTTGGATACCCGCAAGCCAATGGACAGGCTGAGTCCACAAACAAATAAATAGTCAAAATCCTCGAGAAGCGATTGAGAACCTCGCAAGAAAGCTGGGCGGACGACCTGGAAGGCGTGCTATGGGCGCATCGCACCACTGCACGGACGGCGACCAAAGAAACTCCTTTCTCTTTGGTGTATGGTTCAGAGGCAGTCATACCATCCGAGGTTGCTGTTGAAACTTTGAGAATCCAAGAGTTTGAAGACAATGACAGAAGCTCGGATATTCGAGCTGGACATGTTTGAACAGAAAAGGTCTGATGCACTGGCGAACATCCTTAGGTATCAGGCAACCACCGCCCGAGCCTACAACAGGAACGTTCATGCGGCAAACTTGCAAGTCGGGGACCTAGTGCTCCGACGGGTCGACATCTTGGGCAATGTTGGAAAACTCAAGCCCAAGTGGGAAGGACCCTACAAGATTGTTGGGGCCAAAGCAAATGGCAGTTATGTGTTAGAAGATGAGAACGGACGTCTCCTCAGGCGTCCGTGGAATGCTAGAAACCTCCAGAAGTTCTATGCTTGAAGAAAATTGCGCGGAGCTCCGTCATGTCGATCGATCGTTTCAATATCAACCATCTGTTACACGGAACTCCATCAGTTCTGTTTCCTTTTTGATCCTTTTGTCATTGGCCCCCAAGTTGTAATTGAATTTCCGACAAATCAATACAACCTCTATCTTTCGATTTCTAATGTTCGATTAGCTACAAAGAAAGCAAGAGATTTCGTTCGCACTGCATTTAATTACACTTAATATTGTCTGTACCATTTGTAATCACGGATCGTTATCCGAACACTACGGGAAAAAGGCAGAAAATGCCTCTGGAGATACGTCATCCCCCAGCAAAGGTCCTTCCCCGTACGAAAAAGCTTCCTCCGTGTCAAAGCGGAGACCAGGAACATGATCTACCTGCACACAAGAAGACGCTTAAGCATGCCGGAATCCATCAGAATACCACCGAAACATGGAAGGCAAGTCCAGTATCCGGGGAAAACAAAGTGCAGACAGGAAGAGATTTCCGCCGCACCGGCTTTAAAGACTCAAACTCTCTTGAAATTCGGAAATTGTTTCCAACATAAGAGAGATTTGAGCCATTAAAGTAGAGATGGAAGAAAATAGAGGAGACGAGCAGATATACATTCAAACCGAGATCTATGCTTTTCGGTGACTGATCTTCAACGATTTTCCCCTCTAGACCCACTCCACTCTCAAACCCGTGATAAGTGCCGATTTGAGAGTGGAGAGTCAAGAGGGGAAACTATTCAAGAAACCGCTTTTGCTATTGAGTGGATTTGGAAAGCTGGATTTGCAAGACTGAGGCCAAGAGAGATCTGCAGTATTTATAGAAGTGGCGAACCAATGTGCGTCCGACGCGTCAGAACTTCAACGTCGACAATGGGCTTAAACTATCCATTTGGGTTGAACAGTGTTGGGCCAGACGGATTTATCCAGTCAAGCCCAAATAGGCCCATCAACTACGTCCGAGTTTTTTAGCCATTCTTTACAAAAAATATGCATCAGTTTTAGCCAACGAGGTCTGCAAGAAGGAAAAGACGGAGGTTCCACTCGAGGGAAAATAGTTCGAATTATATAAAAAATTATTCAACATCTACGCATAAATATTACATCAACAAAAACCAAAGAAAAAGTTACATGCTACCACGGGGCATACCCCGCCTTGAACATCACCATTGTCCAGAAGTTGAACCTTGGGATTCTGAGCCACCGCCCGGGGCCTGGCGAGCTTGTCACATCCGATTCTCCTGCGAATCGGCCTGCTCACGCTCCTCTTCACAGCTTACCGCTATTCCAGGACATTGAGGGGGCTCACCTTCATAATCCAGGACGATCGGATCACACCAAGTTCCCTTGCCCGGATAGATGGGCGGATGCATGTTTCCGCACGCACAATTCACCCAGTGACCGTATGCATCATCGCTCGATTCCGACATTACCAAGACTGGAGAGAATAAGGGAAAGTACAACAGTGAAAAAGGGAGAATTACCACACCCTTATTTATAGTGGCAATAAGTCTGTCAGATTTTGACATCTGTCAATCATCCGACGACTAAGAAGATGAAAAGACGTAGTCATAATGACTATTCCACTGTTTCACCTTCCTCCTTCTAGAAGAATCTCGCATCCCAAGGGATGAACCGTCCGGGTATCGAAAAGATGATAGTCTGATTTCTACATCAGATACCATCTCCATCGATCCGTGCGCTTAAGAGATGGGTAATTTATAATAACTCAGCTTGTGAACGACAGATAAAGAAAGGAACGAAGAAGAGGGCAAGTAAACGCTCGGAAGCATAAGAAGTTCATATCATCGGATAAAATACGGAATGTTGTCATGAATTTGAAAAGATAATCCGAGTTATCAAAAGATGCAAATACAACGGGAAAAGCCAGTAAATACAGAATTTCTAACGGGGCATACCCCGGACTTCTCTTCAGGCCCTGATCGGCTTGGACCAGCCTCCTCAGCTTCGGGCCGATTGGTGGCTTCCGCAGCAAGAGCTTGAGCGTGGGCGAACAAGTCGAAATCAGCAGGAAGATCGAGAACGCGGACGGGAAGGGCAAACCACTTTTGCAAGAAAGCTCGATAATCATCAAAGGGTACAAGACCCACTTTCAGAAGAGCTTCCGGGACGAACCTCGGGAGGAAAGGCCCACCGTTCTGGATCTCAATCTCACCGTCATTGGTGACCAGTTCCACGAACTCACACGCTGCCAACTGCTCGTCCGAGACGCTATCAACGGGCACTTCAACACCATTCGCATCCGCAGAAGGGATTAATCCCTCCGCCTTCCAGTCAAAGTCTGGTGGAAGCAGTCCCTTGGACTGCAGCTGTCCGATCGCGGACACAAACCCATCCAGCCGGGCGGCATCCGACTTGTCCGCCGTCAGAAACTTGAAAGAAGCAGAATTCAAGAAGTCACGGCCAGCGTAAAGACGGACATATCGGAGGCCTTCAACCAGGAAATTCTTAAAATCCAGGAAAGCCCGCATTGCCTTGTCGATGAACCTCTCCTGGTGGTCGAGCTCCGCCTTGATCTTCTCCCAGCTGGTCTTCAACTTATGGACCCTCACCTCTTCCTCCTTCAACCTCATCTCCAGCTGCTTCACTTTCTCCGCCTCATCCGCGGATGTGGCCACAGCCTTGTGAAGGTCCTCTTCGATGGTGGCCCGTTCACTAGCCTTCCACTGCATGGCCTTGATGAAGCACCCAAGCTGGGGAAACATCCGAGTAGATACAAGTTATATCTGTGTCACATTAAGAACAAAGCAAGTAAATTAAGGACAGATTATTTACCCGCTGATACAGAGCATCCAACCCTCCGACACGCTCCATTTCTGGGAGTCCGCAAGCACGCTCGTACTCCTTGTCCAGAGCGGCTTGGTCCACAGGAAGGACAGCGGACAATTGCTGCCTCTTCGCTGCAGCAGGAGCTTCCGAGCTTGCCGCCCTCTTTCGTCCCGAGACAATGGCGTCCCGCATAAAGACGTCTCGGGGTGGAGCTTGAGTGTTGGCAGTGGCACTCCGCGTAGCAGGAGCCTTACCCTTATCAGGCACCGCCAAGGCCTGGGAGTCTTCACCAGCCTTGCTCCGCCTTTCCTCTTCGGCGGCAAACACTGCAGCATTTTTCGGATCTGACATGGGCAGACCCGAGGAAGTATTGATTATCCTGGTCCTCTGACCAGCTGCGACTTCAAGGGCCTGTTGTTCCCTCTGCAACCTCTTCTTCTCTCCGAGAGTTGACATGATGTAGTCAAACCAGTGAGCTGCACAGTAAACCAAGGGCGTTAGAAACAAACGAGCTAAAGAAGAATTATCGGAATTGCGGACACTTGTGAACAAAATAAGGTATTATGAAAAGAAGGGAGAATGTCTAAGTCTCCAATCAGCGAGTCCTTACTGAAGTCCGTCTTCTCTCCCACTTCTACCTCACCGGTTAGTCCGCAAAGGTAGGGAAATGGCTGGCAGATCAATCCGTGAAACGGGTAAGTAGGCGGGTCATACTTCTTGTGGATGGCCGCCACCCACGGAGCCACATTCTTTGGAAGAGGGCGCCAGTCCGGGATGCTCTCCCTCAGAAACTTTGTGGGCAGCCCCCACTGTTCTCGCTGCCTCTCGGACTCTCCTGGTCTCAGAGCCATGCGTACAAAAATGTACTTGTCCCACCACTTTGACCCCAATGACGAGATGGAGTCCGAGATAAAGTTGTAGGGCTTCCTATTCATGAAAGTGTAGAATAGTGGATTCCCCGGACTGAACGACACATGGAATAGCTGCCTAAAATTCTCGAAGTTTACAGGCTGCCCTTTCTTCTTGCAAAAGACTGCAAAGCAAATAAGGTTACCCAGGGACTTGGGGATAACCTGACTCGGACCTATACCAATATGGTTCAGGATGTTTTTCAGCTCTGTGGAAATGGGAATTTTCCATCCGCAGGAGAAGGCTACCTCATGTACGCACATATACCCGACAGGCGGATTGTAAAAGGCGTGACCAGGCTCAGGAATCATGATTTCGACGGAATCAGGGATCTCCCACTTTCGCCTCCACTCGGGGATGTCCTCCGCTCTAACCCTGGACGGACACGTAGGAAGCAGCCCGTCCGCGTTTAATTCTCCAAACCGATCCACTATGGTAACAGCGGACGCAGGAGAGGAAACTTTACTCGGGCAGCTTTCGCACCGCGACCCTCGATTATTTGAAGATTGGACTGAACGGGCGCAGCGGGATGTAATGCGATCCGCCGACTGGATCGTCTAGGGGGATGAGTGACAGGAGATCCTTCTTCTTCCTCCTCCTCGCCCTCACCCTCCTCTTCCTCGCCATCTTCTTCGTCCTCGAGGACACCTTCGGGTCTTCCGGACGTACTTGGCTTGGACGGACCTGCTTCTACCTGAACACGGTCCTCCACTCTGTCCTCGAACATCTCCACGTCATCAGCCTCATGCTCGCTGTCGCCTGCCCGTTCGAGTTGAAGCACATTCGGATCTATATGCCTTCCCACACCGCCTATAGTCCGAGATTGGACCGACGTTCTCGCCTCATCAACACCGCCTTCGATCACTAGCCTGTCTGTCGGGGGGTTATCTATTTCGTGGGTTCCGTGCCTAGCGTCGGAATCTCTGGAAGAAGGGACGTCCACAAGAAAGTCTCCTACGGACATGCTCAGATCCACGGACTCATCGCCCAAACCTACTCCATCCTGGTAATCCCGCACCACGCGAACGTTTTGACTATCGCTCCCGGACATCCTAGGGCAGAAGGAAACGGATCAGAAACGATGATTGTTATTGTCCGAGAGTTCATTTATATGTCTTATTAAGTCCAGAGGTCCGCGAAAAAGTCTAAACCCTAAGACTTTCTACACGTATGAACAGGACCCCAAGACACCTAAGATGCAGTGTGCCATTGGCACCATGATCGCCTTATGGCACGATGTAAAAATAAGAAACTTTATGGCAAAATACGACACCTTTGATTTACAAGTAAACATGCATGGTCAAGACAGGTCGTGTCGGACAGGACTTATCAAATGGGAGTACAAGACATCAACGAAGAAAATTGGCATATTATGAGCATGCAGCAGAAACACATCAATTATTGTCTAAACCAAAGGTATCGCAAAAGTCAATTATTGAAGACAGGCGCAATTATAGAAGCAGCAAGGGAAGATACACTAGACATGCAATAGGTGTATAGCGAATACAGGCAATTTAAATGAGGCCAAAGAAGGATACTTACTTGATAAAGATCCAAACAGAGAACTTCCACGGATAATCGATCCGGGGTAATGCACCGAGGTTATAGATCTCAGCTGGATGGCCCGAAAGTCTTACAAGTCCCAGTCGCTCGAATCGACCTTGCGTTGTTTGAATTGCTTAAAGATTGCTTTGAGTTTCGAGATCGCTAAAAGTGTGAAAATGACTGATGACCTGACTACTTATAAGGGCATTTTGGGGTAACCAAGAGTCACGTCTCTTGGATTTGAATCCCAACCGTTGATCCTCTCCAATCCAAGGGTTGTACCGCTTCGCGAATGGATGGCTGCTAGAACATCGCATTACGCGTCACATCAATCGGACTGGGCGCCCCAACCGTTGATCTCGTCCTGATCCAACGGTCGCGTCTCTTTACTCGGGTTCTTTCTCCCGTGGGCCGAACGGACAACCTATTGGGCCTCTTGGGCTTTTGAAAAGGACAAATTCAACAATTGGCCCAACTGACAGCTTCCACACAGCTGCGTCAGATCCTAACCGCACTCGGACACATATATCTCGGATACAAATACCTTTTCCTCTACAGTCCCAGTTATGCGATAACTCGGACTGTAGACGGAAAAGGGGGGGGGGGGGGGAAAGAGATATATCGAATCCTTGAGGACACGGACGACGGATCACGACAAAAAGGATTTTATCCCTTTTCTCTTAATTAACGATTCGGACACGTTCCACAGACACGACTAATCCCTCATAGTTACCAACCATCTTCTACTAAGATACTTGGTAACTGGGGGGACATATGTTGATACGGAAATATGTCCAATCCGTTAAGGGCGCCATAGAGCGTGTCCTAAAGCGCATCACGGCTTAACTAGCCAATTCAGTACTGGTCCGACCTCACATGGTCCGCCCAAAGTGAATCGACCAGTACGCCGAAGTCACTACCTCCCCACAGCTAGTCCGAGCTAGCTAAGGAAAGGACTTGTAAACCTGACTGTGTCAAGACAGAGATGATGCTAACGGACCGTCTGAGAGGACCTCGACGCCACCATTACTCTAAGACCAGGCGTGTATAATGTAACCACGAGATACTTCCGTAGGACTCTCTTGGCTCGGACATCCAGAGTCACCCAAGGGTAGATCAACCAAGCAGACAGGTCTGTCCGAGGGGCTGACACGGACCCAACAGGCGGAACAGTACTCTCAGAGGGAAAAGGTCCAAACTACCCTCCTAGGCCCACTTATCGGTATTGGATCACTGTCCACTAATGGGCCATGGGCCAAAGGTAGCATTGGTGTCCAAATCTGGATCGTACACTTGGCATCATCTCATGAGCTACCTCATGAGTATGTGATAACTATAAATACAGCTCAAGGTTCAAGACCTAAGGGTAAGTGACAAGAAAAGAAAGCAACACTTAAACAATAACCTCCCTCATAATTATTACATTGAGAGCTTCCGACTCTCTCTTGAGTAAAGTCTCTTACCTGATTGACACAGGCAATCCGGGCATCCAGTTCTAACCCCCCCCCCCACTTAGTTGTTTCAGGTGACCTGGTTCGGACGAGCAATCCATCGGACCTTCAAGTCGGAGGTGGGGTACAGACCGTGTTGCTTGTAGTAGTTTAGTTAGTTAGTGTTTGAGGTTTATCCCTCAGCAGTAAGGTATAAGGCTTAGAACACCAGGCTAGGTATCCTACTAGATAAACTCTAGATTGATACGATCATAGTGCTAAGCAATCCCTGTATCTCCAGACGGAATAGATCATCCAGTACACAAGAATACGATGGCTACCTAACGTACTGAATTACAAAGGGATATGCGAAGTATTTATAACTCCAAAAAGATTAAGGGACTCTAGCCCATAAAGCATATTCCTAGAATATTCCTTCCTTAATAAGAGTTTTCATGTTAATAAACTCCTTCCTAACTAAATAGCTTAACCACTATGCACTGAATCTACCATATCTATCTACTAAATATTCCTAGCTACAGGCGGGCTACAATAACAAACTAACTAAGTCCAATACATAATGAAATACAGATGCGTAGACATTTATTCGTAACATTACTGCCCCTGGAAATGGACCTTGTCCTCAAGGTTCTTTTCAAATGTCCTCAAGTGCTTCTTCCATTCGCCAAGTGGCAGCTATTGTATGTCAACAACATCTTGAACAACCCGACCCTCCACGATGACTCTAGACATGAGCTTTGGCGCGTAGCTTCTCATCATGACCGCCCCTACAATATCAACCTTATCACAAGGTTGTCGACAAACAGCTCTAGCACGTTCTTGCCCAGAATTGACCACTTGATGCTCAACTTTTATTCAAAAAGCTTACATAATCATCATAGAGCATATCAAGTCTGCAGAGTCATCTTATTCGCCTCGAGTCTATCAGCACTTCAAAGATAGTCGTCAAACTTGAGCAATATCTAAGTATCCTCCACAGTAGATAAACAAGAGTACCATACATGTTCCACAGAGTACTGGCTAACTCCAGATAATTATAGATGGCTCTTGTATGAATGCAGACCATAAAGGATCCTATTTAATCAAATCTTCCTTCCAATAAAGGTACTCACGTAGTTCTAGAACATCTTCCATTGACTCCCATTAATCACCAATGGTAGAGAATAAACATACTGTAAAGACTATACAGTCATATTGTGGGGATCAGACAAAATATTTCTATATCGAGTTCATTCCTAACTAGAGTTTTGTGTTAATAATATATATTTTTTAACAAAAACCATATGCATATTTCAAATGTTATATTTGTTGTATAAAATTATTAACTAACTTTTGTGATAAAATTTTATCATATATTTTCAAAATATATATAAAATATTACTCCCTCCGTCCCATATCAAAATGGTGCATTTGATTTTGGGTACGACGATTAATGTACAATGGAAATAATAGTGAGAACGAGTCACATGGGTTGTAAATTGTGCCAAAAAGGAAAATGTGACATTTGTATTGAGGTAGATATAAATGGAATATGTGACATGCATTTGTTTTGGAATGGAGGGGGATAACAAATTGTGAATGTTTTAACTTAAGATGAAATCATCACATCAACTAGACAAGAAGAGGAGCGGGATAATCTGGAAGACGATAGCACAAATGTAGCAAAAGTTTCATGTCAAGAAGCATCGATCCTAGTTGACAAGTTAGATATGCTTTGCATGCAACAAGAAGGTGCACATATACATGTGCTTATCACTCAAAAATTGAAGTCACTATCATAGAGAAATTTATATAAGAATTTTGCATCATAAACTTCATGCAATGAAAATTATATACTATAATTATTTTTATCGAATATTATGTCATTTATTACTATAGGGGAGTATAATTACTTAAGACGGGAACTGAAAAGGTCATATGGAATATGTTAGGAATATTTGTTTAGATTTTGATCAGCAACCTTAATGACATATCTTAGCTCAGAAAGGTAACTAGTACTCTTAGTTCACTTGAACATTGTAAAAGATGAAGATTACTGAGTATGTTAGTCTAGCTAATCTTGTATATGATGTTAGGTCTCTGAATATAATTTTTTATATCTCTGGAGGAAGACCAAAGAAGCAAGCATAGGACATCAAATTTGAAGATCAAAATAATGTGCACTTAAGGATTTGAAAGCGTTGTAGTACCTGTAATCCTCAATTACAATCAAAGATTAAATTTATATTAGTCGGAAGCTCACAAACTATAGTAATAGCAGTAAGTTATCTCAGGGTGTCGTTCTCCACGGACACTTAGCATAGGAACAAACAAGTATCAAATTGATTTCTCTTGCAAACAACAAACAGATTGAAAGTAAACAGATGATTAATTCACAGTAAAACTAATTGACTTTGTTGTATTCGATGGTGAGAAGGTGTAAAGGACCCCCGACCTCCCTCTAGCTATGTTACTCCCAACTTATCTTAGTAGAAAATAGTTGTGGAACTATAGTTTTAAAGTGGAGAGAACATTTTTGTTTTTTGTTCAATCTGTCCCTCATAAGAAGAAAAAAGGTGTTTAGTTCGTGCCTTCTGAAGTCCTTATCTTAATCTCCCCCCCCCCTTCTTCTTACAGTTCGAGAGTGTGGTCTCGGACTGTAAGTTCCAAAGGGGTATTTGTAAGCGAGATTAAGTGTAGGTTCGAGGAGCGTAGGAAAGGGACACTTTTTGTTTGTGGGAAAATTGGGATGGTCCGAGTAACGACATCCGAACGGACGAGAGTCCGTGTTACTTAATAGTCAATTTTCCGGGATTTTCCGATTAGGGACATCCGAACGGACGAGAGTCCGTGTGCTTAAGATAAATCATCCATTTGTTAGGAAGATGGGGTTTTATCTTGTGTTAGTAATCGACTTTTCGGGATGGTCCGAGTAAGGACATCCGAACAGACGAGAGTCCGTGTGCTTAAGATAAATCATCCATATGTTAGGAAGATGGGGTTTTATCTTGTGTTAGTAATCGACTTTTCGGGATGGTCCGAGTAAGGACATCTGAACGAACTAGAGTCCTTGTTACTTAATAGTCGATTTTCCGGGATTGTCCGATTAGGGACATCCGAACGGACGAGAGTCCGTGTGCTTAAGATAAATCATCCATCTGTTAGGAAGATGGGGTTTTATCTTGTGTTAGTAATCGACTTTTCGGGATGGTCCGAGTAAGGACATCCAAACGGACGAGAGTCCGTGTTACTTAATAATCGATTTTCCGGGATCGTCCGATTAGGGACATCCGAGCGGACGAGAGTCCGTGTGCTTAAGATAAATCATCCATCTGTTAGGAAGATGGGGATTTATCTTGTGTTAGTAATCGACTTTTCGGGATGGTCTGAGTAAGGACATCCGAACAGACGAGAGTCTGTGTTACTTAATAGTCAATTTTTCGGGATTGTCTGATTAGGGACATCCGAACGGACGAGAGTCCGTGTGCTTAAGATAAATCATCCATCTATTAGGAAGATGGAGTTTTATCTTGTGTTAATAATCGACTTTTCAGGATGGACCGAGTAAGGACATCCAAACGGACGAGAGTCCGTGTGCTTGTGATGGTCCAACCATCCGAAAGAGGATGGGGTGTCATCTCCGATGTCCAAGTGCTGTTGGAATTCTAATCGTCGTGAAATAAATATTTTGGACGGATCCGTCATTTCACCTAGTATTTTGAACTATACCGTTGGATGAATTTTGATCTACGACTGAGATTTAATCATGAAGTGATGTGACGTTTGGGCTTCCAACTTATCTTAGTAGAAATAGGGCACCAGTTGCTTTCATTTCGTCACTTTTAGAGAGAGAAATTTCACAATCTGAAAGAGTCCGAAGCAATTTTAGGCGATCCGAAGCGAATGAAGGTCCGCAACAAGTGTGTTGTAACGCTCCGAAGAGGAAAACTTAAGAAGTGTCCGAAGCATCTTGCTGCCTTCAATCCAACCTTTATATTTGACAAGTCTTTTATTCATTTTGCCTTTAATAGTAAAACTTTGAAGTTTTGGTTGTTCGGACATACTATCGTCTGTAGTCCGTTCGGACGTTTGTTGTAAGTTTTTTCGGAAGCTCTATGTAGTTTGTACTAACTTCGTACTAACTACGTCCGACGACGCGTGGTCCTTTCCTTCGAGACCCTTATGGAATTTAACATAAGTTACATAAACGGACTGTCGGACTTTAAACTTTAAATCTCATAGGAATTCCCTTTCTTCCCTAGGATGTCCGAGAGCGATACTCAAAACCATTCCGAGGCTGCTGGGTACGCGTCCGAAGCGGCGTCCTGGTCTGATACTTCCGAGGAAGTTGACATTGGTGATGTTGGAGATCAGAGAGGAGCTGAACAATTTTTGAATCGGAGTGGTGAAGCATCCGAGGTGAGCTCTCCATCCTTTTTCGTTTAATTGTTCTCAGTTTGAAATATCCGGATAAGCAAGATTACCCGGAGTCTTCGAATGTCAGGGTGTCATGACGGTTCACGAGACAGCTACTCGGACGGTAGGCAATCCGCGTCCACGTCGAACAGGCAACGAATTTGAACTCCCGGTAAAAATCGAAAACCTTTGTTGAAACTTAGGTTATAACACTAGGATTAATCCTAATCACATCCCTTTCGTCCCAGACCCGCAGGAGATCAACGTTGAGGAAGTGTACGACACTTCGGAGTCTCTCCCGGAGTTGGGCATGTTCGAGTCTGGTATGGAATATACAGTCCGGGTCGTGGCTCCCCTTCAAACAGTTGTGGAGTTGGATTCGTCGTCCGAGGACGAAAAAGTTGAAGAAAGACATGTGGAGGAAGGACAAGTGGAGAAAGGAGAAGAAGAGGAAAGTAAGGAAGAATAAGAAGATGAGGACGACGATGAGGAGGAGGCTGTTCCTCCATTGAAGCGGATCAAGATTTCCGATCGTCCAAGCGCAAGCCGTTCGAGTGGAGAAAGCTCGGCCCTAGGATCGAGTCGGGCGGTTGGTACGCAGCCGTCCGAGGGGAGCAAGAAAGGGGATGATGTGGTACGCATCAAGTATCCTCGGACTCCACTGCAAGTAACCCATTCGAACCCCCATGGTGAGTTGAACATGGACGATATTTTGCCGACATGTCCTTCGATCATCACGCCAGAGGAAGTGGAAGAGCTCCGGAGAAGGTATGAGATCCCCGAGTCCGTGGAGATTTTGATTCCGGACAAGTCTCATGCATTTTATAATCCTCCTCCCGGATATATATGTGTGTACGAGGCTTCGTTGCATTGTGGATGGCATCTTCCAGTGGAATCCGAGCTGTTGGATGTTTTGAAGGGGATCGGACTTAGTCCGCACCAGGTGATTCCGAACTCGCTCGGAATCTTATGTGCTTCGGAGTCCTTTGCAAGTACAAGGACATTCCGAGCACATTTGATAATTTTCACAAACTCTTCTCCATCATCCTGAGAAAAACTCACCAGTATTTTTATATACTGGTGGTTCGGCAAGCCTATACTTTCTTCGAGGATCCGATCTCGTCAATAGGGATCAAGTGGTGGCAAAAGTACATATTCGTCCGAGCCGCCTTGAAAGCTGGGGAGTCCGAGGCCCAAAGAGTCCAATGGGACTTTAGAAAAAAGTTCTTCCGGGGAAAGCTTCAGGACTGGCGGCCCACGGCCCGGAACATACCATTGTGGATGCAAGCTCTCCACCGAAACTAGTAGCCTGCGAAGTATTTCTTTCGGGGCCTGATTTGCCAACCACATCCGTTCCTAGCAGGCCTTTCGAGGCCAAGCTTCTGTGATGGGAAGGAAGATTTCAGTAAGTGAAATTGACTCGGATTGTTCTCTTAGTTCGAGGCAATAGCTTGTTTTCCTGTTTTATTGGTCTAACTTGTGTTGCTTCGGACTTGCATTATCAACTTCTCCTTTTCTCATTAAGTGACTCGGACTCAACCTGTATTTGTTTCGACCCTGCAGAGTTTTGGTTCGATTACATCATGTCGACAATGAGGGCACTTAAGAGGAAGCAGAATGCTGCTTAGAAGAAGGAGATGGAAGAAGGCATCCGGGACTAGCTGATCAAGACGTCCACTACACTCCCGATGGATGAGCCTCAAAACGCTGCTACGTTCTGAGCTGAGGATCTTCGGAGGGTGGCGGTTGGTCAAGGCAAGCAGACTATGCCCACCCGGACAAGTCAAAGTGGCTGCTGGTAAAGGGGCGAAGAAGCCTCCGAGGGCTGCTCTGAAGGAAGCCTCGGTGAGTGGGGCTAGTGCCCCGAGCGGGCAGAAGCGCTCATCTGAAGGTCCGATCCCCCCCAACCAAGAAGGGTATGGGGATAATGGTTGAGGATTCGGACCTGGAGTCCGAGGTGAGTCGGTTGGCTTCAGTTCCGGAGCTGGAAAGGATTGCTGAACTTACAGCTCACCGTAAGGTACACTTCGTTTCGAATGCGTTCCTTAATTTTTCAATATCTTGAACGTGCCATCTTTTATTGATTCGGACTTTTCTATTTTTGTTCTTAGCTTAATGCTTCTGTCCGAGCTTGTTTCGAGGTGGCGGGTCGGAGGGCCACATTGGAAGTGGAATTGTCCAAGTCCGAGGCGTGTTGAGAGGCCGAGGCGAACAAAGCCATGGCTTATAAAGAGAAGTACAAGAAGACCCTCGCCTCATTGACGGAAGCCCAGTCGGAGAATGAGAAGCTGAAGAGTGCTATCCAAGCCTTGGAGACGGACTTGGAGGCATATAGGGATGGCATGGACGATCTCACTGCGGTCTCTCGGAACTTCAAGGATCGCATGCTCGAGCATCTATACGGTTCGAACTGAGGCTCTCCGGTACTACTTAAGCTCGGACGCTCATAAGTTCCACTTGGACACCAAGTATGACTTGGCTCATGAAGAAGGGTTCGATGCATCAGTAGGCCAGCTCCAAAAGAAGGGGCCTTGTTCCGAAGGACTACAACTTGGAGGATGAAAGGGATCTCGGCCTTTAATGAACTGGATGGGTCTATCTCCGTCCCAGAGGATGTGGAGGACGATGTTCTGTTCAAGTCCTTGTGTGCGAGGAGAACGAGGAGTACAAGTACAATCACGGTGGTCCGTACTTGCCTTCTTTCGTTCCGGAAGTCCTGATGTCCCATGTCTTCATGTCGTTCGAGGAGTATACGGACCACAACTTTGCGTGGCTGAAGATCCCTGGTCCGCTGCTAGGCCATGACCGAGACTTGTATTTGTACAAAGAATGCCCGGAGTTCATCCGGAGGAAAAGAGAGGAACGAGCTAAGAAGTTGTCCGAGCACAAGGCTTCTCAGCATGACGATCCGGAGAGTGTCCCTGACCGTTCCCAACCGGAGTCCCAGGTCGATCCTTCTGGGAGTCGGACTCATTGAAGGTAGGGTATGCCCCGTGAATGATGTAATGATGGTCTTCAGACCTTTAGACAATTTGCATTTGTTGTTTCCTTGCGGAACAATTGCTTGTTCTTTTGTTTCGGACACTTGTTGTTGATCCGTACTCGTTTCGATCCGAAGCATTGTGGTGTTCTTTAGATAATTCTCTTTCTAATTTATGAGTCCGTTTTCCTTTCGTACGTTCACGTCTGCTCGGACTTATTATATGCAATCTCTATACAACTATCTCAAGTATTCTTAGTTCGTCCCCGGGGAGTTAGTACGAGTCCAACTCACAAACATACACTTGTAGTTTTGTGTCGTATGATAAGAATCGGAGAACTGGCTCGGATCGCCAAAGTGGTGGTCCAAACAGGAGTTCTCGATTCCTTTTATACGTTAACCCGATATTACAGCTCGGATTTATCCTTCAAGTGGTAGCACCTCGGATCAATCATAAATCCTTGAGTTTTGTCGAACATTTAAAAGATTATGCGTTGCCCATAAGTCTGAATCATTCTGTTTTGTAAGGAATATATATTAGTGCTCCTCATAAGCAACGGGTTCGGACCCACTTAAGGTTGGTTCGGACCCTGTATCCTCAATCGAAATGATAAAAGATTATCATCCTGCGAGTGGAAGCCCAATAGTGATGGCCTAAGAACGGCCCAAGCCCATTAGTAGCCGTTTCTTTACACGTGTCGTATCGCGATTGGTTTATAGCTTCTATAAATAGACATATATTTTATGGCCTTTTGTATCATTTCTGCCTTCTAAGAATAGACTATTCGGATCCGATGATTCGGACGTTCGTTCCCACTGGATCGAACTCGACGGTCCTATGCGTGATCCGCCCGGTTGGAGCTCGTCTGAATCCGAGGGGTTGTTTCCGTGCGGATCTCCGTAAGGATCAATGAGTTTAATTCATCGATGTCGTTTGTTTCGGTTCACCACATAATTGGTTCGGAGGGTCAATTCCTTGATCCGTCCGCCTCTTCCACCATTTACCATTTTTCGTGAGTGCTTTTTTGTCAACTCAAAAATGGTAATGGTTGAAGAGGTAGATGGTCCGAGGATCTTTTGGCAAATGCTCCACTCGGATGTCTCCAAAGATTTTGTCTGAAGAAATTCTTTGCTTCGGACAAAGTTGTTCAGATCGGTTGTGTTTTGCGATTATTAAGTCTTGCGCTTGATGGTATAGTCCTTGTCTCGGACTTAAGTGTCCGAGTCAGACTTAAGCGTCCGAGTCTTCATTTTCTTGAACTTTATATGAATGAAAGATAAACTTTTGTTTGTTTGATCAATCAATTTTTTTGTAAAGTAAGTCAATGGTTCGGAGGGGGTGTTTGAGTCCGAAGAGTAGAGTCGGATCTGAGAGAGATGTAACTGAAAAAGAGAAGTTGTATTGATTTGACGTAAATGCAACTACAACTGGTGGGATTCAAGGTCAAAAGCGAAAACAAGCAAAAGTAAACAACTGACGTAGTCTCTGAACAGTAGTCCTAAGCATAAAACTTCTTAAGGTTCTTGGCATTCCAAGTTCTCTTCAAGAATCTACCCTGATCATCCTCTAACTCATATCTCCCATTGACTCTTGCTCTGATGATCTTGTAAGGTCCTTCCCATTTAGGCTTAAGTTTTCCCACCTTACTGAGAATGTCTGCTCTCCTGAGAACTAAATCGCCAACTTGTAGATCTCTGGTATGGAAATTCTTGTTATAGGCTTGGGCCACTATCGCTTGGTAGCGATGGATGTTAACCAGTGCGGTGCACCTCTTGTCCTCAAGTAGTTCCAAGTCATAGATCCTTGCCACTTCATTCTCAATAGGCTGGTATTGCTGGATTCTTTGGGTTTCCACTGCAATCTCCGAAGGGATGACTGCCTCGGTGCCATAGACTAGCGCAAAGGGTGTCTCTTGAGTGGCAGTTCTAGCTGTAATGCGGTATGCCCAAAGTACCCCATCCAAGTCATCTGCCCAACTTCCTTGAAAAGTCCTTAACCTCTTTTCTAGAATCTTAACAATTGTCTTGTTTGTTGACTCAGCTTGACCATTAGCTTGAGGGTGGCCAACTGATGTGAATCGTTGCTCTATTTTGAAAGAATCACACCATTCCTTAAGTTTAGCTTCGGAGAACTGAGCTCCGTTGTCTGAGACAATAACTCTAGGCAAACCAAAGCGGCAAATGATATTCTTCCAGATGAAGGTCCTGACTCGGCTTTCAGTGATGGTAGATATGGCTTCTGCCTCAACCCATTTAGTAAAGTACTCCACAACAACAATGAGGAATTTCTTCTGGTGACTACCGCGGGGAAACAGACCGACAATATCTATTCTCCACTGGTCAAGTGGACAGGCTATGATTGACGGAATCATAGGGTTAGTAGGGCGATGAGGGATGTTGGCATTGTATTGTCAATCATCACATGCACGAGCGAAGTTTGCTGCATCCTTGTCAATTGTTGGCCAGTAGTAGCCTTGTCTTGTTACCTTTTGAGCCAAAGTCCGACCTCCTGAGTGACTCCCTGTTATGAAATTTGTTAGATATTTTGTCAGAAATATCTGTTTAGATTTTGATCAGCAACATGATGACTTATCTTAGTCTCAGAAAGGTGATTAGTACTCTTGGTTCACTTGAACATTGTAAAAGAGGAAACCCACTAAGTATGATAGTCTAGCTAATCTTGTATAGGATGTTAGGTCTCAAAATGTAATTTTTATTTTATGAAGAGAAGACCAAGAAGAAGACATCTAAGCAGAACAAGCTCAACGACATTGAAGACTTGAAGAAACTGCACAAGATCTTGAAGACACAAGTAGTTTTAAACAAACTGTGTCACAAGAGATATCTGAGAAATAAAAGGTCTATCTGAAAACAAGGAAACTGTCCACATATATCTATTCTCAGATACCTTGAGTTTTAACCACATTTCTGAAAAAGAAATATACATATTGCAAACAAAGTTGTTTCAATAAAAGTGGTATCTGAAGATTGAAGATAAGGACGTGCAAAGAATCAGATAATACTAGTCTCTGATACAAAGCATAGTTCCGTTGGCACTACAGGACAAAAAAAAAGTATAGTACAATGCATTTAATGCACGGACAGAGATGTCTGAACGAAAGCAACGACAGCTTCTGAAGAAGAAGACAAAACTCACATAAGATTATACACAGATATCTATAGTTTGAATTTGAGCCTAACGGATACTATTCAAACGGCACTCAAATTCATCTATAAATATCAACACTTAGACAGCTTGAGAAGACACGACGCTGAAACACAGAACTCACTGAACATCTTACTCTCTCAAAGCAAATTACTTATCCTCAAAGCTTTCTGTTGCGACCAAAGCTCTTGATCTTAAGTAGCACTAAAGTTCTAAGTGTCCTGATCCTAAACAAGTACAGCTATCTGTGAAAGAGTTGAAACAAAAGATCAAGTATCTGAGATTCATTCTCTTGAACAGTTATCTGAGACTTGGGTCAGTAAAAAGAACAAGATACCATACATTGCAAAGTGTATTAAGTATACTTGATTCACAGAGCTATCTGATTAACTGAAAAGTTATTAAAGAAGCTCATCTGACAACTCAAACCGAAACCAACACCATCACTGGCGTGGAGTACAGGAAGTACTTAGTTTGAAAAATCAGGGAACAACTCCAAGGTTACCGGAGTATAGGAAGTACTTGATTTGGGAAACTAAGGAATAACTCCAAGGTTATTGAGTATAGGAAGTACTTAGCTTGGGAAGCTAGGGAATAACTCAAAAAGGTTTCTGAGTACAGGAAGTACTTGGTTGTGAAAGCCGGGGAACAACTCAGGGGGAACATTTGGTTGGGAACCATCTGTTTAAGGAATTTTAGAATAGGATTTTTGTAAGGAGAACTCAATTATCTATTCTAGTGAATTCTAGGTCTCTGAAAGACCGAAGTGGATTAGTTGGAGGATTACGCCACCTCCAGATACCACTATACTTGCTGTGTTATTTACTTTTCTGTACTTACATTTCAGCAACACACACACACACTTTAACTGTTTCTGCACTTATCTATCTTAAGTCTTCCGCGCTCTAAATCTAAGTATCAGATATCTTCACAGATATCTGATAAATTGTGTTTATCGACAAAAGTTTTTAAAAGACTATTCACCCCCCCCTCTAGTCTTTTACTTTGCCGTTATCTGGACCAACACTCCCACAACTTCCACTATGAATATCTTCTAAAACTGTTCTAGCTTCTTGAGGTCGAAGGCATCTCAGATGAGTACCACTGAAGGACTTCTTGTAAAGGTCCTCCCCAAGGATAAAGTATATGCTGTCTCGGCATAGGACTCTTTTTGCTTCTTTGAGATCTAATGGCAAAGACCCGTCCATAAGGTAATTGAAGATGTCCGTTATCCAGCTTCGTTCAGCACTTAATAGGAAAACTTGTAAGCCTAGACTCATCAGTGAGGAAGTTCTAAGGGTTAGTAGAATGATGCTTCTCGTGTCGAGTGCTCCCTAAGCTGAAGTGTACTTCGAAAGTGCGTCAGCTTTCTCATTCCACTCTTTGTCAAACCTTTTCAGTGTAAACTATTCAAAGTGTTCCACCTCATTCTTGAGTAAGTCCAAGTACTTTATCAAGTTTGGTCCTTTAGAAGCAAAAGACCCCGAGAATTGAGATTCAACGAGTTGTGAGTCAGTGTAAGCTTTGATTCTTTTCACTTGGAGTGACTTTGGAATCTTGAGTCCCGTAAGAAGTGCTTCGTACTCAGCTTCTAATGTGCTCAAATTGATACTTAGAAACAAGTAGCAAGCAGTTGTTGTAAATAGACAATTCTAACCACGAGGTCGTTCGCTAAGGAACCAATTAAGCTACCACAATGATTTGAAAGCAAACAATTACTTGAACAAACAGTTTGATTTATTTAAATTTGAGTACTTCTAATAACTAGAAAACAGAAATCAGCAATGTAGTTGTTTGTAAGAATGAGGTAGAAGGAACACAGTAGTTACGATCAAGCAATGCTAATTCGCTCTAGGGAGACGTTCATACTATCACACGGTCGGTGTACAGAAAACTATCAATCCAATTCAACCAAATGTTATTTGAAAATCTTTGAACTCGAGTAATTGTGGGTCGTCAATCCACGATCCTTAACCAAAATGTTTTAGAGAATCTTTGAACTAGCTTATTGGATTGAAGGGTTTTTACGAAGATCTTTGAACGAGCCTAACCTATATGAACGATTTCAAACCCTAGAAGTGAATACGCAAGGCTATCACACAACTACCATATTTGGAGTGATTTAGCTACTCATAATAGAAGCAAGGATGAAAGAATACAAGATACTGATCATGATTAACACAAACATAATGATAATCGCATGCAAGCTTAAACAATTCAAGAAACTAAGCAAGAACGAATTGAATAAGATTAAACAATAGAGATTTACCACAGTAATCAGGGATTCGAAATCAATCCTTCGTTAAACAAGCAAAACCAAGCTCCAAAATTGTTGTAGTATGATCTGGAGTTTTTTTCTATGAACTAGGTTAAAAGAAGTATCAAAGAAAGGAAAAACAAATTCTAAGCTAATAAGGAAAACTAATTCTGAGCCTGCGCGTCTCGCCGCGGCGGGCCAATTGCTTCGCCGCGGCGAGCTTTCTTTTGTCGATTATATATCCAGCTCGCAAATTCTCGCCGCGGCGGACTGAATCCCTCGCCGCGGCGAGCATCTTCCTTCAAAACAGGGGAGCCACTCGCAAAATCTCACCGCGACGGCCCAATTGCCTCGCCGCGACGAGCCTTCTTTATCGCAACATATATAGCTCTCGCATAATTTCGCCGCGGCGAAGCACCACCTTCAATCTTCAAACAAAGGTTCCATTCGCAAAATCTCGCTGCGGCGGACCAATTCCTTCACCGCGGCGAGCCTTCTTGCAACTTCCAGGTCCAAGCTCGTAAAATCTCGCCACGGCGGACCGAATTCCTCGCCGCGGCAAGCTATGCTAAACTTCTCGTCCTCATTTAGCTCAAAAGACATCAAATCCTACAAAAAGTAAATAAAACACCAAAGCATAAAAACGTACAAAAACACTAAAAAACCATAAACGAAGACCAGCAAAGACCGCTAAAAAGGACCCAATGAGACTCTAAATTATCGTCTCATCAGCTTCATTGTTGGTGTTAGGAATATCTATTTAGATTTTGATCAGCAACCTAATGACTTATCTTAACTCAGAAAGGTGGTTAGTACTCTTAGTTCACTTGAACACTGTAAAAGAGGAAAATCACTGAGTTAGTCTAGCAAATCTTGCATAGGATGTTAGGTCTCTGAATGTAATTTTTATAGCTTTGAAGAAGACCAAGAAAAAGGCATCCGTCAGAAAAGTTCAACAAATTTGAAGATTTGAAGACTGCACGAGTTTGCTGAAGATGAAGAAAATTGGTTTCATCAGATACCTATGTCCAGATATCTTGAAGAAACAAGTGTTTTTCAATAAACAGGTTTCACAAACGATATCTGAGAACACATGGTTTCTGAACGAGGAAAAGTTCCCACAGATACCTACACTCAGATACCTTGGACAAAACTTTGGTTCCAGGAAACAATGTTTTAATAAAGTATCTGGAGATGTGAGAGTTTCTTGAAAAGGACATGTAATGCTTCAGAAAGCGTGCATAGTTTCGTTGGCACTGCATGACAAAAATAGTACAATGCATTTAATGCGCAGACAGAGACATGTGAACAAAAGAGGAAATCTTTGAAAAGAGACAACGTCTTCTGCAGTACTATTTACAGATATCAATAGTTTGAATTTCATTAAGCCTAACGGATACTATTCAAACGGCATGATTTTCAACTATAAATATCACCACTTAGAATGCTTGAAAACACACACTGAAATCACTGAAAATACCAAGCTTCTCTGATAATACAACTAGTGGTATCTTTCTCTCAAGCATACAAGCCTTCTGCCTACTTACTCTTTAGCTTACAGTTGCGACTAAGCTCTTGAATTCTAAGTAGCACGAAAGTTCTAAGTGTCCTGATCCTTAACAAGCATTGTTATCTGTGAAGGAGTTGAATCAAAAGATCAAGTATCTGAGATTCATTCTCTAGAACATTTATCATAGACTTGGGTCAGTAAAGAACATATCACCACACATTGTGAAGTGTGTTAAGTGACTCTTGTTCAAGAAGGTAGTATTACATAACTGTAGAAGTTATTAATCTACCAATCTGACAAACTCTTCTTAACCAACACCATACACGGCGTGGAGTATAGGAAGTACCTAGTTTGAAAAACTAAGGAACAACTCCAAGGTTACTGAGCATAGGAAGTACTTAGTTTGGGAAACTAAGGAACAACTCCAAGGTTACTGAGCATAGGAAGTACTTAGTTTCGGAAACTAAGGAACAACTCAAAGGTTTCTAAGTATAGGAAGTACTTGGCTGGGAGCCGGGGAATAACTCAGAGGGAACACTTGGTTGGGAACCTAGTGTATTTAGAAATCGAGAGAAGATATTTGTAAGGTGAACTCAATTATCTGTCTTAGTGGACTCTAGGTCTGAGAAAGGCCAAAGTGGATTAGTTGAAGGATTACGCCACCTTCAAATACCATTATAAAAAGACATGTTATTTACTTTCAGCAATTTACTTATCGTTCTCTTTATCCTACTAAGTATTTAAACACATTATATCTTGCTGAGCACGTGCACTTATCACAGAGACTTCCGCTTTCTAATTTTAAGTATCAGATATCTTCACACATATCTGAGAAACTGTTTTATCAACAAAAGTTTTAAAAGACTATTCACCCCCCAGTCTTTTACTTTGCCTTTATCTGGACCAACAAGTGGTATCAGTGAAGGAGGTTCCCAAGCCTTCTGCACTGAACCTAGATCCCAGATAAGTGCCCGCTAACTGCTTTTCACCTACACTTGATTTGTTTGTTTAGTGTGATTGATGCAGGATGTCTTTAAGTGACACTCCAATTCTCAAGCCAGAGAACTATGAGAAATGGAAGAACAACATGATGCTCCACCTAGAAGCCAACAGTGACGAAATGATCGACGTGATAAAGAATCGCCCCATAGTCATTCAATAACTCAAGCAGGTCATGGAGGTTTATAATGGTAGAGACAGAGATCCCACTGATGAAGAACCAAGTGGTGGTTCCTCACAGACAGATGCGTCAACCCGTGAAGGACCTACTAGTCAAGTTGTTTATGAGCCAAAGCCTAGAGAGCTCTAGACATCGGAAGATGCCAAGAGAAATCGACTGGATGGTCAGGCTCGTAATGTCATCATACGTTCCACTCCAGAGCACATACAGTGTAAACTGTGGGGTGCGAAAGCGGCGAAAGTGGCCTGGAAACTAATTGAAGAAATGTGTGCCGGCAGTGAGAAAACAAAGGAAAATAAGTTCGAAGTTTTGAAGCTCAAATTCAAAAACTTTAAACAAGGTCCCACAGTGACTCTTGAAGAACTAGATTTCCAGTTTACGACTCTGATGAGTGAAATGGCTGCATTTGGTGAAATTGAGAGATACTCTAACTCTGAAAGGTTAAGACTATCGTGAGAAGCTTCAATCAAAACTGGGAACATACTCAGTACTTTTATTTCAACTAAGGAATGCCAAATATCACTCCAGTAGAACTCTTTTCTCACTTAGCTACTGTCAACTATGAAACTACTCAGAGAGGACAAGTGGTTCCTGAGAAAGTTCACAATGTTGCTTTAGTGACACAAGGTACTTCTGAAAAGAAGGATACCAAAGAAATGACTGAGGAAGATGCTCTTGCTGTGAAGCAAATGAGAAAATATGTCAGTCAGGAGATTGAGAGAAGAAAAGCCAAAGAGAAGCTGAAAAAGCATCTAGGCTCAAACTATCACCAAGACAAAATATGCATATGTAAGCTCACGAATGTCAAGCTCAGCAAGCATCTAGTACTGAGGAAACAGAAATCGAAAACGATATCTGTTTCTATTTTCAGAAACCTGGTCATTTTAAAAGGGACTGCCCTGCTTTCAATAAGCTAAAGACAGGTGACAAGAAAGATAGAAGAAATTTCAAGAGAGGTCAGAGAGCTATGCTCACTGAAGAAAGGAAAAAGATTCAAATCCAACTAGATGCTCTTGATATTGAGTCAGATTCTAAGGAAGAAGACTCAGATGACTCCAAACTACCTTCACCAGAGTTATGTGGCATCACTCATGAATTGGTTGACTTTGGTCAAAAGAAAAGGGAATTGTGTGGGGTTGCTGAGGAGATCTATCCAGATTGCTCCAACATTGAGCCTTGCCTAATGGCTGACAAGGTAACCAACATTTCTCAATTCATAAACTATGAGAGTGATGAGGAAGGAGTCAGAGATCTAGAACATCTCAGAAGAGAACTTGATCTCTACGAAAGAGAATTTCTAATGGCCCGAGTTAGAGTCGAAATTCTTGAAGAAGAAAAGAATTCTCTTGAAAAGGAAAATTCACAATTACTCAAGATGTTGGTCCAGATAACGGCAAGGTAAAAGACTCGGGGGGGGGGGGGGTGAATAGTCCTTTAAACTTTTGTCGATAAACACAGTTTCTCAGAAACCGGGGGGGTTTCTGATACTTAAATTCAGAGCGCGGAAGACTTTAAGATAGGTAAGTGCAGAAACAATAAGTAAGTGTGTGTGCTTTGCTGAAAGATAAATATAGAAAGGTAATAAAACAGCAAGTATAGTGGTATCTGGAGGTGGCGTAATCCTCCAACTAATCCACTTCGGTCTTTCTGAGACCTAGAATTCACTAGAACAGATAATTGAGTTCACCTTACAATAATCCTATTCTAAGATTCCTAAACAAATGGTTCCCAACCAAATGTTCCCCCTGAGTTATTCCCCAGCTCCTAGAGCTAAGTACTTCCTCTACTCAGATAACCTTGGAGTTATTCCCTGATTTCCCAAATCAAGTACTTCCTCTACTCCACGCCTTGATGGTGTTGGTTATAAGGTTTGTCAGAGAGGCTTCTTGTATAACTTTTCAGTTATGTTTCCAGAGAGCCTAATAGAACAAGACTACTTAATACACTTGTTCAAATGTATGGCAATCGCTCTTCTTGACCCAAGTAATTGATGTCCGTTCTGGAGAATGAGCTTCAGAAAGGTTATCTGATAGTTCAACTCTTTCACGAATAACAATCTCTTGTTAAGGTTCAGGACAACTTAGAACTACTAGTGATTCTTCAAGCAACATAAAGCTTTCAGAAAGGGTAGTAGAGTGCTTGAGAGAATACTTTGCTTGATGGTAAGTTTGCAAGATAGAGCGTTCTAAGGTGTGTTCTTCAAGCATCTAAGTGTGTGATATATATAGATAAATTTGAGAGGCGTTTGAATAGTATCCGTTGTGCTATCTATCAAATTATATCCGTTTATATATTGAACTATGTACTCAGAAGTCACTATCTCTTGTTTCAGAGAGGACTTGCTTTTTGCAGCATTTCTGCCGATGCATTTAATGCATAGTACTGGTCATTGTCCTTTAGTCTCAACGGATACATGAGCCTTTCTGATGGCTTGCATGCTCCATACTCATGATGTCATATGTCCAGAATCATATTTCCAAAGTAAGTTAATGTACTTAAGAAAGGATTAAGGACATAGTCTTTCTGAGTTAGACTAAACCTTTGTGTTTTCATAAACCTTGTGCAATCTTCAGTCTTCTAATCTTCAGAAAAGCTCCATTGCTAGGATTGATCTTCATGGTCTTCTTGGAAATAAAAATTACATTCAGAGACCTATAATCCTAATACAAGATTTACTAGATTAATCATACTCAGTGATTTCCTCTTTTACAATGTTCAAGTGAACTAAGAGTACTTAATCACCTTTCTGGCAAAGATAAGAACATGTGATGAATGATCAAAATACTAACAGATATTCCTAACAAATTTCCCCCTTTTTGATCAGTTATCCATGACTATCTTTTAAAGTCCTATTACAAATTTGTAATCCTGGAAGAGAAAACAATTTGCCACTTAATCATTTCAAATGATATTCAATTTTAGTTGAATTAAGTGCAGAAAGTAAGCATCAACCAAATCACAAGAAGTGATCTTTGCTGATAAGTTGTCATCTATTATAATGTTTCTGAGAGTATGATCTTCTGAAAGGTACAGTTTACACAGTGAGATGCAACTTTTACAGATAGAGAAATTCAGAAACAATCAACAAGATTACAAAAAGTAACAAAACATACTAAGTAAATTAGAACAACAGGAGAGTCCAAGCTCCAAGTAAACATTCTAAGATACTAGTCTTTAAGTCTTCAAAAATAACTTAGGTTCAGAAACCTCAAGTTCTTCAGCACCCTTTCTGGATCAGTTGACATAATCATCCACTTTTCTGCATTCTTGGACATAGTCATAAAGAGTCCTTATGACAGAGAGTTCTGTCTTTCTGGAAAAATCACATATTTCTTGGTAACTCTTACCAAGTTTATGATTTTTCCTCAGAAAATGTTTGACCCAGAAGTATTTTCCCCAGACCCAGGCATGGTCTATTTGCAGCTGAGATAGGTTGAAATATTTGTATATTTCTTCCAGATATTGTATATCATCTAGATATTCATCCAATGTCATATAGAATGACTCATAGTTTGAAACTCCTAGTTTGTTCTTCTTGCTGTAGCTACCATCCATTTTTCGTACCTTGTGTACATCATCGGGCTTTGGGTAAGGACAGGCAAAGGAGAGGTCCATCTTTCTGGCATCGTTTCTCTTCTCTACTTCAAAGTTTAGCCAGGCATGAAGGTGCTCAGATTTTAGCAATTCTGGCTTGCCTTCTCTCCATTTCAGTATCTGGTTGAGGATGGGAGTTGGAAACTTATCATTGACAAGTAAATGTTGTAGTTCCAGAATCCAATACCCTCTCTTGTTCAGAATGCACCTATATGAAGACTCTTCATTACTCGTCTTCACATATTCAATGTGGACATCAGTTGGCTTTTCTTGAACAATTTCTCTGTTTGTTCTGCCAAACTGGGAATCCCTTCTTGCTTTTTCCTGTCTTGGGCTGTGCTGGTGGAAGTTCCTTGTATTGACTTGGTATTTCCAGAAGGAGTTCTGGCTGCCAAAGGCATTGCTGCCAGAGGAGGTTGTGAGGTGCTTGCTTGCCTTCTTCTCTTGTGAAGTGGATGTTCATCTGTATCAGATTCATCCTCATCATCATCATTGAAGTTCAACAATGGAGGCTTGCAGCTTTCTTGGTCTCTCACTTCTCCTTCTTCTTGGTCTTCTCCTTTTTCAGGATTATTCTGGTTGTTCCCTTCTGAGATCCTAAGGGACTTGGTTCCCTAGTGACCATACTTCTCAGCCTTCTGGCTGGTTGTTCTGGAACAACTTCTTCAACAGGGCATCTCCTGTTCTTGATGACTAGTTGACTTGAGGAGGAGGCATAGATTGTTTTCTTTCTTCCTCTCCCTTTCTCGAGGCATCTCTTCTTCTTCCCCTTAGTCATGAATGATTGACTCATAATGGCATAAGCTTCAGAGAGTGAGTCAAAGTTTTTCTGGAGATTATTGTGCACCCTGACCAATTCTTGGATTTCTTTCTTCAGCTCGTGGTTCTGCTTAACCAGTTCCTGCTCCTTTCTGTTGAGCTCTTCAAGTGGCCTAAGAATGGCGTTGGCTTGCAGAACAACATGGTGGCTTCATTGAGTGCTGCATTAGCATTGTTACAATCCTCATCCCTGACCAACCCTAGGTCTTTCTGAGAGAGAGCTATGCTGGTTGCTCTGTTGAGTAACGCAGCAGCCAATGACTTCATCTCTTCTGGGATGGATTTTAGCACTTCTGTGTCTTGAGCAATTAGTGTCTTTCTGAGTTCCAAAAAGATACTATTTCTGGCACGGTGCTCTTCACTTCTTGAACTACTTGGTGCAGAGAATATATGAGGAGCAAGTAGAGCTCTCTTGTGTTGAGTGACAAGTCTCTCATCTTCTGCGTCAGTAATCAAGTTTTGGTTGTTTTCAGCATCACTCTTATTATCTTTTTCTTGAATAGTTTGCAGATTGACAACCTTTTTCTGCTTTCCATCAAGTGTGCTGGCCTTCTGAGAAGATGTAGAAGGTCTTTCTGATACAGTCTCAGCATCATCTTCTTCATCATCATTGTTATCCATGGCATCTATTTCAGCAGCTGTGAAAACAATGGCATCTTTTAGATTTCTTTGCTCATCTAGGAGCGCCAATTCCTGGGTGTTAGCTTCGTTGAGCTTTTGAATTTTGGCTTCCTTTTCATCAACAAGAGCTTGACACTTTAAGTTGATTCTCTTTTCTTCTTCCAACACCTTTCTGAGTTGTTCAATCCTGAACTCAGCGGCAGATATCTCTTCAAGTATATCGTCCTGTTCTGCCTGATGGGTTTTCTGATGAGACTTTGAAGGTGATGATGATGGGGCTTTCTGAGCATTGGAAGGAGTGGCCTTTTCTGCACTTCCTTTGCTAACTTTCTGAATCCCGCCGTTTCCAGCTTGGGGATCATCATTCTGATCATCATCATCATCATCATCCTTCTTGTTTTCTTGACTTTGATGCTCAGAAGGGGGTACTTGATAATCATTCTCGTCCATTTCTTCTTCATCTTCTGAAATCAGGTTGATCACATTTGGGAATGTAATCATTCTCCCATTCACTTCTTCTTGCTCAGCTGGGTAAGTAGTGAGCTTACTAGGCAATGCAGGATGGGTTACCATCTGCTCTTGTGTTTGAGCATCCGCAGTTTTGAAATCTGCTAGAAGTTTTTGTGCTACTTCATGAGTGAAGTCTTCATGCATCAGATTGGCAAAAGAATAAGACTCTGTTGGGAACAATGCATGGATGTAGTCTTCCAGATTTAGGTCTATTGCTCTCTTTTCTGGGACGTCGATTACTCGTGCTATTTCAAAAAGGTCAGCCTTTCTGAGTTTCTGCCATTGTCTGAAGCACTTTAGATGTTTCTTGAGAGTGTGCTTCTGGAAAGCCTTGAGTAAATCAACTGGCACAAAACTTTGAGCCTGAAAGAAAGGGATCAAGTCAGTTTTGTTAAAACCACTTGAGTTGGTATCTGTGTGCAAAAGTAAGCTTTCTGAGCATATCTGTGTAGAAACACTAGGCTCATTTCCTTGGACTTCAGCTTGTTTGGGTACAGAGGCCTCATATACCTTGTTGTGAGGAGAAGTCTGATCCTCAGCATCCTTTCTTTCTGATTGAACCTGAGAAATAGAATCAAATATGTTTAGAAACTTGTTATCAGAAAAGATAAGTGGAAAAATGCTTTCTGAGACTTCACTTACTTCCAAGTGAGGAAGCTCAGTGGCATCTTTCTCAGAAACCTTGGGGGTTTCTGGAACCTTTTCTTCAGATACTGCTTGTTCAGCAGTTTCAGTTTCTATTGGAGGAGTTTTCAAGAATTTTTCTCCTTCCAATTGTTCTTCTGACTGAGCCTGTAAGAACAAACATAAGAGATTTAGTAGTGGGATTTCCAGAGCATTCTTGAAGAAGATTATTACTGAGTGCTTACCTTCTCATCAGAAGGCTCAGTAAATGCTTCTTCAGAAAGCTTTTCAGCTTCTGGATTTTCTTGGTTTTGGAGTGTTGGTCCCTCCACCACTACTTCGTCAGTTAGAGCCTAAAGTAAGACAAAAAGAAATTTAGAACACAAGATATTAATTTTTTTTAAGCAAGCTATTTCTTATTCAGAGATAACTTAGCTACCTGTAGAACAGGCTTTTCTTGTTGTTCTGAGGTTGGAGAAACCTCTTCTTCATTCAGAAGGGTGGACAGATTAACTTCCCCATGAAAGTTTGTCTCCAATATGGCCTGAAAAGAGTCAAGCTGATCATTGATCTTTTGGACTTGTGGTGAATCCACAGTCTCTCTGTGCTCATTGTTGTTCTCCTCTGTAGTATCATTCTGAGTCTCCATCTCAGTTTGATCCCTTTCTGAGAGTTGAGCTTTCTCAGAAGGTTGAGGAACCTGTTCAAGAACAGGGTTTTCTTCAGCAATATTGAGTGCTGGTATTGTGAATGTGGAAGCAATGTCAGTATCTTCCATCATTCTATCTTCCTCACCCAGGCCTTCTTCTTCCTGCTGAGCAGAGGGGCTCTTATCTTTCTGAAGAGCTAAGTTTGATGCTCCTCCTTGGGTCTCAAGCTTATATCTTTTGAGCACTGCTATTACATTTCATCGCCCCTCGTAATCACTGCTCACGTTGGCGCAGACCCATCTATGATATTTCTATCATCTCGGGAGAGTTCTGGAGCAGTCTGTTTCAGGATTCTTGGGGCTTTCTGGAACTGCTTTTCTGGGCGAACAACATCTTCTGAGACATTGTCTCCATAAGGTTGTGCCTCTTGAATGTTTATGGACTTGGAGGTCCTTTTGCCTTGAGCCCGTTTTCTTTTGCCAGTTGGAGGTTTAGCTTGAGCTTGCTCAGAAACCTCCTCACCTTGCTGTGTAGTTTCTTCAGCCTTTCTGAGTACTTGCTCAGCAGCAATTCTCTCCTTTTCTTCAAAGGCATGTCTGAAAAGGGAGTTGGTGACTGGGATTTCTTGTTTCTCTCTAAGAGTAATCCCCATGGTTTCCAGAATGTAACATATCCTGAGACCAAAGTGCATATTGGCTTTTGGCTCAGCAAGGCCATTGATGATTTTGGACTCAAATTCCTCAATATGTCCAAGGAATTTGTTGAAGGCGTACTTCCCCCAATTGAAGTGGGTTTCCTGCCCTTCATTCTTTTGGTTCAGAAGATGCATCATCATCCATCTCTCCATACTTATCTGGTCTACTCCACCTTTGTTGCCATCAAAGCAACGGACCAGGATGAGAGCCAAAGTACTCCAGTGTTTCTGAAGATGACTTGTTCTGATAGCTTTCAGAATAAAGTCTCCTGGGCAACCTTTTGCATTTTCCAACTGGATTGCCTCAAAAAGTTCTTTGACGCCTTGATTCATTGAGGCGTCCTTGATGTTGATATCTTCAATAGTTCCTCGATTTTTCAATCGGAACAATTTGTAGAAAGCCTTGCAGTCAAGAACAATTTCTTGTCCTTGGACTTCAGTCTGCATGTACTTTTCTTCTTTATCATTCACAACCTTTGTGAAGATTTTGGAGTTGTTGTAGAACTCCAGTACATCCAGTGTGGATAGGCCACTGGGTGCAGCAGATAAAAACCTGTAGATATGGGAATTCTTCAACATCCCCAATATCGCTTTTCCGGTTTTGAGGTATAATCTTTGGTACATATTTCTTCACTAAGAATGCTCCCCAATTCATTTTATGACTAGGGTTCCAGTCCGAAGGGGTGAATTCTCCCAGAAGGCGTTTATTCAACACCTTAAGTTCTTTTCCTCCTTGCTTTTCAGCAGGAGTAGATGATCCGGCCTTAGGGTTCTTGGTGGTCATCTTCTTGGGTGCCATCTCTTTATATAAAGTTTTGAATAAGTGGTTTTGCAGAAGGATTTTGCACAAGTAATTGAGATTAGTTTATCTTTTCAGAAGACTAAGCACAAAAAGTTGAGTTTGCAGAAGGAGGTTTGCAGAAATCTTGAGAGATTTTGCTATTTTGATGCAAGTTTGAAATTTCGGATTTGGTAAAAGTGTTTGTCTTTTGCCCAATTCCTATATATATAGCAGATAAAACATACATAGATACAACATACATATAGCTGAATATGAATGCGTGTCTTTGCATCTGCATAGGCGTGGTACGTCCTTTGTACTTCATTAAATGCTTAGTGGGCCACGCCCTAATTTCTAAATGACATTACTTGCTTTGTTTTAATCTCAGCCGTTGAGATCAAACGTTTATACATCAAGGGCTTATATTGAATATCTTGTAATGATATCAATCAACAAATGGTAATGTGCCGACTTGATGGATTTTTAATATGGTACATTCATTGTGTCACTAAGTAAAGAGTGAGAACACTTTGATCGTTTGAGCTTATCATTCTGAATGTCAAGTCCTTATCTATATATTGTTTATCATGAAAATGGTAAAAATACAAGACATTGGACATGTTTGACTTTCAGAACTTATACCTTTTGGGCTTTGTGTGTCTTTTCTCTTTATGACTAAATAGTTTCCTGAATTCAAGAATCAGAAACTTCAGTTGTTTGAATGTATTTGACCCACTCTTAGTAAGTAAGTTCTAGTCTTATTTACTCATTGAGTGTGTACCAACCTTTGCCTTTCTGGATACCTGTTCTAGAAATGTTTTGCCTTTCTGAGTATTGCTACTCAGAAACCTTTGCATCACTTCTTATCAACTTGGCTTTCTGAGAACGTGTTCTCAGAGGCCTACTTCTTTTCTCCCTTACTTACTCAGACTTTAGAGATTCAGGACATTTTTCAGTCCTTAGGCAACTCCATCAATCCAAAATTATGTCTTAAGGTCAAGAACCGGCTTTCTTGTAGGGGCTTGGTGAAGATATCTGCAAGTTGGTCTTCTGTGCCAATCTTGAGTATCTCTATATTGCCTTTTTCAACATGGTCTCTGATAAAGTGGTGTCTAACATCAATGTGCTTTGTTCTGGCATGGAACTTGGGATTCTGTGTGATTGCAATAGCACTTGTGTTGTCACAGAAAATAGGAGTTTTCTCTTCATTGAGTCCATAGTCTCTGAGTTGTTGTTGAATCCACAGAATTTGTGTTGCACAACAACCAGCAGCAATATATTCAGCCTCTGTGGTAGAAGTTGCAATTGAGTTTTGCTTCTTGCTAAACCATGATATAAGTCTTGTTCCCAGAAACTGACAAGTTCCTAAGGTACTTTTCCTATCAAGCATTGATCCAGCATAGTCAGCATCTGAGTAACCAGCCAAACTCAATCCACCTTCTTTAGGATACCACAAACCTACATTTACTGTACCTTTCACATACCTTAATACTTTCATAGCAATGTTGTAGTGTGATTGCATTGGATTTGTTTGAAATCTAGCACACAACCCAGCATATTGAATATCCGTCCGCTTGCGAAGGTAAAGTAGTGAACCTATTAATTTCCTATACTTGTGTTCTTCAACACTCTTATCTGATTCAATATAGGTCATTTTGGTTCCTATGCTCATAGGTATCTTAGCATTCTTTTCAGAGGGCTTAAGATTGAACTTTGTGAGCATGTCTTTTGCATACTTTGTCTGACTAATGAATATTCCATCATTGAGTTGCTTGACTTGCAATCCTAGGAAATAGTTCAATTCTCCCATCATGCTCATCTCAAACTTATTTTTCATGAGATTTGCAAAGTCATCACAAAGTTTCTTGTCCTTAGATCCAAATATAATGTCATCAACATATACTTGAACTAAGAGCAGTTTCCCATCATGATTTAAGGTAAATAAAGTTTTATCAACTTCACCTTTCTTGAAACCACTTTCCAGAAGGTATTTGGCCAAAGTATCATACCATGCTCTTGGAGCCTGTTTCAGTCCATATAGAGCTTTCTGTAGTTTATAGACCATTCTACTTTCTGAGGAAACTTCAAAACCAGGTGGTTGTTCAACATAGACTTCCTCAGCAAGTTCACCATTCAAGAATGCACTTTTGACATCCATCTGATAAACTTTAAAGTCTTTATGAGCTGCAAAGGCCAGAAAGAGTCTTATTGCATCCAATCTGGCAACTGGTGCATATGACTCATCAAAATCTAAACCTTCAGTCTGGGCAATCAACCTTGCTTTGTTTCTGGTTATTTCACCAGATTCATTCATCTTGTTTCTGAAAACCCACTTGGTTCCAATCACAGATATTCCTTCTACAAATGGAACTAGTTTCCAGACTTTGTTTCTTTCAAACTGATCCAACTCTTCTTGCATTGCAGAGATCCAGTCTTGGTCTCTTAATGCTTCTTCAATAGTTTTAGGTTCAATGTTTGAGATGAAACATCCAAAGAGAGAATTAGCATTTTCGGCTATTGCTCTCCTAGTCCTAACACCTTGATTGATTGGTCCAATCACATCCTTTGCAGGATGATCCTTGATCCATCTCATCATGGGTTTGGGGCTAGTAGGGTCAACATCTATGTGATCTGAATGTGAATCACTATGATTATGACTTGATACTTCTTCAGTATCTATGACATTTTCTACCACAGGAGGGCGTTGAATGTCTGACACTTGCTCAGTGTGAGGGCTTTCTGGAACATGCCTGTCAGAGAGGTCATTTCCAGAATTAGCTCTTTGATGAACATCTTCAGTTTCCATTCTGGAATTTTCATAGGAAATTCTTCATCATGTCTGAGAATCATCTGGTTGTTACTAGGCATTTCATGCTTTTCTTCGTCAGAGTCATCCTCTCTTTCCATAATGATGTTTTTCCTTCGAGGGTTCTTCTTCGTAATCCTTTAAAGAGTTCCTTGAACCTTTCTGAGAGTTCATCATCAAGGGGTGATTTCTTGCTTTCTTCATAGAATACAACATGAACTGATTCTTCAATCTTCTTTGTTCTTTTGTTGTAAACTCTGTAAGCTTTGCTATTCATAGAATAACCAAGAAACACTCCTTCATCTGCCTTTGGTTGAAATGTTCTTAGATACTCTTTTCCATTGTTAAGAACAAAACATCTACAACCAAACACTTTCAGATGTTTAATATTAGGGGGTCTACCAACCAAGAGCTCATAAGGGGTCTTGTCATGGTGTTTGTTTATCAAACATCTGTTCTAAGTGTAGCATGCTGTGTTTACAGCTTCAACCCAATAAACTTCACTTATTTCAAAGGTCACCAAAGATTGTCCTTGCCGCTTCTTTAAGGGTTCTATTTTTCCTTTCTCGCAACACCATTTTGTTGTGGTGTTCTTCAGAGGAAAGTTGATGTTGTATACCTTCTTTGGTACAAAACTCCTTTATGTCTTGGTTGACAAATTCAAGACCATGATGGTCTCGATTGCAGATACCTTGTCATTTTTCATGACTTCAAGCTTATTTAGCAAGTTTGGTATCTCCACCCTAGCATCAGATTTATGCTTCAGAAAGACAACCCAAGTGAATCTTGAGAAGTCATCTACAACAACAAGACCATACTTCTTTCCTGCATAACTAGTTACAGATGATTCAAAAAGATCCATGTGTAATAGTTGCAGTGGTCTAACACTAGAGTGTCTGATTTTGGACTTGAAAGAGATCTTAGATTGTTTCCCCATCTGACAGGCAAAACAGATACCATCCTTTCTGAAAAATGTTTTGGGAAGGCCAACTACTAACTCTTTCTTGGCAAGTTCCTTCAGAGTTTTGAAATTCAAGTGACTCATTCTTTTGTGCCATAACCAAGGTGCTTCCGTGGACTGATTGACTCACCATGAGACATTCTTCAGTTGTGGCAGATGCCCAATCAGCAACATAAAGACTGCCTTTCCGCCTAGCAACCAAGACTGTCTGCTTTGACTCATTGTCAATAAGTTTGCAATACTTTGCTTTAAATTTCACAGTAAATCCCCTGTCTGTAAACTGGCTCATGCTAAATAGATTGTATTTCAAACCCTTAACATGTAATACGTCAGTAATTGTTAAGGATCCCAATTTGACGTTGCCAAATCCCAGAGAGGGATTTAATTCTCCTCCAGCAAATCTGATGTCTGGTCCATTGTTGCAAGCTTTGTAGTTGACCAGATTTGCTTTGTCTCCTGTCATGTGCTTTCCGCATCCACTATCAAATAGCCATTGAGCCTTAGTCCAAGAGGCGTTCTGCACAAAACAGGAAACAGGAGTTAGGTTCTTGCCTCAGAGATAGAACCACTTAGACTAAACATTCTTCCAGTAGGAATCCACATTTTAGTGAATTTCTTGGGAGTTTGTTTTTGTCTAACTTTATCAGAAGGAGAAACAATAGAATCAGTAATTTTGATCTCAATCTTCCTTCTTGAGGTGTTTCTAGGTGTTCCTTTTGGTGCTTCGGACCTCAGGTTTCGGGATTGCTTTTCAAAGAACTTAGCCTTCCGCCGAGTTCCTTCTAGCTTTGGCATTCAGTTTTTCAGTGGTTTGAGATTTCTTCCACTTCTGTTTATTGCTACGTGCAATATCAGCCTTGCGCCATTGTTCTTGTCCTTCCTTATACCTTTGGCTTTTCCAATAGCACGATAGTCAATGCCATTTCGAACACCTTTGGCTTTCTGAATGCGGTCTTCAGAAGCCTTACTAGTTTCTGTACCGTCTTTATTTTCATAAAATGGTACAGTAGAGAATTTGCCTATTCCAGCAATTCTTCCTTTCCTAGTAATATGGCAATGTGGATGGCTACAGGTCTGAGGGTTGTATTTCTTTTCAGAAGCTTCACCCACAAGTTTCTTGTGAACTTCTTGTTCTTTCAAAGGTTGGGTTGCTACTCCTTTTCCTTTGTCAACTACCTTAGCTTTCTGACCAATGCTATAGGTGGTTGAAGAACCATTCTGTTGACTTTTTACAAAGGTCAACCTTTCATCACTCTTCTTCAGAGGAGATGAATTACTCGATTGTTCATCAAGTCCAAGTCCACCTTTCTCAGAGGGATCTCTCAGATATGATTGAACCTCAGTAAGAGTGTCACTAGCCTTTGCATAAGATTGGAAGGATAGCTCTTTCTTTCGAAGTTCCTCATTCTCAGAAAGCAGCTTTATCATTTTCTTATTAAGTTCATCCAAGGCTAGTTTGTGAAAATTTTCATTTTCAGATATCTGATTTTTCAGAAGGGCTATTTCAGCGCTCTTGTTCTCAGATACCCTGGTTAGCTCAGAAACCTCTTTCTCAAGAGTTTCTTTGCTTTCCTCTAGAATTCTGGTTTTGGATTGTGCTTCCAGAAATTCTTTCTCATAACGATCCAATTCACTCCTGATTAACTCCAGATCCTCAATTCCATCATCACTCTCATAGTACAGAAATTGTGAAATGTTTGTTACCTCATCAGCCATAAGACACATTTAAATGTTGGAGATGTCTGGACCAGCAATCTTAGCAACTCCACACATTTCATTCTTCTTAAGGCCGAAGTCGATTACGTCGTGGGTGATTCCACACAATTCTGGTGATGGTAGGTTTGAGTTATCTGAATCTCCATCTTGAAATCATCTCAATATCTAGAGCATCAAGTTGATTTGAATCTTCTTCCTTTCTTCACCAAGAAGGCCCTTTGATTTCTTTTGTAATTTCTTCCATCCTTCTTGTCACATGTCTTGAGCTTGTTTAAAGCGGCAATCTCTCTTGAAGTGACCGGGCTTTTGACAATAGAAGCGATATCATTTCCTATCTCTGGCGATTCAAGATTAACACCTTTCCGAATGGGGTCTTGAGAGAGTTGTTTAGTTGAATGTTCTTATCTTGATGATAGTTTGGGCCAAGATGCTTTTTCACTTTTCTTTAGCTTTTCTTCTCTCAATCTCTTGACTCACAAATTTATTCATGTGTCTTCTTGCAGAGCATTTTCTTGAATCGTCTTTGGTATCTTTCTTTCGTACCTTGAGAGACTAGAGCAACACTTTGCAACTTCTCATTGCTTGTTCTCTCCGAGTTGTCTCATAATCTCTGAGCAAGATGAGAGAAGTGCTCTCTTTGAGTAATATTTGGCATTCCTTGGTTGAAATAAAAGAATTTAGTGTGTTCCCGGTTGTGATTGAGACTTGACAATAGTCTTAATCTTTTCCGGCCGGGAGTGTCATTGCTTTCACCAAGTGCAGCCATATCACTCATAAGAGTAGTAAACCTGAAATCAAGTTCTTCCAGAGTTTCAGTGGGACCTTGCTTGAAGTTTTGGAACTTCAATTTAAGAACTTCGAACTTGTTTTCTTTGGTTTTCTCGCCCAAAGATAGATTTCTTCAATCAATTGCCGTGCAACTTCGCTGCTTTTAGCGATTCACGCTTTACATCGTATGTGCTCAGGTGTCGATCTGATGATTATATTACGAGCTTGACCATCCAATCTGTGTCTCTTGGCATCTTCAGATGTCCAGAGCTCTCTTGGCTTGTCTTCATACATAATGCTTCCACGAGCAACACGACCACTATCACTAGCAGTCGCATCCTCGCTTTCATCTTCCTTGTCTGAGGCTTTTCTTCCATCAGACACCTCAGTAACTTGTTTGAGTTGTCTGATTTTAATAGGCCCTTCATTGATGACATAGATCATCTCATCACTAATGGCCTCCAGATGGAGCACCATGTTGTTCTTCCATTTCTCGTAGTTTTCTGGCTTCAGAACGGGTGCATCACTCAGAGACATTTCTGCGCACTTAACACACTAATTATATAGTCCTCAGATGGGGACAAAGTTTCTTCACCTATCTGGGGATCTAGGTTCAGTGCAGAAGGCTTGGAAACCTTCTGCTCTGATACCACTTGTTGGTCCAGATAACGGCAAGGTAAAAGACTAGAGGGGGGGGGTGAATAGTCTTTTAAACTTTTGTCGATAAACACAGTTTCTCAGAAACCGGGGGGGTTTCTGATACTTAAATTCAGAGCGCGGAAGACTTTAAGATAGGTAAGTGCAGAAACAATAAGTAAGTGTGTGTGCTTTGCTGAAAGATAAATACAGAAAGGTAAATAACACAGCAAGTATAGTGGTATCTGGAGGTGGCGTAATCCTCCAACTAATCCACTTCGGTCTTTCTGAGACCTAGAATTCACTAGAGCAGATAATTGAGTTCACCTTACAATAATCCTATTCTAAGATTCCTAAACAAATGGTTCCCAACCAAATGTTCCCCCTGAGTTATTCCCCAGCTCCTAGAGCTAAGTACTTCCTCTACTCAGATAACCTTGGAGTTATTCCCTGATTTCCCAAATCAAGTACTTCCTCTACTCCACGCCTTGATGGTGTTGGTTATAAGGTTTGTCAGAGAGGCTTCTTGTATAACTTTTCAGTTATGTTTCCAGAGAGCCTAATAGAACAAGACTACTTAATACACTTGTTCAGTGTATGGCAATCTGCTTTCTTGACCCAAGTAATTGATGTCCGTTCTGGAGAATGAGCTTCAGAAAGGTTATCTGATAGTTCAACTCTTTCACGAATAACAATCTCTTGTTAAGGTTCAGGACAACTTAGAACTACTAGTGATTCTTCAAGCAACATAAAGCTTTCAGAAAGGGTAGTAGAGTGCTTGAGAGAATACTTTGCTTGATGGTAAGTTTTCAAGATAGAGCGTTCTAAGGTGTGTTCTTCAAGCATCTAAGTGTGTGATATATATAGATAAATTTGAGAGGCGTTTGAATAGTATCCGTTGTGCTCTCTATCAAATTATATCCGTTTATATCTTGAACTATGTACTCAGAAGTCACTATCTCTTGTTTCAGAGAGGACTTGCTTTTTGCAGCATTTCTACCGATGCATTTAATGCATAGTACTGGTCATTGTCCTTTAGTCTCAACGGATACATGAGCCTTTCTGATGGCTTGCATACTCCATACTCATGATGTCATATGTCCAGAATCATATTTCCAAAGTAAGTTAATGTACTTAAGAAAGGATTAAGGACATAGTCTTTCTGAGTTAGACTAAACCTTTGTGTCTTCATAAACCTTGTGCAATCTTCAGTCTTCTAATCTTCAGAAAAGCTCCATTGCTAGGATTGATCTTCATGGTCTTCTTGGAAATAAAAATTACATTCAGAGACCTATAATCCTAATACAAGATTTACTAGATTAATCATACTCAGTGATTTCCTCTTTTACAATGTTCAAGTGAACTAAGAGTACTTAATCACCTTTCTGGCAAAGATAAGAACATGTGATGAATGATCAAAATACTAACAGATATTCCTAACACAAGATATCTGAGAAAAAGGATGCCGAAAATGCATTTCTTAAAGCACAGATATCTGAGACGGAGAAGTCACACAGAAAGGGAATGGATATACTCCAAAAGGAATATAAAGATCTTCTTTCTGAAAATGAGGAAATAAAAAAGAAAGAACTATCTTTTCAATCCTATGCCAAAGCTAGTGACACTCTTACTGAAGTACACTCTTATTTAAGAGATCCTTCAGAAAAGGGAGGACTTGGGCTGGACACACAAACAAATAGTTCTACCACTCTGAATAAGAGTAATAAAAGAATAACATTTGTTAGTGCTCAGCAAGATGGTTCCCAAACAACCTATTGCATTGGTCACAAAGCTAAGGCTGTTAACAAAGGCAAGGAAGTTGCGACCAAACCTTTGTGGGAAAAACAAGTCCAAAAGAAAACTGTTGGGAATGTTTTTGTAAAGAAACATAACACTGAAAAATGTAATCACCCACAGTGATATGCCTCTCAGAAAGGAAAAATTGCGGGTGCAGGCAAATTTTGCAACATCACGTTTTCTGGAAAGAAAGATGTTTTAGAGACTAGCAAAGCTGTTGAGAAGAGAACTCAGATAGCACCAGGTGCTCGAAATGGCATTGGCTATAAATCCATCGGGAAACAACTTGCTCATGAGTGTAAACAAGAGCAAGAATGATGGATAAAAGCTAGGATTGCTCAAAGCAATCATCAGAAGTGGAAGAAAGAACAAGCCACAAGCAATCTGAATGCCAGGGCTAGAAGAAATCTGGCAAGGAAAGCTAAGTTCGCTGAAAAGCAGACTCAGCAATCTGACTGAAAGCACCACGAGGAGCACCAAGGAACACACCAAGAAGGAAAATAGTTTTAAATGATAATGACACTAGTCATTTACCTAAAATTCCTCCTTATGCACCAATGAGACAAAAGAATGCCCCAAGGAAGTTCATTCAAAAATGGATTCCTACAGGGAGATTCTTTAGTCCAGAAGGTTCCATTGTTGGAATGAGAGCCTAACTCCATGTTTCCTGTTTTGTGCAGACAACTCTGAGGAAGAATCCTAAGTTGCATTTTGATAGTGGATGTGGGAAGCACATGACAGGAGACAAAGCAAATCTGATTAACTACATAAAATGTGATAAAGGACCAATTATTAGATTTGTTGATGGAATATCTGTAATTGGAACCAAGTGGGTTTTCAGGAATAAAATGAATGAGTTTGGTGAAATAACCAGAAACAAAGCAAGGTTGGTTGCCAAGGGATTCATCCAGACTGAAGGACTAGATTTTGATGAGTCATATGCTCCAGTTGCAAGATTGGATGCAAGTAGACTATTTCTAGCCTTTGCAGCTCATAATGACTTTAAAGTTTATCAAATGGATGTCAAAAGTGCATTTCTAAATGGTGAATTTGCTGAGGAAGTCTATGTTGAACAACCACCAGGCTTTGAAGTTTCCACAGAAAGTAGAATGGTCTATAAGCTCCAGAAAGCTCTGTATGGACTGAAACAGGCTCCAAGAGCATGGTATGATACTTTAGCCAAATACTTGCTGGAAAGTGGCTTCAAGAAAGGAGATGTTGATAAAACACTCTTTACTTTGAACCATGAAGAAAACTACTTTTAGTTCAAGTATATGTTGATGACATTATATTTGGATCTAAAGACAAGCAACTTTGTGAAGACTTTGCTGAGCTCATGAAAAGTAAATTTGAGATGAGCATGATGGGAGAATTGAACTACTTCCTAGGGTTGCAAGTCAAGCAACTTAATGAGGGAATATTCATCAGTCAAACAAAGTATGCAAAAGATATGCTCAACAAGTTTAATCTAAAGCCTTCTGAAAAGAATGCTAAGATACCTATGAGCATTGGACCCAATGACCTATACTGAATCTGACAAGAGTGTTGAAGAACATAAGTATAGGAAATTGACTGGGTCTCTATTGTACCTCACTGCAAGTAGACCTAATATTCAATATGTAGTTGGAGTGTGTGCTAGATTTCAGACAAATCCGATGCAATCACACTACAACATTGCTATGAAAATATTAAGGTATGTAAAGGGTACTGTAGAAGTTGGATTGTGGTATCCAAAAGACAGTGGATTGAGTTTAGTTGGCTATTCTGATGCTGACTATGCTGGATCATTGCTTGATAGAAAAAGCACCTCAGGAACTTGTCAATTTCTTGGTGCCAGATTAATATCATGGTTCAGCGAGAAATAAAATACAATTGCCACATCTACCACAGAGGCTGAATATATTGCTGTTGGGTGTTGTGCTTCACAGATATTGTGGATACAACTACAACTCAGAGACTATGAGATCAATGAAGAGAAAACTCCTATTTTCCGTGACAACACAAGTGCTATTGCCATAACTCAGAATCCTAAGTTTCATGCAAGAACAAAGCACATTGATGTTAGACACCACTACATTAGAGATCATGTTGAAAAAGGTAATATAGAGATACTCAAAATTGGTACTGAAGACCAACTTGCAGATATCTTTACAAAGCCTTTGCAAGAAAGCAGGTTCTTAACTTTGAGACATAGTCTTGGGTTAATGGAGCTACCGAAGGAACTGAAACGTTGTAATCTATGAGTCGGAAACTCAAAAGGGAGAAAGATATCTGGAACGGGTATCCAGATATCTAAGGCAAAAAGGTATCTGAGATGGGAACTCATATACTAAAAGAAGCTAAAAGTGTGAGTGAGACAGGAACTCAATATTATTAAGAAGGGAAAAGAAGAGATAAGATATCTGGAACGGGAATCTAGAATATCAAAGGAAAAAGGTGAAACACATAGCAAAAAGATATCTGAGACGGGGACTCAGATATCAAAGGTTAAAGGGTAAAATGGCTATTTGAAGATTTCTGAGACAGGTACTCAGATATCTAGATCACTTAGTGAGGGGGGGGGGGGGGGGAACACAAAACAAGAAATTAGTACAGCTATCTGTAGTCAACTACTCTCTGGTGTTTTGTATTATTTCCATATTTGTGAAATATATGAACAGATGTATTGTTTGAAGATAAATTTAGAAAACAAAACTGTCCCTTAGTCACACAGAAGAAATGTGATTCAGATAGCTACTCGCCAAAGTTCATTAATTGGGCACGATTACATGAAGTGATTGTGATAATTGCTGGAAAAGCAATCCCAGCCCTTGATGAAATGGGCGTTCCAGATTCAACGGCCAAGATTTAATCTCGCTAAAAAGTAGTGAACTGTAAAAACAGTTATGGCCCGCTAGCAATTAACGCAAAGTAGTTTTCACCCACGTCTTTCTACACGTACACAAATACATATGCACAAAATCAATTTGTATGTATATGTCTGTTGAGATTTGCGTTGCTATATATATATATATATATATATATATATATATATATATATATATATATATATATATAGGATTTTGGCATAAGAATTCACTTTTGCTCAATCCTACATTTGCACTTGCATAAAAACAGCAAAATCTCCCAAATTTCCCTACAAATCTTCACTGCAAATACTGATTCCTACTTAGTTTTTCTGCAAAGAATCACTAATCTCCTACCTTAATCTCTTCTCGACTTTCAAAAACTTCACTATTTAAAGAGATGGCTCCAAAACGTGCTCTTACCCAGAAATCCCAAGCTACTACATCTGGTACTGCTGAAAAGCAAGCACCAGTGCTGGTCATAACAAACAATCGGTTGATTGGAGAGTTCAATCCTGACCATTGGACTTCAAATCACAGGATGATTTGGGGTGGTTCCATGATTGAGGAATACCTTGTTGCTGCTATTGAAAACCAAGCTGATAGGAAGTTGATTCTTGGTATGCTTGTAAAGGCACAAATCAAGGGTTTCCTATCTGCTATTCCCAGTGGAGTTTCTTCACTGGATGTGTTGGAATTTTACAACAATTCCAGGATTATTTCCTGTGTTGCTGAAGGCACTGAAATAGTGTCTATAAAATCAAAAGTTCAAGGAAAGGACATCCTTTTGAACTTAACAACTTTCTGTGAGTTGTTTGAACTTTAAAATCTTGGAAATTATTTTGAAATAAATACCAAGGATGATGATCTCCTTGAAGGTGTGAAGCAACTATACAGTGATGTGTGTGATCTTGAAAAATCAGATACACCCATCGACTTCAAACTTGCTGACATCAGAACCAGACATTTGTTGGTTCACTGGGATGTGTTGGCATGCATTCTTCACAGATGCTTTGATGGTCTACAAAGAGGTGCCGACCAGATAAGCTAAGAACGCTGGATGATGATGTTCTTGTTGAATCAACTAAACAAAAGGATGGAAAACCCTTTCAATTAGGGGAAGTACGCCTTTATGAAATTTGTGAAGAAGATTCAAGGCTTTAAGCCTAAAATCGTTAAGGGCCTTGCTGAGCCAAAAGCCACAGTAAGCTTTGGACTAAAGATATGCTTCTTGCTGGAGAAGCTTGGCATTGAGCTCAAAGAGAAGGTTGACATAGCCAACAGTAACCTGCTCTACAAATATGAGTTTACAAACATGATGAAAAAGGTTACTGCGTCTCAGAAAGGTTCCAAGAAACGAAAGACTGATGAGATATCTGAGGGTTCCGTTGTGACCAAAAAGCCTAGAACTTCACGAAAAAAGTTTGCTGGTAAATCAGAAGGCATACCTATTGTGGATGTCGACTCTCAGATATCTGACCCCAGTACTGCTGATGAACTCATCAATGTTGTTGAGTGCCTTGCTGATGAACTTATTAATGCTGATAAAAGTAGTGAGAAACTTCAAACACTCTCTGCAGAAGCAGCAGGGATTGTTGATAATTCAATCCCAGATTTCAATGAGGAATCTGAAGATGAGGTGTGATGTGTCAAATCAGGTTTTTGAATTTGTTTACTTAGCCGATAGCTAACTCTCAACACTACGAAAACCTGTAGTGTAGTGAAGTTAACCCCGAGGTCAGTCTCTAGGGACTTAAATAGGTTGTGCTTCAGTTTACGAATAAAAGTAACAATACGAAAAGCAGTAAAAGATTGTTTGCTTCGGCAGCGGATTGATTAACTATCGTAACAGTAAATAACTAGGCAGACAAAACTATATATGATTGACAATTAACGAGATTGATATTTGAATGAGGAGAATTATGGAGTGGTGACTAGAGAACAAGCTAGCTAACAAGAAATATGCGATCCACAGGAAACGATTACCTCAAGTTGTCACTACTTGGGTTCAGAAAACGAATAGTATTAGCGAAGGCGTCAATTTCACTAAACCACGATAAATAATGCTAATCCTACTATTACCGTTTGCATCTAACTGTTAGATTAAAGCAAGACGAAAAACGTTTTGGTTGCCAGAGATCAAATGCTTAATCTAACAGTGATATTGACGGATTGCGCATCAAACTTAATAGCAGGATATGCAATTTAATCTAAAAAGCACAAAGTAATCGTAACCTAATCATACATAAACGCATAAACCCTAGCTAGCATGCTTGAATCCGTCACCACCCCATAATCAGGGTGTTTAGCTACTCATGTTATGCGACGACATAATCAAATAAGCAATTAAATGATTAACACACATAATCTAATACTAAATACGAGGAATCGATCAATTGATACAGATTTACCCTTCGTTGTCACAAACCTTAGGTAGAACTTGAAGAATCTGAAGCGATTGATGCAAGAAAGTATGTAGATTACGCTCCCAATCAATGATAATCGTCGGATTACAAGGTGAAAATCGTTGGAAACTAGGTCTAGCTTGAGAGCAAAGTTCAATCTTTTACAATATAATGAATCATGAAAGTAATAGTCGATGTTTTTTTTTTTCAAATAAAAAGAAAGAAAACGAAGTCTGATCCGAAAAGGAAAGAAAACGGCGAAGTGAGGCAAAATTCGCGCACTTGTGGAAGAGTTGGCGCCCACCAACCTTAGACATGGCGCCCGCCATGTATAAAGGTTGGTTGGCGCCAAGATTAACTTGGCGGGCGCCAAGATTCGATCTTTGGCGCCCGCCATCTTCGACTTGGCGCCCGCCAAACCACACTGGATGGTTTTGGCGGGGCGCCATCTCCAAGTTGGAGTGCGCCATGGCTTCCGTCAATTTATAATTTTGCCCTTTTTGTCCTTCTTGCTCGATTTTGCTCCTTTTAACTTCGATTCTTGGTATTTTGGCTTTCCCGCTCCACTTCTAGCAACCGTACGAGGCATTGGGACTTGCATATCTTGTAGATGCATATAAAACACACCCTTTTTGCCTTCAATTAGCTTGGTTTAGCCAAATACGTGCAAAATCCACAAGGAACAAAACAAGTAAAAAGACTCTAGGAAAACTACTAAAACTATACTTAAGAATAACAAAAAGACGGTAAAAAGGACCAGATGAGACGATGTAAAACCGACTCATCAAACTCCCCAAACTGAACCCTTGCTTGTCCTCAAGCAACAGACTCTCTAAAAAACTAGAAAAAGGGAAAAACACATAGACACAAAATTAAGTCTAGCTCCCAAGCTACCGAGTCTACGATTGCACACAATAAGCCCCAAAAAATGCTAAAACTTTGACTTCACACTGACATTCACAAAATAACATGCACACGTTCAAAAAGTTCGTTTCCTAAGTAAATAGAACTTAAGTCTAACAAGGCAGTCCCTCACAAGTGGATCCTATGCAACTAATCTCTCACACCCTGGAAGTGTCCAGTAGGGGTAATCACTCAAGAATATAAAGAGATAAGGAAGGTGACTTGCGTCACAAAGATGCCTCAAATACCTCATGCAATGTACTCAACCAGTTAAGTCGGAAGGGACTTTTTCATAGCTCTGTAACAATCAACAGTAGACTCATAAAAAGGAAGTCGTTCTCTCTTTTTTTAATATTTTTTTCATTTTTTCCATACTCTTTTTTGCAGTCTTATATATGACCCATATGCTTATATATTTTTTTCTGTCTCAATTTTTTGGTAGTGTCTGTTTTACCGAAAGTCCGCACTTTTGTGCGTGCTGGTTTGGTGTACGCACCATCAACCCTCACGGACATATAGGTTTTAAGGGCCATGCTGGTATATATGTAGTATCTGAAACGTGCCCAACACGACTAACAGTGGTAACTAGTACCATAGATCCACTCCGAGACTTATTTTATTTTTTGAAGAGAACGAAAAACCTGAACACAGTCTTTATCAATACAAGTAGGGCACATAAACCTCCCTCCAAACCTGTTCTTGGAACGGGTTTGGCATAAGCAAATAAGTATGTAAAACATTTCGTTCGTCATACTTAACTTACACAGAGTACACATGAGAATGATGAGGCACAAACAAGGGAGTTTACACTTCCCGAATTAAATCACACAGGTGCCGTACAATATTTTTTCATCGGCTAAGGTTTGCTCACAAGCTTTTTGGACTACAAAACTAGAACAGACTTTCTATTTACAACAGAAATGAACTTAGCAAACTTAAACATGCAAACTCCTAATATTCAAGGATCAGTCAAAGCAAAAACATTTAACAGGTTTAGTACATGCACTAGACGCTCGACTTGGGAGACAGACTTAGACGCAACAGACTGACAGAATGACATACTCGAATAAGAAATACAGAAAGAAACGCATTCGAAAACATGCAAGTAAGAAGCCTAAAGCAGATCAAAACTCGAAACACCCCTCCCCAAACCTGAACTCGTGCTCTCCCTCGAGCAACCGAGTGAAAAGAGAAAAGGTAGAGAGTTTATAAGACAGAGGCTTCCCTGATTGAGGGTTTCCAATATGCGAAGAAGGTTGATGGTGTTCATTTGCGATGGTGGGTACTAGACTTCCCCATGCTCGAATTCCTCTACACTTGCACATGCGAATAGATATAAAGGGGTCCAACATACCCCGCAGAATAATCCTTGCAGATAAAATCCTTAGGCAAATAATCCAATGCCTTCACCATGCTGACCTTACCATTCACCTCGTATGTTGCTGTGAATCTAAATACGTTGATATCCATTCTAGAGGCGAATAAAAATGGCCAGGCAAGGAGGATTGTATCGGGTCTTGTCTTCTGATCTTCCTGGACATCCTTCAGAACAACAAAATTGGTGATAACAGTTTCACCATTCAATTTAACCGCGACACCCTTTGCAAATCCAATTGGTCTTCTATGTGACCCATCCGCTATTAGGAGTCGAGCTTTCATCTCTTCCAAGCCTGTAAAGCCACATCCCTTAAACAGACTGTATGGGATTGTATTACTTGTAGCTCCTGTATCTAAAGTCGCAATGACTTTTGAATTTTCCATCCCAACGATGTTAAAGCTCTTCTTACTGAGAGGATGCTCCTTCACATTTTCTGCTAACTCTTCCTCCTCGGCAGGAACTTCAACTGCTCCAATTTCCGGAATGCTCACTATAGCTGCAGAATCTTCCTCTTTTGCAGAACCCAATTCTTCAACGGAAACGGATGGATCTTCCTCTTGTTTCGGGATCAACTCCTCAACAGAATTACCAGGAGTTATCACCTCTTCTACCGCTGCTTCACTAGCAATCGGAATCAACGATGCACACCCACAAGCTGCACAAATCTATTTTGAAACCTCAACACGGGTCTCATTTTCCGAAACAGTCACCTCAACCGGTGTTTCTGTGATCACCTTAATAGACATTTCCCTCTCGGGAGTACCAGGGAATTTTTCCTTTTCTCTCTCTTAGTTCTTCTCCAGTAGCTGTTGGAGAACTCTTTGGATCTTTTCACTATCCTTTTCCAGTTTCCCAATACGGGCATCGGTAGACAGACGATGCACCTTAGTTTCGCGCATAAACTCCCTTGACTCCTTCACGAAACTCCGGAATTCGTCTGCCCATCCTGATCCACCTGCTAGTTGCACCAAACCTGCGCCGGGTCTCTGCTCTTCATCAAAAGTAGTGTTCACTTCTCCCCTTTAACCCTGACATTTCTCCTGGGGTTACGGTGTTGGTTGTTTTGTGCCAACTGAGCAAACTTATCCTTGAGAGCAGCAACAGTTAATTACATCATATTACCCCCGCTGGACACATCTATCATATACTGCTGGTTCTCATTCAACCCATCATAGAAATACATATTCAGATCAGCCTGGGGGTACCTGTGGTGAGGACATTGAGCTAGCAGGCTCTTGAACCTGTCCCATGCTTCATACAGAGACTCATCATACAGCTGGCTAAAGGTACTGATTTACTGCCTGATAGAAGAAGTCTTAGACAGAGGGTAGTACTTCTGCATAAATGCATTGTAGACTTCAGCCCAGGTGGTTAAGCTTCCTTCACCCAAGCCATTCATCCACTGTCCGTGCCTTGTCAGCTAAACATATAGGAAAAACCCTCATCTTCAGATCATTGTCGGTGACATTCTCACCTATAGGTAGCCACCCAATAAAGTGCTCCAGCTCCATAAGAAATCCCATCACTTCCTCATTCTTCTGCCCATAGAATTTTGAAAGTAGGGCTATAAGATGCCCCTTAATCTCCAAGTCACACACATTGGCAGGAGTGACAATACTAGGATGGTAAACTTTTACGGGCGGTGCGAAGAGTGCAGCCATAGAAGGCTGCTCCAACTCGGTCATCTCTTCGAACCTGTGCTGCAAGACAAACACAACACCAGAACTACGCAAATGTAAGTACCCGTTAATTAAAACACGCACTCAAGACGAGAAACACAGAGGTAACAAGGAAAAAAAATGACTAATGAAAACAACAAAAAACTAGAAAAAGAAAAAACAAAAATACTGTAACTAAAATTCGTAAACTTAACAAAGGAGTTAAGTCCCCGACAGCGGTGCAAAAAACTTGATGTGTCAAATCAGGTTTTGAATTTGTTTGCTTAGCTAAGAGCTAACTCTCAACACTATGAAAACATGTAGTGTAGTGAAGTTAACCCCGAGGTCGGTCTCTAGGGACTTAACTAGGCTGAGCTTCAATTTACGAATAAAAGTATATGCAATTTAATCAGAAAAGCACAAAGTAATCGTAACCTAATCATACATAAACGCATAAACCCTAGCTAGCATGCTTGAATCCGTCACCACCGCATAATCAGGGTGTTTAGCTACTTATGTTATGCGAACACATAATCAAATAAGCAATTAAATGATTTACACACATAATCTAATACTAAATACGAGGAATCGATCAATTGATACAAATTTACCCTTCGTTGTCACAAACCCTAGGTAGAACCTGAAGAATCTGAAGCGATTGATGCAAGAAAGTATGTAGATTACGCTCCCAATCAATGATAATCGTCGGATTACAAGGTGAAAATTGTTGGAAACTAGGTCTAGCTTGAGAGTAAAGTTCAATCTTTTACAATAGATTGAATCATGAAAGTAATAGTCGATGTTTTTTTCTAATACAAAGAAAGAAAACGAAGTCTGATCCGAAAAGGAAAGAAAACGGCGAACTGAGGCAAAATTCGCGTACTGGTGGAAGAGTTGGCGCCCGCCAACCTTAAACATGGTGCCCGCCATGTATAAAGGTTGGCTGGCGCCAAGATTAACTTGACGGGCGCAAAGATTCGATCTTTGGCGCCCGCCATCTTGGATTTGGCGCCCGCCAAACCACACTGGATGGTTTTGGCGGGCGCCATCTCCAAGTTGGCGTGCACCATGGCTTCCGGCAATTTATGATTTTGCCCTTTTTGTCCTTTTTGCTCGATTTTGCTCGTTTTAACTTCGATTCTTGGTATTTTGGCTTCCCCACTCCACTTCTAGCAACCATACGAGGCATTGGGACTTTCATATCTTGTAGATGCATATAAAACACACCCTTTTTGCCTTCAATTAGCTCGGTTTAGCCAAATACGTGCAAAATCAACAAGGAACAAAATAAGTAAAAAGACTCTAGGAAAACTACTAAAACTATACTTAAGAATAACAAAAAGATGGTAAAAAAGACCAGATGAGACGTTGTAAAACCGACTCATCAAGGGGGAAGCAATAATCCCCAAGGTTGCTGAAAGAGCAACTAAATCAAAGGTTGCTGAGAAAGTAACTAGTTCAAAGGTTACTGAAAGAGCAACAAGTGTAGGGGTTGCTGAAGAAGCACCCACACCAAAGGTTGCTGAAGAAGCAACTGTGTCCAAAGTCACTGGCCAAAACACACCATCAGAGCAAGTAACACTTAAGCATATTGAAGATGCTCTGATGAGTGGTAACTTAGTGTTGGAGGATACTGTCATTGCCTCAACACTTAAAGTCTGTCTCAAGTAGATCTGGATAGGCCCCATACATCATCACCTTCTTCATCCAGATCAGAATCGCCACACCAACCACAACAGCCAATAGTGGATGCTGCTGAGATGATACTTGAGTTCTGACGGAGATACCAGATCTTTCCTTGTCAAGAAAAATCTAAAAAGAGCAGGTTCCCCAACTCAATGAGAGGGATCAAACTGAGGCATCTGCTCAGAATGATTAACCAGGGGAGGCAACTGAGTTGCACACTCATGAAAGGTCTGAAGTACCTGAAACTTCAAACAAAGAAGCTGTAATGGAACAACAAGACCAAAGCATAGAAGGCTCACAAGTTCCAGAGACCAATCATCCTGACACTACTCAGGTAGCTAAATGGTTTAACTTTCTACTTGTGATGAGAAAGAGGACCTGCTTCCTTTCTTCAAGGAACACACTTTGCCAAAGCACCTAAAATGCTTCAAGAGATGGAAAAAGCTTCGATGCTCCGATCTATCTGAGATCATAAAGGTGACTGATCACCACATAAGGAGAGCACGAGCCATTGACTTAGAAAACTATGTCCATGCCATGTTCCCCACTGAACAATATTCCTTTGGAACATTGATGCATAAGGACTTTGTCAAAGGAGTGGCCAGAAAGCTTATTCAAGCTTTTAACCAAGCAGATGGTCAGACCAGAATGCAGATAGCATTTAAGCCTATTTTGCCCCAGACCCTACATTTAATACCCTCTGAGCAAGAGGAAGTTAATGGGCAAATGGTCACTATTCCAGAAGTGATCAATCTGGTCTCTGAAGATGAAGAAGAGAAGGAGACTGGTGAGAATAATTATGAAGAACCTCCTTCTGACCGTCACAAGGATGAGGATGATAAGAAGGATGATGATGATGCCCCTGCACCAAGGACAGGAGGGATTGCAGAAGGAACTAATGCCTCAGCTGCTGAAAAGCTCACTAAGAGGACATCACAGAAATCCCCTCCTCCATCTCCTCAGAAAGCTACCCATCCATCTCCCCAACAAAAAGACACTACTGAACAAGTAGTTGAGCACTCTGAGGATAACACTCAGAAGATATTGGATGCACAAGCCAGACTTGCTCAACTCAAACAATTGTTGGAGGAAGAACAACAACTAAAGCTACAACTGGAAGAAAAGATAGCTGAATTTGAAGCAAAGCTCCAAAAGATTGAAGATCAAACCATCAAGGAAATGGAAGCTTATGCTGAGATGAAAGAACTCCAGCTTACTGTTCAGGCAATTGCTGAAGAATTAGATACTAAGCAAGTATCTGAAGACAAGCATGATGCTAAGGCTGCATTACCAAAAAATGTACCATCCTCCTCACTGAAAGGAAAGAAGCCCATCTCTGAGATGGTTGCTGGGCTAGAAAATATTGATGAAAATGCCCAAGAGGATGAAGATCACTTGGCTGATGACTCAGATGATGAAGAAGATAAGAAATTGCCAGAACACCGAGATGAGCACTTGGTGGTGTCTCATTTGAAAAGGAAGCTGATTGCTCCAAAATTTTTCAACAAGCTGCCAAATGTCAACTCCAATGAATACTTCGACTGATACCAAGTACTGGCTAAATTAAACAAGGAGTTGTCTTCTCAGAATGAAGAAGCCATTGCATCAGTCCCTGCAGAGATGAAGAAATTCACTGAGCTCATCACTCAGAGAACAACCAGTCTGGTCATTGCTCAGAAAGATCTAGGCATGGTTAGGAATGATGACAATAACTTGGCTACAAAAGCCTTTGAAGAGGCTAGTTACACTACTGGAAAAGCATATGCCATACTAGGCCCACTAGCAGAGCTTACTGATAAGGACAATGGTCTTATCAAACAAAATCAGGAGCTCAAGGCTGATCTTCAGAAACTGGTTGTTGCTTACAACTATCTGCAAGGCAACTTTGACTCCCTCTCAGAATCTTTTGTAATTCTTAGTCAGTCAACAATGACTGGGGGGGGGGGGGGGGAAGGATCTCAAGGTGCTTAGCGAGGAAGAGGAAGAGGAAACAAGAGGAAAACTAAACAACCACCTCTCAGAATAAATGAGCCCTCCTTCAGTCAAGCTGCTACTCAGATAGTAGCAACAACTCAGCAAATTCCTGAACAAGGAATGACAACAAGGGCCAGATCACAGAGACCTTCAAAGGGAACCAAGTCCCCAAGGAGAAGACAAGTAAAAGGGATTGAAGAGTCTTCTGAAGAAGAAGAACAAGGCCAAATCAAATACCAGGGCAATAAAGAAGGCTGCAAATCTCCCACAAAGATTAACATTGATGATGATGATGAAGAGACTAATGAAGATGAAGCTCCTCTTCACAGGAAAAGAAAAACGGTTGATAGCCTATCTGCAGCAATTGGCAGCCAAAACACCCTCTGGAATTACCAAGTCTATCCAGGGTGGTTCTTCAAGCAATCCCCAAAGGGAGAATTCAAGACAAAGGAGGAACATGCTAACAGCTGAACAAAGAAAACTTCAACTTCCACTCAGGCCAGAGGATGCCAGAATTGAGTATGTGAAGACTGATGAACATTCCTCCTACAGGTGCATTGAATAGAAAAATGGCTATTGGATACTGGAACTCAAGCACTTGCTTGTGAATGAGAAGGGATTTCCAGTACCCTTCCATCAATAGCTCATGGCATGGATAAAAGACAATCCTACCTTGATCAACACCAATCATATAAAAAATTGGTTGGATTTTGAAGTGATCAAGAGAATAGAAGCCATGAAGAAGGACCTCTCTGATGAATGTCCTTATGGAAAGCCAGATGATATGAACAAAACTCCCAACATCACTAGAACAGGCACAAGAGCATGACTTGTTGGGAACCTTATGAGTCTTTTTACATGACTCAAGAGCAATACAAGGGTGACATAAGATATCTGAGGACCATATATGAATACTTCAAGCTATCAGATATCAGAATTGAGCATTCCTGGAAATGGGGAAAGTATCTGTGGGTCAAACACTTTGCCAAGAAGAATCCCACCAAAACCTACAAGGAAGTTTGTGGATTTGCCAAAAACACTAAGATGATAGTCAGGACCTTGCTCTATGACTACTCAGATGATATCAAAAGGTTTGGGGATAGTGAATTTGCTAACTGATCCACAGATCTACTACTGAAATCTTGAAGACTTTTTGAAGACTTGAAGACTAGTTATTTAGGATGTTTACTTGGAGCTTCGTTACTCCTGTTGTCCTAATTCAACTATGTATTTTGTATCTTGTTGATTGTACTATAATGTGTTTTATTTATTAAGTTATTTGTGAACTTTCTTTGTAATATCTTATGAACCTACTTTCAGATATCAATCTATAAAAAGATAACTTGTTAGCAAAGATCACAGCTTGTGATTTAGTTGATGTTTACTTTCTGCACTTAATTAAATGAATTGAAAAGATCATAAGAAATGATTAAGTGTTGGATTGTTCCCTCTTCCAAGTTGTAATAGGTTTTAAAGATAGTCATCTTTGACTGATCAAAAAGGGGGAAATTTGTTAGGAATATCTTATTAGATTTTGATCAGCAACCTAATGACTTATCTTAGCTCAGAAAGGTGCTTAGTACTCTTAGTTCACTTGAACACTGTAAAAGAGGAAAATCACTGAGTATGTTAGTCTACAAATCTTGTATAGGGTGTTAGGTCTCTAAATGTAATTTTTATAGCTTTGAAGAAGACCAAGAAGAAGGCATCCGACAGAAAAGTTCATCAAATTTGAAGATTTGAAGACTGCACGAGTTTGCTGAAGACGAAGGAAATTGGTTTCATCAGATACCTATATCCAGATATCTTGAAGAAACAAGTATTTTTCAATAAACAGGTTTCACAAAAGATATCTGAGAACACAAGGTTTCTGAACGAGGAAAAGTGCCCACAGATACCTACACTCAGATACCTTGGATAAAACTTTTAATGAAGTATCTGGAGATGTGAGGGTTTCTTGAAAAGGACATGTAATGCTTCAGAAAGCGTGCATAGTTTCGTTGGCACTGCTAGACAAAAATCGTACAATGCATTTAATGCGCAGACAGAGACATCTGAACAAAAGAGAAAATCTCTGAAAAGAGACAACGTCTTCAACAGTACTATTTATAGATATCAATAGTTTGAATTTCATTAAGCCTAACGGATACTATTCAAACGGCATGATTTTCAACTATAAATATCACCACTTAGAATGCTAGAAAACACACACTGAACTCACTGAAAATACCAAGCTTCTCTGATAATACAAATAGTGGTATCTTTCTCTCAAGCATACAAGCCTTCTGCCTACTTACTCTTTAGCTTACAGTTGCGACTAAGCTCTTGAATTCTAACTAGCACGAAAGTTCTAAGTGTCCTAATCCTTAACAAGCATTGCTATCTGTGAAGGTGTTTAATCAAAAGATAAAGTATCTGAGATTCATTCTCTAGAACATTTATCATAGACTTAGGTCAGTAAAGAACATATCACCACACATTGTGAAGTGTGCTAAGTGACTCTTGTTCAAGAAGGTTGTATTACATAATTGTAGAAGTTATTAATCCACCAATCTGACATACTCTTCTTAACCAACACCATACACGGCGTGGTTTACAGGAAGTACTTAGTTTGGAAAACTAAGGAACAACTCCAAGGTTACTGAGCATAGGAAGTACTTAGTTTGGAAAACTAAGGAACAACTCAAAGGTTTTTGAGTATAGGAAGTACTTGGCTGGGAGCCAGGGAATAACTAAGGGGGAAGATTTGGTTGGGAACCTAGTGTATTTAGGAATTTAGAGAAGATATTTGTAAGGTGAACTCAATTATCTGTCTTAGTGGATTCTAGGTCTGAGAACGGCCGAAGTGGATTAGTTGAAGGATTACGCCACCTTCAGATACCACTATAAAAAGACGTGTTATTTACTTTCAGCAATTTACTTATCGTTCTCTTTATCCTACTAAGTATATAAACACATTATATCTTGCTGAGCACATGCACTTATCACAGAAAAGTCTTTCGTTCTCTGATTATAAGTATCATATATCTTCACACATATCTGAGAAACTGTTTTATCCACAAAAGTTTTAAAAGACTATTCACCCCCCCCCCTCTAGTCTTTTACTTTGCCGTTATCTGGACCAACAATTGGTCACTTTAAAGTCATGTGTGATAGCGTAGTCCAACTCGACGCCTTCTGGACTCTTAAGGTGAATTCCAATTCCGCCTTGCTTACCGGTAGAAGATCCATCCACTTGTAGCGTCAAAGTGTCTTTGTCTTGTTTCTTAGTTTCAGGAGTGAGAACCGTAGTTTCTGCCCTTTTCTCACCATTCTGTTATTTAGGAATCTCTTCTTGCTTCCTGGCGGAGGATGCAAGTGTAAGAGTGTCTAGCACTTCATCCAAGAGAAACATGTGTCTTACTCTTAGAGAGTCAGTCATAGCTTCCTGGGGATATCCTATGAATTAGGCATCCTCACAGACTTCCCATTCTGCTTCTTTCTCAACACCTCTCACTTGTTCAGAGGGAGCTGCCTCTTGTGTTATCATTAGGCACTCGACTTCTTTCAGTTGATCATCGATTTTTTCATCATCCTTCTCAGGGTAATCAACTAAGAAATTGGCTAAGATCTGAGCTTTCTTTGCTGACAGAGCTTGATATCCAATATCATACTCACTCTGTTCAATCGCCCATTTAGATAAGCGTCCAAATTGATCTGGCTTCCCTAAGACTTGTTTCAGAGGTTCACCGGTGAGAACCACGATCCTATGTGACTTGAAGTATGGCTTCGATCTCCGAGCGGTGTAAACTAGCGCATAAGCTAGCTTTTCAATGTGGACATATCTGGTTTCAGCACCAGCGAGAGCCTTGCTCAAGTAGTAGACAGGCATGTGGTCATTGGCTTGGATCCTGACCAACACATAACTGATAGCCTCATTTGTGACAACCAGATATAAGTAGAGAGGCTCTCCTTCTACTGGTTTGGACAAGAGTGGAGGTGAGAGAAGGTAGTTCTTTAGGTTGTCAAAGGCTTCTTCACATTCTTTGGTCCACTAAAACTTATCTCCTTTCCTCAGTATCTTAAATAAAGGTAGGTTCTTTTCTGCTGATCTAGAGATGAAGCGGCTTAGGGACATCATTCGTCCTATGAGTTGTTGAACCTCATTGATGGTCTTTGGTTGTGGCAAGTCCAGAATAGCCTTGATCTTTCCCGGATTCGCACTAATGCCTCTTTCTGTGACCATATAACCGAGAAATTTACCCCTTTCAATCCAAAGGTGCACTTTTCCGGGTTTAGTCGCATCCCATACTTTCTCAAGATCGAGAAGCACTTGTTGAGGTGCTCAATGTGTTGCTCTTGACCAACATATCATCAACATATACTTCCATGGTCTTGCCAATTTCCTCTTTGAACATTTTATTTACCAGACGTTAGTAAGTAGCTCCAGCATTTTTCAGTCCAAATGGCATAACCTTGAAATAATAAACTCCTCCAGCTGCAAAGAAGGCCGTCTTCTTGATGTCTTCTTAAGCCATTATGATTTGATAAAAACCTTGATAAGCATCCATGAAGCTCAGAAGAGCACATCCTGCCGTGGAATCTACCAGTTGGTCGATGCGGGGCAGAGGATAAGGATCCTTTGGGTAAAACTTATTGAGCCTAGTAAAGTCATTACACATCCTCTATTTGCCCGGAGCCTTCTCAACGAGTACCAGATTGCAGACCCAATCTGAGTATCTCACTTCTTCAATGTGTCCTGCTTTCATGAGCCTCTCAAACTCTTCGGCAATGATAGTATCTTCCATAGGGCTGAAGTCCTTTCTTTTTCTGGCGGATATACTTTACCGAAGGATCCATATTTAGTCGATGAACTACTATCCTCGGGTCTATCCCCTTAAGATCGTCGGTACTCCAAGCGAATACATCATAGTTATCCTTAAGACAAGCTATGAACTTCATTTCCACTTCGACGCTCATCTCAGTTCCGATCCTGGTCTTCCTTTCCGGGTTTCCCTCTATCAACTGGATGTCTTTCATGGTTTCATGAGGTTCAATCCTTGCATCCTTAGGAAATTTCTCCTTGAGAGATCCAACCCCAAGTTCCTCTTTAGTTGGGGTAAGGGATACGGATAAGAGTGACTCGGGCTTGTCAGTGACTGTGAGAACAGTGATGGGCTCAAATTACTACTTAGAAAACAAGTAGAAAGCAGTTGTTGTAAACAGACAATTCTAACAACATAATTGTTCGCTAAGGAACCAATTAAGCTACCAAGCAGTTGAAAGTAAATAGTCACTTGTGAAAGTAATTTGATTGGTTTGTTTGAATACTTCTAATAACTAGAAAATAGATAAAGTAAATAGACGGTTGATGACAATGAGAGAAGATGAACACAGTAGTAATGATCAAGTAATGCTAATTCGTTTTAGGGCAATCATTCATATTTGTCACGCGGTCGGTGTACAGAAATCAATCAATCCAATTCAACCAATCGTACTTTGAATATTTCAAACTAGAGTAATCGTGGGTTGTCAATCCACGATCCTTAACCGAAAATAATTTTGAAGATTTAAAACTAGCTTATTGGATTGAAGGTTTTACGAATATTTCAAACTAGACAAACCTATATGAATGAATCCGAAACCTAGAAACGATATACAATACTATCACCTAACTACAGTGTTCGGAGTGATTTAGCTACTCATGATGGAAGCAAAGATGAAAGACATCAAGGTACTGATTACGCTAAGCATAAACATAGTGATAATAGCATGCAAAATCATTCAATTCGATAAACACAAGAAAAGTACAAATTTAAGATAAACAATAGAGAATTATCCATAGATTGATTACCAAGAATTCGATCCCGATGGTTCTTACAAGACGTAAACCAAGCTCCAAAGATCAATCAATCCATGTCAAAACCTAGTTCTAGGAGCTTTTTATATGTAAAAATTGAGTATAAGAAGTTATGGAAAAGGAAGATCTAATTCTAACCTAAAAAGGAGTTTTTCTGCTAAATCTGTGAAGTTATCGCAAATCTACTTGTAGACACCTGCTATTCCTAAGTTGTTTCTCAAAATCTACTTGTGAAAGCATGTCATTCGTCATGCAAGAGCTTAAAACTTTTGTAACTTTTGCTACAGACAGAATATAGCCATTCTTCAAAAATGAAAGTTGTAGTCCATTGAATTATCATTCCGTGGCCAGCACACTCAGGTCAATCGGACATCATAAGAGAGAGTTATGACCAAAATAGCTAGACTTCTCCGTAAAACTTCACTTTTGCAAGCTTCGCTAAAATGGCTCTCAAATCTTCGTCTGAACTCCGAATCCAATTACTCTTCATTCAGAGATCTATAACCAATGTCTTCACTCCGATTTTCACCTTCGGGACCAAATAACACAAAAAATCCTACAAAACACAAACAAAGTACCAAAGCATAAAAACGTACAAAAACACTATAAAACTAAGGTCAAAGACTAACAAAAGACCACTAAAAAGGACCAAATGAGACGTTAGAATATTGTCTCATCAAAATCCCCAAACCGAACCTTTGCTCGTCCTTGAGCAAACACACAACAAAATAAAAACAACTAGATTCTAGACAATGACACACAAGAACGCATAAACGAGTCAGACTTCTAAGTGACTGAACTCTACCATTGTAAGCGTTAAGTTCACCAGATGCAAAAGGTTTGCACTCAACCAACCTTGACAGAAATAGTGCACAAAAAATCCTGTAAGAGAGTTTCTCAAGTAAATAGAACTTAAGTCTAACTCTCCAATACCTCACAAGCAAATCCTACACATCTCTCTCTCACACTCTGGAAGTGTCTAGTAGGTTAATCACTCGAGGAACAATAAGAGAAAACGAAGGTGACTTTCGTCACAAAGGTGCCTCAAATACCTCGTGCAATGTACTCAATCAGTTAAGTCAGAAGGAGCTTTTCATTGCGCATAACAACTTGTCGGAGCATACAACCAAACTTGCATATCACCACATAATCGCATACAACAAATTAGATGCTAATCAATTTGGCCACTATGGACTCTTTTAATCTTACTTTTTTGGTAGTGTCTGTTTTATCGAAGTCCGCACTTTTGTGCGTGTCAGTTTGGTGTACGTGCCATCAACCCTCACGGTCATATGGCTTTTTAGGACCACGCCCGTATATAGGTAGTATCTGAAACACGCCTAACACGACTACGGTGGTGACAAGCACCACAGATACACTCCGAGACAAATCAACTAATTAGGGGAAGTAATATGTATTACAAAAAATGAATAATAAACATGTCAACACATCAAATTTCTTCTCCCCAAACTGGTTCTTCGCAATGTACTGGCTTTTGATAAAATGAAATATGAAGAGCATGTCGTTCGTCATACTTAACTTAACTGAGTGCACTTCCCGAAAGGATCACACAAGCGCCGGTACAATATTTTTTTCATCGGCTTAAAGTTTCTCACCGGCTTTTTGGACTAAAAAGTTAAACAGACTTGCTATTTACAGGAGAAACAAACTTATGGGCTTTTAAATCCACTATACCACCTCAGTTTAGTATCATGCAAAACATAAGCAGCAAGCAAATTTAACAATCACAATAGAAGCTTTCATAACATGGAAGAACAACTCACGGAAGATTCTAGAGGGTAAAAGAAAAAACGACCAAAACATACATAAAGTAAAGGACGAAAGACTCTAGAGACTTAGGTAATAGAGAAAATGCAGACAAGACACTAGAGATCACATTTCCCCCTCCCCAAACCTAAACTCAAGCATGTCCTCAAGCGTAGAGTGAAAAAGAAAAAAAAAAATCAACATGGTGGCTTGCAGTGTACTTCTGATCATGTACAAGACTCTTCCGTGTTGGCTAACGGGTACTCTGGAAGTTCTTGGTTCTTCCGGTTGGTGCAACTCTTTTTCTTCCCTGTTGATAAGTATGTGTATATAGGGGTCCAGTGTGCGCTCCTATGAATTTTCTGCTGTCAACCTGCGAAACAAAATATAATGGAGCAGAATAGGCTTTAAGTTCACGTTGCTTGCCTTACACCTCGATTGTGCAGGTTCGGGCATGTAAATTCACCACCATGAGAGTCGAGCGGATGAAGGGTCGCCCTAGAAGTAACATATCTTTTTCCATTTCCTTCCCTTTCACCCTCGGCCATTCCACTACCACAAAATCTGTCATCACCGTTAAACCATCAAGCTTAACCGGAACATCTTCCACAATCCCCATGCATCTGCCTCGGGTTCCACCAGCACGAGTCACAAAGCATTTGCGCGCCTCCAATCCCTTTAAGCCTAAGTCTTCATAGGTGTCAAAAGTCATCAAATTGCAACTAGCACCAGTGTTGACTATTCCGGTAACCTGAGCTGAACATTCAATGCCTACCAGTAAATCAAAACTATCGGAGTCGCTTATGCTCTTTTCTGCCTTAGGAATTAATATGGTGGGGGGGGGGGTCGGTTTCAGTACTCGGTTCCTCGACTTCATCCCCTATCGATTCAACAGTGGCTACATCTTCACCGCTCAATCGTCAAGACACGGGTCACTTGAACTGCTTTGGAGTTCCTCATCCGATCTTTGAGTTCTCAACCTCGTTGAGTGCAGTGGCAATAAGACTTGACCTTCCTTGGTTCTTCAAAATTTATCTCAACCGCCAGACTCTAATGTTTTGGGGTCATTGGGGTCTTCCTTTCTCCATGAGCTGTAATTTCCCAACCAAGTCACCCAATATCTGTTCCAGCCTTCTTTGTGATTGCTCGATACTGTCGAACCTCTGGTTATTTTTTTCCTGAATTTTCTGCGCCTCAAACCAGTACCTCTCAGACCTCCCCATATGGCTCCTGATTTCTTTTTTTAGCTCAGTAATACACGGCCCTGAAGTCTCTCCCACTACTCTGGCTGCCACTCTCCTAGCCTTATTTCTTGCCCCCTTAAGCTGTGACACTTCTGCCAGCTTCTCGAAGACACTATTTAGTTCATCAGCGGACGCTTCCAGGGAGGAGTTTTTACAGCTCACATCGACCATGTTTTGATACTCCCAATACAGGCCTTGATAAAATCGGATGCACAAGCTCATATCGTCTATCCTGTGGTGAGGGCATTGGGTCAATAACTACAAAAAACGGTCCTGAGCTTCACAGAAGGTCTCATCATGCATCTGCTGAAACGGCATTATCAGGGCACGAAGTTGCTGTGTTTTCTCGAGGGGATAGAATTTATTCATGAATGCCCTGTAGACCGAATCCCAAGTCGACAGAGAACGCTCAGGTTGGTTTAACAGCCAACTCCTCGGCTTGTCCTGCATACAGATCGGAAATACCTTCTTCCTTATCTCCTCGTCAGTAACTGTCACCCATTCCACTGTCAATGGATTATCAGAAATCAGTAGTTCAAATTCCTTGATGAACCTTATCACATCTTCATCTACCATTCCGCAGAATTTTGGGAGATTGTGGAGGTGGTGAGCCTTAAGTTCAAAATTCCTGGCCTCATTAGATAGAACAATTGTTGCTTTACCAGCCCTAACCACACCAGGCTGCATGTAAGCTCCATAGGTAAGCTAAGCCATCGAAATTTCCTTTCTGACAAACCTGTTGTTAAAGCTACACAACTCGAAAGCCTCGAAATATTCTTAGTTTCTGTTAGTGCACTAAAGTTCAGGTTGAAAAATAAACAAATAACAAATCACTCTGAAATGCTACAGTAGGAATTGGTTCCCCGGCAGCGGCGCCAAATTTGATGTGCTCAAATTACTACTTAGAAAACAAGTAGAAAGCAGTTGTTGTAAACAGACAATGCTAACCACAGAATCGTTCGCTAAGGAACCAATTAAGCTACCAAGCAGTTGAAAGTAAATAGTCACTTGTGAAACAACTTGATTGCTTTGTCTGAATACTTCTAATAACTAGAAAATAGATAAAGTAAATAGACGGTTGATGACAATGAGAGAAGATGAACACAGTAGTAATGATCAAGTAATGCTAATTCGTTCTAGGGCAATCATTCATATTTGTCACGCGGTCGGTGTACAGAAATCAATCAATCCAATTCAACCAATCGTACTTTGAATATTTCAAACTAGAGTAATCGTGGGTTGTCAATCCACGATCCTGAACCGAAAACAATTTTGAAGATTTAAAACTAGCTTATTGGATTGAAGGTTTTACGAATATTTCAAACTAGACAAACCTATATGAATGAATCCAAAACACTAGAAACGAATATACAATACTATCACATAACTATAGTGTTCGGAGTGATTTAGCTACTCATGATGGAAGCAAAGATGAAAGACGTGAAGGTACTGATTACGCTAAGCATAAACATAGTGATAATCGCATGCAAAATCATTCAATTCGATAAACACAAGAAAAGTACGAATTTAAGATAAACAATAGAGAATTATCAATAGATTGATTACCAAGAATTCGATCCCGATGGTTCTTACAAGAGGTAAACCAAGCTCCAAAGATCAATCAATCCATGTCAAAACCTAGTTCTAGGAGCTTTTTATATGTAAAAATCGAGTATAAGAAGTTATGGAAAAGGAAGACCTAATTCTAACTTAAAAAGGAGTTTTTCTGCTGAATCTGTGAAGTTATCGCAAATCTCGCCATGGCGAGGAAAATAGCTCGCCGCGGCGAGACACTGTTTAGGCTCCCAAATTGCCTCGCAAAATCTCGCCGCGGCGAGCTTAAAACTTCGGTAACTTTTGCTACAGACAGAATATGGCCATTCTTCAAAAACGAAAGTCGTAGTCCATTGAATTATCATTCCGTGGCCACCATGCTCAGGTCAATCGGACATCATATGAGAGAGTTATGCACAAAATGGCTAGACTAATCCGTAAAATTTCACTTTTGCAAGCTTCGCTAAAACGGCTCTCAAATCTTCGTCTGAACTGCGAATCCACTTCCGTTTTCTCCCAATTACTCTTCATTCAGAGATCTATAACCAATGTCTTCACTCCGATTTTCACCTTCAGGACCAAATAACGCAAAAAATCCTACAAAACACAAACAAAGTACCAAAGCATAAAAACGTACAAAAACACTATAAAACTAAGGTCAAAGACTAACAAAAGACCGCTAAAAAGGACCAAATGAGACGTTAGAATATTGTCTCATCAAAATCCCTAAACCGAACCTTTGCTCGTCCTCGAGCAAACACACAACAAAATAAAAACAACTAGATTCTAGACAATGACACACAAGAACGCATAAACGAGTCAGACTTCTAAGTGACTGAACTCTACCATTGTAAGCGTTAAGTTCACCAGATGCAAAAGGTTTGCACTCAACCAACCTTGACAGAAATAGTGCACAAAAAATCCTGTAAGAGAGTTTCTCAAGTAAATAGCACTTAAGTCTAACTGTCCAATCCCTCACAAGGAAATCCTACACATCTCTCTCTCACACTCTGGAAGTGTCCAGTAGGTTAATCACTCAAGGAACAATAAGAGAAAAAGAAGGTGACTTTCATCACAAAGGTGCCTCAAATACCTCGTGCAATGTACTCAATCAGTTAAGTCAGAAGGAGCTTTTCCTTGCGCACAACAACTTGTCGGAGCATACAACCAAACTTGCATATCACCACATATTTGCATACAACAAATTAGATGCTAATCAATCTGGCCACTACGGACTCTTTTAGTCTCACTTTTTTGGTAGTGTCTGTTTTACCGAAGTCCGCACTTTTGTGCGTGTCAGTTTGGCATACGTGCCATCAACCCTCACGGTCATATGGCTTTTTAGGACCACGCCGGTATATTGGTAGTATCTGAAACACGCCTAACACGACTACGGTGGTGACAAGCACGACAGATACACTCCGAGACGAATCAACTAATCAGGGGAAATAATACGTATTACAAAAAATGAATAATAAACATGTCAACACATCAAATTTCTTCTCCCGAAACTGGTTCTTCGCAATGTACTGGCTTTTGATAAAATGAAATATGAAGAGCATGTCGTTCGTCATACTTAACTTAACTGAGTGCACTTCCCGAAAGGATCACACAAGCGCCGGTACAATATTTTTTCATCGGCTTAAAGTTTCTCACCGGCTTTTTGGACTAAAGAGTTAAACAGACTTGCTATTTACAAGATAAACAAACTTATGGGCTTTTAAATCCACTATACCACCTCAGTTTAGTATCATACAAAACATAAGCAGCAAGCAAATTTAACAATCACAATAGAAGCTTTAATAACTTGGAAGAACGACTCAAGAAAGACTCTAGAGGGTAAAAGAAAAAAACGACCAAAACATACATAAAGTAAAGGACGAAAGACTCTAGAGACTCAGGTAATAGAGAAAATGCAGACAAGACACTAGAGAGCACATTTCCCCTCCCCAAACCTAAACTCAAGCAATTCCTCAAGCGTAGAGTGAAAAAGAAAAGAAAATGGGATCAACAGTGGCTTGCAGTGTACCTCTTACGATATGTACAAGACTCTTCCGTGTTGGCTAACGGGTACTCTGGAAGTTCTTGGTTCTTCCGGTTGGTGCAGCTCTTTTTCTTCCCTGTTGATAAGTATGTATATATAGGGGTCCAGTGTGCGCTCCTATGAATTTTCTGTTGTCAACCTGCGAAACAAAATATAATGGAGCAGAATAGGCTTTAAGTTCAAGTTGCTTGCCTTGCACCTCGATTGTGCAGGTTCGGGCATGTAAATTCACCACCATCTGAGTCGAGCGGATGAAGGGTTGCCCTAGAAGTAACATATCTTTTTCCATTTCCTTCCCTTTCACCCTCGGCGATTCCACTACCACAAAATCTGTCATCACCATTACACCATCCAGCTTAACCGGAACATCTTCCACAATCCCCATGCATCTGCTTCGGGTTCCACCAGCAAGAGTCATAAAGCATTTGTGCGGCTCCAATCCCTTTAAGCCTAAGTCTTCATAGGTTTCAAAACTCATCAAATTGCAACTAGCACCAGTGTTGACTATTCCGGTAACCTGAGCTGAACACCCAATGCCTACCAGTAAATCAAAACTATCGGAGTCGCTTATGCTCTTTTCTGCCTTAGGAATTATTATGGTGGGGGGGGGGGGGGGTCGGTTTCAGCAGTTTCTTGCTCCGCATTCGCCCCCTCTTCTGGAATCACAGAACTCGGTTCCTCGACTTCATCACCTGTCGATTCAACAGTGTCTACATCTTGATGCCTTTCAAGATATCTGGTCACTTGAACCGTTGCTGGAGTTCCCTCATCTGATACAGAGTTCTCAACCTCGTAGGTAAAGGTGGCAATAACAGACTTAACCTTCCTTGGTTCTTCAAAATTTATCTCAACCGCCAGGACTCTAATGTTTTCTGGGGCTGCTGGGGGTCTTCCTTAGTCCATCAGCTGTAATTTCCCAACCAAGTCACCCATCATCTGTTCCAGCCTTCTTTGCGATTGCTCGATACTGTTGAACCTCTAGTTATTTTTTTCCTGAATTTTCTGCGCCTCAAACCAGTACCTCTCAGACCTCTCCATATGGCTCCTGATTTCTTTCTTTGCTCAGTAATACACGGCCCTAGAGTGTCTCCCACTGCTCTGGTTGCCACTCTCCTAGCCTTATTTCTTGCCCCCTTAAGCTGTGACACTGCTGCCAGCTTCTCGAAGACACAATTTAGTTCATCAACGGACGCTTCCAGGGAGGAGTTTTTACAGCTCACATTGACCATGTTTTGATACTCCCAAGCCAGGCCTTCATAAAATCGGATGCATAAGCTCATATCGTCTATCCTGTGGTGAGGGCATTGGGTCAATAACTGCAAAAAACAGTCCCGAGCTTCATAGAAGGTCTCATCATGCATCTGCTGAAACTGCATTATCTGGGCAAGAAGTTGCTGCGTTTTCTCGGGGGGATAGAATTTATTCATGAATGCCCAGTAGAGCGAATCCCAAGTCAGCAGAGAACCCTCAGGTTGGTTTAACAGCCAACTCCTCCCCTTGTCCTGCATACAGATCGGAAATACCTTCTTCCATATCTCCTCGTCAGTAACTGTCACCCATTCAACTGTCAATGGAATACCAGAAATCAGTAGTTCGAATTCCTTGATGAACCTTATCCATCTTCATCTGCCATTCCGCAGAATTTTGGGAGATTGTGGAGGTGATGAGCCTTAAGTTCAAAATTCCTGGCCTCATTAGATAGAACAATTGTTGCTTTACCAGCCCTAACAACACCAGGCTGCATGTAAGCTCCATAGGTAAGCTGAGCCATCAAAATTTACTTTCTGACAAACCTGTTGTTAAAGCTACACAACTCGAAAGCCTCGAAATATTCTTAGTTTCTGTTAGTGCACTAAACTTCAGGTTGAAAAATAAACAAATAACAAATCACTCTCAAATGCTACAGTAGGAATTGGTTCCCCGGCAGCGGCGCCAAATTTGAAGTGCTCAAATTACTACTTAGAAAATTAAACAAGTAGGAAGCAGTTTTTGTAAACAGACAATGCTAACCACAGAATCGTTCCCTAAGGAACCAATTAAGCTACCTAGCAGTTGAAAGTAAATAGTCACTTGTGAAAACAATTTGATTGGTTTGTTTGAATACTTCTAATAACTAGAAAATAGATAAAGTAAATAGACGGTTGATGACAATGAGAGAAGATGAACACAGTAGTAATGATCAAGTAATGCTAATTCGTTCTAGGGCAATCATTCATATTTGTCACGCGGTCGGTGTACAGAAATCAATCAATCCAATTCAACCAATCGTACTTTGAATATTTCAAACTAGAGTAATCGTGGGTTGTCAATCCACGATCCTTAACCGAAAACAATTTTGAAGATTTAAAACTAGCTTATTGGATTGAAGGTTTTACGAATATTTCAAACTAGACAAACCTATATGAATGAATCCAAAACACTAGAAACGAATATACAATACTTTCACATAACTACAGTGTTCGGAGTGATTTAGCTACTCATGATGGAAGCAAAGATGAAAGACGTCAAGGTACTGATTACGCTAAGCATAAACATAGTGATAATCGCATGCAAAATCATTCAATTCGATAAACACAAGAAAAGTACGAATTTAAGATAAACGATAGAGAATTATCAATAGATTGATTACCAAGAATTCGATCCCGATGGTTCTTACAAGAGGTAAACCAAGCTCCAAAGATCAATCAATCCATGTCAAAACCTAGTTCTAGGAGCTTTTTATATGTAAAAATCGAGTATAAGAAGTTATGGAAAAGGAAGACCTAATTCTAACCTAAAAAGGAGTTTTTCTGCTGAATCTGTGAAGTTATCGCAAATCTCGCCGCGGCGAGGAAAATAGCTCGCCGCGGCTTGACACTGTTTAGTCTCCCAAATTGCTCACGCAAAATCTCGCCGCGGCGAGAATGTCATTCGTCGCGGCGAGTTCAAAACTTCTGTAACTTTTGCTACAGATAGAATATGGCCATGCGTCAAAAACGAAAGTTGTAGCCCATTGAATTGTCTTTCTGCGGCCATCGCGCTCAGGGCAATTGGACATGATATGAGAGAGTTATGCCTAAAATGGCTAGACTGCTCCGTAAAACTTCACTTTTGCAAGCTTCACTAAAACGGCTCTCAAATCTCCGTCTGAACTCCGAATCCACTTCCGTTTTCGTCCAATTACTCTTCATTCAGATATATATAACCATTGTCTTCACTCCGATTTTCACCTCCGGGACCAAATAACACAAGAAATCCTACAAAACACAAACAAAGTACCAATGCATAAAAACGTACAAAAACACTATAAAACTAAGGTCAAAGACTAACAAAAGACCGCTAAAAAGGACAAAATGAGACGTTACAATATTGTTTCATCAAACAGGAGCTGAGGCGTTTCTTGTCGACATAATGTAGCATTCCCATGCTTCTATAAGATTCCCGACTTCCTCTCCTACACCATTCGGAGTAGGAAACTTAACTCTGTTATGTAGAGGAGATGAGATGGCCTTTAATTGATTGAGTCCCGGACGTCCTGGGATAACATTGTAGTCGAAAACGCGATATACGACCACAAAGAAAACTGTTCGAGTTATTCTTGCTGGAAAGGTTCCTATAGAGACTTGTAGCGGTATGCTTCCTATGGGGTGAACTGTTGAACCCCCCAAATCCTACTAGGGAAGTAAGGACTCGTCCATATTCAATTCTTCCCAAGTTCATCTGATCCACTGTCCTCTTAGAGATGATGATAGAATAACTTCCATTGTCCACAAGTACTTTGTTGACCTTGTAAGTAGCGATAACCAGAGAAATAACTAAAGGGACGTCAGGATCCCTGAGATCTCCTCCACCAGACGTTGGGGGAGGTATTTCACTATCATCAAAAGAGATCATGTTAGTTCCTCTCAGGGCGGGTGGAGTGTAGGCTCTGTCGTTGTTCCTTAGGTTTTGAGTGGTTCTTTCTCTGGAGTTCCTACTATCCCCTCCAGTCGGACCCCCTGCTATAGTGTTGATAACCCCGCTATAGGGACAGTTTTCCATCTCCATGTTTTCGGGGTACTCATTGTATCGCTGAGCTTGTTGGGAAGGGGTCCCCGTGGGAGGCGGTGGTAAGGATCCTGTCATAGATTCCAAATCACGCTCTGCTCTCCTCTGTTCATTCCTCTGGTGGCAGGAGGGTTCTTCTTCATAGACTAGTTCTTTCAGCTTGCCGCTTTTTATCAGGCTTTCAATCTCATTTTTCAATTGAATACAATCTTCCGTGGAATGGCCTTTATGCTTATGGAATCTGCAGTATTCTTTAGAAACCCTGCTTCTTTTGCTACTCCTTGTTGGTTTGGGCCATTGAACATCCAAATTCTTTTCAACAATAGAGGCCAAGATGTTGGATCTAGGTCTATTGAGGCGAGTGTATTCTGCATATCTCCTGGGAGGGGTTCTCTCCCTACGAAATTCTCTCTTATCCTTGAAATCCTTTCTTTGATCAAATTTTCCAGGACGAGGTGCGGGATCTTGTCTCATCGGCTCTTTTCCTTTCTTAGTCCCGGCTCTTACTGGAACGTTTCTTCGATACTCTTCACCATACAAGACTCCCTCACAAATATCCTCCAGATACTTTTCGGTTGTAATTTCTTCGTTGTAGAGCTTCTTTCTGAGATCATCATTGTAGGTGTTAGCATACAGGTGTCGGACCCGTTCTTTGATGCTATGAGCTTCAACCTGGTGTACTGCAGCGTTGAAGCGATCGAGGAAGATCCTAAGATCCTCGTTCTCCTTCTGAATGACTCCCACCAAATGCTCTACCGATCTCTTCCTCTTTTTTGCTTTCTCAAATCTTTTCAGAAAAAGAGAGGTGATATCTGTATAGCTTTTGATGGAGCCATTAGGTAGGGCGGTCCACTAATCCATAGCTTCTCTGAAAAGAGTGGTTGAGAAGGTGAGAGCCTTTATTGTCATTCAAGCCGTTGGATTCCATTTTACTCTCATACCTGGTTAGATGGCCAACAGGACAAGTATCCCCATAGTAATGTTCAAGGTTAGGGATGTTAGAATCAGGACGTTTTCTCTCCCTCCTTATCGCATCGCACAAGGGTTTGGAGCTCTTGTCATCACCTTTTCATAAGCTTTCACTAATTTGCCCAGACTGGCAATCTGAGTCTCCAAGGCCTTCTGCTGAATATAGATCTGTTCTGCAGTGGCCTCTCACCCGTTCTAGGGTTGATGGCCACGTCAGGAGGGAGATCATCGTCTGGAAATGCAGGAATACTTTCTGCCATATGGTCCCTTGCTCTTGTTTGAAGAGCCGGATGGCGACTAGTACCGGCTTCATCCATTATGGCTCTTACTTAGCTCCTCTCTCGATGTTCCTGAGATGCAGTGACTCTCCAATTGAGGAGGTTTCGCAGATCCTCTGCTTGGGCCAGCTCACCAATCCTTTCCAGAACTGGACGATGCTCATTTCTTGATTGAGCGGGTTCAGTTTGCCTAGGAACAGCCAAGGACGGAGTGGGCTGGACATTGTTAGAACCAAAGCATCCCTGGATGGTGGTGAGTAAGAGGCCGAACTGGTTCTCATTCATTCCAAACTCACTGGGACGCACTATCTGACCATTTGGAAGAGTGAAGTTTCTTCCTGGTGGAGGACCGTGTGTTCCTGCCGGAGGAACCTGTCCTCCTAAGACTGCCACTCCAAATCCTTGAACTCTCGCGGGCGGGTCAGCGACTCTTTCTTCCTTTGAGGGAACACTAGCAGTATGTCCATCGCTTGGATACTCATTTGTGTTCCTTGATGTGCCTCTAGCCTTTCTCCCTCTCCTAGTGGGGGGTCTCCCTCTTTGCCTAGGAGTTGGAATTCCTACCGCAGTAGTAGCGGTTCTTGCTGATCTTCTTGGTATTGCCATAGCTTAAAGAGCTACGAAACTTTTTGTAAAGTTTCCCACAGGCGGTGCCAAATTGTTGAGGGTGAAGTCCCCCAAACACTTAATAAGTTCTTCCTAAGTCGTCCAAGTCCAAATCACTGTAGAGCGTCCAAAGCAAGCAAAGGTCCAAGGCACTCCAAAGAACTAGTGGGAAAGAACCTGCACAAGTAACTTTTGGGGGGGGGGGGGAGGGGGTGGTTAGAACCGTAGACCCGGTTTGCTAAGTGTAAAACTAGGTAGAGACTTTACTTGAGAGAGACTGAAGATCTGCTCTGTATAGTGAACGGGATTAGTTCGTAAAGACGACTTGACTTGACTCAACTTCCCGTTTACATGGAAATGTGTACCATATATATATAGAGATCTCCCAAAGAGGAATGGATCCGTTGGATCGTGCCAAGCGTAAGGCTCAGATTGTGCCAACAATGCTCTATTAGGCCCATGGCCCATTAAGAAGACTTAATCCATTTCCCTTTTGGGCTTTCGAGGGTAGTTTAGTCTTTCCTCAAGAGATTAGAGGCTTCTGATGTCCATTCCGGACCTTCGTCCGAAAGGGTAGGTCCGGAGCAATGGTCCGAACGGTAATCACTTGGAAGTAAGATAACTTAAACATCCTCCTAAAGTATTGTGGTTCGGATCTTGCTAACCTCGGACCCTTCCCTTTCACTTGGTTCCTTATGAGGTCCGAGTCATACGTCCAAATCAACGTCTCTGGGTCAGACCATCATGGTGCTCAGACCATGGTCGGGGTCGGACCATTTGTCTTGAAGGCCAAGATTCTTATTGCTCATTTCGGGAAGGTCAAGGGTCGGACCTCCGGGTCAGACCTCTGGGTCGGACATTGAGCCTTTTGACCTTAGACAGTTTAATACGCCTTAGGATACGCTCCAAAGGCGTCGATGACGGATCGGATATATTTCCATATCAACAGATGGAGATAAAATTATCAAGCATAAACGATCACAAGAAAGCGAATTGTGAAAGTAATATAAATAGATTAACAAATCTCTAACCTTCGAACATAAATCGATGAATAGTATTGATTACATGATAAATAACCAATCTCAAATCTCCCAAAATCAAGTCTAGGTTCAAAGAGCTTTTACAATGCATTGATATGAAAGTTGTATGGAAAAGAATGAAGGAGAAAAGCATGTAAATACAAGGAATTTCGAGTAAATTAGGCAAAATCCGAGTAGGCTTCGGCAAGCCTAGTCACGACCAAGCCAAAAGTTGGTGGCGACCAGCCTTGTCCTTGAGGATTTAATTGGCCTCGCAAGATCTGGTCGCGACCAGCTTTGACGAACTGTACATAACGATCTAGGACGAATTAGACAATGTTTCCGAACCAAGGTTATATCCCTTTGAATTATCTACGTGTGGCCATCAAAATCAGGTCAATCGGACATCATATGAAGGAGTTATTGCCTAAATGGCTAGGCTGCTCTGTAAGTTTCACTTCATCGCACGTCTCGCTTAAATGACTCTAGAATCTTCGTCCGCACTCCGAATCCACTTCTGTTTTCGCCATTTTTCTCTACCTTCAAAGCTCTAGATTCATCTTTAAATTTTCAAAACCATCTTTTCACTCCGATTTTCACCTAAAACATAGAAAAACCTACAAAACACAACTAAAATACAAAAGCGTAAAAACGAATAATAACTCTATAAGATAACGACAAAGACTAACAAAAGTACGATTGAAAGAACGTGATGAACCTCTAAATTACGGTCTCATCAAGTACCCCTACTCAGTTAAATGAAACTACTGCGTCACTCAGAAGAACATCACACCACGAAGGATGTATAACCACGAATTACGTCTAATAACTATTCCATTAATATAACATGGTATATAAAGAAGTAGCAACAACAGAGTTTCGGCGGTTCGCCTTTACAAGATAAAGTTAGCTACTCATAGTATTCTACTGAAGACAGAAATCGAAAAGAACAATGAAAGAAAGAAGAAGAAGAAGAAGCTTCGTCTCTAATGTCTTCGTGCTGCTCCTACGGTTTCCTCCTTCTGGGTGCCTGATGGCCAGCGGTTTTGGGGTTTCACTTCTCCGAGGATTGGTTCTCTCTCTCAAGAGAGCTTCTTTGTGAGCGATGTAGAATTATAAGACCCCAAGGGTCTTATTTATACTGTAAATTCCGAGCTCTGAACGCCATTGATCAATAAGGAAGGTTAGAAATGCGGGCTCTAGCCTGACAGGCTAGGAAAAACCCGGTTTCCAGAATCTTCTTGTTTGGAAATATCTGTTTAGTTTTGATCAGTACTCCATAATGACTTACCGTAGTTCAGAAAGGTATCTAGTACTCTTGGTTCACTTGAACATTGTAAAAGAGGAAGTATACTTAGTATGATTAGTCTAGTAAATTTTGTATAGGATGTTAGGTCTCTGAATGTAATTTTATATCTTTGAAGAAGACCAAGAAGAAGGCATCCAACAGAAAGAGCTCAACTATCTGAAGATATGAAGACTACACAAGATTACCGAAAACTAAGGAATTCTGCCTCAGAAACCATATGCAAAAGATAACTTAGTAAAAACAATGTTTCTTGAGGAGAAGATGTTTTCCTTAGTTTCTGAAAGGCTTGGAGTTTCTGATAGCGACGTGCACAGCCTCAGACAGCGTGCATAGTTCCGTTGGCACAACTGGACTAAAGATAATACAGTGCATTTAATGCCATTGCATAACTCGCTGACTAAAAGCTTTATCTCTGAACAAAGAGACAAAAGTTCTGTAATACTATCAACGGATTGTTTGTAGTTTGAATATCAATAGCCTAACGGATAGTAATTCAAAAGACTTGATTTTCACCTATAAATATCATCACTTAGAATGCTTGAAGATACACATTTGAACGACTGAATTTCATATCCTACACTCAAGAATACAAGCCTTCTCTACTTACTCAAAGCTTACAGTTGCGACCAAGCTCTTGATTCTAAGTAGCACGAAAGTTCTAAGTGTCCTGATCCTTAACAACCTATATCTGTTGTGAAGGAGTTGAATTGAAGCACTGATTGCGACTTGCTAAGATATTCATTCTCCTGAACGAAGAACATAGACTTGGGTCAGAAAAGAACATATCACCACACACTGTCCAAGTGTGTTAAGTGACTCTTGTTCCAGAAGGTAGTATTACATAACTGTGGAAGTTATTAATCTACCAATCTGACAAACTCTTCTTAACCAACACCAGAAAAGGCGTGTAGTAGAGGAAGTACTTAGTTTGGGAAACTAAGGAATAACTCCAAGAAAGGTTCTGAGTAGACAAAGTACTTGGCTGGGAAAGCCGGGGAATAACGCTGGGAATTCTGAGTAGAGGAAGTACTTGGTTGGGAAAGCCGGGAAAGAACTCAGGGGGAACACTTGGTTGGGAACCTAGTGTATTTAGGAATCAAGAGAAGATACTTGTAAGGTGAACTCAATTATCTGTCTTAGTGGATTCTAGGTCTGAGAAAGGCCGAAGTGGATTAGTTGAAGGATTACGCCACCTTCAGATACCACTATAAAGCTACTGTGTTATTTACTTTCTGCCTTAACTTACTTGCAAAGTAATTTACACACTTTACTAGCTTGTTGAACACGTGCACTTATCAGAAAGACTTCCGCTATTCTGATTATAAGTATCAGAAAGTTACCCAACTTTTGACAAACTATTTTATCGACAAAAGTTTGAAAAGACTATTCACCCCCCCCCCCCCCCCTCTAGTCTTTTACTTTGTCGTTATCTGGACCAACAAGTGGTATTAGGGCAGGAGGTTCCCAAGCCTTCTGCACTAAACCTAGATCTTAGATAAGTGTGCACTGACTGCTTAACCCCTGCACTTGATCTATTTGTTATGTTTTATCCTGCAGGATGTCTTTAGGCGACGCTCCTGTTCTCAAACCAGAGAACTATGAAAAATGGAGGAACAATATGATGCTCCATCTAGAAGCCATCAGTGATGAAATGATTGAAATTATAAAGAATGGCCCTATAGTCATTCAGCAAGCCAAGATAGTCACTGATGTCTCTGATGGAAGAGATGAAGATTCTTCCAGAAGAACCTCCACTTCAGAAACTTCTACAAGTGGGAGAGCTACTGGTCAGATAACTTTGGAAGAAAAACCCAGATATCTCTGGACATCGGAAGATTTCAAGAGAAATAGACTGTATGGTCAAGCTCGAAACATCATTATTCGTTCTACTGCAGACCACATACAGTGTAAACTGTGGTGTGCAAAAACGGCGAAAGAGGCCTGGCAACTAGTTGAACAAATTTGTGCCGGCTCTCAGAAAACCAAGGAAAACAAGTTCGAAGTTCTGCAATTAAAATTCCAGAATTTTAAACAAGGGCCTTCAGAAACCCTTGAACAACTTGATTTTCGGTTTACAACGTTGATAAGTGAAATGACTGCACTTGGTGAAAGTGAAAGATATTCTAATGCCGAAAAGGTGAAGACTATCGTAAGGAGCTTAAATCACAACTGGGAACATACTCAGTACTTTTATTTCAACCAAGGAATGTCAAATATCACTCCAACAGAATTATTCTCTCATCTAGCCACTGTCAACTATGAAACCTCTCAGGGAGGACAAATAGATGATCATCAAGCTCACAGTGTTGCTCTAGTAACACAAGGTACTTCTGAGAAGATGATTACCAAAGAATTCACTGACGAAGAAGCTCTTGCAGTAAAGAAAATGAGCAAATACGTTAGACAGGAGATTGAGAGAAGAAAAGCTAAAGAGAAGCTGAAAAAGCATCTAGGCCCTAACTATCACTAGTACAAGAATGTGCGATTCGATTATGAGTAGCTAACACTACAAGAAATCTGTTGTTTGGCGACGGAATGGGCTATTTAGCTACTGATGTGCTCAAATTACCACTTAGAAAACAAGTAGAAAGCAGTTGTTGTAGACAGACAATGCTAACCACAAAATCGTTCGCTAAGGAACCAATTAAGCTACAAAGCAGTTGAAAGCAAATAGTCACTTGTGGAAACGGCTTGATTTGTTTTGTTTTAATTATACTTCTAAGTAGTTTAACTAAAGCTAAGATTACGATTAACAATGAGAGAAAGATGAATACAGTTGCAAGATCCAATTATGCTAATTCGAACTAGGGATAACACTCATATTTGTCACACGGTTGTTGTACAGTAAATCAATCAATTCGATTCAACGAATTATTCTTAGAAAATATTATACTGGAGAAATCGTGAGTCGTCAATTCACGATCCTTAAACATGAACAATTTAGAGAATTTAATACGGACATATTGAATTGATTGTTTTTACGAAGATTTTATACGAGACTAACCTATATGAGTGATTTGATAAAACCCTAGAACGAATATGCATAATCTTCACATACTACTGTATTCAAAGGTGTTTAGCTACTCATAATGGATGATTGCATGCAAAGATTCATGGTAATAATCATGCGAAACATAGATGATAAACTCGCATGCAATAACATACAATTCAATCAATGAGAATAAAGAACGAATTGTAAAGAACAAAGCAATGGAGAAATCAATACTAATAATCTTGATGAATAAAATCAATGAATAACCAAGCTCCAACGATGTCTTAATGTTAATGTCTGAATCTAGGAGCTTTTCTCAAAACTAGGTAAAAAGAAGTATGAAAGAAAGGAATCAAAATTCTAATCTAATAAGGAAAAACGAATTATGGGGGCCGACGCTCGCTGCGGCGGGAAAATAGCCTCGCCGCAGCGAGTCTTCTTTATCGCAATAGATATCCGGCTCGTAAAATCTCGCCGCGGCGGACCAATTTCCTCGCTGCGGCGAGCCTCTCAACAGCTCCAGCCTCTAGCCTCGTAAAATCTCACCGCGGCGGGAAGGATACCTCGCCGCGGCGATCTCAACTTTGCAGAATTACAGGTGCTTTCGTAGAATCTCGCCGCGGCAGGAAGGATACCTCGCCGCGGCAAGCCATGTTGAACAACTTGCCCTTATTTTGGCTCAAAATCATCGATTCCTGCAAAACAACATCAAAATACCAAAGCATTAAAACGTACAAGAAACACTAGAAAACAATAACCAAAGACAAACAAAGACCGCTAAAAAGAGCCAAATGAGACTCTAAATTATAGTCTCATCAGCGACCAATCGGTCAACTTTAGCGACAGATAGAGCATTTAGCCTGATAGAGCGTTTAGCCCTATCCGTCGCTAATCCGTCGTCTATCCGTCGTTAGTATTTGTTGACTTTTTGATAGAAAAAAAAATAGTATTTTAATGACGTATAGATTATCCGTCGTTAAATAATTAATTAAAAATCAAATAAATTAAAACTAACGACGGGATAGACTATCCGTCCCTATTTAGCGACGGATAATTTGTCTTAAAAACGGGCAGAGCCCTCTTTCTTCCGCATTTCGATTCTGCTTCTTCTTTTCTTCTTATCTTCGCCATTTTCGTCCACCGTCCAATTCCGACCAAAACTCCACCATTATGGCCAATCTTGGACTCTTTTCGAAGCTCGTGGAACAAGGGACTTGGGTGGCCATTCAATTTCATCTTTCTTCGGCTATTTTTCCCGTAATTGAAGGTATTAGTCTAAAACCCTTACTTTGTTAAATTTGGAATTTTTGCTAATTTCGAGCAATTGTATGTTTTTAGAAGTTTGTACTAGCTAGTTTAGCTTATATTAAGTAGTGGGTTAAGCTTGGGGTTGTTTAATTGATATATTTAGGTCAATTTGAATTGTTAGTATCATGTTAGGATGTTCGTATGTATGTATGGTATTTAATTTGATATTTTCGTATATGTAGTAGGATTAATGAGATTTAGTTGAGTTTCTGGAGACCATTTAGTGATTTTGGTGGTTGTAGTATAATTGGCTTGTATTAACTTAGAAATAATTACTACTGTTTTAATTTATAATTCGTAATTGTAATGGAAATTTGAAATTTATAAAAAAAAACTTTAAACGTAAAATGCATGTAATTCATGAAATTTGGAACGTATTATAATTAACAATGCAATTATAGCCAGGAATCGAAATTGTAATGAAATTCAATACGTAATGCGTATAGTTATAAATCTAATAAATTCAGACGTGTCACGTTAATCATCTAATATATATATATATATATATATATATATATATATATATACACACACATGTATACACACACACATATATATATATACATGTATACATGTATACATGTATATATATATATATATATATATATATATATATATATATATATATATATATATATATATATGTATACATATACATATATATATATATATATATAGAGAGAGAGAGAGAGTTGTTGACAATACCAAGTATTTGTGATTTACTATCAGTCAAATGTATATATGCTTTACATGTAGTTGTATACTCACACATTTTTCCTGTATTTGTTGCATGTTTTTGTAGATGTCGCGACAAAGGAAACCCTCCTAAATTCCTCCCACATGTGGTAGGTTGGCTGCTGGTACCCAGTCGGAGGGAAGTCGAGTAGGAGGGTTAGAGTCAGACGAGCATGAGGGTCATGATAGTCAGAGCAGTCGGTATGTAGTTCCTGAGACCCCATCGAGTTCGAGCAGGGGCTCGACATCGGTCTGGGGTAACTTTTCAGATGATGGGTGTCCTTTCAGCGAGATTGTGGTCACAGTTAAGTGGGATGGGAAGCTTTTGTTGTTTCCGAACAGTAGATCGAAGTAAGTATTATACATTTGTATATAGAACATAAATTAAGATAATTTATGTCACATCATTGTTGTAATATACTAATTAATATTCGTTTCTTGTATCTTATACATTGATAACAAGTTATGGCCTCCAGAGGCTACTCAGTGAGATCATCAGGGGGAAGCGGGAGATGTCGGGGCATGGCGCGATAAGTGGTCAAAGATCTCGGACCGGCTGAGGCATGAGTACTTTAATGAGTTACGGGTAAGTTTAAATCTAACATTCCTTTATTTGTTGTTATAATCGTTGTTTTAATCTGAGTGGTATGTTAGCCACTGTATGTGAGTGGTATGTTAGCCACTGAACTTGGATGATATGTTATTCACTGTTAGGAATATCTGTTTAGATTTTGATCAGCCACCTAATGACTTATCTTAGCTCAGAAAGGTGGTTAGTACTCTTGGTTCACTTGAACGCTATAAAAGAGGAAACTCACAAAGTATGATAGTCTAGCAAATCTTGTATAGGATGTTAGGTCTCTGAATGTAATTTTTTTATTCCTCTAAAGAAGACCAAGAAGAAGGCATCCAGCAGGAAAAGTTCAACGGATTTGAAGATTTGAAGACTGCACAAGATTGCTAAAGACAAGGGTTTTCAGATACCTATGACCAGATATCTTGAAGACAAGCGTTTTTAAATAAACAGTTGTAAAAAGATAACTGAGAAATAAAAGGTTTCTGAAACAAGTGCCCACAGATATCTACACTCAGATACCTTGAACATAAACTATGTTTTTGAAAAGAAATATATTATAACAAGTTGTTTCAACAAGTGGTATCTGAAGTTGTGATAATTTCTGAAAAGGAAGTGCAAAGCTTCAGAGAACTCTGATAGTAAAAGATCCCTGATACAATGCATAGTTCCGTTGGCAGTACAAGACAAAATATAGCACAATGCATTAAATGCGCGGACAGAGATGTCTGAACAAAAACGGTAGCTTCTGAAGAAGAAGACAAACGTACTACAGTACTATACTCAGATATCAATAGTTTGTATTTGATTTATGCCTAACGGATACTATTCAAACGACACTCAAATTCATCTATAAATATCAACACTTAGACTGCTTGAGAACACACACAGAACTTATACCTTACAACGCTGAACTTACATTGAATACTCTCACAAGCTCTCTCAAGGACACTACTTACCTTCAAGCTTTCTGTTGCGACCAAAGCTCTTGATTCTAAGTAGCACAAAAGTTCTAAGTGTCCTGATCCTTAACAAGCATTGCTATTTGTGAAAGAATTGAATTAAGATTTGATATCTGAGATTCATTCTCTTGAACATTTATCATAGACTTGGGACAGTAAATAACAAGATACCATACATTGCAAAGTGTATTAAGTATACTTGTTTCTTAGAGCTATCTGCATAACTGAACAAGTTATCAAAGAAGCTCACCTGAGAAACTACCTTAACCAACACCTTAATCGGCGTGGAGTACAAGAAGTACTTAGTTTGGGAAACTAAGGAATAACTCCAAGGATACTGAGCATAGGAAGTACTTAGTTTGGGAAACTAAGGAATAGCTCAAAAGGTTTCTGAGTACAGGAAGTACTTGGCTGTGAAAGCTGGGGAATAACTCAGGGGGGAACACTTGGTTGGGAACCTAGTGTAATTAGGAATCAAGAGAAGATATTTGTAAGGTTACATCAATTATCTGTCTTAGTGGATTCTAGGTCTGAGAAAGGCCGAAGTGGATTAGTTGAAGGATTATGCCACCTTCAGATACCACTAGAAAAACACGTGTTATTTACTTTCTGCATTTTATTACTTGCTTTATTTACCTTGCAAAGTATTTACACCTATCTTGCTGAGCACGTGCACTTATCACAGAAAAGTCTTCCGCTCTCTGAAATTAAGTATCAGAAATCTTCACAGATATCTGAGAAACCGTGTTTATCGACAAAAGTTTTAAAAGACTATTCACCCCCCCCCCCTCTAGTCTTTTACTTTGCCGTTATATGGACCAACAGTCACCACTGTGTTAGTAAATTTTAGGACAATGTGAGTGGTATGTTAGCCACTATATGTGAGTGGTATGTTAGCCATTGAACTTGGGTGATATGTTAGTCACCATTGAATATGTTCTGTTGTGTTATCTTATTAAATTGATGTCTCGGTTTACGTTATATAATTTGGATGTTGTGTGGAATTGGGAATGTAGAAAACATACTTCATTTCCAACCGATTCCTCCCCCAGATATGGCCTGCATTCGAGACGCTGGGGTCAGATTTGTATAAGCATATGGTTAATGAAATAAAAAGAAAGGGCGTTAGGCCAGCATGGTGTGGACCGTAGGAGTGGGAGCTTTGGGAGAAGCACTGGTAGCTTGATGCGACCAAGCAGATTGCGGCCCAGAATAGAGAGAACCCGCTGACTGAGTCGTTTGATGGTACCGGGGTGGCCAAGCACCACTATGGGTCGCGATCTGTTGCTAAGGATTATCTTAATTCAGTAAGTGTACATCTAATTGGTCAGTTTATCCGTACATGTGTTTTGTGTTTTTCACACATGAGCAGATCTCGGAGTTGGTGGTGAAGTCACAGGTTGCGGCACATGCACAGGCACAAGCACAGGCAGAGCTAGCTAGAGTTTAGGAGGAACACCGGCAGCAGCTGAAGCGGCTAGCTAGACAACAACAGGAGGATACCCAGCATCTTCAGCAACATATGCAGGCTTTCATGGCCACGTTCCATCACCAGCCACCCCCACTCGGTAGTTAGATTTGGACTTATGTTTTTCTGACTTCTTACTTTAAACTATATGTACAGATATATTTCATTTCAGTATGGATAATTTGTATTTTGTCGAATGATTTCTGTTTAATTAAAACAATTTCATTATTCTGGATTTACTATCGGACATTTTATCAGAATGAAACAAGTGAAATATTAAAACAGGCATCAAAAATTTAAAAAAAAAATTAAAAATCTGAAAATTTAGCGATGGATAACTAATCCGTCGCTAAATAGTGATGGAAAAACATAATCCGTCGCTAAATAGTGATGGAAAAACATAATCCGTCACAAAATCCGTCACTATTTAGCGGCGGATAGTTATCCGTCGCTAAATTTCCAGTTAATTTAAAATTTTAAAAAAAGAAAACAAGACCTATCCGTCGCCAATTTCGTCTGTATTTAGCGACGGATAATTATCTGTCGCTAAATAGAGCAGCTTTTGATATTTTAAAAAAAGAAAAAAATGGCTTTTTAGAGACGGATAATATTCGTCTCTAAAAAGTCAACATTCTATCCGTCGCTAAATCCGTCGTTATTTAGCGACGAACACTCTATCCGTCGTTAGGAGCATTGTGATGAAGAAAGAGACGACGGGATTTTTATCCATCGCTAAACCCTTAGCGACGGATCGCTCACTATTTAACGACGGATTTATCCGTCGCTAAACACCTTTTTTTTATAGTGTAAATCCTTAGTGAATACGGTAGTGATGTAGGATTAATCGAATTAGGGTTCTAACCTAGAATCGTTCATACGTGTTAAGCTAAATCAAGATCTTCATAAAACCCCTAATTCAGTACGCTCTCGTTTCAAACCTTCAAATCATTTTGGTTAAGAATCAATCGTCTGACAATCGATTGATTTCACTACTTCTGGATTTTCAAATGATGTCTTGGTTAAACTGAATTAGTGCTTTTCTGGACAAATAACTGTGACAAAACGTATGAATGATAGGTTTAACTCTGTATTCGATTTCTCTGAATTGCTACCGCGTTCAGTATATCTCTTTCTTGATCAAACTTTCTTCATATTTACTTAGTTTTATCAACTTGATTCTTCAAACACAAACAATTCAACTATTTCTCTACAAACCTTTACGTTTGAACACTTAAGTTGCCAGTTAACTCCTCGAGAACGATCTTGTGGTTAAGGCTTGTTTACACAACATTGCTTTAGTTACTTTTACTTTTTCAAAGAGTACTAATTTGAGCACATCAAATTTGGCGCCGCTGCCGGGGAGTTAACTACTAATGTAGTGTATTAGAGCGTCTAATTGTATCTGTTTGCTTGCTACTATCTGTGTTTTGAGTTCCCTGGATTAACATAAACTAAGCTTCGGTTGAGATTTTTTGTTTACAGACTCAGGGAATGTCGAAATACATTGACTATTGTACCCCCTCTCAAGGGGCGAAAGGGCCTACTATTCTACTGGATGAGGAATCTAGAGCTTATGAGCTTGAGGATGAATGGTTCTACACTATGCCACATTTCTCTGGGAGGCCTTGAGAGGATGCGATCGGGTTCATCCGGAATCTCATGCATGCAGTCTGGAACTTGCCCAAACATGAACTAAGTGAAGATAAAGTGATGGCAAGAGTATTCCCTTTTACTCCGAAGCATCAGGCTACAGAATGGCTACTTAGCGCACCTCCTGGCTCACTCAAGACATGGGAGGAAGTGGTTAAGTCTTTCTACCGAAGATTCTTCCCGCATTCTCTAACTCTAAAATTTAAGCGGAAGATCACCGAGTTTGAGAAGGATCGGGATGAGAGATTCGACAGTGCATGGGAACGATTTTCTTACTGACTGAAGAAACTGAATGTCAACAGCAAGTTCAATGCTATCCTCCCCATGCTCGCAAAAGTCAGCAAATCCCTTCCGGACACCTGGACCCCCAGCTAAGGGAATTCTACCATACCTAGGAAGAGTGAAGAAACCAAAAAATAACAATAAGTTCAATGCTATCCTCGCCATGCTCGCAAAAGTCAATGTTAACCCGCCATTGTTGGAGCTGATAGATAATGTCCCAGCTTATGACAGATTCTTCAAGGATTTGAACGCCAGCAAGAGGAAGCATATGGCTAATGAAAAGCTAGTTCTACCTGAAACCTCCAACTCAGTGGTAGGTTGGACGGTTAAGCAGAAGGATCCCGAAAGCTTTATGATCGACATTCAAATGGAGAATAATAATGTGGCCATGGGGATGTTGGATCTCGGAGCCAGCATCAATCTGATGACTCACGCTCTTTACAAGGAACTGGACCTAGGGGAGCTGAAACCTGCAAATATGACAATCCAGATGGCGAACAGGATGTTGGAGAGACCCTTGGGAATAATAGAAGACGCATTGATCAGGGTTGACACATTCCTGGTACCAGTCGATTTTGTGGTACTGGCTCCTACTGAAAGTTGTTCGAGCAGCAAAGGGCATGTGATACTCCTAGGGAGACCCTTTATGACGACTATGAAGATGCAACTGGATGTGGCAGAAGGAAAGATAACCATGGAGATTGGCGGAGAGAAGATCAGCAAGGACGTGATGCCCACGCCAGGTAAGTCTAATGCTTATTCAGTAGAAGAGTGTAACTTTGTTTCTGAGGTATATGTAGAAATTGATGATGATTTTCATGATATTATACACTCTACCTATCTTGAGCACCTTACTACTGATATGTTGGAGTCTGCCCTTACCCTTTGCTCTAGTGATAATCTGTTAGGGGAAGTGATGAGCTCAAATTATACTCTAAATAACTTAAGAGAATAAGCTGTAGTTGTAGACTATGCTTAACTCAGTATCGTTCTCTAGGGAATTAATCAAGCTACCATAACGAATGAGAGTAAACAGATTATTTTTTAGTAACAAATATGTTTTCAGTGATTGTACTTCTAAAACACAGATTAAAACAGGAAACAGATAAACTGGTTTGATCAAAGAGAGAAGATGAACACAATAGTAATGATCAAGTAATGCTAATTCGTTCTAGGTCAATCATTCATATTTGTCACACGGTCGGCGTACAGAAATGAATCAATCCAATTCAACCAATTGTTATTTGAATGTTTTGAACTAGAGAAATCGTGGGTCGTCAATCCACGATCCTTAACCGAAAATGATTTTGAAAGTCTTGAACTAGCTTATTGGATTGAAGGTTTTTACGAAGATTTTGAACTAGACGAACCTATATGAACGAATATGAACCCAGTAAACGAATACGCAGAACTATCACATAACTACCGTGTTCGAAGCGGTTTAACTACTCATGAGGGAAGCAAAGATGAAAGACGTCAAGGTATTGAATATGCCAAGCATAAACATGGTGATAATCACATGCAAAATCCTACAATTCGATAAATAGAAGAAAACATGAATTGAAGATAAACAATAGAGAGTTATCAAAAGATTACAAAGAATTCGATCCCGATGGTTCTTACAAGAGGTAAACCAAGCTCCAAGATCAATCAATCAATATCAAAACCTAGTTCTTGAGCTTTTTCCTATGTATATCTAGGGTAGAAGAAGTTATGTTCTAAGTTATGGTGAAAGAATCCTATTTATAGCAGAAAAAATGTGTAGATTCCTAACAGAATTCGAACAGAAAAACGTCCATCAAATAAGCTCTCGTAAGTTCTCGCCGCTGCGAGGAAAACATACACAAAGACTAACAAAGACACTATAAAAACATACACAAAGACTAACAAAGACCGCTAAAAAGGACCAAATGAGACTCTAAATTATCGTCTCATCAGGAAGAGACCTGTGAGATAGTCTGTTCTCTTGATAGTGCTGAGGAAATCTTTGGGGGAGAAGCAATAGACATTTTCATTGAGTCTGAGAAGGGGGACATGATAGAACTGCCCAAACCAAAACTTAAGGAACTCCCTTCCCACCTTAAGTACACCTTCTTAGGGGAAAATGAGAGCAAACCTGTGATAATATCATCCAGTTTGAAAGAGGAGGAAGAAACCCAGTTGATTGCGGTTCTCAAAAGGAACTCTGCAGCCATAGGATGGAGTATAGGTGACATTAAGGGGATCAATGCCACTAGGTGTACCCACAACATATCCCTAGAAGAAGATGCCAAACCTGTAAGACAACACCAGCGTAGGTTGAATCCTGTACTTCAGGAAGTAGTGAAGAAGGAAGTTCATAAACTTCTAGAGCACGACATGATATATCCCATACCCGATAGCAAATGGGTGAGTCCTGTCCATGTCGTACGTACCTATGAAATCCGGGGTGACAGTAGAGGAAAACGATAAGGGAGAGTTAGTTCCTGTGAGGAAAACTATTGGGTGGCGTATCTGCATAGATTATAGAAGACTTAATGCAGCCACCAGGAAAGACCACTTTCCTCTACCCTTCATCGATGAGATGCTTAACCGACTCGCGGGGCGAGATTTCAATTATTTTCTTGATGGTCTCTCAGGTTTTTACTAGATTCCGATAGCTCAGGAAGACCAGGAGAATACCACTTTCACTTGCCCATATAGGACCTTTGCATATCATCGGATGCCTCTCGGGCTGTGCAACGGCCCCGCCACTTTTCAGAGATGCATGCTTTCAGTCTTCTCCGACATGTTGTAGGATTTTATAGAGGTATTCATGGATGACTTCTCTCTCTTTGGAATTTCTTTTTCTGATTGCCTTGGTAAGCTGGAGCTTGTGCTTAAACGTTGCATAGAATGTAATCTTACCCTTAGTTGGGAAAAGAGTAATTTTATGATTACTGAAGGGATAGTTCTGGGGCATGTGGTTTTGAAACGTGGGATAGAGGTAGATAAGGCTAAGCTTGATGTGATTAGGAAACTCCCACCCCCTACGTCTGTTAAGGAACTCCAATCTTTTCTGGGACATGTAGGGTTTCATAGGAGATTCATCCAGGATTTTTCCAAAATTGCTAATGCCTTAGTAACCTGCTGAGCAAAGATGTGCCTTTTGTTTTTTTATGAAAAATGTTTAGAGGCCTTCCATTTAATCAAACAAAAGGTTGTTTCTGCACCGATTTTCATGGTCCCTGATTGGTCAATACCCTTTGAATTCATGTGTGATGCATCTGATTTTGCTATAGGCGCAATCCTAGGTTAGAGAGTCAATAAGCATTTTCACGTGATTTACTATGCAAGCAAGACTTTGAATGAAGCACAGGTAAACTACAGTACTACTGAGAAAGAATTCCTGGCTGTCATTTTTGCCCTGGATAAATTCAGGTCTTATTTGAAGGGATTTAAGGTAGTGGTGCATACTGACCACGCTACCATCCACCACTTGATCGCCAAGAGTGATTCTAAGCCTAGGTTGATTAGGTGGGTTCTGATGTTACAGGAATTCGACTTCGAAATAGTCGACAAATGCGGTAAGGATAATTTGGTGGCAGACCATTTATCCCGACTTGACCCCTCCATCATTAGTCCATCTCTGCCTATTCCTGATGACCTCTCTGATGAACATCTTTTTGCAATCGAGGAGGAACCTTGGTTTGCGGATATTGTGAATTACCTTGCAACAAGTATCTTTGCTTCTAACATGACTTCGCAGGAAAAGAAGAACTTTGTCATGCGTTGCAGGACTTACTTTTGGGATGACCCTTACTTTTTCAAGGCGGGAAAACACGGCATGATGAGAAGATGCGTCCCGGAAGAAGAAGTGGAGAGCATGCTGAAATTCGGCCACACAATGCAATGTGGTGGGCATTACAGTGGGCGAAAAACAACTTTGAAAGTACTCCAATCAGATTTTTTCTGGCCCTCTCTCTTTAAGGATGCCCTGTTGGTCCAGATAATGGCAAAGTAAAAGACTAGAGGGGGGGGGGGGTGAATAGTCTTTTAAAACTTTTGTCGATAAAAACTATTTCTCAGATATCTGTGTAGATATCTAATACTTAGATTCAGAGCGCGGAAGACTTAAGATAGATAAGTGCAGAAACAGTTAAAGTGTGTGTGTGTGTGTTGCTGAAATGTAAGTATAGAAATGTAAATAACACAGCAAGTATAGTGGTATCTGGAGGTGGCGTAATCCTCCAACTAATCCACTTCGGTCTTCCAAAGACCTAGAATTCACTAGAATATATAATTGAGGTCACCTTACAAAAATCCTATTCTAAGATTCCTTAAACAAATGGTTCCCAACCAAGTGTTCCCCCTGAGTTGTTCCCTGGCTTTCACAGCCAAGTACTTCCTGTACTCAGAAAACTTTTTGAGCTATTCCCTAGCTTCCCAAGCTAAGTACTTCCTGTGCTCAATAACCTTGGATTTATTCCTTAGTTTCTCAAACTAAGTACTTCCTGTACTCCACGCCAGTGATGGTGTTGGTTTTGGTTTGAGTTGTCAGATGAGCTTCTTTAATAACTTTCAGTTAATCAGATAGCTCTGTGAATCAAGTATACTTAATACACTTTTCAATGTATGGTATCTTGTTCTTTTTACTGACCCAAGACTTAGATAAATGTTCTAGAGAATGAATCTCAGATACTTGATCTTTCAATTCAACTCTTTCACAGATAGTTGTCCTTGTTTAGGATCAGGACACTTAGAACTTTAGTACTACTTAAGATCAGGAGCTTTGGTCGCAACAGAAAGCTTGAGGATAAGTAGTTTGCTTTGAGAGAGTAAGATGTTCAGCGTGTTTATGGAGTTCAAGGTGTTCAGTGTGTCTTCTTAAGAAGTCTAAGTGTTGATATTTATAGATGAATTTGAGTGCCGTTTGAATAGTATCTGTTAGGCTTAAATCAAATTCAAACTATTGATATCTGTGTATAATCTTGTGAGTTTGTCTTCTTCTTCAGAAGCTACCGTTGCTTTTGTTCAGACATCTCTGTCCGTGCATTTAATGCATTGTACTATACTTTTGTCCTGTAGTGCCAACGGAACTATGCTTTGTATCAGAGACAACCTTGATCAGATTTCTCTGATTCTTTGCACGTTCTTATCTTTATCTTCAGATACCACTTTTATTGAAACAACTTTGTTTGCAATATATATATTTCTTCTTCAGAAATGTGGTTAAAGCTCAAGGTATCTGAGAATAGATATATGTGGACACTTTCCTTGTTTTCAGATAGACCCTTTAATTTCTTAGATATCTCTTGTGACACAGTTTGTTTAAAACTATTCGTGTCTTCAAGATATCTGGCCAAGGTATCTGTAAAACTGTTTCAGTAATCTTGTGCAGTCTTCAAATCTTCAATGTCGTTGAACTTGTTCTGCTTGGATGTCTTCTTCTTGGTCTTCTCTTCATAAAATAAAAATTACATTTTGAGACCTATCATCCTATACAAGATTAGCTAGACTATCATACTTAGTGGGTTTCCTCTTTTACAATGTTCAAGTGAATCAAGAGTACTAATCACCTTTCTGAGACTAAGATAAGTCATCATGTCGCTGATCAAAATCTAAACTGATATTTCTAACAAAATATCTAACAAATTTCCTAACAGATTTCCCCCTGTTTGATCAGTCAACGATGACTATCTGACCTATTACAAATCTGGATGAGTGACCAATCCAACACTTAATCATTTCTCATGATTTTTCAATTCATTCAATTAAGTGCAGAAAGTAAACATCAACCAAATCACAAGGTGTGATCTTTGCTGACAAGTTTTTTATAGAATACTATCTGAGAGTAAGTTCTTCAGATAAGTTACAAAGAAAGATTACAGATAACTTTAGTACATAAAACAATTTAGCTCAGTCAGAAAAAATACAAAAATACATAGTAAATTAGGACAACAGGAGTAGCCACGCTCCAAGTAAACATCCTAACAGACTAGTCTTCAACTCTTCAAGTCTTCAACAGTAGTTCTATGGATCAGTCTGCAAATTTCCTATTTCCAAACCTTTTGATGTCATCAGAATAATCATAGAGAAGTGTTCTGACGAGCATCTCAGTGTCTCTGGCAAATCCACAGACCTCTTTGTAGGTTTTGGTAGGATTTTTCTTGACAAAATGTTTGACCCACAGATACTTTCCCTACTTCCAGGCATGCTCTATTCTGATATCTGAAAGCTTGAAGTATTCGTAGATAATCCTCAGATATCTGATGTCACCCTTGTATTGATCTTAAGTTAGATAGAACGACTCATAGGGTTCCACATCGAGTCTTGCTCTTGTGCCTGTTCCTGTGATATTCAGAATTCTGTGCACATCATCTGGCTTTCCATATGGACTTTCATCAGAGAGGTCCTTTCTCATGGCTTCAGTTCTCTTGACAACTTCAAAATCCAACCAGGCTTTAATGTGATTGGTGTTGATCAAGGTTGGCTTATCTTTTCTCCATGCCATAAGTTGTTTATGGATTGGTTCTGGAAATCTTGAATTTACCAGTAGATGCTTAAGTTCTAGAATCCAATAGCCATTTTTCTGATTGATGCACCTGTAGACAGAGGAATCATTGTCATTCTTCACATACTATATTTTGGCTTCTTCTGGCCTGAGTGGAAGTTGACTTTTTCTTTGCTCAGCTCTCAGTCTGTTCCTTCTCTGTCTTGAATTCTCTTTGGGGTTGTTGCTTGAAGAACCACCCTGGATAGACTTGGTATTTCCAGAGGGTGTTTTAGCTGCTAGGGGCTTTGCAGCTATGGGCTCAGTTAGGCTTTCAATTTTCCTTTTTCTGTGAAGAGGAGCTTCATCTTCATCGGTTTCTTCATCATCATCAAGATTAAATCTTGTGAGAGTTTTACAGCCTTCTTCATTGCCGGGGACTTGATTTGGCCTTCTTCTTTTCTTGGAAGATTCATCAATCCCTTTAACTTTGTCTTCTCCTTGGAGCCTTGGTACTCCTTGGAGGTTTACGTATGGCCCTTGTTATCATTGTATTTCCTTGATGGGTTTACGGAGCTACTATTTGCAAAGCAGCTTGGCTTGAGGAGGGTTCATTGATTCTGAGTGGTGGCTGGGAAGTTTTCATGTTTCTTCTTCCTCTCTGAGCCGCACCAGCTCCAGATTTCTTCTTGTTTTCTTCTCCTTCTTCCCATTCCCCCTGACTTTGAGGTCCAGATTTGTACACTCTTTCCCCCTTAGTCATTGTTGGCTGACTCAGTCTCATAAAAGAATCTGAGAGAGAGTTAAAATGCCCTTGCAAATAATTTTAGGCAGTGACCAACTTCTGAAGTTCGGCTTTGAGCTCCTGATTTTGTTTGATAAGTCCATTGTCCTAATCAGTGAGCTCTGCCAATGGGCCTAGAATGGCATCTGCTTTTCCAGCAGTGTAAATTGCCTCTTGGAAAGCTTTTTCAGCTAAAGACGCATCATCGTCCCTTATCATTCCCAGATCTTTCTGAGCAATGACTATGCTAGTTGTTCTCTGAGTGACGAGCTCAGTGAACTTTTTCATTTCAGAGGGGACGGAGGCAATTACTTCCTTGTTCTGTGAAGACATCTCCATTTTCGGATGAGCCAGTACTTGGTATCTATTCATGTATTCATGGGAGTGGACATTTGGCAGTTTGCTGAAAGTTTCAGGAGCAATCAGTTTCCTTTTCAAGTGTGAAACCGCTAGATGTTCATTGCGATGCTCTGCCAAAGTCTTGTCTTCTTCATCATCTGAGTAATTAGCCCAGTGATCTTCATCCTCTTGGACATTCTCATCGATTATGTCGAGTCCAGCAACCATCTCAGAGTTTGGTTTCTTCCCTTTTTGGGAGGAGGATGGTACTTCTTTTGAAGATGATGCAGCCTTAGCATCATGCTTAATTTCAGATACTTCTTTAGTATCGAGTTCTTTGGTGATGGCATTTACAGCATCCTGTAGCTCTTTAACCTCAGAGTAAGCAATCATCTCTTGCAGATATTGATCTTGTAGTTGGTCAAGCTTGTCTCTGGATTTAGCTATCTGGTCTTCCAGTTGAAGATGGAGCTGTTGTTCTTCTTCCAACGGTTATGCGAGTTGGCGATTACGGATTGAGTATTCAACAATTTCTGAGCGATTTCCTCAGAATCCTCAACTACTTGTTCAGTATTAACCTTTTGTTGGGAAGATGGATGAGTTGACTTTTGAGGAGATGGAGACGGAGATTTCTGTGTTTTCCTCTCAGTTTGCTTTTTAGCAGTTGATGCATGATTTCTTTGTGAAATTCCTCCGGTCCCTGGTGCAGGGGCATCATCATCATCATCCTTTTTGTCTGTGTCATCCTTTTGGTGATGGTCAGTGGGAGGTTCATCGAAGTCGTTCTCGTTTATCTCTTCCTACTCATCATCTTCAGATACAAGATTGATCACTTCAGGAATAGTGATCTTCTGCCCATTAACCTCTTCTTGTTCAGAAGGTATAAATTGCAGTGCAGGCGAATCGGCTTGAATGCCATCTGTAATCTTGTCGACCATCTGCTGTTCAAAGGCTTGTATCAAGCATCGCCACTTCTCTGGAGAAATCCTTATGCAATAGAGTCGCAACTGTATATTGTTCGGTAGGGAACATTGCATGGATATATGTCTCCAAGTCAAGAGCTCGTGCTCGTCTGGTTGGTTGATCTGTGATTCTCAATATTTCAGAGAGATCAGAGCACCTTAACCTTTGCCATTTCTTGAAGCATTGAATATGCTTTGGCAGGGTTTGAGCTTTGAAGAAGGGAAGTAGGTACCTTTTCTCATCATTGGGAGCCTGCTTTGCACTTGTTTGAGCCTGAAAGAAAGAGTTTTGAGTGAGCTTCAAAACTTTTGTAGATATCTGAGTAGAAGTGTAGTTTAGTTTCTGAGTTACCTGAGTAAGTACTTCAGGCTCAGAGACTTGTGCTACTGAGACAATTGGTGTCTCAGATATCTTGTTGTGAGGTGGAGACTTGGAAGTCTGGTCCTCATCAACCTTTCTTTCTTGAACCTGAGAATTAATATTAATACAATACTTAGGAAATTATTTCAAAGAATTTGTGCAAAAATGCTTTAATGAGTTCTGAGTTTTGGACTTACTTCCTCAATAGGAAGCTCAGAGTCATTTTTCTCAGAAACTTTCTCGGTTCGTATTCTTTCATGTGATGTTGCCTTGGGAGCTTCATCAATTTCCATTGATGCAGGGGATGTCGCAACTTTTTCCCTTTGCATTTCCACTTCTGAATGAGCCTGTAAGTAGAAAGTATTGAATATTTTAGAAGAAGTTTAAGATAACCCATGATGAAGAATACTTATCACTGATTTTTCATGTACCTTCATGCTAGAAGGCTCAATGATGTGTTCTTCAGAAACCTTGTCGGTCTCTGGGTTTGTCTCTGACATTTCTGCCTTATCTTCCTCTTTCTCAGTTGGAGCCTGTTAGAAACATTTACTTTAAATGATTAAGCACATAGACAAATGACTGAAAAGTGTTATCTTAAGAATCAATTATCACCTGTGGTACAGGCTCAGATTTCTTAAGAGGCGAGGTTGGGGTACCCTCCTTCTCAGTTTCTGAGGCAAGCTTTCCAGCTTCCTCTTGTTTCTGTGTTTCTAACTCAGCCTGTAACAAAGAATTTTTATATAAGTAACAAGATATACAAGCATAAAATTTTTCACAAGGTAGGAGTTAAACCATTCAGCTACCTGAGCATTGTCAGGCTGATTGGTCTCTGGAACTTGTGACCCTTTTATACTTTGGTCTTCTTGTTCTAGTACAGCTTCTTTGTTTGAAGTATTAGGTACTTCACACCTTTCCTGAGTGTGCAACTCAGTTGAGTAGTGAACCTATCAATTTCCTATACTTATGTTCTTCAACACTCTTATCTAATTCAGTATAGGTCATTTTGGTTCCAATGCTCATAGGTATCTTAGCATTCTTTTCAGAAGGCTTAAGATTGAATTTTGTGAGCATATCTTTTGCATACTTTGTTTGACTAATGAATATTCCATCATTGAGTTGCTTGACTTGCAATCCTAGAAAATAATTCATTTCTCCCATCATGCTCATCTCAAACTTACTTTTCATGAGATTTGCAAAGTCATTACAAAGTTGCTTGTCCTTAGATCCAAATATGATGTCATCAACATATACTTGAACTAAGAGTAGTTTCCCATCATGATTTAAGGTAAATAAAGTTTTATCAACTTCACCTTTCTTGAAACCACTTTCCAGAAGGTATTTGGCCAAAGTGTCATATCATGCTCTTGGAGCTGTTTGATCCATCTGAGCTTTTACATAGTTTATAGACCATTCTACTTTCTGAGGAAACTTCAAAGCCAGGTGGTTGCTCAACATAAACTTCTTCTGCAAGTTCACCGTTCAAGAATGCACTTTTGACATCCATCTGATAAACTTTAAAATCTTTATGAGCTCTTATTGCATCCAATCTGGCAACTGGTGCATATGACTCATCAAAATCTAAGCCTTCAGTCTGGGTAAATCCCTTGGCAATCAATCTTGCTTTGTTTCTGGTTATTTCACCAGATTCATTCATCTTGTTTCTGAAAACCCACTTGGTTCCAATCACAGATATTCCTTCTACAAATGGAACTAGTTTCCAGACTTTGTTTCGCTCAAATTGATCCAACTCTTCTTGCATTGCAGAGATCCAGTCTTGGCCTCCTAATGCTTCTTCTATATTTTTAGGTTCAATATTTGAGATGAAACATCCAAAGAGAGAATTAGCATTTTCAGCTATTGCTCTCCTAGTCCTAACACCTTGATTAATTGGTCCAATCACATCTTTTGCAGGATGATCCTTGATCCATCTCATCATAGGTTTGGTGCTAGTAGGATCAATATCCAAATGATTTGAATGTGAATCACTAGGATTTTGATTTGATACTTTTTCAGTATCTAAGACATTTTGCTCCTCAGAAGGGCAATTAATGTCTGACACTTGTTCAGTGTTTGAGCTATCTGGAACATGTCTTTCAGAGAGATTATTTCCAGAGATAGCTTCATGATGAATATCTTCAATTTCCATTTCTGGAAGTTTCATAGGAAATTCTTCATCATGTTTGTGAGTCATCTTGTTGTTACTAGGCATATCAAGCTTTTCTACGTCAGAGTCATCCTCACTTTCCATAACGATGTTTCTCCTTTCTGAGGACTCTTCTTCAGAATCCCTCAACATCAGTTCTTTGAACCTTTCTGAGAGTTCATCATTAGGAGGTGTTTTCTTACTTCCTTCATAGAATACAACATGAACTGATTCTTCAATTTTCTTTATTCTTTTGTTGTAAATTCTGTAGGCTTTGCTAAACATGGAATAACCAAGAAATACACCTTCATCTGCCTTTGGTTGAAATGTTTTCAGATAATCTTTTCCATTGTTTAGAACAAAACATCTACAACCAAATACTCTCAGATGTTTGATATTAGGGGGTCTACCAACCAAGATTTCATAAGGGGTCTTGTCGTGGTGTTTGTTTATCAAACATACATTACGAGTGTAGCAGGTTGTGTCTGACTTCAACCCAATAAACTTCACTTATTTCAGTGTCAGCTAGCATCATCCTTGCAGCTTCTTTAAGGGTTCTGTTTTTCCTTTCTGCAACACCATTTTGTTGAGGTGTTCTTACAGAGGAAAGTTGGTGTTGTATACCTTTGCAGGTACAAAACTCCTTTATGTACTGGTTGACAAACTCAGTACCATGGTCTGTTCTGATTGCAGATACCTTGTCATTTTTCATGACTTCAAGCTTTTTCAGCAAGTTTGGTATCTCCACCCTGGCATCAGATTTGTGTTTCAGAAATACAACCCAAGTGAATCTTGAGAAGTCATCTACAACAACCAGACCATATTTCTTTCCTGCATAACTAGTTACAGATGATTCAAAAAGATCCATATGTACCAGTGGTCTAACACTAGAGTGTCTAGTTTTGGACTTGAAAGAGATTTTGGATTGTTTCCCCATCTGACATGCAGAACAGATACCATCCTTTCTGAAAGATGTTTTGGGAAGGCCAACCACTAACTCTTTCTTGGCAAGTTTGTTCAGAGTTTTGAAGTTCAAGTGACTCATTCTTTTGTGCCATAACCAGTGCTCTTCTGTGTGACCAGATTGACTACCATGAGACATTCTTCAGTTGTGGCAGATGCCCAATCGGCAATATAAAGACTGCCTTTCATTTGAAAGCAACCAAGGTATGCCTTTGACTCATTGTCAATTAGTTTGCGATATTTTGCTTTGAATTTTCTGATAAAACCTTTATGCAAACCGGATCATGCTAAATAGATTATATTTCAAATCCTTAACATATGTCGTCGGTGATTGTTAATGTTCCCATTTTGACGCGTTACAAATCCGAGGGATTTAATTCTCCTCCAGCAAATCTGATATCTGGTCCTGTGTTGCAAGCTTTGTAATCGACCAGATTTGCTTTGTCTCCTGTCATGTGCTTTCCGCATCCACTATCAAATAGCCATTGTGCTTTAGTCTAGGAAGCATTCTGCACACAACAGGGAACATTAGATTAGGTTCTCAATTTACAGTTGGAACCATCAGGACTAAACAATCTTCCAGTAGGAAACCATTTTTTGAATGAATTTCCTTGGAACATTCTTTTGTCTGATAGGAACATAAGGAGGAATTCTAATTGAATGATTATCATTATTAATAATTATTTTCTTCCTTGGTGTGTTCCTAGGTGCTCCATTAGGTGCTTTCAGATACCTGTCAGGTTTCTGAGTTTGCTTTTCAGCAAACTTAGCTTTCCTTGCCAGATTTCTTCTAGCCCTAGCATTCAGATTTTCAGTGGCTTGATTCAACTTCCACTTCTGATAATTGCTTTGAGCAATTCTAGCCTTTAGCCATCGTTCTTGCTCCTGTTTGTATTCATGAGCAAGTTGTTTCCCGATGCCTTTATGGCCAATACCGTTTCGAGCACTTGAAGCTATCTGAGATCTTTTCTCAGCAGCTTTGCTAGTCTCTGGTTGATCCAATTTCTTTCCAGAAAAAGTGACATGAGAGAATTTGCCAGCTCCTGCAATTCTACCCTTTTGAGAGACATAGCACTGTGGGTGTTTACACTTTTCAGTGTTGTGTTTCTTTTCAGAGATGTGCCCAACAGTTTTGGTTTTGACTTGTTTTTTCCACAAAGGTTTAGTCGCAACTGCCTTTCCTTTGTCAACAATCTTCGTCTTCTGACCGATACTATAGATTGCATGGGAACCATCTTGATGAGTACTTACAAATGTTCTTCTTTCCTCACACTTATTCAGAGTGATAGAACAATCTATCTGTGTATTCAGCCCAAGTCCTTTCTTTTCTGAAGGATCTCTTAAGTAAGATTGTACTTCAGTAAGAGTGTCACTAGCTTTGGCATATGATTGAAAAGATAATTCTTTCTTTTCGAGTTCCTTGTTCTCAGAAAGAAGATCTTCATATTTCTTTCGTAATTCAGCCATTGCTTCTTTATGTGACTTTTCAGTCTCAGATATCTAAGCTTTGAGAAATGCATTTTCAGCATCCTTTTTCTCAGATATCTTAACTAATTGAGAATTTTCCTTTGCAAGAGAATTCTTTTCTTCTTCAAGATTTTCGGCTCTAGCTCGGATCATTAGAAATTCTCTTTCATAGATGTCAAGATCTTTCCTGAGATTTTCTAGATCTTTTATTTCTTCTTCATCACTTTCATAAGTATAACAAGAAGTATGTGTTACCTCATCAGCCATAAGACAGATTTCTATGTTAGAGATGTCTGGACCGTCAATCTCAGCAACTCCACACATTTCATTCTTCTTGAGGCCGAAGTCGATTATATCATGAGTAACTCCACATAATTCTGGTGATGGTAAGGTTGAGTCATCTGAATTGTCATCTTCAGAATCTGTCTCAAAGTCTAGAGCATCCAGTTGAGTTTGGATTTTCTTTCTTTCTTCAGTTAATAAAGCTTTCTGGCTTCTTCTAAAGATTCTTATATCTTTCTTGTCACCTGTCCTTAGTTTGTTGAAGGCAGGGCAATCCTTCTTGAAGTGACCCGGTTTTTGACAATAGAAACAGATATCGTTTCCAATTTCCACTGTCTCAGTACATGATGCTTTCTGAGCTGGCTTGTTCAGCGAGCTTTGCATATTTTTGTACTGGTGATAGTTTGAGCCTAGATGCTTTTTCAGCTTCTCTTTGGCTTTTCTTCTCTCAATTTCTCGACTGACATATTTGCTCATTTGCTTTGCAGCAAGAGCATCCTCAGTCTCTTCCTTGCTTTTCTTCTTTTCAGAAGTTCCATGAGCAACTAGAGCAATATTCTGCAACTTTTCAGTTGTTTGTTCTCTTTGTGTTGTCTCATAATCAACGTAGCAAGATGTGAGAAGAGTTCCACTGGAGTGATATTTGGCATTCCTTGGTTAAAATAAAAGAATTTAGTATGCTCCCAGTTGTGGTTAAGACTTCTGACAATAGTCTTAATCTTTTCTGACTGGGAGTATCTTCTTTCCCAGTCTTGCCATATCACTCATGAGAGTAAATCTGAAATCAAGTTCTTCCAGAGTTTCGGTGGGTCCTTGTTTGAAAGTTTGAAATTTCAACTTGAGAACTTGAACTTGTTTTCTTTGGTTTTCTCGGTTCAAGCAGATTTCTTCAATCGGTTGCCGAGCAACTTTTGCCGTTTAGCACCCCTGATTTACCTTTATGTGCTCAGTGTTGATCGATGATGATATTACGAGCTTGACCATCCGACGATTTCTCTTGGCATCTTCCGATGTCCGAGTTCTCTGGACTTTGGTTCGTAAATAACTTGACTAGTAGATCTCCCACTTGTTGGCGTCGGTTTGTGAAGATCCTTCGCTTTGATCTCTGTCTCTACCATTAGAAACCTCCATGACTTGTTTAAGTTGTTGAATAACGATTGGGCCAGGCTTTAACACTTCGATCATTTCGTCACTTATGGCTTCAAGATGGAGCATCATGTTATTTTTCCATTGCTCGTAGTTCTCGGGTTTGAGAACGGGTGCATCACTCGAGACATTCCTACACATAACACACAAATTAAATAGTCCTCGAAAATGGACAAAGTTCCTTCACCTATCTGGGATCTAGGTTCGGTCTGAAGGCTTGTGAACCTCCCGCCTGATACCACTTGTTGGTCAGATAACGGCAAAGTAAAAGACTAGAGGGGGGTGAATTGTCTTTTAAAACTTTTATCGATAAAAACTATTTCTCAGATATCTGTGTAGATATCTGATACTTAGATTCAGAGCGCGGAAGACTTAAGATAGATAAGTGCAGAAACAGTTAAAGTGTGTGTGTGTGTTGCTGAAATGTAAGTACAGAAAAGTAAACAACATAGCAAGTATAGTGGTATCTGGAGGTGGCGTAATCCTCCAACTAATCCACTTCGGTCTTCCAAAGACCTAGAATTCACTAGAATATATAATTGAGGTCACCTTACAAAAATCCTATTCTAAGATTCCTTAAACAAATGGTTCCCAACCAAGTGTTCCCCCTGAGTTGTTCCCTGGCTTTCACAGCCAAGTACTTCCTGTACTCAGAAACCTTTTTGAGCTATTCCCTAGCTTCCCAAGCTAAGTACTTCCTGTGCTCAATAACCTTGGAGTTATTCCTTAGTTTCTCAAACTAAGTACTTCCTGTACTCCACGCCAGTGATGGTGTTGGTTTAGGTTTGAGTTGACAGATGAGCTTCTTTAATAACTTTTCAGTTAATCAGATAGCTCTGTGAATCAAGTATACTTAATACACTTTTCAATGTATGGTATCTTGTTCTTTTTACTGACCCAAGTCTTAGATAAATGTTCTAGAGAATGAATCTCAGATACTTGATCTTTCAATTCAACTCTTTCACATATAGCTGTGCTTGTTTAGGATCAGGACACTTAGAACTTTAGTACTACTTAAGATCAGGAGCTTTGGTCGCAACAGAAAGCTTGAGGATAAGTAGTTTGCTTTGAGAGAGTAAGATGTTCAGCGTGTTTATGGAGTTCAAGGTGTTCAGTGTGTCTTCTCAAGCAGTCTAAGTGTTTATATTTATAGATGAATTTGAGTGCCGTTTGAATAGTATCCGTTAGTCTTAAATCAAATTCAAACTATTGATATCTGTGTATAGAACTGTAGCAGGTTTGTGTTCTTCTTCAGAAGCTACCGTTGCTTTTGTTCAGACATTTCTGTCCGTGCATTTAATGCATTGTACTATACTTTTGTCCTGTAGTGCCAACGGAACTATGCTTTGTATCAGAGACAACCTTGATCAGATTTCTCTGATTCTTTGCACGTTCTTATCTTTATCTTCAGATACCACTTTTATTGAAACAACTTTGTTTGCAATATATATATTTCTTCTTCAGAAATGTGGTTAAAGCTCAAGGTATCTGAGAATAGATATCTGTGGACACTTTCCTTGTTTTTAGATAGACCCTTTAATTTCTCAGATATCTCTTGTGACACAGTTTGTTTAAAACTATTCGTGTCTTCAAGATATCTGGCCAAGGTATCTGTAAAACTATTTCAGTAATCTTTTGCAGTCTTCAAATCTTCAATGTCGTTGAACTTGTTCTGCTTGGATGTCTTCTTCTTGGTCTTCTCTTCATAAAATAAAAATTAGATTTTGAGACTTATCATCCTATACAAGATTAGCTAGACTATCATACTTAGTGGGTTTCCTCTTTTACAATGTTCAAGTGAACCAAGAGTACTAATCACCTTTCTGAGACTAAGATAAGTCATCATGTTGCAGATCAAAATCTAATTTTTATTTTATGAAGAGAAGAAGATAAGTCATCATGTTGCAGATCAAAATCTAAACAGATATTTCTAACAAAATATCTAACAAATTTCCTAACATGCCCATAAATTTTGCATTAGTTGTGATCCATGCCAGCCTAGTGGGAATATTAGCAAGTGGAACGAGATGCCCCTTACCAATAATCTAGTAGTGGAACCTTTTGACGTTTGGGGCATAGATTTTATGGGACCCATCCCCAAGAGTAGAAACTTCGAATATATTCTGGTAGCTATTGATTATGTTACGAAATGGGTGGAAGCAATTACTACTCAGACTAATGATTCGAAAGTCGTTGTCTCTTTTCTTGCCAAGAATTATCTGTGCAGGTTTGGCACTCCCAGGGTAGTCATAAGCGACGGAGGATCGCACTTCATCAATCGGTCATTTGGGAGCTTACTCAAGAGATATGGGGTACACCACCGTGTTGGCACCGCCTACCACCTGCAAACATTTGTTCAGGTGGAAGTAAGTAACCGGCAGATCAAGAGCATTTTAGAGAGAGTGGTTAAACCAAACATGAAGGATTGGGCAGATAAGCTCACTGATGCCTTGTGGGCATACCGCACTAGTTTCAAAACTGTGATTGGCACCACCCTCTTCAAGTTGGTGTATGGGAAAGCCTGTCATCTACCTGTGGAGCTAGAGCACAAAGCTGACTGGGCAATCCGAGCATTAAACCTCAACATGCAGAAGGCCGACAAGGAGTGCCTACTCCAAATTATTGAGCTAGAAGAGCTCCGGAATGATGCTTTTGAGAATGCACGGATTTACAATGCAAAAACCAAGGAGTACCACGACAAAGGTAAAATGCGAAAGGATTTATCCCCAGGTATGAAGGTACTATTATTCCATTCTCGACTTAAGTTGTTTCCAGGAAAACTTCAATCGCGATGGGATGGGCCATATGAATTTGTTGAAGTGGCACCGCATGGTTCTGTTGAACTCTTGAACCCAGCTGATGGTACCACCTTCAAGGTGAACGGACAACGCGTTAAGCCCTATGTGGAAGGCTTCAAAGAAAAATCGGAGGAAGAGGTCGATCTTGCGGAGCACTCGCCACCTGATGCGGAAGAGTCTTGTATTTGACTCAAAACGAGTACAAACCTTGTAAGATGTTTTATCTTTCCTTTATGATGCTTGGGACAAGCTTCTCTTTGTTTGGGGGAGGGAGAGATTTCATCATGTATGTGTCTTTGTTTCTTTTTTGTGTCTGTGTGACTCTATCTTGGTATATGTTCCCTCTGTGTGCTTTTTTTTCCCTGTGCCCTATGTCCCTTCTTCCGCAGTCTCTTTCGTTTGAGTCTGAGTTAACTTCTAAGTTGAGCTTCCATTGCTAGTGATAAACCTGCTTGATAGTTACGTTTTGAGTGATTATTAACTTGTAGTGGGAAGTAGGAAATTTTTTTATAAGTGTGTTTCCTCTGTAAAAAGGAAGTCTAGTTAGTTCTCTGTTCCAAAATCTTGTGAGAAGCCTATCTTGCCGATGAAAAAATGTTGTACGGCTTTAATGTGCATGATTTCTGGGTTGAGCAATTTCTTTTAAGTTATTGCGCCGCTTTATACTTATGTGTACTCGTAGTAATTGGGGATGACAAACGGCATGCTTATTTTTGGATTTTTTTGGGGGGGGGGGAGGATTTTCTACCTATGCGACTATTTATCGAGCTGTTATTGCATTTTTACTAAGAATCTGTTTGCTGCTCTCCAAAGCTATTTACGGTTGAGTCTCGGGGTGGATATGTGGTCTTAATTGATCACCGTTGGTCGTGTTAGGCATGTTACAAATACTACCACATACCGGCGTGGCTGAAAAGCTACATGTCCGGGAGATTGATGGCACATACACCAAACTGACACGCACAAAAGTGCAGACCTTCGGTAAAACAGACACCTGCAAAACATTGAGACGAAAAGAGCCCAAGAGGCCATGCAATGAGAATACAATGCAATCCTGATTGAATTATTAGATGAATGACATGGAATAAGGGGAGCAGCATCAGTTTTTGATCTCTGGAAATCAAGTCACGTGCCAAAGTCCCTTTCGACCTGATGAATTGAGTACATTAGCGTAAGAGATTAGTGGCACCTTGTAACGGAAGTTACCGCCTGTCTTTACTTGAGTGTTTTACACTGCTGCATACTTCCAATTGTGAGAGAGTGGCAGTTACTAATTACCTGTGAGGGACCTTCGGACTAGCTTTAAGTCCTTTTTACCTTGGAAACAAACATGTTCGATTTTCTTCTTGTTTCCCACCAACGTTGGTGCAAATTCAAAATTTTTGCATCGTTTGGGTTTATTGCTTGCAATGGTGGAATCGGTAGCTTGGTCGTTTAACTCTTATGTGTTTGTCTGGTTAGAGTCTAGTTGAGTCTAAGTTGTTTGTTTGCTCGAGGACGAGCAAAGGTTCGGTTTGGGGGGTTTGATGAGACGATACTTCAGAGTCTCATCTCGTTCTTTTTACCATCTTTTATTAGTCTTTATTTCCATTTTATATATGTTTTGTGCGTTTTTATATGTTTCGTGTTTTAGTGGTGTTGTGCAGATTGTGGCATTATTTAGGTGCTTTTTGGGAGTTTTTGTCAAGACTTGGCATTTTTGGTGGAAAAGTGCCCAGACGCATCCTAGAATCACCCAGGACGCATCTCCACATGCCGAAGAAAATGGCCAGGACGTGTCCCCACAGTCCGCCTGGCACAACCTGCACCAAGGAAGGCACGGACGCGTCCCAGAATTTGTTCGGATGCGTCCAGACAACCCGCGATTCTTCCAAGAGAATTCTCGGACGCGTCCAAGACTCCATCCCAGACACGTCCCCACAGCTCGCAGATTCCAGACGCGTCCGAGAATCATGCTAGGACGCGTCCGAGGACATTTTAGCGGGGATCCCTGTTTCTTTACTAACTCGATTTTAGACATTTGAAAAAACATTCTATTATACGTTTTTACTCACTAAAGGAAGAACTAACCCTAGTTTTGATTCTCTTGCCTTGGTTTCTCATTGATTCGACTTGTAATCGCATAATTGACACTGAATTCGTACATTGAGGTTAGATTATCAATCAAATCATTCTTTCTTTCGCAATTTCATCTCTTGTGATTGATTTCATGGATATATGCTTATCAGATTCTCTTGTATGTTTAATTCAATTGTGACAATCAATATGCATGTTGTCGATTCGATTATGAGTAGCTAAATCCTTATTGAATACGGTAGTGATGTAGGATTAATCGAATTAGGGTTCTAACCTAGAATCGTTCATACGTGTTAAGCTAAATCAAGATCTTCGTATGACCCCTAATTCAGTACGCTCTCATTTCAAACCTTCAGATCATTTTGGTTAAGAATCTATCGTCTGACAATCGATTGATTTCACTACTTCTAGATTTTCAAATGATGTCTTGGTTAAACTGAATTAGTGCTCTTCTGGACAAATAACTGTGACAAACGTATGAACGATAGGTTTAACTCTGTTTTGATTTTTGTGAATTGCTGCCGCGTTCATTATTTCACTTTCTTGATCAAACTTTCTTCGTATTTACTTGGTTTTATCAACTTGATTCTTCGAAGACAAACAATTCAACTGTTTCTCTGCAAACCTTTACCTTTGAACACTTTAAACGCTAAGTTGCCTAGTTAACTCCTCGAGAACGATCTCGTAGTTAAGGCTTGTTTACTCAACACTGCTTTAGTTACTTTTGATTTTTCAAAGAGTACTTATTTGAGCACATCAGATTTGGACAGCGATGTTACTTATATTGACATGAGAGAAGTTATGAGGAAACTACTTGAAGTGACCGAGGGGATAGTCGAGGAAGAAGAAGAGATGATGTGAACTGAACATTTAGAAGTCGTACGCGGAAAACACATGGAGAGTATGGAGGAGTCGACTGAGATAAAGGTGGGAGATATTGAACCCTTCGTACGAACCGAAGCACAAGGGACCACGCCTATGGAAGAAGAGGCATACACCAAGCAAGAAGATACTCGAAGGAACCATCAAGTACTCAAAGCTAGTAAACAGGAGGATTGTGGGGAGTTTGATGATATGATGGGTGGTCTTCACAAGGCCATCAAACCATATATCCCACCACACCTTCGAAGTAGGCGACAGGCAGGTAAGCTTTCTGCTTCCTATACTTTATTTAATCCTGATTCTATATCGTCTGTCATTACTTGCATCACTAGCACTACTACCCATGAACCCGACCCCGTAAGGAAATTAGAAGAAATAGAATTCGCTATTCCTGATTATTATATAATGCCTTATGCGGAAAGGGACCAGTCATTGGGAAACCCACTCACTCAACGTATTCCCATGATTTTATGATTGGAAGGTTTTCATAACCACCCCTGACCGTAAGCTTGATTTTAAATGTCTGACTAGCATTGCGTAGAATTATAGAAAACAGGAATACGAATCATTCTCAAAGGGGGTACTGTGAACCAAGGAAAGCAAGATCTCTCAGGGACACATCAATGGAAGGAGTAGAAGGAAAGCCGTGGGTTTGCAAACGAAATGATGAGAATAGGTTGTTCAATGGAGATCCAATCAGTTGAGTGGGATCTGATACCAAGATAGTACTTAAAGCAATGGGAGTTAGGGTGTTTGGTGATCTGCCATGGACTGATATAAGTGTTCTTAGAAGAAGGACTGGATACATTCATAAGAGAAATCATATCCATGAGTACTCTAAGGATGACGATAACTTCTTCACCGAACCAATCATTTTCCATCTATGAAGGAAGAAGAAGAGGGCGATACCAAGAAGGAGAGAGCTGAGTCGTGAGTTCGACAGGAAAATTGACAGGAACTAGGAATGGGTTGATGTACCTAACATCAATCGAAACTCTCCAACGAGGATGCGAAAGACGAATGCTGCTGGAAGGTGGAGGTGGGTGGACGGAACTAACTTAGACCACATGCATCCATCCTAAAGTCATCTCTGAACAGGACGCGTCTCCACATGCCGAAGAAAATGGCCAGGACGTGTCCCCACAGGCCGCCTGGCACAACCTGCACCAAGGAAGGCACGGACGCGTCCCAGAAATTGTTCGGATGCGTCCAGACAGCCCGCAATTCTTCCAAGAGAATTCCCGGACGCGTCCAAGACTCCATCCAGACACGTCCCCACAGCTCGCAGATTCCGGACGCGTCCGAGAATCATGCTAGGACGCATCTGGGGACATTTTAGCGGGGATCCCTGTTTCTTTACTAACTCGATTTTAGACATTTGAAAAAACATTCTATTCTACGTGTTTACTCACTCAAGGAAGAACTAACCCTAGTTTTGGTTCTCTTGCCTTGGTTTCTCATTGATTCGACATGTAATCGCATAATTGACACTGAATTCGTACATTGAGGTTAGATTATCAATCAAATCATTCTTTCTTTCGCAATTTCATCTCTTGTGATTGATTTCATGGATATATGCTGATCAGATTCTCTTGTATGTTTAATTCAATTGTGACAATCAATATGCATGTTGTCGATTCAATTATGAGTAGCTAAATCCTTATTGAATACGGTAGTGATGTAGGATTAATCGAATTAGGGTTCTAACCTAGAATCGTTCATACGCGTTAAGCTAAATCAAGATCTTCGTAAGACCCCTAATTCAGTACACTCTCATTTCAAACCTTCAGATCATTTTGGTTAAGAATCAATCGTCTGACAATCAATTGATTTCACCACTTCTGGATTTTCAAATGATGTCTTGGTTAAACTGAATTAGTGCTCTTCTGGACAAATAACTGTGACAAACGTATGAACGATAGGTTTAACTCTGTATTTGATTTTTGTGAATTGCTACAGCGTTCATTATTTCACTTTCTTGATCAAACATTCTTCGTATTTACTTGGTTTTATCAACTTGATTCTTCAAACACAAACAATTCAACTGTGTCTCTGCAAACCTTTACGTTTGAACACTTTAAATGCTAAGTTGCCTAGTTAACTCCTCGAGAACGATCTCGTAGTTAAGGCTTGTTTACTCAACACTGCTTTAGTTACTTTTGATTTTTCAAAGAGTACTTATTTGAGCACATCAGATTTGGACAGTGATGTTACTTCTATCGACATGAGAGAAGTTATGAGGAAACTACTTGAAGTGACCGAGGGGATAGTCGAGGAAGAAGAAGAGATGACGTGAATGGAACATTTTGAAGTCGTACGCGGAAAACACATGGAGAGTATGGAGGAGTCGACCGAGACAAAGGTGGGAGATATTGAACCACTCGTACGAACCGAAGCACAAGGGACCACGCCTATGGAAGAAGAGGCATACACCAAGCAAGAAGATACTCGAAGGAACCATGAAGTACTCAAAGCTAGTAAACAGGAGGATTGTGGGGAGTTTGAAGATACGATGGGTGGTCTTCACAAGGCCATCAAACCATATATTCCACCACACCTTCGAAGTAGGCGACAGGCAGGTAAGCTTTCTGCTTCCTATACTTTATTTGATCCTGATTCTATATCGTCTTTCATTACTTGCATCACTAGCACTACTACCCATGAACCCGACCCCGTAAGGAAATTAGAAGAAATAGAATTCGTTATTCCTGATTATTATATTATGCCTTATGCGGAAAGGGACCAGTCATTGGGAAACCCACTCACTCAATGTATTCCCATGATTTTATGGTTGGAAGGTTTTCATAACAACCCCTGACCGTAAGCTTGATTTTAAATGTCTGACTAGCATTGCGCAGAATTATAGAAAACAAGAATACGAATCATTCTCAAAGGGGGTACTGTGAACCAAGGAAAGCAAGATCTCTCAAGGACACATCAATGGAAGGAGTAGAAGGAAAGCCGTAGGTTTGCAACCGAAATGATGAGAACAGGTTGTTCAATGGAGATCCAATCAGTCGAGTGGGATATGATACCAAGATAGTACTTAAAGGAATGGGAGTTAGGTTGTTTTGGTGATCTGCCATGGACTTATATAAGTGTGCTCAGAAGAAGGACTGGATACATTCATATGAGAAATCATATCCAGGAGTACTCTAAGGATGACGATAACTTCTTCACCGAACCAATCATTTTCCAGCTACGAAGGAAGAAGAAGAGGGCGATACCAAGAAGGAGAGAGCTGAGTCGTGAGTTCGACTGGAAAATTGACAGGAACTAGGAATGGGTTGATGGACCTAACATCAATCGAAACTCTCCAACGAGGATGCGAAAGACGAATGCTGCTGGAAGGTGGAGGTGGGTGGACGGAACTAACTTAGACCACATGCATCCATCCTAAAGTCATCTTTGACAGGGGTCGAGCTATAAGACCTAAAACAAGCGCTTCTTGGGAGGTAACCCAGGGTCACGTTTATTTTACGCACTTGCATTTGCACTTTTTAATTTTTCCTCTTCATTTTTTTTATTTCTGCACTAGAAAATCTTTTTCAAATTCTACTTTCAAAAACCTTATTATATAGAAGAAAAATTGAAAAATCAAAAAACGCTGTCACTGATTTCCCAAGTTTCCTCACTTGCTCTATATTTTAATCTTACCATTGCATTCCTAGCTTGCCCATCTATCGACATCACCAAGTGATCTTTACTCAACAATATCTTCATACATCTTCAATCTCAAGTTTTTATCTTTCACCTTTTTGCTTGCACTTTCTTCTTGCTTCTTGAGTGCTATGCAATTATATGCTTCAATTGATTGAATTGATTATGTTTGGGATATGTGGATACATGCTTACTTCTAGTATTCACCTTATTAACACTTGCCTTGGTGGAGATTTGGCAAATTGATTGAGAATTTGAGGGTTTTTGTTCTTGCTCACCATGTGTTCAATGTCTCAATAAAACAAATTCCCTTGTCGACCCTTTTTTCCTTCGATTACATGATCTTTACTTGAAGAATTGTGCTTAGGAAACATGTTTGCATCGTCATATGTTCATGCATTGACAATATATGAGAATTTGTGCTACATGCCTAGTTCATGCATTGATTTGAATTAGCTATTAACTTATCGCAAGCTGGAATTTTGCATACATGTTGTACCAAACATGAGGTTTGGGTGAGGAAAACCCCATGAGATTTGCACGTAAGCTATAGTCCAGAGTCACTCCAAACATGCTATCTCACACACTTTTGAGCCCATGTACCATGGAAGAATGAAGGAGGATTGTTGAGGGGTTTAGCCTCAAGCACTAACTAAACTACTACAAATAACCTATTCTAATATCCGCCTCCTACTTGAAGTCCGAAAATCCGAGCTGGGCTCTCTGTCTGGACCAGGGTACCTGAAAGGACTAAGTGGGGGGGTGGGGGGGAGGGTTAGAAGGGTTACCCGGATTGCTAGTTGTCAATCCGGTAAGAGACTTTACTCAAAAGAGAGTTAGAAAGCTCTCAATGTAATAGTTATGAGGAAGGTTATGATATTCAATATGGCTTACCTCAAAGTTTGGACCTTGAGTTACATTTATAGAGACCATAGCGTATGAAGTGACTCATAAGATGGTGCCAAGTGTATGATTCATATTTGGACATCAATGCTACCTTTGGCCCATAGCCTAATAGTGAACAGTAGTCCAATACCGATTAGTGGGCCTGGGAGGGTAGTTTGGACCTTTTCTCTCCGAGAGTACTGTTCCGCCTGTTGGGTCCGTCTAAGTCCTTCGGACAGATCTGTCTGCTTGGTTGATCTGCCCTTGGGTAACTCTGGATGTCCGAGCCAAGAGTCTCACGGAAGTATTTCAATGGTTCCAACATATACGTTTGGTCTTAATGTAAAGGTGGCGTCCGAGAGGCTATCTCGTCCGGTCCGTTGGGCATCTTTGTACTGACGTAGCCAGGTTTATAAGTCCTTTTCCCATCTAGCTCGGACTAGCTGTGAGGGTGTAGTGACTTTAGCATACTGGTTGATTCACTTAGGACGGACCATGTGAGGTCAGACTAGTACTAAATTGGCCATTATGCCGTGACGCGCTCTAGGACACGCTCTATGGCGCCCTTAATGGATTGGACATATATCCGTATCAACATATGTCCCCCTAGTTTCCAAGTATCTTGGTAGAAGATAGTTGGTAACTATAAAAAGAACAAGTGTGTTGTGGAGCGTGTCTGCATCTTTAATTATGAAGGAAAAAATCCCTTTCCGTAAAATCCGTTTCCCGTGTTTTCAGAAACTCAATATCTCTCTCTCTCTCCCCCCCCCCCCCTCCGTTTCTTTCTACAGTCCGAGTTGCATAGTAGTTCGGACTATAGAAGGAAAAGGTATTTGTAACAGAGATATTTTGAGGTCCGAGTACGGTTAGGATTAAATATCTTTGATGGAAGAGTATGGAGGAAGTCAATCCTTTCGTACCAAAATAGGTGAATGGGCCAATTGGGCAGATGAACAGTGATGCCAAAGGCCCTGTTCCCTTTCCGTTCGGCCCACGGGTGAAAATCCCAAGTGAGTGGAGAATATATTAATTAATAATAATGGGGCCGGATGTAAATTCACCAAGTGTGAAGCGACACGACCGTTAGATGAAAACGATCAACAGCTGGGATTAAGGGCGGAAGGATGTGACGCTTCATCTTCCCCAATTACCCTCTATAAATAGTTTGCCACTGCCGTCACTTTCACACTTTAGCAAATTTGAATCCAGAGCAATCTAAGCAATCCGAGCAAGCAAGAACATCCGAGCAAGCCAGTACTCTCAGAGCATCAGGATATCCGAGCAAGCAGTACGCAAGGGGAAGCCAAGTTTTCAGCAACTTAGACGTTTTTCAACAGTCTAATTTTATCAAGTAAGTGGCTCATTCCCTTTTCTGAGATCTGAAATGCTTTTCAATTTCTACTCGTTGCGTACTGTTGCTTGTTGAATTGATGCGTGCATGCTCAGGATTTGAAATCTCACATTAGAATTGTGTTTGAATTCTGTAGAGATGTATGTTATAGTACCCAGTGTAGGGTTATGCTTGAATCCCCAAAATTATTGAAATGAAGTACTATGTAGCCTTAAGTCTTGGTGACGGTTGGCTCTTTTCCGTGTAAATTTACCTTATCGTATGATAAATTTAGGAAACAGTTGTATGTTTTGCATGCTATATTTTCCAGTAATGATATGTAATCATATAGGAATTGGATAGGCTTACTGCTAGTATGGCAAAACTTGTAGATTTTTTGGCCAAAAATTTGTAGATTGTGCTTGGTTCAATGCCACTGTGCATGTGCCATTTGTGTGGAATAATGGTGCCATTAGGCCCGTATATTCCTATAAATGGCATAGTCTTGGCATAGTACCTGCTTTTTATGTACTAGATTAGGTGCCGATGGCACATGAAATGCCCCTATGGCACTACCACATCGCCACTGTATGTGCCATTGGTGTGCCAATGGTTAGGAGATTTGTGGCCTGAGAATGCCCAGTTTACCTAGGGTTTCTCTTACTAACTCGGACCTAACAAGATACATAAATTAACTCTCGGACAAAACCAATTGTTGACTGATCCGTTTCTTGTGCCCTAGGATGTCCGGGAGCGATAGTCAAAACATTTATGAGGCCCAGAACTACGATGATGCTGCGGATCAGCAATCATCATCCGCTACTCAGAGTGATGCCATCTCAGATCATGGGGAGTTCGAGATGCCCCATAATCAGGTGATCCCTAAAAATGTGGTGATTCAAGCGGTGGAACCAGATGTTGGACCGAAGGAAGTGGTGGAAGTTCCTTCTTCGGGTTACTCGGATGCTGGGGACGTTGTCCGCTGGGTTGGGGTTGGCCCGAGTAATGTAGCGGCTGGGGAGTGGAATGCTTGGTGGACTAGGGTCACAGTCTATGCTAGGACGATTGGAGGTGGTGGGGTTGATGAAGGTGCGGACTAAGTGTTGGTTGAACAGGGTGGGGACACAGAGCAGGATCCAGATGATGTGGAAATGTTTGAGTCGGGCGATGAGGAGAGGGTGGCCCGGAATCAATTTCGGGCACAAATGATGCTTCCATGGAGGAGGAAGGAGGTGAAGAGGATGATGGGGATGAGGAGGGGGAGGAGGAGATGGAAGAAGCTTCTCAAACTGTCTGTCCACGGAAAAGATCTGGGCGATCAAAGAGCCAGCTCAATCTGAAGGCTATTATCCCTTCTAAGCCAAGGGTAGGGGAGCTCGGAATAAATGCGTGGCGGACCAAGTTCCCCCGTTACCACACTTCTATCGCCATCGCGGATCCGCAGGGGGAGTTGAATGAAGATGGGGCTCTCCCAACTTGCTCCACTAAAGTGAAGGAGTCGCAGATGCCAGAATGGAGGCAGAAGTGGGCTATCCGGACTCTGTAGAGATCCTCCTATCTACTCCGGAGCAGGCCTTCTACAATCCGCCGAAAGGTTACATGGCGGTCCATGAGATCGCCTTCCAATGCGGATGGAGGCTCCCAATTGCCCCAAGCATCAAGGGAATCCTCGATTGTTGGTCCAGATAACGGCAAAGGAAAAGACTGTGGGGGGGGGGGGGGAATAGTCTTTTACAACTTTTGTCGATAAAAACAATTTCTCAGATATCTGTGAAGATATCTGATACTTAATTTCATAGAGCGGAAGACTTTTTGTGATAAGTGCACGTGCTCAGTAGTGTGTAAGTACTTAACAAGATGACTAAAGTAAGGTAAATGCAGTAAGTAAATAAGACATCAAATTATAGTGGTATCTGAAGGTGGCGTAATCCTTCAACTAATCCACTTCGGCCTTTCCAAGACCTAGAATCCACTAAGACAGATAATTGAGTTCACCTTACAAATATCTTCTCTCGATTCCTAAATACACTAGGTTCCCAACCAAGTGTTCCCCCTCACTTATTCCCCGGCTCCCAGCCAAGTACTTCGTATACTCAGAAACCTTTGAGTTGTTCCTTAGTTTCCCAAACTAAGTACTTCTTATGCTCAGTAACCTTGGAGTTATTCCTTAGTTTCCCAAACTAAGTACTTCCTGTACTCCACGCCATTTAAGGTGTTGGTTAAGGAGAGTTTGTCAGATTGGTAGATTAATAACTTCTTCAGTTATGTAATACTACCTTCTTGAAGAAGAGTCACTTAACACACTTCACAATGTGTTGTGATATGTTCTTTACTGACCCAATTCTATGATAAAAGTTCTAGACAATGAATCTCAGATACTTGATCTTTTGATTCAACTCCTTCATAGATAGCAATGCTTGTTAAGGATCAGGACACTTAGAACTTTCGTGCTACTTAGAATTCAAGAGCTTAGTCGCAACTGTAAGCTAGAGATTAAGTACGCTGAAGGCTTGTATGCTTGAGAGAAAGATACCACTAGTTGTTTTATCAGAGAAGCTTGGTATTTTCAGTGTAAGTTCAAGGTGTAGTGTGTCTTTCAAGCATTCTAAGTGGTGATATTTATAGTTGATTTTGAAGCCATTTGAATAGTATCCGTTAGGTTCAATTCAAATTCAAACTATTGATATCTGAAAATAGTACTGCAGAAGATCTTGTCTCTTTTCAGAGATTTCCTCTTTTGTTTAGATGTCTCTGTTTGCGCATTTATTGCATTGTACTATTTTTGTCCTGCAGTGCCAATGGAACTATGCATGCTTTCTGAAGCATTGCATGTCTCTTTCTAGAAACCTTCACATCTCCAAATACCTATTGAAACATTGTTCCCCAGAAACATAGTTTTATCCAAGGTATCTGAGTGTGGGTTTCTGTGGGCACTTTTCCTTATTCAGAAACCTTGTGTTCTTAGATATCTTTTGCAAAACTTGTTTATTGAAAAACACTTGTTTCTTCAAGATATCTGGACATAGGTATCTGATGACCTTCGTCTTCAGCAATCTTGTGCAGTCTTCAAATCTTCAAATTTTTTGAACTTTTCTGCCGGATGCCTTCTTCTGTCTTCTTAAAAGATATAAAAATTACATTCAGAGACCTAACATCCTATACAAGATTTGCTAGACTAACTTACTTAGTGATCTTCCTCTTTTACAGTGTTCAAGTGAACCAAGAGTACTAACCACCTTTCTGAGCTAAGATAAGTCATTAAGCTGTTGATCAAAATCTAAACAGATATTCCTAAAAAATTTCCCCCTTTTTGATCAGTCAACGATGACTATCTTTAAAACCTATTACAACTTGGAAGAGGGAACAATCCAACACTTTATCATTTCTTATGATTTTTTCGAGTCATTTAATTAAGTGCAGAAAGTAAACATCAATCAAATCACAAGGTGTGATCTTTGCTGACAAGTTATCTTTTTATAGATTGATATTCGAGAGTAGGTTCATCAGATATGTTTACAAGGAGAGTTCACATATAACTTTTACAAATGATAAAGTAACTTACAAAACAATCAACAAGATACAAAATTACATTGTAAATTAGGACAACAGGAGTAACCAAGCTCCAAGTAGACATCCTAATAAACTAGTCTTCAAGTCTTCAAAGTCTTCAATCAGCAGATCTATGGATCAGTTAGCAAATTCCCTATCCCCAAACCTTTTCATATCATCTAAGTAGTCATAGAGCAAGGTCCTAACTAACATCTCAGTGTTTCTGGCAAATCCACAGACTTCCTTATAGGTTTTGGTGGGATTCTTTTTGGCAAATTGTTTGACCCACAGATACTTTCCCCATTTTCAGGCATGCTCAATTCTGATATCTGATAGCTTGAAGTAATCATCTATGATCCTCAGATATCTTATGTCACCCTTGTATTGCTCTTGAGTCATGTAAAAAGACTCATAGGTTCCACAACAAGTCTTGCTCTTGTGCCTGTTCCAGTGAGGTTGGGAATTCTATGCACATCATCTGGCTTTCCATAAGGACATTTATCAGAGAGGTCCTTCTTCATGGCTTCTATTCTTTTGATCACTTCAAAATCCAACCAATTTTTTATATGATTGGTGTTGATCAAGGTAGACTTGTCTTTTATCCATGCCATGAGCTGTTGATGGATGGGTACTGGAAATCCCTTCTCATTTACAAGAAAGTGCTTGAGTTCCAGTATCCAATAGCCATTTTCTGTTGGATGCACCTGTAGGAGGAATGCTCATCATTCTTCACATACTCAATTCTGGCCTCCTCTGGCCTGAGTGGAAGTTGAAGTTTTCTTTGTTAAGCTCTCAGCCCGTTCCTCCTTTGTCTTGAATTCTCCCTTGGGGCAATGCTTGAAGAACCACCCTGGATAGACTTGGTATTTTCAGAGGGTGTTTTAGCTGCTATTGGCTTTGCAGCTAAGGGCTCAGTTAGGCTATCAACCCTTTTCCTTTTCCTATGAAGAGGAGCTTCATCTTCATCAGTCTCTTCATCATCATCATCAATGTTAATCTTTGTGGGAGATTTACATTCTTTGTTGCCCTGGGATTTGATTTGGCCTTCTTCTTCTTCAGAAGACTCTTCAATCCCTTTTACTTGTCTTCTCCTTGGGGACTTGGTTCCCTTTGTAGGTCTCTGTGATCTGGCCCTTATTATCATTCCTTGTTCAGGAATCTGTTGAGTTGTTGCTACTATCTGAGTAGCAGCTTAACTGAAGGAGGGCTCATTTATTCTGAGAGGTGGTTGTTCAGTTTTTCTCTTATTTCCTCCTCCTCTTCCTCTCTGAGCACCTTGAAATCCTTCCCCCTTAGTCATTGTTGACTGACTAAGAATCACAAAAGATTCTGAAAGGGAGTCAAAGTTTCCTTGCAGATAGTTGTAAGCAGTAACCAACTTTTCCAGATCAGCCTTGAGCTCCTTATTCTGTTTGATATGTCCTGTTTCCTCATCAGCGAGCTCTTCCAGTGGACCTTGAGTAGCATCTGCTTTTCCAGCAGCATAGCTAGCCTCTTGAAAAGCTTTTGCAGCCAAGTTTTGGTCATCATCCCTAACCCTGCCTAGGTCTTTCTGAGCAATGACCAGACTGGTTGTTCTCTGAGTGATGAGCTCAGTGAATTTCTTCATCTCTACAGGGACTGATGCAATGGCGGCTTCATTATGAGAAGATCACTCCTTGTTCAATTTAGCCAGTACTTGGTATCTGTTCAAGTATTCATTGGAGTTGACATTTGGCAGCTTGTTGAAAATTTCAGGAGCAATCAGCTTCCTTTTCAAATGAGACACCACCAAGTGCTCATTTCGATGTTCTGCCAATTTCTTCTCTTCTTCATCATCTGAGTCATCAGCCTAGTGATCTTCATCCTCTTGGACATTTTCATCAATGTTTTCTAGTCCAGCAACCATCTCAGAGATGGGCTTCTTTCCTTTCAGTGAGGAGGATGATACATCTTTTGGTAATGCAGCCTTAGCATCATGCTTGTCTTCAGATACTTGCTCAATATCTAATTCTTCAGCAATTGCCTGAACAACAAGCTGGAGTTCTTTCATCTCAGCATAAGCTTCCATTTCCTTGATGGTAAGATCTTCAATCTTTTGGAGCTTTGCTTTGGATTCAGCTATCTTTTCTTCCAATTGAAGATTTAGCTGTTGTTCTTCCTCCAATAATTGTTTGATTTGAGCAACTCCGGCTTGTGCATCCAATATCTTCTGAGTGTTGTCCTCAGAGTGCTCAACTACTTGTTCAGTAATGTCTTTTTGTTGGGGAGATGGATGGGTAGTTTTCTGAGTAGATGGAGGAGGGGATTTCTGTGATGTCCTCTCAGTGTGCTTTTCAGCAACTGAGGCATTGTTTCCTTGTGCAATCCCTCCTATCCCTGGTGCAGGGGAATCATCATCCTTTTTGTCATCATCATCCTTGTAATGATCAAAAGGAGGTTCTTCAAAATTATTCTCATTTATTTCCTCCTTATCTTCAGAAACCAGATTGATCACTTCGGGAAGTGTGACCAATTGACCATTTACTTCCTGTTGTTCAGAGGGTATGCACTGTAAGGACTTAGGCAATGGAGGCTTGAATGTCATCTTCATTCTGGTCTGATCATCAGCCTTCTCAAAAGCTTCTATGAGCTTGTGTGCAGCTTCTTTGACAAAGTCCTTATGCATCAGAGTAGCAAAAGAGTACTGCTTTATTGGGAACATAGCATGGACATAATTCTCCAAGTCAAAAGCTCTGACTCTTCTCAATTGGTGATCAGTCACCTTTGCTAATTCAGTCAGATCTGAGCTTCTGAGCTTTTGCCACTTTCTGAAACACTTGAGGTGTTTCTTGAGAGTGTGGTCTTTGAAGAATGGAAGCAGGTCTTCTGTTGAGAATGCAGAGACCTTTGGCACACTTGTTTGAGCCTGAAAGAAAGAGTTTTGAGTTAGAGTCAAAACTTGTGTAGATATCTGAGTACTAGTGTAGTTAGGTTTCTGAGTTACCTGAATGAGTACATCAGGCTCAGAGACTTGTACTACTGAGGCAGGGGGTGCCTCAGATATCTTGCTATGAGGTGGAGACTTGGGAGTCTGGTCCTCATCAACCTTTCTTTATGCTTGAACTTCCACAATAGGAGGCTCAAAATCATTTTTCTCAGAAAATTTCTCAGTTTCTGGTGTTCTTTCTGGTGATGTTGCCTTGGGGGCTTCATCAATTTCCATGGATGCAGGGAATGTCGTAACTCTTTCCCCTTGCACTTCTACTTCTGAATGAGCCTGTAAGTAGAAAGTATTGAGTAGTTAGAGAAGAATTCATATCAACCCATAATGAAGAATGTTTATCACTGATTTTTATATACCTTCACACAAGAAGGCTCAATGACATTTTCTTCAGAAACCTTGACTATTTCAGGGTCCTTTTCTGGCATTTCTGCCTTATCTTCTTCTTTCTCAGTTGGAGCCTATTAGAAACAAACACTTAAGAGTATTAGTCAAGTGTATAAAGCACATATCTGAGATGTTATATCTTAAGGAACTATCTTCTACCTGTGAGACAGGCTCCTGTTCCTTAAGTGGTGAGGCTATGGAAGCCTCTTTCTCAGATTCTGAGGCAAGCTTTGCAGCTTCCCCTTGATGTTGTGTTTCTAATTCAGCCTGTAACAAAGAATTTTTATTAAATAACAAGATTAATAAACATAAAATATCACAAGTAGTGAGTTAAACCATTCAGCTACCTGAGCAGTGTCAGGCTGATTGGTCTCTGGAACTTGTGACCCTTCTATGCTTTGGTCTTGTTGTTCCATTATAGCTTCTTTGTTTGAAGTTTCAAGTACTTCAGACCTTTCCTGAGTGTGCAACTCAGTTGCCTCCCCTGGTTGATCATTCTGAGCAGATGCCTCAGTTTGATCCCTCTCATTGAGTTGGGGAACCTGTTCTTTTACAGGATTTTCTTCAGCAAGGAAAGATGCTGGTATGTCAAACTGCAATTCATTCACCATGGCTCCATTATCATCTGGTGAATCATGTGAATTGGATCTGGAAGGTGAATTAAAGTGCGGCTCATCCTGATCCTTTTGTGACAGTTTGTATAGTGTGGAGGCAATGTCAGAATCCTCCATCACTATATCACCACTCCTCAAAGCTTCTTCTACCAGCTTGAGTGTGTCTTGTCCAGATTCCTTGGACTTAGGTGCTATCTCAGCAACCTCTGTACTAAGTGCTTCTCCAGCAACCTTAGTAAAGGGTGCTTTCTCAACAACCTTCGAAATAGGTGCTTGTTCAGCAACCTGTGGTGTAGGTTTTTCTTCAGATACCTCTATTCTTTCAGCATCCTTTGAACTTGTTGCTTTTTCGGCAACCTTAGCCCATTTTGATTTCTGTAGGACTTGAGAGATGACCAATTCATCATCAGAGCTCTCATCAACATTAGGAACTGATTGATCCATAATCCATGCGGTTTCTGCATATAGGGCTTGATACCTTCCACTACTCTCATCTTTACCAATGAGTTCATCAGCAAGGCTTTCCTTGGTAGCATTGATGAGTTCATCAGCAGTTGTATCTTTTGTAGCATTGATAAGTTCATCTTCATTAATGAGTTCATCAGCAGTGGCGGCAAATATCTGAGAGTCGACATCCACAATGGGTATGCCTTCTGATTTGCCAGAAGACTTCTTTCTTGAAGTTCTGGGCTTTCTGGTCGCAATGGAACCCTCAGATACCTCATCAGTCTTTCGTTTCTTGGAACTTTTCTGAGATGCAGTAACCTTTTTCATCAAGTTTGTATACTCATATTTGTAGAGCCGGTTACTATTGGCTATGTCATCCTTCTCTTTGAGCTCAATACCAAGCTTCTCCAGCAAGAAGCATATCTTTAGTCCAAAGCTTACTATGGCTTTTGGCTCAGCAAGGCCCTTAATGATTTTAGGCTCAAAGCCTTGAATCTTCTTCACAAATTTCATAAAGGCGTACTTCCCCAATTGAAAGGGTTTTCCAGCCTTTTGTTCTGTTGATTCACCAAGAACATCATCATCTAGCGTTCTTGGCTTATCTGGTCGGCACCTCCTTGTAGACCATCAAATCATATGTGAAGAATGCATGCCAACACATCCCAGTGAACCAACAGATGTCTGGTTCTGATGTCAGCAAGTTTGAAGTCGATGGGTGTATCTGATTTTTCAAGATCACACACATCACTGTATAGTTGCTTCGCACCTTCAAGGAGATCATCATCGTTGATGTTTATTTCAAAATCATTTCCAAGATTTTGAAGTTCAAACAACTCACAGAAAGTTGTTAAGTTCAAAAGGATGTCCTTTCCTTGAACATTTGTTAACTCTTTCAGTGCCTTCAGTAACACAAGAAATAATCCTGGAATTGTTGTAAAATTCCAACACATCCAGTGAAGAAACTCCACTGGGAATAGCAGATAGGAAACCCTTGATTTGTGCCTTTTCAAGCATACCAAGAATTAGCTTCCTATCAGCTTGATTTTCAATGACCACAACAAGGTATTCCTCAATCATGGCACCACCCCAAATCATCCTGTGATTTGAAGTCCAATGATCAGGATTGAAGTCTCCTACCAATCGATTGTTCATGATAACCAACACTGTTGCTTGCTTTTCAGCAATACCATAGGTAGTAGCTTGGGATTTCTGGGTAGAAGCACATTTTGGAGCCATCTCTTTAAATAGTGAAATTTTTTTGAAAGTCAGAAAGAGATTAGAGTATGAGTTTAGTGATTCTTTGCAGAATAACTAAGCGAAGAACAAAGATTTGCAGAAATCTTTGAAAGGTTTTTGCTATCTGTGTAAGTATGAATGTTGGATTAGGCGAAAGTGATTTCTTTTGCCAAAATCCAATATATATAGCATTGTACTTTCAGCAGACATATACATACAAATTGATTTTGTGCATATGTATCTATGCAAATGCAGGTAGGCGTGGGTAAAAATCGTTTTGCATTAAATGATTAGTGGGCCACGTCTATGTTTTTACAGTCCACTATTTTACCGAGAATTAATCTCGTCCGTTAAGATCAAATGCCCATTTCATCAAGGGTCGTGATTGCTTCTTCAGCAATGATCACAATCAGTAATTGTAATTGTGTCCAATTAATAAAATTTGGCGAATGGCTTTCTGAATCACATCTCTTTTATGTGACTAGGGAACAGTCTTTGGACTTATGTATTCAGTTCAGAGACTGTATGTAACTTAACATATAAATGGAAAGATACAAAACACCAGAAGTGTAGTTGACTGAATACAGTTGTACCACATTTCTCTTTTGTGTTCCCCCTCACTTTGTGATCTCATAGATATCTGAGTACCCGTCTCAGAAATCTTTGAAAGACACTTTTACGCATCCTTTTAGTATATGAGTTCCCGTCTCAGATACCTTTTTGCCTTAGATATCTAGATGCCTTAGATATCTTTCTCCTTTCCGAGTTTCCGTCTCAGAGATTAGAACTTTCCGGTTCCTTCGGTAGCTCCATTAACCTAAGACTATGTCTCAAGGTTAAGAACCTGCTTTCTTGCAAAGGCTATGTAAAGATATCTGCAAGTTGGTCTTCAGTACCAATTTTGAGTATCTCTATATTGCCTTTTTTCAACATGGTCTCTAATTTTTTTTTTTTTTTTTGTGAAACGGCAAAGGTGACTCGAACCCCCGATCTAATGGTTGGAGGGGAAGCGTCTTTTTCAACATGGTATCTAATGAAGTGGTGTCTAACATCAATGTGCTTTGTTCTTGCATGAAACTTAGGATTCTGAGTTATGGCAATAGCACTTGTTTTGTCACAGTAAATCGGAGTTTTCTCTTCATTGATCTCATAGTCTCCGAGTTGTTGTTGTATCCATAATATCTGTGAAGCACAGCACCCAGCATCAATATATTCAGCCTCTGTGGTAGATGTGGCAATTGAGTTTTGTTTCTTGCTGAACCATGATATTAATCTGGCACCAAGAAATTGACAAGTTCCTGAGGTGCTTTTTCTATCAAGCAATGATCCAACATAGTCAGCATCAGAATAGCCAACTAAACTCAATCCACTGTCTTTTGGATACCACAATCCAACTTCTACAGTACCCTTTACATACCTTAATATTTTCATAGCAATGTTGTAGTGTGATTGCATCGGATTTGTCTGAAATCTAGCACACACTCCAACTGCATATTGAATATCAGGTCTACTTGCAGTGAGGTACAGTAGAGACCCAATCAATTTCCTATACTTGTGTTCTTCAACACTCTTGTCAGATTCAGTATAGGTCATGTTGGTTCCAATGCTCATTGATATCTTAGCATTCTTTTCAGAAGGTTTTAGATTAAACTTGTTGAGCATATCTTTTGCATACTTTGTTTGACTGATGAATACTTGATGAGACAATATTCTAACGTCTCATTTGGTCCTTTTTAGCGGTCTTTTGTTAGTCTTTGACCTTAGTTTTATAGTGTTTTTGTACGTTTTTATGCTTTGGTACTTTGTTTGTGTTTTGTAGGATTTTTTGTGTTATTTGGTCCCGAAGGTGAAAATCGGAGTGAAGACATTGGTTATAGATATCTGAATGAAGAGTAATTGGACGAATACGGAAGTGGATTCGGAGTTCGGACGAAGAATTGAGAGGCGTTTTAGGGTGACTTGCAAAAGTGATGATTTACGGAGCAGTCTAGCCATTTTGGACATAACTCTCTCATATGAAGTCCGATTTACCTGATCTAGGTGGCCATGGAAATATAATTCAAAGGGATACAACTATGGTTCCAGAATCGTAGCCAAATTCCTCCTGTAGAAAAATATATGGACGTCGTAATCTGGCTGGCAGAAAACATCCGCGCAACGGCGAGGATTTTTGTTCGCCGCCGCGAGAACTTACGAGAGCAGATTTCTGGACGGTCTCCTGGTCGAATTTTACTAGGATTCTCTTCGTTTTTTCTCCTTTAAATAGATTTCTTTCACCATAAATTCAAACATAACTTATTCTAAACCCTATTTGGGACCTAAGAACCCTTGTTTATCATTGATTGATCTTTGGAGCTTGGTTATTCATGGATTTTGTTCATCAAATCAAGATTATTGGTATTGATTTCTCAATTGCTTTGTTCTTTACAATTCGTTCTTTATCTTATTGATTGAATTGTATGTTATTGCATGCGAGATTTTCATCTATGTTTCATATGATTATTACAATGAATCTTTGCATGCAACTATCAATTATGAGTAGCTAAACACCTTTGAATACAATAGTATGTGAAGATTATGCATATTCGTTCTAGGGTTTATCAAAGCACTCATATAGGTTAGTCATGTATTAAATCTTCGTAAAAACCTTCAATTCGATAAGTCCGTATTAAATTCTCTAAATTGTTCATGTTTAAGGATCGTGAATTGACGACTCACGATTTCCCCAGTATAATATCTTCTAAGAACAATTGGTTGAATCGAATTGATTGATTTTCTGTACAACGACCGTGTGACAAATATGAGTGCTATCCCTAGTTCGAATTACCATAATTGGATTTTGCTACTGTATTCATCTTTCTCTCATTGTTAATCGTTATCTTAGCTTTAATTAAACTAGTTAGAAGTATAAACAACCCATCAATCAGATTGTTACTCGCAAGTATCTGTTTACTCTCACTACTACATAGCTTAATTAATTCCCTAGAGATCGATCATGAGTTAAGCATTAGTCTACAACTACAGCTTATTCTCTAATTGCTTTTTAGAGTATAATTTGAGCTCATCAATATTCCATCATTGAGTTGCATGACTTGCAACCCTAGGAAGTAGTTCAACTCTCCCATCATGCTCATCTCAAATTTACTTTTCTTAAGCTCAGCAAAGTCTTCAGAAAGTTGCTTGTCTTTAGATCCAAATATAATGTCATCAACAAATACTTGAACCAAAAGTAATTTCCCTTCATGGTTCAGAGTAAAGAGTGTTTTATCAACATCTCCTTTCTTGAAGCCACTTTTCAGCAAGTATTTGGCTAAAGTATCATACCATGCTCTTGGAGCCTGTTTCAGTCCATACAGAGCTTTCTGAAGCTTACAAACCATTCTACTTTATGTGGAAACTTCAAAGCCTGGTGGTTGTTCAACATAGATTTCCTCATCAAGTTCATCGTTTAGAAATGCACTTTTGACATCCATTTGATAAACTTGCAATTGGAGCATATGACTCATCAAAATCTAGTCCTTCAGTCTGGTGTCCCTTGGCAACCAACCTTGCTTTGTTTCTGGTTATTTCACCAGACTCATTCATTTTGTTCCTGAAAACCCACTTGGTTCCAATTACAGATATTCCATCAACAAATGGAACTAGTTTCCAGACTTTGTTTCTCTCAAATTGATCCAACTCTTCTTGCATTGTAGAGATCCAGTCTTGATCCTTCAATGCTTCTTCTATAGTTTTAGGTTCAATGTTTGAGATGAAACATCCATTGAGGGAATCTGCATTTCCAGCAATTGCTCTCCTAGTTCTAACCCCTTCGTCTAAAGGACCAATCACATCCTTGGCAGGATGATTTCTTATCCATTTTATAATGGGTTTTGAACTAGTAGGATCAATATCATTTTGATCTGAATGTGAATCATTATGATCTTGACAGGATACTTGTTCAGTATCTGAGATATCTAGCACACGGGAAATGCCATAGATATCTGACACTTTTTCAGTGTTAGAGATATCTGGGATTGGATTTTTAGCAATCTCATTCTCAGAAACCTCTTCATGATGAAGATTCTCAGTAACCTGTTCCATTTCTGGAATTCTCATAGGAAATTCTTCATCATGTCTTAGAGTCATCTGGTTGTTACTAAGCAATGGTTGCTTTTCATCGTCAGAGTCATCCTCTAAGTGAATGATAGAATTGTTTCCTTTTGAGGATTCTTCTTCAGAATCATTAATCATTAGCTCTTTGAACCTATCTTAGAGTTCTTCATTCAAGGGTACTTTCTTGATTCCTCATGGAAAACTACATGAACAGATTCTTCAATCTTTTGCGTTCTTTTGTTCTAGATTCTGTAGGCTTTGCTATTCAGAGAATAACCAAGAAATACTCCTTCATCTGCCTTTGGTTGAAATGTTCTCAAGTATCCTTTTCCATTGTTAAGAACAAAACATCTGCAACCAAACACCCTTAGATGTTTGATACTAGGAGGTCTACCAATCAAAAGTTCATAAGGAGTTTTGTCATGGTGTTTGTTGATCAAACATCTATTTTGAGTGTAGCAGGCTGTGTTAACAGCTTCAACCCAATAGATCTCACTTAATTTAGTGTCAGCAAGCATTGTTCTTGTTGTGGTGTCCTTACTGAAGATAGTTGATGTTGTATACCTTTGCAGGTACAAAACTCTTTTATGTACTGGTTCACAAACTCAGTACCATGGTCTGTTCTGATTACAGATACCTTGTCATTTTTCATGACTTCAAGCTTATTTAGAAAGTTGGTTATTTCAATCATTGCATCAGATTTTTGTTTAAGAAAGACAACCCAAGTGAATCTTGAGTAATCATCAACAACAACCAGACCATACTTCTTTCCTGCATAGCTAGTTACAGAGGATTCAAAAAGATCCATATGTAACATTTGCAGTGGCCTTTCACTGGAGTGTCTAGTTTTAGACCTGAAAGATGTTTTGGATTGTTTCCCCATTTGGCAAGCTGAGCATACACCATCTTTTTTGTATTATATTTTGGGTAATCCAACCACCAACTCTTTCTTTGCTAGTTTGTTCAGAGTTTTGAAGTTCAAGTGACTCATCTTTTATGCCATAGCCAATTTTCTTCAGTGTGGCCAGATTGACTCACCATGAGACATTCTTCAGTTGTGGCAGATGCCCAGTCAGCAACATAGAGATTTCCTTTCCGCCTAGCAACCAAGACTGTCTGCTTTGACTCATTGTCAATTAATTTGCATAGTTTTGACTTGATCTTTACAGTGTACCCTTTGTCTAACAATTGACTCATGCTTAGGAGATTATATTTCAATCCCTCTACATGTAGTACTTCAGAGATTGTAAGAGCTCCAAGCTTCAGATTGCCAAAACCTATGGTTGGATTTTCATCTCCTCCAGCAAATCAAAAAGTTGGTCCTTTATCGCATTTTTTGTATGTTGGTCCAGATAACGGCAAAGGAAAAGACTGGGGGGGGGGGTGAATAGTCTTTTAAAACTTTTGTCGATAAACAGCTTCTCGAAACACAGGGTTTCTGATACTTAAATTCAGAGCGCGGAAGACTTTAAGTTAGGTAAGTGCAGAAACAACAAGTATGTGTGTGTGTGCTTTGCTGAAATGTAAATACAGAAAGGTAAATGACACAGCAGGTATAGTGGTATCTGGAGGTGGCGTAATCCTCCAACTAATCCACTTCGGTCTTTCTGAGACCTAGAATTCACTAGAACAGATAATTGAGTTCACCTTACAATAATCCTATTCTAAGATTCTTAAACAAATGGTTCCCAACCAATTGTTCCCCCTGAGTTATTCCCCAGCTCCTAGAGCTAAGTACTTCCTCTACTCAGATAACCTTGGAGTTATTCCTTGATTTCCCAAATCAAGTACTTCCTCTACTCCACGCCTTGTTGGTGTTGGTTATAAGGTTTGTCAGAGAGGCTTCTCGTATAACTTTTCAGTTATGTTCTCAGAGAGCCTAATAGAACAAGACTACTTAATACACTTGTTCAGTGGATGGCAGTCTGCTCTTTACTGACCCAAGTAATTGATGTCCGTTCTGGAGAATGAGCTTCAGAAAGGGTATCTGATAGTTCAACTCTTTCACGAATAACAATCTCTTGTTAAGGTTCAGGACAACTTAGAACTACTAGTGATTCTTCGAGCAACAGAAAGTTTTCAGAAAGGGTAGTAGAGTGCTTGAGAGAATACTTTGCTTGATGGTAAGTTTGCAAGATAGATCGTTCTAAGGTGTATTTTACAAGCATCTAAGTGTGTGATATATATATATAAATTTGAGAGGCGTTTGAATTATATTCGTTGTGCTCTCCATCAAATTATATCCGTTTATATCTTGAACTATGTACTCAGAAGTCACTATCTCATTTTTCAGAGAGGACTGCTTTTTGCAGCATTTCTGCCGATGCATTTAATGCATAGTACTGTTCATTGTCCTTTAGTCTCAACGGATACATGAGCCTTTCTGATGGCTTGCATGCTCCATACTCATGATGTCATATGTCCAGAATCATATTTCAAAAGTAAGTTAATACACTTAAGAAAGGATTAAGGACATAGTCTTTCTGAGTTAGACTAAACCTTTGTGTCTTCATAAACCTTGTGCAATCTTCAGTCATCTAATCTTCAGAAAAGCTCCATTGCTAGGATTGATCTTCATGGTCTTCTGGAAATAAAAATTACACTCAGAGACCTATAATCCTAATACAAGATTTACTAGACTAATTATACTCAGTGATTTCCTCTTTTACAATGTTCAAGTGAACCAAGAGTACTTAATCACCTTTCTGGCTAAGATAAGAACATGTGATGAGTGATCAAAATACTAACAGATATTCCTAACAAATTTCCCCCTTTTTGATCAGTCATCCATGACTATCTTTTAAGTCCTATTACAAATTTGTAATCCTGGAAGAGAAAACAATCCACCACTTAATCATTTCAAATGATATTCAATTTTAGTTAAATTAAGTGCAGAAAGTAAACATCAACCAAATCACAAGAAGTGATCTTTGCTGATAAGTTGTCATCTATTAGAATGTATCTGAGAGTATGATCTTCAGATAGGTACAGTTTACAGAATAAGATGCAACTTTTACAGAAAGAGAAATTCAGAAACAATCAGCAAGATTACAAAAAGTAACAAAACATACTAAGTAAATTAGAACAAAGGAGAGTCCAAGCTCCAAGAGAGTATTCTAATGTTACTAGTCTTCAAGTCTTCAGAAATGCAACTTGGGTTCAGATACCTCAAGTTCTTCAGCACCCTTTCTGGATCAGTTGGCATGATCATCCACTTTTCTGCATTCTTGGACATAGTCATAAAGAATCCTTCTGACAGAGAGCTCTGTCTTTCTGGATAAGTCATATATTTCATGGTAACTCTTGCCAAGCTTGTGATTCTTACGCAGAAAATGTTTGACCAAGAAGTACTTTCCCCAGATCTAGGCATGGTCTACTTGCAGCTGAGATAGGTTGAAATACTTGTATATTTCTTCCAGTTAGTTTAAATCATCTAGGTATTCATCCAATGTCATATAGAATGACTCATAGGTTGAAACACCTAGTTTATTCTCTACTGTAGCTACCATCCAATTTTCTTACCTTGTGTACATCATCAGGCTTTGGGTAAGGGCAGGCAAAAGAAAGGTCCATCTTTCTAGCTTCATTTCTCTTTTCTACTTCAAAATTTAGCCAGGCATGAAGGTGCTCAGGTTTTAGCAATTCTGGCGTACCTTCTCTCCATTTCAGGATCTGGTTGAGGATGGGAGTTGGAAACTTATCATTGACAAGTAGATATTGTAGTTCCAGAATCCAATACCCTCTCTTGTTCAGAATGCACCTATATGAAGACTCTTCATTACTGGTCTTCACATACTCAATGTGGGCATCAGTTGGCCTTTCTTGATGAGTTTCTTTGTTTACTCTGCCAAACTGGGAATCCCTTCTTGCCTTTCTGTTAGGTGGCCTTCTGTCAGGAGATCCTCTAACCCTTTCTTCCTGCCTTGGGACTGTGTTGGTGGATGTTCCTTGTATTGACTTGGTATTTCCAGAAGGAGTTCTGGCTTCTAAGGGCTTTGCTGCCAAAGGAGGTTGTGAAGTAGTTGCTTGTCTCCTTTTCTTATGAAGTGGATGTTCATCAATAAATTCATTGAGTCCATAGTCTCTGAGTTGTTGTTGAATCCACAGAATTTGTGTTGCACAACAACCAGCAGCAATATATTCAGCCTCTGTGGTAGAAGTTGCAATTGAGTTTTGCTTTTTGCTAAACCATGAGATAAGTTTAGTTCCCAGAAACTGACAAGTTCCTGAGGTACTTTTCCTATCAAGCATTGATCCAGGATAATCAGCATCTGAGTAACCAGCCAAACTCAATCCACTTTCTTTAGGTTACCACAACCCTATATCTACTGTACCTTTCACATACCTCAATATTTTCATAGCAATGTTGTAGTGTGATTGCATTGGATTTGTTTGAAACCTAGCACACACTCCAACTGCATATTGAATATCGAATGCCTTGCGAAGGTAAAGTAGTGAACCTATCAATTTCCTATACTTGTGTTCATCAACACTCTTATCTGATTCAGTATAGTTCATCTTGGTTCCTATGCTCATAGGTATCTTAGCAATCTTTTCAGAAGGCTTAAGATTGAACTTTGTGAGCATGTCTTTTGCATACTTTGTCTGACTAATGAATATTCCATCATTGAGTTGCTTGACTTGCAATCCTAGGAAATAGTTCAATTCTCCCATCATGCTCATCTCAAACTTACTTTCCATGAGATTTTCAAAGTCATCACAAAGTTGCTTGTCCTTAGATCCAAACATGATGTCATCCACATATACTTGAACTAAGAGTAGTTTCCCATCTTGATTTAAAGTAAATAAAGTTTTATCAACTTCACCTTTCTTGAAACTACTTTCTAGAAGGTATTTGGCCAAAGTTTCATACCATGCCCTTGGAGCCTATTTCAGTCCGTATAGAGCTTTCTGTAGCTTATAGACCATTCTACTTTCTGAGGAAACTTCAAAGCCAGGTGGTTGTTCAACATAGACTTCCTCAGCAAGCTCACCAATCAAGAATGCACTCTTAACATCCATATGATAAACTTTAAAGTCTTTATGAGCTGCAAAGGCCAGAAAGAGGCTTATTGCATCCAATCTGGCAACTGGTGCATATGACTCATCAAAATCTAAGCCTTCAGTCTGGGTGAATCCCTTGGCAACCAACCTTGCTTTATTTCTGGTTATTTCACCAGATTCATTCATCTTGTTTCTGAAAACCCACTTAGTTCCAATCACAGATATTCCTTCAACAAATCGAACTAGTTTCCAGACTTTGTTTCTTTCAAACTGATCCAACTCTTCTTGCATTGCAGAGATCCAGTCTTGGTCTCTCAATGCTTCTTCTATAGTTTTAGGTTCAATGTTTGAGATGAAACATCCAAAGAGAGAATTAGCATTCTCAGCTATTGCTCTCCTAGTCCTAACACCTTGATTGATTGGTCCAATCACATCTTTTGCAGGATGATCCTTGATCCATCTCATCATGGGTTTAGGGCTAGTAGGGTCAACATCTATGTGATCTGAATGTGAATCACTATGATTATGACTTGATACTTCTTCAGTATCTGTGACATTTTGCACCTCAGAAGGGCGGTGAATGTCTGACACTTGCTTAGTGTGAGAGCTTTCTGGGACATGCCTGTCAGAGAGGTCATTTCCAGAGTTGGCTCTTTGATGAACATCTTCAGTTTCCATTTCTGGAATTCTCTTAGGAAATTCTTCATCATGTCTGAGAATCATCTGGTTGTTACTAGGCATTTCATGCTTTTCTTCATCAGAGTCATCCTCCCTTTCCATAATGATGTTTTTCCTTTTTGAGGGTTCTTCTTCAGAATCCCTTATCATTAGTTCCTTGAACCTTTCTGAGAGTTCATCAGCAAGATGTGTATTCTTGCTTCCTTCATAGAATACAACATGAACTGATTCTTCAATCTTCTTTGTTCTTTTGTTGTAAACTCTGTATGCTTTGCTATTCATAGAATAACCAAGAAACACACCTTCATCTGCCTTTGGTTGAAATGTCCTTAGATACTATTTTCCATTGTTAAGAACAAAACATCTACAACCAAATACTTTCAGATGTTTGATATTAGGGGGTCTACCAACCAAGAGTTCATATGGGGTCTTGTCATAGTGTTTGTTTATCAAACATCTGTTCTGAGTGTAGCATGCTGTGTTTACAGCTTCAACCCAATAAACTTCATTTATTTCAGTATCAGCTAGCATTGTCCTTGCTGCTTCTTTAAGGGTTCTATTTTTCCTTTCTGCAACACCATTTTGTTGTGGTGTTCTCATAGCGGAAAGTTGATGTTGTATACCTTTGCTGGTACAAAACTCCTTTATGTACTGGTTGACAAACTCAGTAACATGGTCTACTCTGATTGCAGACACCTTGTCATTTTTCATGACTTCAAGCTTATTCAGCAAGTTTGGTATCTCCACCCTAGCATCAGATTTGTGCTTCAGAAAGACAACCCAAGTAAATCTTGAGAAGTCATCCACAACAACTAGACCATACTTCTTTCCTGCATAACTAATTACAGATGATTCAAAAAGATCCATGTGTAATAGTTGCAGTGGTCTAACACTAGAGTGTCTGGTTTTGGACTTGAAAGAGATATTGGATTGTTTCCCCATCTAACAGGCAGAACATATAACATCATTTCTGAAAGATGTTTTGGGAAGACCAACCACTAACTCTTTCTTGGCAAGTTTGTTCAGAGTTTTGAAATTCAAGTGACTCATTCTTTTGTGCCATAACCAGTGCTCTTCTGTGTGACCTGATTGACTCACCATGAGACATTCTTCAGCTGTGGCAGATGCCCAATCGGCAACATAAAGACTACCTTTCCGCCGAGCAACCAAGACTGTCTGCTTTGACTCATTGTCAATATGTTTGCAATACTTTGCTTTGAATTTCACAGTGAATCCCTTGTCTGCAAACTGGATCATGCTAAATAGATTATAAACCTTTAACATGTAATACATCAGTGATTGTTAATGATCCCAATTTGACGTTGCCATATCCCAGAGAGGGATTTACTTCTCCTCCAGCCAATCTGATGTCTGGTCCAGTGTTGCAAGCTTTGTAGTTGACCAGATTTGCTTTGTCTCCTGTCATGTGCTTTCCGCATCCACTATCAAATAGCCATTGAGCCTTAGTACAAGAGGCGTTCTGCACAAAATAGGAAACAGGAGTTAGGTTCTTGCTTGAGAGATAGAAACACTTAGACTAAACATTCTTCCAGTAGGAATCCACATTTTAGTGAATTTCTTGGGAGTTTGTTTTTGTCTAACTTGATCAAAAGGAGATGCAATAAAATCAGTAATTTTGATCTCAATCTTCCTTCTAGGGGTGTTTCTAGGTGTTCCCTTTGGTGCTTTCTGGACCCTGGGTTTCTGGAGTTGCTTTTCAGCAAACTTAGCCTTCCGCCGTTCCTTCTAGCTCGGCATTCAGTTTTTTGGCTTGAGATTTCTTCCACTTCTGTTCATTGTACGCAATATCGCCTTTGCGCCATTGTTCTTGTCCTTCCTTATATTGTTGCAGAAGGACCTTTCCAATAGCACAATAGCCAATGCCATTTCGAACACCTTTGGCTTTCTGAATACGTTCTTCAGAAGCCTTACTAGTTTCTCCACCATCTTTATTTTCATAAAATGGTTCAGTAGAGAATTTGCCTATTCCAGCAATTTTTCCTTTCCTAGTAATGTAGCAATGTGGATGGCTGCATGTCTGAGGGTTATGTTTCTTTTTAGAAATCTTATCCGCATGTTTCTTGTGAACTTGTTGTTCTTTCAAAGGCTGGGTTGCTACTCCTTTTCCTTTGTCAACTTCCCTAGCTTTCTGACCAATGCTATTGGTGGTTGAAGAACCATTTTGTTGACTTTTTACAAAGGTCAACCTTTCATCACTCTTCTTCAGAGGAGATGAATTACTCGATTGTTCATCAAGTCCAAGTCCACCTTTCTCAGAGGGATCTCTCAGATAGGATTGAACCTCAGTGAGAGTGTCACTAGCCTTTGCATAAGATTGGAAGGATAGCTCTTTCTTTCTGAGTTCTTCATTTTCAGAAAGCAGCTTCATCAATTTCTTATTGAGTTCATCCAAGGCTAGTTTGTGAGAGTTTTTATTCTCAGATATCTGAGATTTCAGAAAGGCTATTTCAGCGTCCTTGTTCTCAGATACTCTGGTTCGCTCAGAAACCTCTTTTTCAAGAGTTTCTTTGCTTTCCTCTAGAATTCTGGTTTTGGATTGTGCTTCTAGAAATTCTTTCTCATAACGATCCAATTCACTATTGATCAACTCCAGATCCTGAATTCCATCATCACTCTCATAGTACAGAAATTGTGAATTGTTAGTTACCTCATCAGCCATAAGACACATTTCAATGTTGGAGATGTCTGGACCAAAGAATCTCAAAGAACTCCACACATTTCATTCTTCTTAAGGCCGAAGACGATTACATCGTGGGTGATTCCACACAATTCTGGTGATGGTATGTTTGAGTCATCAGAATCTCCATCTTCAGAATCTGTCTCAATATCTAGAGCATCAAGTTGAATTTGAATCTTCTTCCTTTCTTCAGTCAGTAAGGCCCTTTGATTTCTCTTGAAATTTCTTATGTCCTTCTTGTCACCTGTCTTGAGTTTGTTTAAAGCAGGACAATCTCTTTTGAAGTGACTAGGCTTTTGACAATAGAAGCAGATATCATTTCCTATTTCTGCAGCTTCAGTACTAACACCTTTCTGAATGGGGGTGTTCAGAGAGTTGTTCATCTGTATGTTCTTGTACTACTGATAGTTTGGGCCAAGATGCTTTTTCAGCTTTTCTTTAGCTTTTCTTCTCTCAATCTCTTGACTCACAAATTTCTTCATGTTTCTTACTACAAGAGCATTTTCTTCAGATGCATCTTTGGTATCCTTCTTTTCAGAAGTACCTTGAGAAACTAGAGCAACACTTTGAAACTTTTCAGCTGTTTGTTCTCTCTGAGTTGTCTCATAGTCTACAGTAGCAAGATGAGAGAAGAGCTCTACTGGAGTAATATTTGGCATTCCTTGGTTGAAATAAAACAACTTAGTGTGTTCCCAGTTGTGATTGAGACTTCTGACAATGGTCTTAATCTTTTCTGACTGGGAGTATCTATTGCTTTCACCAAGTGCAGCCATATCACTCATAAGAGTAGTAAACCTGAAATCAAGTTCTTCCAGAGTTTCAGTGGGACCTTGTTTGATGTTTTGGAACTTCAATTTAATAACTTCGAACTTGTTTTCCTTGGTTTTCTCGATTCGCATGATTTCTTCAATCAATTTCCGGTGATTTTACTGCTTTAGCACCCCACAGTTTACACTGTATGTGCTCAGGTGTCGATCTGATGATTATATTACGAGCTTGACCATCCAATCTGTATCTCTTGGCATCTTCAGATGTCCAGAGCTCTCTTGGCTTGTCTTCATACACAATGCTTCCATGAGCAACACGACCACTATCACTAGCAGCCGCATCCTCACTTCCATCTTCCTTGTCTGAGGCTTTTCTTCCATCAGACACCTCAGTAACTTGACTCATGATAGCATAACCTTCAGAGAGTGATTCAAAGTTTTTCTGGAGGTTGTTGTGCGCCCTGACCAGTTCTTGGATTTCTTTCTTCAAGTCCTTGTTTTACCTAACCAATTCTTGCTCTTTTCTGTTGAGCTCTTCAAGAGGCCGTAGAATAGCATTTTCTTGTTGAGTAGCATGGATGGCTTCTGTTAGTGCTAGGTTGGCATTGTTGCAGTCATCTTCCCTGATCAAAGCGAGATCTTTCTAAGAGAGGGCTATGTTGGTTGCTCTGTTCAGCAAAGCGGCAGCCAAATGTTTCATCTCTTCTGGGACTGTCTGTAGGACTTTAGTGTCTTGAGAAACAAGTCTGTCTCTTAGTTCTAGGAAAACACTTGTTCTAGACCTGTGCTCATCACTTCTTGATGCACCTGAAGCAGAAAATAGTTGAGGAGCCAGAAGGGCTAACTTTTCCTTAGTGATAAGTCTCTCATCTTCTTCTGGGGTGATCAAGTTTCGGGTTTCGTCAGCATCACTGTCATAATCCTTTTCTTGGACTGTTTGCAGATTGGAAGTCTTCTTCTGTTTTCCATCAAGTGTGCTGGCCTTCTGAGAAGATGTAGAAGGTCTTTCTGATGCAGCCTCAGCATTATGCTCTTCATCAGCATTGTCATGCATGGCATCTATTTCAGCAGCTATGACAATAATGGCATTCTTCAGATTTCTTTGCTCATCCAGAAGGGCCAATTCTATAGCATTAGCTTCTCTGAGCTTTTGAATCTTGGCTTCCTTCTCATCAATTTGTGCTTGGCATTCTAAGTTGATTCTCTTTACTTCTTCCAAATTCTGTCTGAGTTGTTCAATCCTAAACTCAGCGGCTGAAATTTCTTCTATGGCATCATTGTGCTCAGCCTGTTGAGTATCTTGATGAGACTTGGGAGGTGATGATGATGGGGCACTCTGAGCATTTGAAGGAGTAGCTTTTTCTCCACTTCCTTTGCTAGCTTTCTGAATCCCGCCTTGTCCAGGTTGGGGATCATCATTCTGGTCATCATCATCATCATCATCACTCTTGTTCTTTGTTTCTTGGTTTGGATGCGCAGAAGGAGGTTCTTGATAATCATTTTCGTCCATCTCCTCGTCATCTTCTGAAACCAGGTTGATCACATTTGGGAATGTAATCATCCTCCCATTAACTTCTTCTTGTTCAGCTGGATAAGTAGTGAGCTTGCTAGGAAAGGCAGGATGGGTAACCATCTGCTCTTGGGTTTGAGCATCCGCAGACTTGAAATCTGCTATAAGTCTTTGTGCTACTTCATGAATGAAGTCTTCATGCATTAGAGTGGCAAATGAGTAGGACTCTGTTCGGAATAATGCATGGATGTGATCCTCCAAATTGAAGGCGATTGCTCTCTTCTCTGGGACGTCGATTACTCTGGCTAATTCAGAAAGGTCAGCCTTTCTGAGTTTCTGCCATTGTCTGAAGCACTTGAGATGTTTCTTTAAAGTGTGCTTCTGGAAAGCCTTGAGTAAATCAACTGGCAAAAGACTTTGAGCCTAAAAGAAAGTGTTCAAGTTAGTTTTGCTCAAACCACTTGAATTAGTATCTGTAGGCGAAAATAGGCTTTCTGAGCATACCTGTGTAGAAACAATAGGCTCATTATTCTGTACTTCTTCTTGCTTGGGCACAGAGGCCTTAGATACCTTGTTGTGAGGAGAAGTTTCATCCTCATCAACCTTTCTTTCTGCTAGAGCCTGAGAGTTAAAATCAAATATGTTTAGAAACTGTTAACAGAAAAGATAGGTGGAAAAGTGCTTTCTGAGACTTCACTTACTTCTAAGTGAGGAAGCTCAGTAGCATGTTCTTCAGAAAACTTGGGGGTTTCTGGCACCTTTTCCGCAGATACTGCTTGTTCAGCAGTTTGAGTTTCCTTTGGAAGAGATAACACAATGGTTTCTTCATCCAATTGTTCTTCTGACTGAGCTTGTAAGAACAAACATAAGAGATTTAGTAGTGGATTTTCCAGAGCATTCTTGAAGAAGATTATTACTGATTACTTACCTTCTCAGCAGAAGGCTCAGTAAATACTTCCTCAGAGAGCTTTTCAGCCTCTGGAATCTCTTGGTTTTGGGGTGTTGGTTCCACCACCACTACTATCTCAGTTAGAGCCTAAATAAGAGACAAAAAAGAATTTAGAACACAAGATATGAATATTTTTAGCAAGTTATTTCTTATTCAGAGATAACTTAACTACCTGTAGGACAGGCTCTTCTTGTTATTCTGAGGTTGGAGGAACCTCTTCTTCATTCAGAGGGGTGGACAAATTAACTTCCCCTGAAATTGTGTCTCCAAGTTGGCCTGTAACAAATGAAGCTTATGAGTAACAAGTTAACATTTTAATGTTGACAAGTTAGATACAAACTACTTTTGCTACCTGAATAGAGTCAGGCTGATCATTGATCTCTTGGACTTGTGGTGATTCCACAGTCTCTCTATGCTCATTGTTGTTCTCCTCTGTAGTATCATTCTGAGTCTTCATCTCAGTTTGATCCCTATCTGAGAGTTGAGCTCTCTTAGAAGGTTGAGGAACCTGTTCAAGAACAGGGTTTTCTTCAGAAATATTTTGTGCTGGCATAGTGAATGTGGAAGCAATGTCAGTATCTTCCATCATTATATCTTCCTCACCCAGGCCTTCTTCTTCTTGCTGGGCAGAGGGGCTCTTATCTTTCTGAAGAGCTGAGCTTGATGCTCCTCCATGGGTCTCATGCTTGAATCTTTTGAGTACTTTTGCAAGTACTTCATCATCCTCAGAATCACTATTCAGTGTTGGTGTAGACCCATCTATGATATTTCTATCATCTCTGGAGAGTTCTGGAGCAGTTTGGTTCAGGATTCTTGGGGCATTCTGGAGTTGCCTTTCTGGGCGTCCAACATCTTCTGAGACCTTGTCTCCAGAAGGTTGTGCCTCTTGTATGCTTAGGGACTTGGAGGCTCTTTTTCTCTGAGTCCTCTTTCTCTTGGCAACTAGAGGTTTAGCTTGAGCTTGCTCAGAGACCTCCTCACCTTGCTATGCAGTTTCTTCTTCTTCTTCTGCCTTTCTGAGTGCGTTCTCAGCAGCAAGTTTCTCCTTTTCTTCAAAGGCGTGTCTGAAGAGGGAGTTGGTGACTGGGATTTCTTGTTTCTCTCTGAGAGTAATTCCCATTGTTTCCAGAATGTAACAGATTCTGAGACCAAAGTGCATATTGGCCTTCGGCTCAGCAAGGCCATTGATGATTTTGGGCTCAAATTCCTCAATATGTCCGAGGAATTTGTTGAAGGCGAACTTACCCCAATTTCAGTGGGTTTCCTGCCCTTCATGCTTCATGTTCAGAAGATGCATCATCATCCATCTCTCCATGCTTATCTGGTCCACTCCACCTTTGTTGCCATCAAAGCAACGGACCAGAATGAGAGCTAAAGTACTCCAGTGTTTCTGGAGATGACTAGTTCTGATGGCTTTCAGAACAAAGTCTCCTGGGCAACCTTTTGCATTTTCTAACTGGATTGCTTCAAATAGCTCTTTGACGCCTTGAATCATAGAAGCGTCCTTGATGTTGATGTCTTCAATTCTTCCTCGATTTTTCAATTGGAATATCTTGCAGAAAGTCTTGCAGTCTAGAACAATTTCTTGTCCTTGAACTTCAGTCTGCATGTATTTCTCTTCTTCATCATTCACAACCTTTGTGAAGATTTTGGAGTTGTTATAGAACTCTAGTACATCCAATGTGGATAGTCGACTGGGTGCAGCAGATAAAAGCTTGTAGATATGGGAATTCTTCAGCATCCCCAATATCAATTTCCTTTCTGGTCTTGAAGGTATAACTGTTGATACATATCTCTTCACTAGAAAAGCTCCCCAATTCATTTTGTGGTTAGGGTTCCAGTCCGAAGGGGTGAACTTTCCCAGAAGGCGTTTATTCAACACCTTAAGTTCCTTTCCTCCTTGCTTTTCAGCAGGAGCAGATGATGCGGCCTTAGGGTTCTTGGTGGTCATCTTCTTGGATGCCATCTCTTATATAGATTTTGAGTGAGTGTTTTTCAGATGAATTTTGCACAATTAATCGAGATTAGTCTATCTTTTCAGAAGACTAAACACAAGAAGTTGAGTTTGTAGAGGGGGTTTTGCAGAAATCTTGAGACATTTTGCTATTTTGATGCAAGTTTGAAATTTCGGAATTGGTAAAAGTGTTTGTCTTTTGCCCAAATCCTATATATATAGCAGACAAAATGTACATGGATACAACATACATACAACTGAATATGAATGCGTGTCTTTGTATCTGCATAGGCGTGGTACGTCTTTTGTACTTCATTAAATGCATAGTGGGCCAAGTCTGCATTTCTCAACAGACATTACTTGCTTTGTTTTAATCTCAACCGTTGAGATCAAGTGTTTATTCATCAAGGGCTTATATTGAATATCTTGTAATGATATCAATCAACAAATGGTATTGTGCCGACTTGATGATTTTTAATATGCTACATTCATTGTGTCACTGAGTAAAGAGTAAGAACAGTTAATCGTTTGAGCTTATCATTCTGAGTGTCAAGTCCTTATCTATATATTGTTTATCATGGAAATGGTAAAAATACAAGACATTGGACATGTTTGACTTTCAGAACTTTTACCTTTTGGGCTTTGTGTGTCCTTTTCTCTTTTTATGACTAAATAGCTTTCTGAATTCAAGTGTCAGAAGCTTCAGTTGTTTGAATGTATTTGACCCACTCTTAGTAAGTAAGTTCTAGTCTTATTTACTTATTAAGTGTGTACCAACCTTTGCCTTTCTGGATACCCGTTCCAGAAATGTTTTGTCTTTCTGAGTGTTGCTACTCAGAAACCTTTGCATCACTTCTTATCAACTCGCTTTGTTCTCAGAGGCCTACTTCTTTTCTACCTCACTTACTCAGAGTTTAGAGATTCAGGACATTTTTCAGTCCTTAGGCATCTCCATTAATCCGAGATTGTGTCTTAAAGTCAAGAACCGGCTTTCTTGTAGGGGCTTGGTGAAGATATCTGCAAGTTGGTCTTCTGTGCCAATCTTGAGTATCTCTATATTGCCTTTATGAACATGGTCTCAGATGAAGTGGTGTCTAACACCAATGTGCTTTGTTCTGACATGGAACTTGGGGTTCTGTGTGATTGCAATTGCACTTGTGTTATCACAGAAAATGGGAGTTTTCTCTTCATTGAGTCCATAGTCTCTGAGTTGTTGAATCCACAGAATTTGTGTTGAACAACAACCAGCAGCAATATATTCAGCCTCTGTGGTAGAAGTTGCAATTGAGTTTTGCTTTTTGCTAAACCATGAGATAAGTTTAGTTCCCAGAAACTGACAAGTTCCTGAGGTACTTTTCCTATCAAGCATTGATCCAGGATAATCAGCATTTGAGTAACCAGCCAAACTCAATCCACTTTCTTTAGGTTACCACAAGCCTATATCTACTGTACCTTTCACATACCTCAATATTTTCATAGCAATGTTGTAGTGTGATTGCATTGGATTTGTTTGAAACCTAGCACACACTCCAACTGCATATTGAATATCAGTGCGCTTGATGAAGGTAAAGTAGTGAACCTATCAATTTCCTATACTTGTGTTCATCAACACTCTTATCTGATTCAGTATAGGTCATCTTGGTTCCTATGCTCATAGGTATCTTAGCAATCTTTTCAGAAGGCTTAAGATTGAACTTTGTGAGCATGTCTTTTGCATACTTTGTCTGACTAATGAATATTCCATCATTGAGTTGCTTGACCTGCAATCCTAGGAAATAGTTCAATTCTCCCATCATGCTCATCTCAAACTTACTTTCCATGAGATTTGCAAAGTCATCACAAAGTTGCTTGTCCTTAGATCCAAACATGATGTCATCCACATATACTTGAACTAAGAGTAGTTTCCCATCTTGACTTAAAGTAAATAATGTTTTATCAACTTCACCTTTCTTGAAACTACTTTCCAGAATGTATTTGGCCAAAGTTTCATACCATGCTCTTGGAGCCTATTTCAGTCCGTATATAGATTTCTGTAGCTTATAGACCATTCTACTTTCTGAGGAAACTTCAAAGCCAGGTGGTTGTTCAACATAGACTTCCTCAGCAAGTTCACCATTCAAGAATGCACTCTTAACATCCATCTGATAAACTTTTAAGTCTTTATGAGCTGCAAAGGCCAGAAAGAGGCTTATTGCATCCAATCTGGCAACTGGTGCATATGACTCATCAAAATCTAAGCCTTCAGTCTGGGTGAATCCCTTGGCAACCAACCTTGCTTTATTTCTGGTTATTTCACCAGATTCATTCATCTTGTTTCTGAAAACCCACTTAGTTCCAATCACAGATATTCCTTCAACAAATGGAACTAGTTTCCAGACTTTGTTTCTTTCAAACTGATCCAACTCTTCTTGCATTGCAGAGATCCAGTCTTGGTCTCTCAATGCTTCTTCTATAGTTTTAGGTTCAATGTTTGAGATGAAACATCCAAAGAGAGAATTAGCATTCTCAGCTATTGCTCTCCTAGTCCTAACACATTGATTGATTGGTCCAATCACATCTTTTGCAGGATGATCCTTGATCCATCACATCATGGGTTTAGGGCTAGTTGGGTCAACATCTATGTGATCTGAATGTGAATCACTATGATTATGACTTGATACTTCTTCAGTATCTGTGACATTTTGCACCTCAGAAGGGCGGTGAATGTCTGACACTTGCTTAGTGTGAGAGCTTTCTGGGACATGCCTGTCAGAGAGGTCATTTCCAGAGTTGGCTCTTTGATGAACATCTTCAGTTTCCATTTCTGGAATTCTCTTAGGAAATTCTTCATCATGTCTGAGAATCATCTGGTTGTTACTAGGCATTTCATGCTTTTCTTCGTCAGAGTCATCCTCCCTTTCCATAATGATGTTTTTCCTTTCTGAGGGTTCTTCTTCAGAATCCCTTATCATTAGTTCCTTGAACCTTTCTGAGAATTCGTCAGCAAGAGGTGTATTATTGCTTCCTTCATAGAATACAACATGAACTGATTCTTCAATCTTCTTTGTTCTTTTGTTGTAAACTCTGTATGCTTTGCTATTCATAGAATAACAAAGAAACACACCTTCATCTGCCTTTGGTTGAAATGTCCTTAGATACTCTTTTCCATTGTTAAGAACAAAACATCTACAACCAAATACTTTCAGATGTTTGATATTAGGGGGTCTACCAACCAAGAGTTCATATGGGGTCTTGTCATAGTGTTTGTTTATCAAACATCTGTTCTGAGTGTAGCATGCTGTGTTTACAGCTTCAACCCAATAAACTTCATTTATTTCAGTATCGGCTAGCATTGTCCTTGCTGCTTCTTTAAGGGTTCTATTTTTCCTCTCTGCAACACCATTTTGTTGTGGTGTTCTCACAGAGGAAAGTTGATGTTGTATACCTTTGCGGGTACAAAACTCCTTTATGTACTGGTTGACAAACTCAGTAACATGGTCTATTCTGATTGCAGATACCTTGTCATTTTTCATGACTTCAAGCTTATTCAGCAAGTTTGGTATCTCCACCCTAGCATCAGATTTGTGCTTCAGAAAGACAACCCAAGTAAATCTTGAGAAGTCATCCACAACAACTAGACCATACTTCTTTCCTGCATAACTAGTTACAGATGATTCAAAAAGATCCATGTGTAATAGTTGCAGTGGTCTAACACTAGAGTGTCTGGTTTTAGACTTGAAAGAGATATTGGACTGTTTCCCCATCTAACAGGCAGAACATATAACATCCTTTCTGAAAGATGTTTTGGGAAGACCATCCACTAACTCTTTCTTGGCAAGTTTGTTCAGAGTTTTGAAATTCAAGTGACTCATTCTTTTGTGCCATAACCAGTGCTCTTCTGTGTGACCTGATTGACTCACCATGAGACATTATTCAGCTGTGGCAGATGCCCAATCGGCAACATAAAGACTACCTTTCCGCCGAGCAACTAAGACTGTCTGCTTTGACTCATTGTCAATAAGTTTGCAACACTTTGCTTTGAATTTCACAGTGAATCCCTTGTCTGGAAACTGGCTCATGCTAAATATATTATATTTCAAACCTTTAACATGTAACACATCAGTGATTGTTAATGATCCCAATTTGACGTTGCCATATCCCAGACAGGGATTTACTTCTCCTCCAGCAAATCTGATGTCTGGTCCAGTGTTGCAAGCTTTGTAGTTGACCAGATTTGCTTTGTCTCCTGTCATGTGCTTTCCGCATCCACTATCAAATAGCCATTGAGCCTTAGTACAAGAGGCGTTCTACACAAAATAGGAAACAAGAGTTAGGTTCTTGCTTGAGAGATAGAAACACTTTGACTAAACATTCTTCCAGTAGGAATCCACATTTTAGTGAATTTCTTGGGAGTTTGTTTTTGTCTAACTTGATCAAAAGGAGATGCAATAAAATCAGTAATTTTGATCTCAATCTTCCTTCTAGGGGTGTTTCTAGGTGTTCCCTTTGGTGCTTTCTGGACCCTGGGTTTCTGGAGTTGCTTTTCAGCAAACTTAGCCTTTCTAGCCAGGTTCCTTCTAGCTCTGGCATTCAGTTTTTCAGTGGCTTGAGATTTCTTCCACTTCTGTCTATTGCTACGTGCAATATCAGCCTTGCGCCATTGTTCTTGTCCTTCCTTATATTATTGCAGAAGGACCTTTCCAATAGCACGATAGCCAATGCCATTTCGAACACCTTTGGCTTTCTGAATACGTTCTTCAGAAGCCTTACTAGTTTCTCCACCATCTTTATTTTCATAAAATGGTTCAGTAGAGAATTTTCCTATTCCAGCAATTTTTCCTTTCCTAGTAATGTAGCAATGTGGATGGCTGCATGTCTGAGGGTTATGTTTCTTTTTAGAAATCTTATCCACATGTTTCTTGTGAACTTGTTGTTCTTTCAAAGGCTGGGTTGCTACTCCTTTTCCTTTGTCAACTTCCCTAGCTTTCTGACCAATGCTATAGGTGGTTGAAGAACCATTCTGTTGACTTTTTACAAAGGTCAACCTTTCATCACTCTTCTTCAGAGGAGATGAATTACTCGATTGTTCATCAAGTCCAAGTCCACCTTTCTCAGAGGGATCTCTCAGATAGGATTGAACCTCAGTGAGAGTGTCACTAGCCTTTGCATAAGATTGGAAGGATAGCTCTTTCTTTCTGAGTTCATCATTTTCAGAAAGCAGCTTCATCAATTTCTTATTGAGTTCATCCAAGGCTAGTTTGTGAGAGTTTTTATTCTCAGATATCTGAGATTTCAGAAAGGCTATTTCAGCGTCCTTGTTCTCAGATACTCTGGTTAGCTCAGAAACCTCTTTTTCAAGAGTTTCTTTGCTTTCCTCTAGAATTCTGGTTTTGGATTGTGCTTCTAGAAATTCTTTCTCATAACGATCCAATTCACTCTTGATCAACTCCAGATCCTGAATTCCATCATCACTTTTATAGTACAGAAATTGTGAATTGTTAGTTACCTCATCAGCCATAAGACACATTTCAATGTTGGAGATGTCTGGACCAGCAATCTCAGCAACTCCACACATTTCATTCTTCTTAAGGCCGAAGTCGATTACATCGTGGGTGATTCCACACAATTCTGGTGATGGTATGTTTGAGTCATCTGAATCTCCATCTTCAGAATCTATCTCAATATCTAAAGCATCAAGTTGAATTTGAATCTTCTTCCTTTCTTCAGTCAGTGAGGCCCTTTGATTTCTCTTTAAATTTATTCTGTCCTTCTTGTCACCTGTCTTGAGTTTGTTTAAAGCAGGACAATCTCTTTTGAAGTGACTAGGCTTTTGACAATAGAAGCAGATATCATTTCTTATTTCTGCAGCTTCAGTACTAACACCTTTCTGAATGGGGGTGTTCAGAGAGTTGTTCATCTGTATGTTCTTGTACTACTGATAGTTTGGGCCAAGATGCTTTTTCAGCTTTTCTTTAGCTTTTCTTCTCTCAATCTCTTGACTCACAAATTTCTTCATGTTTCTTACTACAAGAGCATTTTCTTCAGATGTATCTTTGGTATCCTTCTTTTCAGAAGTACCTTGAGAAACTAGAGCAACACTTTGAAACTTTTCAGCTGTTTGTTCTCTCTGAGTTGTCTCATAGTCTACAGTAGCAAGATGAGAGAAGAGCTCTACTGGAGTAATATTTGGCATTCCTTGGTTGAAATAAAACAACTTAGTGTGTTCCCAGTTTTGATTGAGACTTCTGACAATGGTCTTAATCTTTTCTGACTGGGAGTATCTATTGCTTTCACCAAGTGCAACCATATCACTCATAAGAGTAGTAAACCTGAAATCAAGTTCTTCCAGAGTTTCAGTGGGACCTTGTTTGAAGTTTTGGAACTTCAATTTAAGAACTTCGAACTTGTTTTCCTTGGTTTTCTCAGTTCCGGCATAGATTTCTTCAATCAATTTCCAGGCAATTTTTGCCGTTTTAGCACCCCCACAGTTTACACTATATGTGCTCAGGTGTCGATCTGATGATTATATTATGAGCTTGACCATCCAATCTGTATCTCTTGGCATCTTCAGATGTCCAGAGCTCTCTTGGCTTGTCTTCATACACAATGCTTCCATGAGCAACACGACCACTATCACTAGCAGCCGCATCCTCATTTCCATCTTCCTTGTCTGAGGCTTTTCTTCCATCAGACACCTCAGTAACTTGTCTGAGTTGTCTGATTTTGATAGGCCCTTCATTGATGACATAGATCATCTCATCACTAATGGCCTCCAGATGGAGCATCATGTTGTTCTTCCATTTCTCGTAGTTTTCTGGCTTTAGAACGGGTGCATCACTCAGAGACATACCTGCACACTTAACACACAAATTATATAGTCCTCAGAAAGGGACAAAGTTCCTTCACCTATCTGGGGATCTAGGTTCAGTGCAGAAGGCTTGTGAACCTCCCGCTCTGATACCACTTGTTGGTCCAGATAACGGCAAAGTAAAATACTAGGGGGGGGGGGTGAATAGTCTTTTAAAACTTTTGTCGATAAACACAGTTTCTCAGAAACCTGGGGGTTTCTAATACTTAAATTTAGAGCGCGGAAGACTTTAAGATAGGTAAGTGCATAAACAATAAGTATGTGTGTGTGTGCTTTGCTGAAATGTAAATATAGAAAGGTAAATGACACAGAAAGTATAGTGGTATCTGGAGGTGGCGTAATCCTCCAATTAATCCACTTCAGTCTTTCTGAGACCTAGAATTCACTAGAACAGATAATTGAGTTCACCTTACAATAATCCTATTCTAAGATTCTTAAACAAATGGTTCCCAACCAATTGTTCCCCCTGAGTTATTCCCCACCTCCTAGAGCTAAGTACTTCCTCTACTCAGATAACCTTGGAGTTATTCCTTGATTTCCCAAATCAAGTACTTCCTCTACTCCACGCCTTGTTGGTGTTGGTTATAAGGTTTGTCAGAGAGGCTTCTTGTATAACTTTTCAGTTATGTTCTCAGAGAGCCTAATAGAACAAGACTACTTAATACACTTGTTCAGTGGATGGCAGTCTGCTCTTTACTGACCCAAGTAATTGATGTCCGTTCCAGAGAATGAGCTTCAGAAAGGGTATCTGATAGTTCAACTCTTTCACGAATAATAATCTCTTGTTAAGGTTCAGGACAACTTAGAACTACTAGTGATTCTTCAAGCAACAGAAAGCTTTCAGAAAGGGTAGTAGAGTGCTTGAGAGAATACTTTGCTTGATGGTAAGTTTGCAAGATAGAGCGTTCTAAGGTGTATTTTTCAAGCATCTAAGTGTGTGATATATATAGATAAATTTGAGAGGCGTTTGAATTATATCCGTTGTGCTCTCCATCTAATTATATCCGTTTATATCTTGAACTATGTACTCAGAAGTCACTATCTCATTTTTTTAGAGGATCGCTTTTGCAGCATTTCTGGCAATGCATTTAATGCATAGTACTGTTCATTGTCCTTTAGTCTCAACGGATACATGAGCCTTTCTGATGGCTTGCATGCTCCATACTCTTGATGTCATATGTCCAGAATCATATTTCAAAAGTAAGTTAATACACTTAATAAAGGATTAAGGACATAGTCTTTCTGAGTTAGACTAAACCTTTGTGTCTTCATAAACCTTGTGCAATCTTCAGTCTTCTAATCTTCAGAAAAGCTCCATTGCTAGGATTGATCTTCATGGTCTTCTGGAAATAAAAATTACACTCAGAGACCTATAATCCTAATACAAGATTTAATAGACTAATCATATTCAGTGATTTCCTCTTTTACAATGTTCAAGTGAACCAAGAGTACTTAATCACCTTTCTGGCTAAGATAAGAACATGTGATGAGTGATCAAAATACTAACAGATATTCCTAACATTGTAGTTAACCAGATTTGCTTTGTCTCCTGTCATGTGCTTCCCACATCCACTATCAAAATGCCACTTCGGGTTCTTCCTCAGAGTGTTCTGCATAAAACAGGAAACATGTAGTTCGGCTCTCCTTCCAACAATGGAACCTTCGGGACTAATGAATCTCCCTGTAGGAATCCATTTCTGAATGAACTTCCTTGGGGCATTCTTTTGTCTTGTTGGAACATAAAGAGGAATTTTAGTTAAATGACTAGTGTCATTATCATTTAAAGCTATTTTCCTTCTTGGTGTGTTCCTTGGTGCTCCTCGCGGTGCTTTCAGATACCTGTCAGATTGATGAGTCTGCTTTTCAGCGAATTTAGCTTTTCTTGCCAGATTTCTTCTAGCCCTGGCATTCAGATTGCTTGTGGCTTGTTCTTTCTTCCACTTCTGATGATTGCTTTGAGCAATCCTAGCTTTTCTCCATCGTTCTTGCTCTTGTTTATACTCACGAGCAAGTTGTTTCCCGATGGCTTTATAGCCAATGCCATTTTGAGCACCTGTTACTATTTGAGTTCTCTTCTTAGCAGCTTTGCTAGTCTCTAGAATGTCTTTCTTTCCAGAAAACGTGATGTTGGAAAATTTGTCTGCACCCGCAATTTTTCCTTTCTGAGGGACATAGCACTGTGGGTGATTACACTTTTCAACGTTATGTTTCTTTACAGAAATGTTCCCAATAGTTTTCTTTTGGACTTGTTTTTCCCACAAAGGTTTGGTCGAAACTTCCTTGCCTTTGTTAACAGCCTTTGTTGGAAAAGGTTTGGTGATAGGAAATTTGAAGATTGATCCATGGAACTATTTTGAACACTTGAAGATTTTGAAGTCTAGTTTGTTAGGATGTTCACTTGGAGCTTGGTTACTCCTGCTGTCCTAATTTACTATGTATTTTGTATCTTGCTGACTGAGCTGAAGTGTGTTTTATCGTGTAAAAGTTATCTGAACTTTCATTGTAACATATCTGATGAACCTACTCTCAGATATTAATCTATAAAAGATAACTTATCAGCAAAGATCACACCTTGTGATTTGGTTGATGTTTACTTTCTGCACTTAATTACATGAATTAAAAGATCATAAGAAATGATTAAGTGGTGGATTGTTTCCTCATCCAGATTTGTAATAGGTCAGATAGTCATCGTTGACTGATCAAAATGGGGGAAATTTGTTAGGAATATCTGTTTAGATTTTGATCAGCAACCTAATGACTTATCTTAGCTCAGAAAGGTGGTTAGTACTCTTGGTTCACTTGAACGCTGTAAAAGAGGAAACTCACTAAGTATGATAGTCTAGAAAATCTTGTATAGGATGTTAGGTCCCTGAATGTAATTTTTTATTCCTCTAAAGAAGACCAAGAAGAAGGCATCCAGCAGGAAAAGTTCAAAGGATTTGAAGATTTGAAGACTGCACAAGATTGCTGAAGACAAGGGTTTTCAGATACCTATGACCAGATATCTTGAAGACAAGCGTTTTTAAATAAACAGTGTTGCAAAAAGATATCTGAGAAAAAAAAGGTTTCTGAAATAAGTGCCCACAGATATCTACACTCAGATACCTTGAACATAAACTATGTTTCTGAAAAGAAATATATTATAACAAGTTGTTTCAACAAGTGGTATCTAAAGTTGTGATAATTTCTGAAAAGGACGTGCAAAGCTTCAGAGAACTCTGATAGTAAAAGATCTCTGATACAGTGCATAGTTTCGTTGGCACTACAGGACAAAGTATAGTACAATGCATTAAATTCGCGGAGAGAGATGTCTGAACATAAACGATAGCTTCTGAAGAAGAAGACAAACGTACTACAGTACTATACTCAGATATCAATAGTTTGAATTTGATTTACGCCTAACGGATACTATTCAAACGCCACTCAAATTCATCTATAAATATCAACACTTAGACTGCTTGAGAATACACAAAAAAACTTATACCTTACAACACTGAACTTACATTGAATACTCTCACAAACTCTCTCAAACACACTACTTACCTTCAAGTTTTCTGTTGCGACCAAAGCTCTTGATTCTAAGTAGCACAAAAGTTCTAAGTGTCCTGATCCTTGCAAAGTGTATTAAGTATACTTGATTCATAGAGCTATCTTCATGACTGAACAAGTTATTAAAGAAGCTCACCTGACAAACTACCTTAACCAAAACCTTAATCGGCGTGGAGTACAGGAAGTACTTAGTTTGGGAAACTAAGGAATAACTCCAAGGATACTGAGCATAGGAAGTACTTAGTTTGGGAAACTAAGGAATAACTCAAAAGGTTTCTGACTACAGGAAGTACTTGGCTGTGAAAGCCGGGGAATAACTCAGGGGGAACACTTGATTGGGAACCTAGTATAATTAGGAATCAAGAGAAGATATTTGTAAGGTTACATCAATTATCTGTCTTACTGGATTCAAGGTCTGAGAAAGGCCGAAGTGGATTAGTTGAAGGATTACGCCACCTTCAGATACCACTATAAAAAGACGTGTTATTTACTTTCTGCATTTTATTACTTTCTTTATTTACCTTGCAAAGTATTTACACCTATCTTGCTGAGCACGTGCACTTATCACAGAAAATTCTTCCGCTCTCTGAAATTAAGTATCAGAAATCTTCACAGATATCTGAGAAACCGTGTTTATCGACAAAAGTTTTAAAAGACTATTCAGCCCCCCTCTAGTCTTTTACTTTGTCGTTATCTAGACCAACAAGTGGTATCATAGTAGGAGGTTCCCAAGCCTTCTGCAATGAACCTAGATCCCAGATAAGTGCCCACTAACTGCCTTTCACCTACACTCGATTTGTTTGTTTAGTGTGTTTGCTGCAGGATGTCTATAAGTGACGCCCCAATTCTCAAGCCAGAGAATTATGAGAAATGAAAGAACAACATGATGCTCCACCTAGAAGCCATCAGTGACGAAATGATCGACATGATAAAGAATGGCCCAATAGTCATTCAACAACTCAAGCAGGTCATGGAGGTTTCTAATGGTAGAGACAGAGAACAAAGCGATGGGTCTTCACAAACAGATGCGTCAACCAGTGGTAGACCTGCCAGTCAAGTTATTTACGAACCAAAGCCCAGAGAGCTCTAGACATCGGAAGATGCCAAGAGAAATCGACTAGATGGTCAGGCTCGCAATATCATCATACATTCTACTCCAGAGCACATACAATGTAAACTGTGGGGTGCAAAAACGAAGAAAGTGGCCTGGCAACTGATTGAAGAAATCTGTGCCGGCACTAAGAAAACAAAGGAAAATAAGTTCAAAGTTTTGAAGCTCAAATTCCAAAACTTTAAACAAGGTCCCACAGAGACTCTTGAAGAACTAGATTTCCGGTTTACAACACTTATGAGTGACATGGCTGCACTTGGTGAAAGTAATAGATGTACCCAGTCAGAAAAGATTAAGACTATTGTGAGAAGTCTAAATCATAACAGGGAGCACACAAAGTTTTTTTACTTGAACCAAGGAATGCCAGATATCACTCCAGTGGAACTTTTCTCTCACCTTGCCACTGTTGACTATGAGACAACTCAAAGAGAACAAACAACTGAAAAGTTGCAGAATGTTGCTCTAGTTGCTCAAGGAACTTCTGAAAAGAAGGAAGGCAATGAGATGACTGAGGAAGCTCTTGCTGTAAAGCAAACGAGAAAATATGCAAGTCGAGAAATTGAGAGATGGAAAGCCAAAGAGAAGCTGAAAAAGCATCTAGGCTCAAACTATCACCAGTACGAAAATATGCAAAGCTCGCTGAACAAGCCGGCTCAGAAAGCATCAAGTACTGAGGAAGCAGAAATCGGAAACGATATCTGTTTCTATTTTCAGAAACCTGGTCACTTCAAGAAGGATTGCCCTGCCTTCAACAAACTAAAGACAGGTGACAAGAAAGATAGAAGAAACTTCAAAAGAAGTCAGAGAGCTATGCTCAATGAAGAACGAAAAAAGATTCAACTCCAATTGGATGCTCTAGACATTGAGTCTGATTCTGAGGATGAAGACTCAGATGATTCCACACTGCCTTCTCCAGAAATGTGCGGTGTTTCTCATGAAGTGATCGACTTTGGTCAAAAGAAGAAAGAAGTGTGTGGAATGGCTGAAGAAATCTTTCCAGATATCTCCAACATTGAACCTTGTCTAATGGCTGATGAGGTAACACATACTTCTTGTTATACATATGAAAGTGATGAGGAAGGAATCAAAGATCTGGAACATCTCAGAAGAGAGCTTGATCTCTAGGAAAGAGAGTTTCTAATGGTCCGAGCTAGAGCAGAAATCTTTGAAGAAGAAAAGAATGCTCTTGAAAAAGAAAATTCAAAATTACTCAAGATATCTGAGAAAAAAGATGCCGAAATTGCATTTCTCAAAGATCAAATATCTGAGACTGAAAAGTCACATGAAGAAGCATTGGCCAATCTTGAAAAGAAATGTAAAGATCTTCTTTCTGAGAATGAAGAACTCAAAAAGAAAGAACTATCTTTTCAATCTTATGCCAAAGCTAGTGACACTCTCACTGAAGTACAATCTTATTTAAGAGATCCTTCAGAAAAGAGAGGACTTGGGCTGAACACACAAACAGATAGTTCTACCACTCTGAATAAGAGTGATGAAAGAAGAACATTTGTCAGTGCTCAGCAAGGTGGTTCCCAAACAACCTACAATATCGGTCAGAAAGCTAAGGTTATTGACAAAGGAAAGGCAGTTGCGCCCAAACCTTTGTGGAAAAAACAAGTCCAAAAGAAATCTGTTGGGAATATTTCTGAAAAGAAACATAACACTGAAAAGTGTAATCACCCACAGTGCTATGTCTCTCAAAAAGGAAAAATTGCAGGAGCTGACAAATTCTCCTATGTCACGTTTTCTGGAAAGAAAATAGATTATCCCGATACTAGCAAAGCTGCTGAGAAAAGATCTCAGATAGCACCAGGTGCTCGGAATGGTATTGGCTATAAAGCCATTGGGAAAGAACTTGCTTCTGAGTACAAACAAGAGCAAGAACGATGGTTAAAGGCTAGAATTGCTCACAGCAATTACCAGAAGTGGAAGATGAATCAAGCCATTGAAAATCTGAATGCCAGGGCTAGAAGAAATCTGGCTAGGAAAGCTAAGTTTGATGAGAAGCAGACTCAGAAACCTGACAGGTATCTCAAAGCACCAAATGGAGCACCAAGAAACACACCAAGGAAGAAAATAGTTATTAATGACAATGATACTAATCATTTAACTAGAATTCCTCCTTATGTTCCTGTTAGACAAAAGAAAGTTCCTAAGAAATTCATTCAAAAATGGATTCCTACTGGAAGATTCTTTAGTCCAGTTGGTTCCATTGTTGGTATGAGAACCTAATCTCCTGTTTCCTGTTTTGTGCATAACACTCAAAAGACTAACCCAAAGTGGCATTTTGATAGTGGATGTGGGAAGCACATGACAGGAGACAAAGCAAATCTGACTAATTACAGAAAATGCAATGATGGACCAATTATCAGGTTTGCTGGTGGAGATGAAAATAAAACCATAGGATTTGGCAATCTGATGTTTGGAGCCCTTACAATCTCTGAAGTACTACATGTAAAGGGATTGAAATATAATCTCCTAAGCATGAGTCAACTGGTAGACAAAGGGTACACTGTCAAGATCAAGTCAAAACTATGCAAAGTGATTGACAATGAGTCAAAGCAGACAGTCTTGATTGCAAGGCGTAAAGGAAATCTCTATGTTGCTGATTGGGCATCCGCCACAACTGAAGAATGTCTCATGATGAGTCAATCTGGCCACACTGAAGAAAATTGGCTATTGCATAAAAGAATGAGTCACTTGAATTTCAAAACTCTAAACAAGCTAGCCAAATGGGAAAACAATCTAAAACATCTTTCAAGTCTAAAACTAGACACTCCAGTGAAAGGCCACTGCAGATGTTACATATGGATCTTTTTGAATCATCTGTAACTAGTTATGCAGGAAAGAAGTATGGTCTAGTTGTTGTTGATGATAACTCAAGATTCACTTGGGTTAACTTTCTCAAACACGAATCTGATACAAGGGTTGAGATACCCAACTTGCTGAATAAGCTCGAAGTCATAAAAAATGACAAGGTATCTGTAATCAGAACAGACCATGGTACTAAGTTTGTGAACCAGTACATAAAAGAGTTCTGTACCTGCAAAGGTATACAACATCAACTATCTTCCGTAAGAACATCACAACAAAATTGTGTCGTTGAAAGGAAGAATAGGACCCTAAAAGAAGCGGCAAGAATGCTCGCTGACAGTGAAATAAGTGAAATCTATTGGGTTGAAGTTGTAAACACAACCTGCTACACTCAAAATAGATGCTTGATTAATAAACACCATGACAAAACTCCTTACGAGCCTTTCATTGGTAGACCCCCTAGTATCAATCTAAGTGTGTTTGGTTGCAGATGTTTCGTTCTTAACAATGAAAAAGAATACTTGAGAACATTTCAACCAAAAGCAGATGAAGGAGTATTTCTTGGTTATTCTCTGAATAGCAAAGCCTATAGAATCTACAACAAAAGAACGCAAAAGATTGACGAATCTGTTCATGTAGTATTCTATGAAGGAAACAAGAAAGTACTCTTGAATGATGATCTCTGAGATAGGTTCAAAGAACTGAGGATTAAAGATGCTGAAAAAGGATCCTCAGAAGGAAACAATTCTATCATTCAAATAGAGGATGAGTCTGACGATGAAAAGCAACCTATGCTTAGTAACAACTAGATCACTCTAAGACATGATGAAGAATTTCCTATGATAATTCCAGAAATGGAACAGGTCACTGAGAACCTTCATCATGAAAAGGTATCTGAAAATGAGATTGCTGAAATTCAAGTTCCAGATATCTCTAACACTGAAAGAGTGTCAGATATCCATGGCATTTCTCATGTGTCAGATATCTCAGATTCTGCACAAGTATCCCATCAAGATCATATTAATTGATTCGCATTCAAATCAAAATGATATTGATCCTACTAGTTCAAAACCCATTATGAAATGGATAAGAAATCATCCTGCAAAGGATGTGATTGGTCCCATTAATCAAGGAGTTAGAACTAGAAGAGCAATCGCTGAAAATGCAAATTGTCTCTATGGATGTTTCATATCAAATATTGAACCAAAAACTATAGAAGAAGCATTAAAGGATCAAGATTGGATCTCTGAAATGCAAGAAGAGTTGGATCAATTTGAGAGAAACAAAGTCTGGAAACTGGTTCCATTTGTTGACGGAATATCTGTAATCGGAACCAAGTGGGTTTTCAGAAACAAAATGAATGAGTCTGGTGAAATAACCAAAAACTAAGCTAGGTTGGTTGCCAAGGGATTCACCCAGACTGAAGGACTAGATTTTGTTGAATCTTATGCACCAGTTGCAAGATTGGATGCAATAAGACTCTTTCTAGCCTTTGCAGCTCATAATAACTTTACAGTTTATCAGATGGATGTCAAGAGTGCATTTCTAAATGGTAAACTTGCTGAGGAAGTCTATGTTGAGCAACCACCAGGTTTTGAAGTTTCCTTAGAAAGTAGGATGGTCTATAAGCTTCAGAAAGCTCTGTATGGGCTGAAACAAGCTCCAAGAGCATGGTATGATACATTGGCCAGATACCTACTAGAAAGTGGTTTCAAGAAAAGAGATGTTGATAAAACACTCTTCACATTGAACCATGATGGGAAACTACTTTTAGTTCAAGTTTATGTTGATGCCATTATATTTGGATCTAAAGACAACCAACTTTGTGAAGACTTTGCTGAACTCATGAAATGTAAATTTGAGATGAGCATGATGGGAGAATTGAATTACTTCCTAGGGCTGGAAGTCAAGAAACTCAATAATGGAATATTCATTAGTCAAACAAAGTATGCAAAGGACATGCTCAACAAGTTTAATCTAAAGCCTTCTGAAAAGAATGCTAAGATACCTATGAGCATTGGAACCAAAATGACTTATACTGAATCTGACAAGAGTGTTGAAGAACACAAGTATAGGAAATTGATTGGGTCTCTACTGTACCTCACTGCAAGGAGACCTGATATTCAATATGCAGTTGGAGTGTGTGCTAGAGTTCAGACAAATCCAATGCAATCACACTACAACATTGCTATGAAAATATTGAGGTATGTAAAAGGTATTGTAGAAGTTGGATTGTGGTATCCAAAAGATAGTGGATTGAGTTTGGTTGGCTATTCGGATGCCGACTATGCTGGATCAATGCTTGATAGAAAAAGCACCTCAGGAACTTGTCAATTTCTTGGTACTAGATTGATATCTTGGTTCAACAAGAAACAAAATTCAAATGCCACATCTACCACAGAGGCTGAATATATTGCTGCTCGGTGTTGTGCTTCACAGATTTTGTGGATACAACAACAACTCAGAGACTATGGACTCAATGAAGAGAAAACTCCCATTTTCTGTGACAACACAAGTGCTATTGCCATAACTCAGAATCCTAAGTTTCATGCAAGAACAAAGCACATTGATGTTAGACACCACTTCATCAGAGACCATGTTGAAAAAGGCAATATAGAGATACTCAAGATTGGCACTGAAGACCAACTAGCAGATATCTTCACTAAGCCACTACAAGAAAGTAGATTCTTAGCCTTAAGACATAGTCTTGGACTAATGGAGCTACCAAAGAACTGAAAAAGTTCAGATATCTGAAGAAGATATCAAAGGAGAGAGAAAAGGAATCTGGAACGAGTATCCAGAGAAGAGGAATCTGGAACGGGTATCTAGAAACCAAAGGCTAAAAGGGTAAAATGGCTATTTGAAGATTTCTGAGACGGGTACTCAGATATCTAGATCACTCAGTGAGGGGGAACACAAAAGAGAATAGTACAACTGTCTATAGTTAACTACTATCTTGAAATTTGTATTATTTCTATCTTTGTGTAGAACTTTGAAAAGACAACAAGTATAAGATAGACTCAGATATAAACAATGTTCTCATTCACACAAAAACATGATTCAGATAGCTAATAGCCAAAATTTATTAAATGGGCACAATTAAAATTGTTGATTGTGATCATTGCTGAAGAAGCAATGGTGACCCTTGATGAAATGGGCGATTGATCTTAACGGCGGAGATTAATTCTCTGTAAATAGTGAACTGTAGAAATTCAGTTGTGGCCCACTATGTATTTAATGCCGAACAAACTTTTACCCACGCCTTACTGCAATTCACAGATACGTACATACAAAACCAATTTGTATGTATATGTTTGTTAGAATTACGTTGCTATATATATATATATATATATATATATATATAGGATTTTGGCAAAAGAAATTACTTTCGCCTAATCTAACATTAAGACTTGCACAAGAATAGCAAAAACCATTCTTCAACCTCTGCAAATTCCCTCCCTCTTAGTTTTTCTGAAAAGAATCACTAATTTCTTACCTAATCTCTTCTTGTTTTTCAAAAACTTCACTATTTAAAGAGATGGCTCCCAAATGTGCTTCTTCTAATAAATCCCAAGCTACTACATCTGGTACTGCTGAAAAGCAAGCACCGGTGCTAGTTATAACAAACAATCGATTGATTGGGGAGTTCAATCCCGATCATTGGACTTCAAATCACAGGATGATTTGGGGTGGTGCCATGATTGAGGAGTACTCACGGCTGCAATAGAAAACCAAACTAACAGGAAGTTGGTACTTGATATGCTTGAAAAGGCACAAATCAAGGGCTTTCTATCTGCTCTTCCCAGTGGAGTTTCTTCACTGGATGTCCTGGAGTTTTACAACAACTCCACAATTATTTCCAAAGTCTCTGAAGGCATTGAGATAGTGTCTATCAAGACCAAAGTCCAAGGAAAAGAAATCCTGTTAGACGAAATAGCTTTCTGTGAGCTATTTGAACTTCAAAATCTTGGAAGGATTTTGAAATTGACACCAAGGATGAAGATCTCCTTGAAGGTGTGAAGCAACTATACAGTGATGTGTGTGATCTTGACAAACCAGACACACCCATCGACTTTAAGCTTGTTGACATAAGGACCAGACATCTTTTGGTTCATTGGGATGTGTTGGCATGTATCCTTCACAGATGCTTTGATGGTCTACAAGGTGGTGCTGACCAGATAAGCCAAGAACGCTGGATGATGATGTTCTTGTTGAGTCAACAAGACAAAAGGCTGGAAAACCCTTTTAATTGGGGGAAGTACGCCTTCATGAAATTTGTGAAGAAGATACAAGGCTTTGAGCCTAAAATCGTTAAAGGCCTTGCTGAGCCAAAAGCCACAGTAAGCTATGGACTAAAAATATGCTACTTACTGGAATGCCTTGGCATTGAGCTCAGAGAGACGGCAGACATTGCCAATAGTAACCTACTCTACAAATATGAGTATACAAATATGATGAAAAAGGTTACTGCATCTCATAAAGGTTCCAATAAACGAAAGACTGACGAGATATCTGAGGGTTCCGTTGTAATCAAAAAGCGCAGAACTTCACAAAAGAAGTCTGCTGAATCTCAAATATCTGCCGCCACTGCTGACGAATTCATAAATGCAGATGAACTCATCAATGCTACTAAGACCACTGCTGATGAGCTTATCAATGCTGATAAAAGCAGTGAGAAACTTCAAACTCTCTCAGCAGAAGCAGCAGGGATTGTTGATAACTCTGTTCCAGATTTTGATGACAAATCGGACGAGGAGAAGATCCCAGCCCCCAAGGTTGCTGAAAAAGTTACCAAGGCAAAGGGAAAGAGGATCAAAAGGTCCAAGGTTGCTGAGCAATCACCTATAACAAAGGTTGTTGGTGCCAACACACCATCAGGGAAAGTCACGTATAAACAACTTCAAAAAGCCCTTATGAGTGGTGACCTAGTGTTGGTAGATGCTGATGTCAACACCACACTTAAAAATCTGGAAGAGCTCTCAAATGCTCAAACTTCTGCTTCCAGACAACCACAACCACAACAGCCACAACTGGTTGATGAAATGGTCAATGAACTCCATTTCGACATACCAACAATGCAATATGCTGAAGAAAATCCTGCAAATGAGCAGGTTCCCCAACTCCTAGAGAGGGATCAAACTGAGACACCTGCTCAGATTGATCAACTAGGGGAGGCAACTGAGTTTCACACTCAGGAAAGGTCTGAAGTACCTAAAACTTCAAACAAAGAAGCTGAAATGGAACAACAAGACCAAGGCATAGAAGGGTCACAAGTTCCAGAGACCAATCAGCCTGACATTGCTCAGGTAGCTGAATGGTTTAACTCTTTACTTGTGATATTTTTGTGTCTGTTGATCTTGTTATTCAATAAAATTTCTTTGTTACAGGCTGAATTAGAAACACAAGAACAAGAGGAAGCTGGAAAGCTTACCTCAGAATCCGAGAAGGAGGCTTCCATAGCCTCACCATTAAGGAACAGGAGCCTGTCTCGCAGGTAGAAGAAAGTTCCTTAAGATATAACATCTCAGATGTATGCTTTATACTTATGAATAATACTAAAGTGTTTGTTTCTAATAGGCTCCAACTGAGAAGGAAAATGATGAGGCTGAAAAGCCTAACTCGTCAAAGAATCAACCAGAGACTTACAAAGTCTCTGAGGAAAAAGTATCTGAGCCTTCTATAGAGAAGGTATTTATCTCAGATATCCATATTCTTCATAATAATACTCTGATCATTTTTCTAAATACTTAACACTTTCTACTCATAGGCTCAAACAGAAGTAGAAGTTGCTAGGGAATTGCCCACTCAATCCCCTCAACCAATGGAAATTGATGAGGCAACCAAACCTTCATCACCAGAAACTGTACAAGTTTGTGAGAGACAAGTATCTGAGCCTCCTACTATGGAGGTAAATGACCTCTCAGATATCAAGTTGTCCAAGTGTTTCTCTCCTGACAAATTTCTAAGTGTTATGTTATTTAATCTCAGGTTCAAAAAGAAAGAGAGGATGCTGAGAATCAGACTACCAAGTCTCCTTCTCACACCAAGATATCTGAGGCAGCTGAAACCTCTTTAGTCCAACCTTCTGAGCCTGTTGCTGTTGCACAGGTAACACAGATACTTGACTACTCTAAAACCCAGATATCTACTAAAAGTTTTGAAACTAAATCAAAACTCTCTCTTTCAGGCTCAAGCTAGTGCCTTAGTGGTCCCTGAAGATTTGAACAAGGACCTACTTCCATTCTTCAAAGCTCATACTCTGCCAAAACATTTAAAGTGTTTCAAGAAATGGCAGAAACTCAGACGCTCTGAGTTGTTTGAAATCACAAGGGTCACAAATCACCCTACTAGAAGAGCAAGAGCTTTTGACTTGGAGAATTATGTGCATGCAATGTTTCCAACTGAGCAATATGCATTTGCCACGTTGATGAATAAGAACTTCATAAAGGAAGTAGCACACAAGCTTATTGAAACATTTGAAAAGGTAGATGGTCAGACCAGAATACAGATGGCATTCAAGCCTATTTTGCCCCAGACTCTACAGTTCATACCCTCTGAACAAGAGGAAGTAAATGGGAAAATGGTCACTATTCTAGAAGTGACCAATCTGGTCTCTGAAGATGAAGAAGAGAAGGAGACTGATGAAAATGATTATGAAGAACCTCCTTCCGACCATCACAAGGATGAGGATGATAAAAAGGATGATGATGATGCCCCTGCACTAAGGACAGGAGGGATTGCACAAGGAAACAATGCCTTAGTTGCTGAAAAGCACACTGAGAGGACTTCACAAAATTCTCCTCTTCCATCTCCTCAGAAGTCTACACATCCATCTCCTCAACAAAAAGACACTGCTGAAAAAGTAGTTGAGCACTCTGAGGAAAACACTCAGAAAATAGTGGATGCACAAGCCATAGTTGCTCAACTCAAACAACTGTTGGAGGAAGAACAACAGCTACATCTTCAACTGGAAGAAAAGATAGTTGAATCCAGAGTCAAGCTAGATAAACTTGAAGAACAAACACGCAAAGAAACACAAGCTTACTCTAAAATTAAAGAGCTCCGAGACACTGTTGCCTATATTACTAAGGAGCTAGATGCTGAACAAGCATCTGAAGCAAAGCATGATGCTAAAGCTGCATCTTCACCACAGAAACCATCCTCCAAAGGCAAGAAACCCATATCTGAGATGGTTGCCGCCTTCAGAAACCTTGATGATGAAGTGCAAAAGGATGAAGATCACTAGGCTGATGACTCAGATGATGAAGAAGACAAGACTTTGGCAGAACACCACAATGAAAACTTAGCAGTTTCTCATCTGAAAAGGAAGCTAATTGCTCCTGAAGTTTTTAACAAACTGCCAAATGTCCACTCCCAAGAATACATGAATAGATACCAAGTTTTGTCACATCTTAAAAAGGAGTTTTCACAAAACAAAGACGTAATTGCCTCCGTCCCCTCAGATATGAAGAAAGTCACTGAACTCATCACTCAGAGAACAACCAGTATGGTTATTGCTCAAAAGGATCTGGGAATGGTAAGGGACGATGATGTGTCATTAGCTGAAGAAGCTTTTCATGAGGTAAGTTACACTGCTGGAAAAGCAGATGCCATACTAGGCCCATCGGTAGAGCTCACTGATAAGGAAAATGGACTTATCAAACAAAATCAGGAGCTCAAAGCTGAACTTTAGAAGTTGGTCACTGCCTATAACTACATACAAGGACATTTTAAGTCTCTCTCAGAATCCTTTATGAGACTTAGTCAGCCAACAATGACTAAGGGGGAAGGATTGTACAAATCTGGACCTCAAAGTCAGGGGGAATGGGAAGAAGGGGAAGGAAAGAAGAAATCTAGAGTTGGTGCTGCTCAGAAAGGAAGAGGAAACAAGAAAACTTCCCAGCCACCAGTCAGAATAAATGAGCCCTCATCAAGTCAAGCTGCTTTGCAAATAGTAGCTACTTCCCAGCAACCAACTGAAGAAACAACAATGGTAACAAGGGCCATGGCAAATAGACCTCCAAGGAGTACCAAGTCTCCAAGGAGAAGACAAGTAAAAGAGGGATTGAAGAAGAAGAAGAAGAAGAAGAAGAAGAAGAAGAAGAAGAAGAAGAAGAAGAAGAAGAAGAAGAAGAAGAAGAAGAAGAAGGAGGAGGAGGAGGAGGAGGAGGAGGAGGAGGAGGAGGAGGAGGAGGAGGAGGAGGAAGAAGAAGAAGAAGAAGAAGAAGAAGAAGAAGAAGAAGAAGAAGAAGAAGAAGAAGAAGAAGAAGAAGGCCAAATCAAATCCCTGGGCAATGAAGAAGGCTGCGAAATTCTCACAAGAATTAATCTTGATGATGATGATGAAGAGACTGATGAAGATGAAGCTCCTCTTCATAGAAAAAGAAAAATTGATAGCATAACTGAACCCATAGCTGCAAAGCCTTTGGCAGCTAAAACACCCTATGGAAATACCAAGTCAATCCAGGGTGGTTCTTCAAGCAATCCCCCAAGGGAAAACTCAAGACAGAGGAGGAATAGGCTGAGATCTGAACAAAGAAAACTTCAACTACCACTCAGGCCTGAAGAAGCCAAGATTGAGTATGTGAAGACCAACAATGACTCCTCTGTCTACAGGTACATAAATCAGAAAAATGGCTACTAGATTCTGGAACTCAAGCACTTACTGGTAAATGAAAGATTTCCAGAACCAATCCATAAACAGCTCATGGCATGGAGAAAATACAAGCTAATCTTGATTAATACTAACCACATCAAAGCCTGGTTGGATTTTGAAGTAATCAAGAGAATAAAAGCCATGAAGACTTGTTGTGGAACCCTATGAGTCCTTCTACTTAACTGAAGATCAATACAAGGGTGACATCAAATATCTGAAGATCATTTATGAATACTTCAAACTATCTGATATCAGAATCGAGCATGCCTGGAAATGGGGAAAGTATCTGTGGGTCAAACAATTTGCCAAGAAGAATCCCACCAAAACCTACAAGGAAGTCTGTGGATTTTCCAGAGACACAGAGATGATTATCAGAACTCTTCTCTATGACAACTCTGATGATATCAAAAGGATTGGTGATAGGAAATTTGCAGATTGATCCATGGAACTGTTTTGAAGATTGAAGATTTTGAAGACTAGTTTATTAGGATGTTCACTTGGAGCTTGGTTACTCCTGTTGTCCTAATTTATTATGTATTTTGTATCTTGCTGACTGAGCTGAAGTGTTGTAAACCGGAAATCTAGTTCTTCAAGAGTCTCTGTGGGGCCTTGTTTAAAGTTTTGGAATTTGAGCTTCAAAACTTTGAACTTATTTTCCTTCATTTTCTCAGTGCCGGCACAGATTTCTTCAATCAGTTGCCAGGCCACTTTCGCCGTTTTCGCACCCCGCAGTTTACACTGTATGTGCTCTGGAAGTAGAACGTATGATGATATTACGAGCCTGACCATGCAATCGATTTCTCTTGGCATCTTCCGATGTCCAGAGCTCTCTGGGCTTTGGTTCGTAAATAACTTGACTGGCAGGTCTCCCACTGGTTGACGCATCTGTCTGTGAAGACCCATCGCTTTGTTCTCTATCTCTACCATTAGAAGCCTCTATGACTTGCTTGAGTTGTTGAATGACTATTGGGCCATTCTTTATCACGTCGATCATTTCGTCACTGATGGCTTCTAGGTGGAGCATCATGTTGTTCTTCAATTTCTTATAATTCTCTGGCTTGAGAATTGGGGCGTCACTTAAAGACATCCTGCAGCAAACACACTAAACAAACGAATCAAGTGTAGGTGAAAAGCAGTTAGTGGGCACTTATCTGGGATCTAGGTTCAGTGCAGAAGGCTTGGGAACCTCCCGCTCTGATACCACTTGTTGGTCCAGATAACGGCAAAGTAAAAGACTAGAGGGGGGGTGAATACTCTTTTAAAACTTTTGTCGATAAACACAGTTTCTCAGATATCTGTGAAGATATCTGATAATTAATTTCAGAGAGCGGAAGACTTTTCTGTGATAAGTGCACGTGCTCAGCAAGATAAGTGTAAATACTTTGCAAGATAAATAAAACAAGTAATAAACTGCAGAAAGTAAATAACACAAGTCTTTTTATATTGCTATCTGAAGGTGGCGTAATCCTTCAATTAATCCACTTCGGCCTTTCTCAGACCTAGAATCCACTAAGACAGATAATTGAGGTAACCTTACAAGTATCTTCACTAGATTCCTAAATACACTAGGTTCCCAACCAAGTGTTCCCCCTGAGTTATTCCTCGGCTTTCACAGCCAAGTACTTTTTGTACTCAGAAACCTTTTGAGCTATTCCTTAGTTTCCCAAACTAAGTACTTCCTATGCTCAGTAACCTTGGAGTTATTCCTTAGTTTCCCAAAGTAAGTACTTCCTGTACTCCAAGCCGATTAAGGTGTTAGTTAAGGTAGTTTATCAGGTGAGCTTCTTTTAATAACTTGTTCAGTTATTCAGATAGCTCTATGAATCAAGTATACTTAATACACTTTGCAATGTATGGTATCTTGTTCTTTACTGACCCAAGTCTATGATAAGTGTTCAAGAGAATGAATCTCAAATATGAAATCTTAGTTCAACTCTTTCACAAATAACAATGCTTGTTAAGGATCAGGACACTTAGAACTTTTGTGCTACTTAGAATCAAGAGCTTTGGTCGCAACAGAAAGCTTGAAGGTAAGTAGTGTGCTTGAGAGAGCTTGTGAGAGTATTCAATGTAAGTTCTGTGTGTTCTCAAGCAGTCTAAGTGTTGATATTTATAGATGAATTTGAGTGCCGTTTGAATAGTATCCGTTAGGCTTAACTCAATTTCAAACTATTGATATCTGAATATAGTACTGTAGTAGGTTTGTCTTCTTCTTCGGTTACCGCTTTTGTTCGAACATTTCGTCGCGTATTTAATGTCAGACTATACTTTGTCCTGTAGTGCCAACGGAACTATGCATGCTTTCTGAAGCCTTGCACGTCCTTTTCCAGAGATTATCACAACTCCATATACCACTTGTTAAAAATATATTGTTTCCCGGAAACATATTCTTTATCCTAGGTATCTGTGTGTAGATATCTGTGGGCACTTTTCCTCGTTTCAGAAACCTTTTATTTCTCAGATATCTTTTGCAACACCGTTTATTTAAGAATGCTTGTGTCCTCAAGATATCTGGTCATAGGTATCTGAAAAACCTTTGTCTTCAGCAATCTTGTGCAGTCTTCAGATCTTCAAAATTTGTTGAACTTTTCCTGCTGGATGCCTTCTTCTTGGTCTTCTTCAGAGAATAAAAATTACATTCAGAGACCTAACATCCTATACAAGATTTGCTAGACTATCATACTTAGTGAGTTTCCTCTTTTACAGTGTTCAAGTGAACCAAGAGTACTAACCACCTTTCTGAGCTAAGATAAGTCATTAGGTTGCTAATCAAAATCTAAACAGATATTCCTAACAAATTTCCCCCATTTTGATCAGTCAACAATGACTATCTGACCTATGACAAATCTGGATGAGGAAACAATCCATTACTTAATCATTTCTTATGATTTTTTTTCAATTCGTATAATTAAGTGCAGAAAGTAAACATCAACCAAATCACAAGGTGTGATCTTTGCTGACAAGTTATCTTTTATAGAAATTGATATCTGAGAGTAGGTTCATCAGATATGTTACAAAGAAAGTTCAGAGATAACTTTAATACAAGATAAAACAACATTTCTGCTCAGTCAGTAAGATACAAAATACATAGTTTAAATTAGGACAACAGGAGTAACCAAGCTCCAAGTAGACATCCTAATAAACTAATCTTCAAGTCTTCAACACTTCAAGTCTTCAAAAGTAGTTCCATGGATCAATCTGCAAATTTCCTATCACCAAACCTTTTGACATCATCAGAGTAGTCATAGAGAAGTGTTCTGACAATCATCTCTGTGTCTTTGGCAAATCCACAATCTTCCTTGTAGGTTTTGGTAGGATTCTTCTTGGCAAAGTGCTTAACCCACAGATACTTTCCCCACTTCCAGGCATGCTCGATTCTGATATCTGATAGCTTGAAGTATTCATATATGATCTTCAGATATCTTATGTCACCCTTGTATTGATCTTCAGTCAAGTAGGAGGACTCATAGGGTTCCACAACAAGTCTTGCTCTTATGCCTGGTCCAGTGATGTTGGGAATTCTGTGCACATCATCTGGCTTTCCATAAGGACATTCATCAGAGAGGTCCTTTTTCATGACTTCTATTCTCTTGATTACTTCAAAATCCAACCAGGCTTTGATGTGGTTGGTGTTAATCAAGATTGGCTTGTCTTTTCTCCATGCCATGAGCTGTTTATGGATTGGTTCTGGAAATTTTTCATTTACCAATAAGTGCTTGAGTTCCAGAATCCAGTAGCCATTCTTCTGATTAATGCACCTGTAGACAGAGGAGTCATTATTGGTCTTCACATACTCAATCTTAGCTTCTTCAGGCCTGAGTGGTAGTTGAAGTTTTCTTTGTTCAGCTCTTAGCCTGTTCCTCCTTTGTCTTGAATTTTCCCTTGGGGTATTGCTTGAAGAACCACCCTGGATAGACTTGGTATTTCCATAGGGTGTTGTAGCTGCCAAAGGCTTTGCAGCTATGGGCTCAGTTAGGCTATCAATTTTTCTTTTTCTGTGAAGAGGAGCTTCATCTTCATCAGTCTCTTCATCATCATCAATATCAATTCTTCTGAGACTTTTGCAGCCTTCTTCATTGCCCAGGGATTTGATTTGGCCTTCTTCTTCTTCTTCTTCTTCTTCTTCTTCTTCTTCTTCTTCTTCTTCTTCAGAAGACTCATCAATCCCTCTTACTTGTCTTCTCCTTGGAGCCTTGGTACTCCTTGGAGGTTTCTGTGCTCTGGCCCTTGTTGTCATTCCTTTTTCAGGAAGTTGCTGAGTGGTGGCCACTATCTGTAGAGCAGTCTGACTGGAGGAAGGCTCATTAATTCTGAGAGGTGGTTGTTCATATTTTCTTTTGTTTCCTCTTCCTCTTCGAGCATCTTGAAATCCTTCCCCCTTAGTCATTGTTGACTGACTAAGAATCACAAAGGATTCTGAAAGGGAGTTAAAGTTGCCTTGCAGATAGTTGTAAGCAGCAACCAACTGTTCTAAAGTGGCCTTGAGCTCCTGATTTTGTTTGATAAGACCAGTATTCTTATCAGTCAGCTCTGCCAGTGGGCCTTGAGTAGCATCTGCTTTTCCAATAGCACAGCTAGCCTCATTGAGGGCTTTTTCAGCAAGATTATTGCCATCATCCCTTACCGTGCCTAGGTCTCTCTGAGCAATGACTAAGCTTGTTGTTCTTTGAGTGATTAGCTCAGTGAACTTTTTCATTTCAGCAGGGAATGATGCAATTACTTCTTCATTTTGTTGAGACAACTCCTTTCTTAGAGTTGCCAGAACCTGGTATCTGGCCATGTAATCATGAGAGTTGAGATTTGGTTTCTTACTGAAGCTTTGAGGAGCTATCAGTTTTCTCTTTAAGTGAGAAACTCCCAAGTGAACATTTGCATGTTCTGCCAAGGTTCTGTCTTCTTCATCATCTAAGTCATCAGCCCAGTGATCTTCATCCTCTTGTACTTCTTCATCAAGGTTTCTGAAAGCGGCAACCATCTCAGATATGGGTTTCTTGCCTTTGGAGGATGGTTTCTTTGGTGAAGATGCAGCGTTAGCATCATGCTTTGCTTCAGATGCTTGTTCAGCATCTAGCTCCTTAGTAATATAGTCAACAGCTTTCCGGAGCTCTTTAATCTCAGAATAAGCTTGCGTTTCCTTGCGTGTTTGTTCTTCAAGTTTGTCTAGCTTGACTCTGGATGCAGCTATCTTTTCTTCCAGTTCAAGATGTAGCTGTTGTTCTTCCTCCAATAGTTGTTTGAGTTGAACAACTCTGGCTTGTGCATCTGATATTTTCTGAGTTGTTTCCTCAGAGTGCTCAACTACTTGTTCAGTAGTATCTTTGTGTTGGGGAGTTGGATGGGTAGATTTCTAAGGAGATGGAGGAGGGGATTGTTGTGATGTCCTCTCAGTGTGCTTTTCAGCAGCTGAGGCATTGTTTCCTTGTGGAATCCCTCCTGTCCCTGGTGCAGGGGCATCATCATCATCCTTCTTATCCTCATCCTTGTGATGGTCAGAAGGAGGATCTTCATAATTGTTCTCATCAGTTTCCTTCTCTTCTTCATCTTCAAAGACCAGGTTGATCACTTCTGGAATAGTGACCGTTTGCCCATTAACTTCCTCTTGTTCAGAGGGTATGTTTTGTAGAGTCTGGGGCAAAGTAGTCTTGAATGCCATCTATAGTCTGGTCTGACCATCTGCTTGTTTGAAAGCTGGGATCAGCTTTCTGGCCATTTCCTTGACAAAATCCTTATCCATCAATGTTCCGAAAGAATATTGTTCAGTGGGGAACATTGCATGGACGTAGTTTTCCAAGTCAAGGGCTCGTGCTCTCCTTGTGTGGTGATCAGTCACCTTTAATATTTCAGATAGATCGGAGCATCGGAGCATTTGCCATTTCTTGAAGCATTTCAGATGCTTTGGCAAAGTGTGTTCCTTGAAGAAAGGAAGCAGGTCCTCTTTCTCATCAACAGGGACCTTAGTGGCACTTGTTTGAGCCTGAAAGAAAGAGTTTTGAGCTAGATTCAAAACTTGTGTAGATATCTGAGTACGAGTGTAGTTAGGTTTCCGAGTTACCTGAATGAGTACATCAGGCTCAGAGACTTGTACTACTGAGACAGGGAGTGCCTCAGATATCTTGTTGTGAGGTGGAGACTTGGATGTCTGGTCCTCATCAACCTTTCTTTTTGCTTGATCCTGAGATTTAAAATTATCACAATACTTAGGAAATTGTCATGAAAGAATTTATGCAATTAAGCTTCAATGATTTCTGAGTTTTCCACTTACTTCCTCAACAGGAGGCTCAGAATCATTTTTCGCAGAAACGTTCTCAATTTCTGGTGTTCTTTCTGGTGATGTTGCCTTGGGGGCTTCATCAATTTCCCTGGGTGCAGGGGATGTCGCAACTCTTTCCCCTTGCACTTCTACTTCTAAATGAGCCTGTAAGTAGAAAGTATTGAGTAATTAGAGAAGAATTTATATTAACCCATAATGAAGAATGTTTATCACTGATTTTCATATACCTTCATACTAGAAGGCTCAATGACATTTTCTTCAGAAACAATGCCGGTTTCTAGGTCCTTTTCTGGCATCTACCTTATCTTCTTCTTTCTCAGTTGGAGCCTATTAGAAACATCCACTTAATTAGTTAACTGTATTAACATATATTTGAAACGTAATATCTTAAGAAACTCTCTATCACCTGTAGCACAGGCTCAGATTCCTTAAGAGGTGAGGTTGTAGTAGCCTCCTTCTCAGTCTCTGAGGCAAGCTTTCCAGCTTCCTCTTGTTCTTGTGTTTCTAATTCAGCCTGTAACAAAGAAATTTTATTAACTAACAAGATTAATAAACACAAAATATCACAAGTAGAGAGTTAAACCATTCAGCTACCTGAGTATGCAACTCAGTTGCCTCCCCTGATTGATCATTCTGAGCAGATGCCTCAGTTTGATCCCTCTCATTGAGTTGGGGAACCTGCCCTTTTGCAGGATTTTCTTCAGCAATGAAAGATGCTGGTTTCTGTAACTCAAGTACCATTTCAGCAGTATTCACATCTGGCTATTGTGGTTGTTGTGAGATGACCGCTGAGTGTTGAGGCAATGGCAGTATCCTTCAACACTAAGCTATCACTCATCAGAGCATCTTCAATAAGTTTCAGTCTTTCTTGATGGTGTAATTTGTCCAGTGACCTTGGACACAGTTGCTTCTTCAGCAACCTTTGAAATAGGTGCTTGTTCAGAAACCTGTGGTGTAGGTTCTTCTTCAGATACCTCTACACCAGTTACTTTTTCAGTAACCTTAGCCCTTTTTGATTTTTCTAGGACTTGAGAGATGACTAATTCATCATCTTCATCGTCAGGGCTCTCATCAGCATTAGGAACTGATTGGTCCATAATCCCTACGGTTTCTGTAGATAGGGCTTGGTATCTATCACTACTTTCTTTAGCAGCATTGATGAGTTCATCAGCAAGGCTTTCGGCAGTAGTCTTAACATTTCTGAAAGCACTTTCTCTTGCTGATTCTACTTGTTCAGTAGCCGATACCTCTTTTGCAGCATTGATGAGTTCATCTGCAGCGGCGGCAGGTATCTGGGAATCGACAACCTCAATGGGTGTGCCTACTGATTTGCCAGCAGACTTATTTCGTGAAGTTCTGGGCTTCTTGGTCGCAACCTTTCCCTCAGATACCTCTTCAGTCTTTCGCTTCTTGGAACCTTTCTGAGATCCAATAACCTTTTTCATCAAGTTCATATACTCATATTTGTAGAGTAGGTTACCGCTATTATGTCACCTTCTCTCGAGCTCAATGCCAAGCTTCTCCAAAGAAGTAGCATATCTTTAGACCATAGCCATCGTGGCCTTTGGCTCAAGAAGTCCCTTTAGCGATTTTAGGCTTAAAGCCTTGAATCTTCTTCACAAACTTCATAAAGGCGCATTTTCCCAATTGAAAGGGTTTTCACCTTTTGTCTTGTTGTTGCAACAAGAACATCATCATCCAGCGTTCTTGGCTTATCTGGTCATCACCTCCTTGTAGACCATCAAAGCATCTGTGAAGAATGCATGCCAACACATCCCAGTGAACCGACAGATGTCTGGTTCTGATGTCAGCAAGCTTGAAATCAGTTGGTGTATCTGGTTTTTCAAGATCATACACATCACTGTACAGCTATTTTACACCTTCAAGGAGATCATCATCCTTGGTGTCTATTTCAAAATCCTTTCCAAGATTTTTAAGATCAAACAACTTACAGAAAGTTGTTAAGTCCAAAAGGATTTCCTTTCCTTGGACCTTAGTTTTTATAGACACTATTGCAGTGCCTTCAGAAACACAGGATATAATCCTGGAGTTATTGTAGAATTCTAACACATCCAGTGAAGAAATTCCACTGGGTAGAGCAGATAGAAAACCCTTAATTTGTGCCTTTTCAAGCATGTCAAGAATTAGCTTCCTATCGGCATGATTTTCAACAGCAGCCGTGAGGTATTCCTCAATCATGGCACCACCCCAAATCATTCTGTGATTTTAGGTCCAATGATCGGGATTAAAGTCTCCTACCAATCGATTGTTCACTATAACCAACTCTGGTGCTTGCTTTTCAGCAGTACCAGTGGTAGAAGATTCGGGTTTCTAGGTAGACGAACGCTTAGGAGCCATCTCTTTATATAGTGCAAGTGTTTTGAAAGTTTGAAAGAGATTTGGATGAGAGATTAGTGATTCTTTGCATAAAGACTAACAGAAATTCGCAGAGGTTGAAGAGTGGTTTTTGCTATTCTTGTGCAAGTCTGAATGTTGGATTAGGCGAAAATAATTTCTTCTGCCAAAATCCTATATATATAGCAACGTAATTCAGACAAACATATACATACAAATTGGTTTTGTATATACGTATCTGTGAATTGCAGATAGGCGTGGGTAAAAGTTTGTTCGGCATTAAATGCATAGTGGGCCATGTCGGAATTTCAACTGTCCACTATTTACCGAGAATTAATCTCTGCCGTAAAGATCAATCGCCCATTTCACCAAGGGTCACCATCGCTTCTTCAGCAATGATCACAATCAACAAATGTAATTGTGCCCATTCAATTAATGTTGGCTATTAGCTATCTGAATCACGTTTCTGTGTGAATGAGAACACTGTTTGTATCCGATTATATCTTATACTTGTTTTTTTTTTTTTTTAAAGTTTTTCACAAAGATAGAAATAATACAAATTTCAAGATAGTAGCTAACTGTAGACAGTTGTACTATTCTCTTTTGTGTTCCCCCTCACTGAGTGATATAGATATCTGAGTACCCATCTCAGAAATCTTCAAATAGCCATTTTACCCTTTAGCCTTTGGATTCTGGATACCCGTTCCAGATTCCTCTTCTCTGGATATCTGTTCCAGATTCCTTTTCTCTCTCCTTTGATATCTTCTTCAGATATCTGAACTTTTTCAGTTCTTTGGTAGCTCCATTAGTCCAAGACTGTGTCTTTAGGCTAAGAATCTACTTTCTTGTAGTGGCTTAGTGAAGATATCTGCAAGTTCGTCTTCAGTGCCAATCTTGAGTATCTCAATATTACCTTTTTCAACATGGTCTCTAATGAAGTGGTGTCTAACATCAATGTGCTTTGTTCTTGCATGAAACTTAGGATTCTGAGTTATGGCAATGGCACTTGTGTTGTCACAGAAAATGGGAGTTTTCTCTTCATTGAGTCCATAGTCTCTGAGTTGTTGTTGTATCCACAATATCTTTGAAGCTCAACAACCAGCAGCAATATATTCAGCCTGTGTGGTAGATGTGGCAATTGAATTTTGTTTCTTGCTGAACCAAGATATCAATCTAGCACCAAGAAATTGACAAGTTCCTGAGGTGCTTTTTCTATCAAGCAATGATCCAGCATAGTCGGCATTTGAATAGCCAATCAAATTCAAACCACTATCCTTTGGATACCACAATCAATTTTCTATACTTATGTTCTTCAACACTCATGTCAGATTCAGTATAGGTCATTTTGGTTCCAATGCTCATTGGTATCTTAGCATTCTTTTCAGAAGGCTTTAGATTAAACTTATTGAGCATGTCCTTTGCATACTTTGTTTGACTAATGAATATTCCATCATTGAGTTGCTTGACTTGCAGTCCTAGGAAGTAATTCAATTCTCCCATCATGCTCATCTCAAATTTACATTTTATGAGTTCAGCAAAGTCTTCACAAAGTTGCTTGTCTTTAGATCCAAATATAATGTCATCAACATATACTTGAACTAAAAGTAGTTTCCCATCATGGTTCAATGTGAAGAATGTTTTATCAACATATCCTTTCTTGAAACCACTTTCTACTAGGTATCTGGCCAATGTATCATACCATGCTCTTGGAGCTTGTTTCAGGCCATACAGAGCTTTCTGAAGCTCATAGACCATCCTACTTTCTGAGGAAACTTCCAAACCTGGTGGTTGCTCAACATAGACTTCCTCAGCAAGTTTACCATTTAGAAATGCACTCTTGACATCCATCTGATAAACTGTAAAGTCATTATGAACTGCAAAGGCTAGAAAGAGTCTTATTGCATCCAATCTTGCAACTGGTGCATAAGATTCATCAAAATCTAGTCCTTCAGTCTGGGTGAATCCCTTGGCACCAAACCTAGCTTTGTTTCTGGTTATTTCACCAGACTCATTCATTTCGTTTCTGAAAACCCACTTGGTTCCGATTACAGATATTCCGTCAACAAATGGAACCAGTTTCCAGACTTTGTTTCTCTCAAATTGATCCAACTCTTCTTGCATTGCAGAGATCCAATCTTGATCCTTTAATGCTTCTTTAATAGTTTTTGGTTCAATGTTTGAGATGAAACATCCATAGAGACAATTTGCATTTTCAGCGATTGCCCTTCTAGTTCTAACTCCTTGGTCTATGGGACCAATCACATCCTTTGCAGGATGATTTCTTATCCATTTCATAATGGGTTTTGAACTAGTTGGATCAATATAATTTTGATTTGAATGTGAATCAATATGATCTTGATGAGATACTTGTGCAATATCTAAGATATCTGACAAATGGGAAATGCCATGGATATCTAACACTCTTTCAGTGTTAGAGATATCTGAATCTTGCATTTCAGCAATCTCATTTCTAGATACCTTTTCATGATGAAGGTTCTCAGTAACCTGTTCCATTTCTAGAATTCTCATAGGAAATTCTTCATCATGTCTTAGAGTCATCTGGTTGTTACTAAGCATGGTTGCTTTTCATCGTCAGACTCATCCTCTATTTGAATGATAGAATTATTTCCTTCTGAGGATCCTTTTTCAAAATCTTTAATCCTCAGTTCTTTGAACCTATCTGAGAGATCATCATTCAAGAGTACTTTCTTGTTTTCTTCATAGAATACTACATGAACAGATTCCGCAATCTTTTGCGTTCTTTTGTTGTAGATTCTATAGGCTTTGCTATTCAGAGAATAACCAAGAAATACTCCTTCATCTGCCTTTGGTTGAAATGTTCTCAAGTATTCTTTTCCATTGTTAAGAACAAAACATCTGCAACCAAACACCCTTAGATGTTTGATACTAGGGGGTCTACCAATGCAAAGCTCGTAAGGAGTTTTGTCATGGTGTTTGTTAATCAGACATCTATTTTGAGTGTAGCATGCTGTGTTTACAGCTTCAACCCAATAGATTTCAGTTATTTCAGTGTCAGCAAGCATTGTTCTTTTTCTGCTTCTTTCAGGGTCCTATTATTTCTTTCAGCAACACCATTTTGTTGTGGTGTCCTTACAGAAGATAGTTGATGTTGTATACCTTTGCAGATACAAAACTCTTTTATGTACTGATTCACAAACTCAATACCATGGTAGTGCATTACGATTCTGATACCTTGTCATTTTTCATGACTTCGAGCTTATTCAGCAAGTTGGGTATCTCAACCCTTGCATCAGATTTGTATTTGAGAAAGACAACCCAAGTGAATCTTGAGTAATCATCAACAACAACCAGACCATACTTCTTTCCTGCATAACTAGTTACAGAGGATTCAAAAATATCCATATGTAACATTTGCAGTGGCCTTTCACTGGAATGTCTAGTTTTAGACTTGAAAGATGTTTTGGATTGTTTTTTCATTTAGCAAGCTGAGCATACACCTTCTTTTTTATATGTCATTTTGGGTAAACCAACCACCAACTCTTTCTTGGCTAGCTTATTCAGAGTTTTGAAATTCAAGTGACTCATTCTTTTATGCCATAGCCAATTTTCTTCAGTGTGGCCAGATTGACTCACCATGAGACATTCGTCAGTTTTGGCGGATGCCCAATCAGCAACATAAAGATTCCTTGACGCCTTGCAACCAAGACTGTCTGCTTTGACTCATTGTCAATCACTTTACATAGTTTTGATTTGATCTTGACAGTGCACCCTTTGTCTACTAGTTGACTCATGCTTAGGAGATTATATTTCAATCCCTTTACATGAAGTACTTTAGAGATAGTAAGGGCTCCAAACTTCAAATTGCCAAAACCTATGGTTGTATTTTCATCTCCTCCAGCAAACCTGATAATTGGTCCATCATTGCACTTTCTGTAGTCAATCAGATTTGCTTTGTCTCCTGTCATGTGCTTCCCACATCCACTATCAAAATGCCACTTTGAATTAGTCTTTAGAGTGTTCTGCACAAAACAGGAAACAGGAGATTCGGTTCTCATGCCAACAATGGAACCATCTGGACTAAAGAATCTTCCAGTAGGAATCCATTTTTGAATGAATTTCTTAGGAACATTCTTTTGTCTAACAAGAACATAAGGAGGAATTTTAGTTAAATGATTAGTATCATTGTTAATAAGAACTATTTTCTTCCTTGGTGTGTTCCTTGGTGCTCCATTTGGTGCTTTCAGATACCTGTTAGGTTTCTGAGTCTGCTTCTCAGCAAACTTAACTTTCCTAGCCAGATTTCTTCTAGCCCTGACATTCAGATTTTCAGTGGATTGATTCATCTTCCACTTATGATAATTGCTGTGAGCAATTCTAGCCTTTAACCATCGTTCTTGCTCTTGTTGGTACTCACGAGCAAGTTGTTTAGCGATGGCTTTATAGCCAATACCATTCTGAGCACCTGGTGCTATCTGAGATCTTTTCTCAGCAGCTTTGCTAGTGTCTGGATAATCTATTTTCTTTCCAGAAAACGTGACATAGGAGAATTTGTTAGCTCCTGCAATTTTTCCTTTCTGAGAGACATAGCACTGTGGGTGATTGCACTTTTTAGTGTTATGTTTCTTTTCAGAAACATTCCCAATAGTTTTCCTTGGGACTTGTTTTTCCCACAAAGGCTTAGTCGCAACTACCTTTCCTTTGTCAACAACCTTAGCTTTCTGACCGATACTGTAGATTATTAGGGAATCACCTTGCTGAGCACTAACAAACGTTCGTCTTTCATCACTCTTATTCAGAGTGGTAGAACTATATGTGTGTGTGTCCAGCCCAAGTCCTCTCTTTTCTGAATGATCTCTTAAATAAGATTGTACTTCAGTAAGAGTGTCACTAGCTTTGGCATAAGATTGAAAAGATAATTATTTCTTTTTGAGTTCTTCATTCTCAGAAAGAAGATCTTCACATTTCTTTTGAAGATTGGCCAATGCTTCTTTATATGACTTTTCGGTCTCAGATATCTGAGCCTTGAGAAATGCATTTTCAGCATCCTTTTTCTCAGATATCTTGAGTATTTGTGAATTTTCCTTTACAAGAAAATTCTTTTCTTCTTCAAGAATTTCGGCTCTAGCTCGGACCATTAGAAATTCTCTTTTGTAGAGATCAAGTTCTCTTCTGAGATTTTCCAGATCTTTGATTCCTTCTTCATCACTTTCATAAGTATAACAGGAAGTATGTGTTACCTCATCAGCCATTAGACAAGGTTCAGTGTTGGAGATATCTGGAAAGATCTCTTCAACCATTCCACACACTTCTTTCTTCTTTTGTCCAAAGTCAATTACTTCATGAGAAACACTGCACATTTCTAGAGAAGGCAGTGTGGAATCATCTGAGTCTTCATCCTCAGAATCAGACTCAATGTCTAGAGCATCCAGTTGGAGTTGGATCTTTTTCCTTTCTTCAATGAGCATAGCTCTTTGACTTCTTTTGAAGATTCTTCTATCTTTCTTGTCACATGTCTTAAGTTTGTTGAAGGCATGACAATCCTTCTTGAAATGACCAAGTTTCTGACAATAGAAACAGATATCATTTCCGATTTCTGCTTCCTCAGTACTTGATGCTTTCTGAGCCGGCTTGTTCAACGAGCTTTGCATATTTTTGTACTGGTGATAGTTTGAGCCTAGATGCTTTTTAGCTTCTCTTTGGCTTTTCTTCTCTCAATTTCTCGACTGACATATTTTCCCATTTGCTTTACAGCAAGAGCATCCTCAGTCACCTCCTTGCCTTTCTTCTTTTCAGAAGTTCCTTGAGGAACTAGAGCAACATTCTGCAACTTTTCAGTTGTTTATTCTCTTTGAGTTGTCTCATACTCAACGGTGGCAAGGTGAGAGAAAAGTTCCACTGGAGTTATACCTGGCATTCCTTGGTTAAAGTAGAAAAACTTTGTGTGCTCCCAGTTATAATTTAGACTTCTTACAATAGTCTTAATCTTTTCTGACTGGGTATATCTATTACTTTCACCAAGTGCAGCCATGTCACTCATAAGTGTTGTAAACCGGAAATCTAGTTCTTCAAGAGTCTCTGTGGGACCTTGTTTAAAGTTTTGGAATTTGAGCTTCAAAACTTCGAACTTATTTTCCTTTGTTTTCTCAGTGGCTGATTTCTTCAATCAGTTGCCAGGCCACTTTCGCCGTTTTTGCACCCCACAGTTTACACTGTATGTGCTCTGGAGTAGAACGTATGATGATATTACGAGCCTGGCCATCCAGTCGATTTCTCTTGGCATCTTCCGATGTCCAGAGCTCTCTGGGCTTTGGTTCGTAAATAACTTGACTGGCAGGTCTCCCACTGGTTGACGCATCTGTCTGTGAAGACCCATCACTTTGTTCTCTATCTCTACCATTATAAGCCTCTATGACTTGCTTGAGTTGTTGAATGACTATTGGGCCATTCTTCATCACGTCGATCATTTCGTCACTGATGGCTTCTAGGTGGAGCATCATGTTGTTCTTCCATTTCTCATAATTCTCTGGCTTGAGAATTGGGGCATCACTTAAAGACATCCTACAGTAAACACACTAAACAAACGAATCAAGTGTTGGTGAAAAGCAGTTAGTGGGCACTTATCTGGGATCTAGGTTCAGTGCAGAAGGCTTGGGAACCTCCCGCTTTGATACCACTTGTTGGTCCAGAAAACGGCAAAGTAAAAGACTAAAGGGGGGGGGTGAATAGTCTTTTAAAACTTTTGTCGATAAACACAGTTTCTCAGATATTTGTGAAGATATCTGATACTTTATTTTAGAGAGCGGAAGACTTTTCTGTGATAAGTGCACGTGCTCAGCAAGATAAGTGTAAATACTTTGCAAGATAAATAAAGCAAGTAATAAACTGTAGAAAGTAAATAACACAAGTCTTTTTATAGTGATATCTGAAGGTGGCGTAATCCTTCAACTAATCCACTTCGGCCTTTCTCAGTCCTAGAATCCACTAAGACATATAATTGAGGTAACCTTACAAGTATCTTCTCTAGATTCCTAGATACACTAGGTTCTCAACCAAGTGTTCCCCCAGAGTTATTCCCCGGCTTTCACACCCAAGTACTTCCTGTACTCAGAAACCTTTTGAGCTATTCCTTAGTTTCCCAAACTAAGTACTTCCTATGCTCAGTAACCTTGGAGTTATTCCTTAGTTTCCCAAACTAAGTACTTCATGTACTCCACGTCGATTAAGGTGTTGGTTAAGGTAGTTTGTCAGGGGAGCTTCTTTTAATAACTTGTTCAGTTATTCAGATAGCTCTATGAATCAAGTATACTTAATACACTTTGCAATGTATGGTATCTTGTTCTTTACTGACCCAAGTCTATGATACGTGTTCAAGAGAATGAATCTCATATATGAAATCTTAGTTAAACTCTTTCACAAATAACAATGCTTGTTAAGGATCAGGACACTTAGAACTTTTGTGCTACTTAGAATCAAGAGCTTTGGTCGCAACAAAAAGCTTGAAGGTAAGTAGTGTGCTTGAGAGAGCTTGTGAGAGTATTCAATGTAAGTTCTGTGTGTTCTAGGTGTGTTCTCAACCAGTCTAAGTGTTGATATTTATAGATGAATTTGAGTTCCATTTGAATAGTATCCGTTAGGCTTAACTCAATTTCAAACTATTGATATCTGAGTATAGTACTGTAGTAGGTTTGTCTTCTTCTTCAGAAGCTACAGTTTTTGTTCAGACATTTCTGTCCGCGCATTTAATGCACTGTACTATACTTTGTCCTGTAGTAACAACGGAACTATGCATGATTTCTGAAGCCTTGCACGTCCTTTTCCAGAGATTATCACAACTCCAGATACCACTTGTTAAAAATATATTGTTTCCCGGAAACATAATCTTTATCCAAGGTATCTGAGTGTAGATATCTGTGGGTACTTTTCCTCATTTCAGAAACCTTTTATTTCTCAGATATATTTTGAAACACCGTTTATTTAAGAATGCTTGTGTCCTCAAGATATCTAGGTATCTGAAAAACCTTTGTCTTCAGCAATCTTGTGCAGTCTTCAGATCTTCAAAATTTGTTGAACTTTTCCTGCCGGATGCCTTCTTCTTGGTCTTCTCCAGAGAATAAAAATTACATTCAGAGACCTAACATCTTATACAAGATTTTCTAGACTATCATACTTAGTGAGTTTCCTCTTTTACAGTGTTCAAGTGAACTAAGAGTACTAACCACCTTTCTAAGCTAAGATAAGTCATTAGGTTGCTGATCAAAATCTAAACAGATATTCCTAACAACAAGCAAGGTGGTTCTTACTCAAAGATGGTCTAGGTACTTAGCGTGAAGGAAAGCAAGGGAAATTCATTTAAGTGTTCGGGGGATTATACCCTCAACAACCAAAATCCAAATTTGTGTCTTGATTTGCTATTTCTTAGGCTAAATGTCCGGAGGGAACAACACTCCGAGTCAACATTTACTATACTAAACTGTTTTCTTGTAGATTTTTAGGCTTCCACTTTATAAATATTGAATCATTGTGAGTGTGCTGGGGAACGTTTCCATTCAACGACACTCATCTCATTAAGCACCCGTCAACTACGTTTTGCACTAAGAAAAACTAATTGTTCTTGAGTTTTATTAGTGCAAAATCTTTTTGTATGTAGGAATGGAGGAGTCGAGCTCACGACTTTAAAACTTTTGTGTTGTATATATTTTGCACCTTTTTCCATTGCATTGCATTTAGACTAATTTATTTTTGCATCTTGCATTTTTCTTTAAATAATTAAAACAATTGAAAATTTTGAAAAACATTAAAAAAGAGAACAATTTTCTCTGCAACAGAACTTGCCGCGGCGAACCATCCTTATAAATGAGCTCACCACGGTCGGTTAAGGCAGAAAAAATTGTTTTGTGGAAGGCAACGAGCCCTGACAAAGTAAAAAGAAGAAGGTTGTTCCTTCTTTCATTTTTTCTTCTCTCACTCGCCTTCCTTCTCATCCCCCCCCCCCCCCCCCCAAAAAAAAATTCCATTTTGCTAACTTTTCATCAAATCACTTGAGTAAAGTTTGTTTCGAAACTAGTGAGTTCCTCTACTTACTTCTAACATCATTCAATCCTTCAAATTCTTTGATCTTGAGGTAATTCTCTTAAATTTGATTAAGTTGGATTGCTTCATGTTTGATTCATTAGTTACTTAGAGTTACCATGCTATGACTGTAAATTCCATTGTTATTTTGGCATTCTTGGGGTAGTATGTTCAGTGGAAGCTTCTTAGCTATTAGAAAAGATAGTGATTTTGAATAATGAACCATGATTTTATGTTGAGTTAAAATACGCACTATGGTTAACTTGTTATTTTAATAGGATAAGGCGTTAATTTAACTTGTATGTAAAAAAATTGGTTTGGGGAGGATAGCTTGGAGCCAACTTGTTTTGTTAAGTTTACTAATGCTTGATTTCTTAGGCACTATGGAACCAAAGAAAAAGTCACATCTAACAAACGCCAGAATGACCAAGAAACCTTAAAAGGGGGTCGAGCCAAGCACACATACGTAGCTCCGGACACTTGTGGGAATCAATTGAATTCATGATGAGGGAGCTGGACAATAAGTTAGCTGATCATATGCATAAAGCTCAGAGTGAATTTGACGCATCACTACAAATTAGGATTATATTCTGGACCACCTGGTCCACCATCATTTCATTGATCATGTCGACCGCGGCATTACTGAGGACGGCAACTCTACAACTTTCTTGCTTATAATTTATTCTCTAAACTAGGGACTAGCTTTTCAATAGGTTTGGAAAGGAAGTTGTTGTGCTTATGTTTATAATGCCTCCTGCACTTGTATAATGTATTCATATTTTTTAATTTGGTGGTGTAAGTGGTATATTAGCCACTATTGTGATTATTTGGGGTGGTATGTTAGCCACTCTTATGTGATTGTTTTGTTGTTTCGTTTCTAGTTTTCTCTAGGAGTATGTGTTGTCTTTTGGCGTACTTTTGGCATGCTTTTAAATTTTTTATGTTTTGGTGTCTGATTTTTTTTTTTTTAAAGTCTGATGTTGTAAGAGACAAGCCTCTTGCCGATGTAATCTTTGATGACCATTAATTAGTAGTAGGGAGTTTTCAAAAGTTGCATTAGTCCGTTTCACTTGTAAATAAAGGGTCTTCCTATTTTAGTCCACAAACCCGGTGAGATGCCTTTAAGCCGATGAAAAAATCTTGTACCGGCGTGTGTGATTCTAGCTAGGAAGTGGAAAGTCTATATCTTTGCACCACTTCATACACATGTGAACTCTTTTTAACGGGTATGACAAAAGACATGCATTTTTTAACTTGTTCTTTCCATTCCCAAACCCGTTCCAAGGAACAGGTTTGGGGAGCGGAGTACTTGTTTATTTGGTTATTTTGGCTCATTCCTCGTAAAACTGAGGTTGGTCGAATTAAATTTCTGATTTATATTGTTGCTACCATTCTAAAGAAAAGGTGGATAAAATCTCGGAGGTGTTTCCCATGATCTTTGTGATCATTGAAACCGTGCTGGAAATTTTCAAATAATGCCTATAAATCACACTGTTGTGCGTACATTTCAAAAGGAACTATTTTGCACCTATAAATAGGAACACTTAAAACTTGTGAAACTACGAAACTCACACACTGAACATACCTACTATTGTGATAAAACACCTCTCAGTTTTCTAAGTTCATAAGTTCCTAAGACCTTTACGAAGCTACTCGCGAGGAAGTAGAATAAGTTTTGAAGTTGCGACTTAAAAGTGTTCTTCCTTCTAAATAAGTACAAGTCATTTTATGCATAAATAATATACTAAGTCATTGAAATATAAGAATTTAAGTTGAGTTTATTGATCACTGAAACTAACTGAAACATTGTTACACCAAGTGTTCACTAACTTGCCAAAACCACTCATAAACAAACACATCAATATGCGTGCAAAACATGGGAAAAGGGAGGAACTACTTAGTTTCGAAAAATAAGGAAAACGCCTTAGAAGGAATTGCAATACTTAGCTTGGGAAGTTCATAATAAGTTCAAGGTTAGAAAGTTATGTACTTTGGGTTGAAGGATATAGCTAAGGATATAATTTTGTAAAAGAACTCGACTTTCTGTTTTAGTGAATTCAAGTCCTGAGAAAGTACGAAGTGGATTAGATGAAGGATTACGTCACCTTCAGATCATTATAAACTCTGAGCACTTACTTTCAGCAGTTATAACTTCAACAACCTTCTAGTCCATATGTTCATTGAAAATACATACTCAACACTTAACTAAGTATTCCACACACTGGTTGTAAGTATCAACAATCACTGGACTTGTTGAGATATATTGTGTAGACACGAAAAGTCTTGAAGACTATTCACCACGCCTCCCACCCCCCTCCTCCGCGCCTTTTAACTTTATTATCTATGTGACTAACAGTGACAGAGTTACTCTGTCATTTTGATCACTCAAGTGTCATTAAATAGAGTAAACCAATCCCTGCTGCATATTTTCTTACGAAACTTATCATCATGTGTTTAATATTTACAGATTGTTTGAATTGGTTTAAAAGTGTTTTCACGTCATCTCTATCTTTTTTCACCCCTCTACAATTTTACATAGCTCTCTGATGGGACCCGGTCCATCACAATCCCGATTTAGCAAGTAATAGTGCGGGCAAAGCGCACATGGAGCCCAACTGTCTTTAATTAGTATTAATTTATTATTTAGATTAAGAGTCTTGTTTTGTCCAGAGATCTAGAAGAAGAAGGCAACTGCTAGATTCTCTCTAGACAATAAGGCGAGTAGATTTATTAGGATCTTTCATTTATTTCAGCATATCTTTTAGAGATCTTGACTACCTAAATTATCTTGTCAGGTAGCAAGTATAAATAGGACCATTAGGGCTTAACCCTAATCAGTAGATTATTAATGAATTCTCTTTACGTTGAATAAACGTGTTCACCGTCGAAAGGCGTGCTTACCTTGTTGGAATTCTCGTTTCATGTAAGTGATCTTCTCCTTTTCTCCTAATTCGTGCCAAGATATCTCTTGGAGGTCGTTCTGATGGACGGATCGCAAGGTAATTCGTATCACGGATTACCAGTTGGGATCAGCGTCCCAACACTTGGCATCAGAGCCGAGTTCAACGCTTCCGCAACAAGGCAGTCCACCCAACGGAGGAGCCGCCGTGTTGAAGAATCGATGACCCGGATCCGAGACATGCTACGGGGATGCCTGGAACAAGGAGGAGGAATTCGAGCTAGGAAGAGGTTAGAGCTGAGAAAAACGAACAGGGGAGAAGAAGAGAAGAAACCCAATTCGAAAATTTTGAATGGGTCGAACTCGAAGAGATTGAGAGGTTCTATGGGAGAGAAGTTGGACGCAAGGGTGGAAGGAGGGACGGAGAAGGGCGGTTTTGGCGTTAAAGATGCAAAAGACGAAGATTTGGAGCTCCAAATCGACATCAATGGCAGCCAAAACCCTAAGGGAGCGTTGGAGAAGAAGCGGCCAGGTGGGCCAGAACCGGGTCTGGTTGAACCGGACAATTTGGTTCAACCGGGTAAAATCGCGAGGGCCAGCAAACTAGGAGGAAGAAGAAGGAGCGCGAGCGATGACCAGAGCACAGAACAGAGAGTGCCAGAGCGCGTGAAGGCGCGTGTGGAGTCTTCTCGGTGCATGGGAGCGCGTGAGGATGCTGCAGAGAGCGTGGCGGCGCGTGGAAGTTCTGGGAGGAACGTGGTGGCGCGTGGATCTTACCTGGAGTCTGTTAGATGGGTCTACGACCCTGGGGTACAAGTTCAAGGGTTATACCTGGTTCCGGGAAGTGAAAAGCTCAACCTAGCTGCTGAAATTGAACCAGATTCGAATCAGGTAATCTCCAAAACTCTTGATTTATGTCTGGGAATTTATAAAGGGGTTAAGTATGGTGGTGAGCATTGTCATGTGGTAGAAGATGACATGATGAAAGGGGTAGAGACCATTGGTGGGCGTCTGTGCTTGGGCAACACTGTCGAAGTGTCCAAAATAGGAGAGAAGAAAGCTGGAAGTTGTATGGAAGTAGCGGGATCCGACGACGGCTTGGACTCGAGCTACTCCGGGATACCGTTAGGACTCGAGCTACTCCGGGATTTCTCTATATACATCATTTGAGTAGAGTTGTCGAGATTTTGTGGCAAGCAACCAAGTCGTGGGAGATGGATGGGGCGCAATGGGGTGGCGTGAAAGCACGTGAGTTCGGTTACACATATAGATCTATGCCAAGAACAAGCGGTGTTGGTAGAGTGCAACTCCATGGTAGGAGCAGGATCATAACCAATGATGTATCTATGGATCCAAACAGGTCGATCACTGTGGGTAAACCTATTCTGACTACTTTGTTTGAGCCTAGTTGTTATGATCTAGGTAAGGATGAAGTACATTCATTGCCTTGGTTGATTTATGCCCGACATGATAGTCCTGGATATGTCCATCTACATACTTGTGTACTGGTGTTCTATCTTCGGAGGGTTGATCCAGGGGGTTATGAGAAGTCCCTGGAGAAGGGCGTTAGGGTGAAGAGGCGCCTTGTAAGGATGGAGCAAGCCCGGCCAAGGTTGGTGCTAGTATTTGATCCGGGAGGAGCTGGTTCAAGAGACAACTGTGCGGAGCGGATTTGGCCATGCCAAACCCAGGGTATAGACTTATTCAAAATCATTATTAGGCGCGTAGAGGGCCGGGAGGGGCCATTCGCACAGAGGGATGGCAAGGACGTGCCTATCAAGGGAGAAGAGTCTGAAGAGACATGAGGACAAGTCTCGTCTTTAGGGGCGGTAGTGATGGGACCTGGTCCATCACGATCCCGATTTAACGAGTAATAGTGCGGGCCAAACGCAGGTGGAGCCCAATTGTCTTTAATTAGTATTAATTTATTATTTAGGTTAAGAGTCTTGTTTTGGCCAGAGATCTAGAAGAAGAAGGCAACTGCTAGATTCTCTCTAGATAATAAGGCGAGTAGATTTATTAGGATCTTTCATTTATTTCAACATATCTTTTAAAGATCTTGACTACCTAAATTATCTTGTCAGGTAGCAAGTATAAATAGGACCATTAGGGCTTAACCCTAATCAGTCGATTATTAATGAATTCTCTTTACGTTGAATAAACGTGTTCACCGTCGAAAGGCGTGCTTACCTTTGCTGGAATTCTCGTTTCCTGTAAGTGATCTTCTCCTTTTCTCCTAATTCGTGCCAAGATATCTCTTGGAGGCCGATCTGATGAACAGATTGCTAAATAATTCGTATCACGGATTACCAGTTGGGATCAGCGTCCCAACACTCTCCAAGGACCAATTGTAGTGATCCTCCAACTAAAACACTGTGCTTTCCATTTTGACCAGTTGTTCTAGTACGCATCGGTATATTAGTATATAGGAAGAAAAAAACAAAAAAAAGAAGAGTTCGCCAACTTAAAAAGGTCCGAGCCAACATGTTTGGATATTGTATGTTGATGAGTCATTTGGTGGTACAGTATGGTATTGGAAATGAAATCTTTATTTATTGAAAATTGACTGATTACATAGATGAATTAAGGTGTAATAACGTAACATTGCTTAACCACATTTCAAAATTCACCATCGATCATGAGCTAGCATCATAGACATTGAACAAGCATGTATCTCATGATCATTCATACTCAAACAGGTAATGAACCATCATGTCCATTACCATTCTTCCCCTCAGAAACAAACACAACATCCATATTATACAGCACAGGCACCAAGGTAACTGAACACAAGAAAACCAGCACTGGACCAAATATCCACAGCACAAGAGGCAGAGTGCAATGGAATATCCTATTCCCCACAGTGTTGAGCATGAACCCTCTTTCCAGCAGCTCCGAGACGTACTCGGGTGTCACAAACTCATTCGTGGGACAGTTGATGAGGAAGTTCACCTGGCATATGAACCGGATAGACATGGAATGGCAGAGGAAGGAGAACAAGAAGAGGAGTAGGAGAGTCACGTACTTGAGCGCCACGACAAACTCTCCGTGGGCTCCGTATACAGTGTCATTCAGGGGCTTCTTGATGCTGTAGGTGCTACTAATCACTGCGGCCAAGCCGGAGCACAGGAGGATGGACGTCGTCGCCATCAGGGTCGACCCCATTATGGTGTTCCGGAGTGTTTGCACTGCTAGAATGTTTTTCTTTTCATTATCCTGCAAAAAGTTTAGACCGTACAGTTAGATTGTAGACTGTCATCTTTTCGTCACCGAACAAATGTTTCATTTTGACTTTCTGCAGTCGATATTTTTCAATTTTCATAAATAATATATTATTTATATAATTAAAACTATTATAATTATATAACTATTAAATTTTTTTTATGATAATCATTCATGTAAAGAAGGCAAAATGAAGACATTTAATATGTCAATGGTGTGACGATTACAGTTACTGTCCAAGTAGATAGTATGAGTGGTAGGTGAGCTTGTGTGAACAAAGAGTGAGTTGTGCGTCGGATTTCCTATACGTTTAAAAGGACGCATGTGTATTTCACCACTCTAAACACCATGACCTGTATTATGTAACATAATGGGTGATAAGAGAGCTGGTTCGTACAGGTGGACAGTGATTGGTTCGTAAAGGTGGGAGGTACTGGATCAAATCTCGTAGTGTGATTTTCTCCGCAATTGAGGTGTTATTTTGAATGAAGTACATTGACATATCATTGATTTTATATGTAAACATGCAATTTAATATCGAATTTTCGAAAAAGCAATATGTAACATAGCTATTGTAAATGCAAAGCAAGAATGAAAAAAAAAAATGTTTAAATTCAGACTCTAGCTAGACACACGTAGTATTTATTACACAAAACAAAATAAAATAACCGAAACGTATAATTTGGTAATAACTGATGAATGAACTTAATCTCTTTTTTTTAAAATACAATACGACAAATTTTATCATCAAGGAATTTCTAATCACCATTTCAATGGTTCTCTATACAGAGAAATAAATCACCCATTTCGGGGATCGAACCCGTGACCTCTTGGGCCGGTATGGGGTGTCTCAGCTTGCCACTCAGCAACAAACGCTTTGACATGAATGAACTTAATCTAAAAACGGTATATATGGAGTATATTATTAAATCACTCATCTCATCCACATTCACCAAATTAACAAACCTTTTAAGATCAATCATCTTATTGTAACAAAATAAGATGAAAGCATCATATTGACTATATAATTCACGCTAAACAACTCATCGTGTAACAAGTTCGGCTCAAAGTTTGGTGAATAATGTTACCCTTCCAGTTCTACACAAAACGTAAGTACATATTAATATAAAAGTAGCACAAATAAAGAGACATGTAGCCTTATTGTATTGTAGCCCGTGAAATGTATCATAGACAAGCCATCTTAGCGTCTTGAAAAAAAAGCTTTATGTGAAAAAAAAATGGCATCATTTTTATCATTTACCAATAATCTTAGTGATCAGAAATATGCTAAATCCAATTTTGTATATCAATTCACGAATGATTGTAGTAATTAATCAAATAATATTTAAACATAGGAATATGTGAAATTGTAACCACATACTCAACATCTTTCGTAAACATTTATCAAACACAAAGTCTGGAGAGAGACGGTCTCTAAATAATTTATCTAGAGACGTACCTATATTATCAATAAAATTATTCAAGTTATTAATCAAAACGGCCATTTTATTAACGAAATGTATTTTTTGTATATATTAAAAAATACCAATGTTGATATCATAAACATTTTGATTAATAACATTGATGATATGGTTGAGAACGTAGGTATGTATTTAGATAAGTTATTTAAAGACCGTGTCTGAAGAAACTTACTTTTTATCAAAATATAGTAAACATAAAACGAGCTTTCTATCAAAAAAATAATAGTAATAATAAGAATTGCACCATTCTTATTATTTCCCACTAATAGTAATAGCAAAAATAGAATAAAATCGATTTTTTATATCAATTGAGGAATTCTTTGTTAACAAAAATTGCTATAGTTTTATCATATCCCACTTATATTATATTAGTAGCAAAAATAGACTAAAATCCAAATTTTCATATAAATTGAGGAATTGTAGTAAAGCAAATAACGTCATACTGTTGGATTGTGTCCAATTGATTTGTTATCACTGTTATATACATTTATTTATGATTCGACAACACAACCTGCGTGTGTGTACATGCAGAACGCACTGCCTATTCCGGAATTTAATTTCGCCCAACTTTTAAGTCCTTGCTCACACGTTTAATTTAATAAAACAATTATATTTTGTTGTGTTTTCTTATTAGGTGAGGTCTGTTTCGTACCGACTTAAACTAAATAAATGTTGGTTACATCTAATTGCGCTGGCACCGTCTTATGCTGATCACCTTACTTGCGTGTGTACATGCATAACGCACTCCCCAATCCGTATTTCCAGCCAATATCGTTGATGTCTATTGCTACATAACAAAAACCTTAATCCCTATTTAGTGCATTTGGATGGATCCGATCTTATTTTATTTGAAAAAAAAAAACATGGTTTTACTTGAAAAAAATCTATTGTGTAAATGCTTGTTAATAAGCAAGTCTCCTTTAGATAGACGGTCTCTACATAATTTATCTACAGACGTACATATATTGTTAAGAAATCATCGATGTTATTAATTAAAACTCCTGTGTTCTCAAATGAATTTCGTTAATAATGTAGACATTTTGATTAATATTGTATGATTTTTACAAAAACATAGGCCGTCTCTAAATAAGTTATCTCGAGACCGTTCCTTATGAGACTTTCTAATTTAAATAATGCACTATTTTGAAATGAAGAACCAGATGTACTCTTTGACTTTCAACTGCAAATTCAACTTGAGATGTTGTGGAGTTGAAGAATGATAAGTAAACGGGAGTTGATTTTTAAAGTTTGTGGTAACTGTTACTTGGTGGAAAACTGATTCCATCTAGATGACATTAAAGACCGATTTAGTCAATTAAACGCCAACAAAACATGTTTCGCGTTTTGGTAAGGGTATACATTCTTGATCCGAATATTAAGGAATCTTACTATAAGGAATAAAAAATTCATTAATCGGCTGCGTTATCGTAGTCATTATTGATCGTCTTGATTAAATTTGTTTCATGACATTTTGATAAAAGTTACTTCATTGAATCCGTTTTAAATAACTAGGGTGATTACAGGGAGTAATAAAAGTATGCACTAGAGAAAAGAATTATCAAAACTGAAAATGGAAATTAACAGAAAAGGTTTATGCACAGATGATTAAAAAAAAAAAAAAAAAAAAAAAAACTTTAAATTTGGAAATTTTAGTTCTCAAACACTATGAAACGTTTTGAAAACGTCTGGTTTAATTTCTCAAGAATTTGAAACAAATCTTAAAATGGAGAATTAAATCTGTGGATGTACAGATGTACCTTCATGATGGCGGAGACCCAAAAGCGGCGTCCGTGGGCATTTGTTCCGATGATGGTGGTAAGGGGTTGAGTTCGAACCTTATTCCATAGCCAGAAATGATAAGCCATGGATATACCAAAGCCCAATGGAACAAGTGTCATATCAAGATAATATTTTCTCCATTCCATATCGATAATTGATAAAACACACTTACAATGCACACACTTTTAAAGAGGGATATCTTGGGAGGGTTTTTTGTGTGTGGTTTTGTGATTGATAGTTAGATTAATTTGTCCTCCATGCAAAATATATATGTTTGTGGAGGCGTGTACGCGTATATATATATATACTACAAACAAACACAATTATAGCAAAACATATGCAAAGTGACTGACTTGGAAACCAAACTCCTCACTACAATAGTAAAGAACCAATTTCAAAAGGAACTCCACTAATCTATTAATTATACGAAATGAGGACTTGGAATCAACAAATCGGCACGATTATGAATCACATATAATAATGTTATAGGGTATGGGACAAATTCGTATGATGTAATGACCTTAGGTATTCTTCGGTTGGTGGAGATTAGTAAAATATAATTGGACATTTACCTTAAATTTTTATTTTTTTGAAAAAGGTAAGACATTTACCTTTATCGATCTCATGTGTAAAGCTCGACCACTAATAACGCAAATTAGTTCCTCACGAGACCAAGGCATATAAATTTTTACCATGTAATCCTCATTTATATGGAAATTCTAGTTAACCATGTGAGTTTTTAACCATTTGATGACTCGGTCATATAGGCCCTATATTTCCGTTACAAACTATACATGTATATGCATTTCATTTAATGTCATCAGTCAACCACTATAAAAAAAACAAGACAATACCAACTTCGAATTCAGTGTTGAAAGTGTTCTGTTGGTGTCAGATTTACGAGCTGGTATTTTTTTTATGTTGGATAAACTGTTGGTTATAGTGGTGCTGGTAATTAAGCAACAGAATACAATTTTGTTGGCAAAAAGAAATATTATGAAACTTACTTGTGGTCAATGGGACTAGAACCCACATCTCACTGCATCAACAAAAACTATGATAATTATTGAATAATATATGTATGTTATCATTTGTTTAAGTCTAATTTTTCACTATGTTTGCTCGAAATAACATTTAATTCTCACAATGCACAAATTCTCTTGTACCGTGCTTGTATATTACTCCCAATTTATTGTCACAAAACATATATTCACAAATTTTGGTCTTGTTGGAAGTTTTTTGAAGAAAACTTGTTGTAAACTATGCCTTGTGGGGTATGTTTGCTAGGAGATCATTTCTTGATTATTTGTTAATTAACAAAACTAAATATACAGTCGTAAGCTACTAAGTGAGAGCTTCGAACTTTTTTTTATTAATTTTATATTGAATGTTGATATATGGTATGCCCAAAACGGACCTTGGGTTAGTGAGGAATAGTTGCTCAAAGTTGGAAGGTAAAGTGAGATTGTCCCACATTGCTAGCACATGGAAGTCATTACTAGTTTATAACCTATCAAGCCATATTACTTGTTCAAGTGTGATGGTAAGGTTATGGAAGACTCTCTACGCTGTTAGGGGGTGCAAATCTGGCGATTTGTCTTTGAAACTAGTGGGACTTGAAAGCAAAGGCGTGACTGCGTACACGAATGCCGGACCGAAATAGGCACAAGCGGCTAGCCCGCGTGAGCCAACGTTTTGCTACTTGGTCTGGTCGAAACCTTCCAGAAGTTTTGACTGTTTGTATGACTTTGTAACTGTCAGGAGTTACAAATGAATCAATTCTGTCATTAGTTGAGAGATTTGATTTTTGTAATAAAACTCCATTATTCTTGAAAGCGATAAAATTCAACAGCCATTTTCTCACTTATAAATTGGTCTCAGAATCAGTAAGGAAGAACACACTGAAAAAGCCTTTCTCTTCTTCTTCTTACTGTTCTTTCTCCTTCCCTGTATTCGCATAAACCGAGCATCCGTTTGTCACGGAAATTGCTAGCTTGTGCGGCTAGTAATTTTAGTCAATCGTTGTATCCTGGGAGGCAAACGCTCAACGTCTCAAGCACCATAGGTGAGAGGCGTGTTGCTTTAAGGAATACGTGCAAGCAGGCCTCGATTCCAATTACGAAAGGCGGTTTGATTTATTCTGTCTGCTTTATCTTTGAATTTTTATTAATCTTTCTAACAATCTTAAAGCAAATATCGTAATTTTTTTTCTCTTATCTGTTGATTTGAGAATTTTTTTTCCCTCTGTTAATTCAAAGATATTAACTTGCTCTGTTTTCTTCCATAGAAATGGCTACTGAATCGCCTGCTACTACATTCTTGCCAAGCCTGCGGTTCGATGACTCGATGCATCTTGGTTCCATGGTTCACACTCAGATGGCTGGATCGACCTTCTCGATTCCTGCTAGCCATGCTGAGAAACCTGAAAAGTTCAATGATCGCACTTTAAGCTGGCGTGTAGAAAATGTTGTTCTACTTGACCACGTTGGGTCTCGCTACGTATCTCTCTAATGATGCTCCGAATGTGACTTTGGATGGGCCAAGTCAAGAGGAAAATCGTGAGAAGCTGACTGCCCTTGATGCGTGGAATCACGCTGATTTCCTTTGCAGGAATTATGTGTTGAACGGGCTTTCTGATGCTCTGTACAACGTGTATGGACAAATGAAAACCGCCAAAGAACTGTGGGAGTCTTTGGATAAGAAATATAAGACTGAGGATGCTGGAGCCAAGAAATTCATTGTTGGAAAATTCTTGGATTTTGCAATGGTTGATTCTAAATCTGTGATAAGTCAGGTTCAGGAATTGCAAGTGATCTGTCATGAGATCGATCTTTGAGGGCATGAAGTCGCGTAAGCGTTTAAGGTGGCTGTTGTGATTGAAAAATTGCCACCGGCTTGGAAAGATTTCAAGAATTATCTGAAACACAAGCGAAAGGAGATGAACCTTGAAGAGTTGATCGTTCGGCTCAGAATTGAGGAAGATAATCGTGCTTCTGCCAAGGAGTCCGGATATGTTCCTAACTCTCCACGTTCGGATGCTAGAGCTAATCTGGTTGAGCATGGAAAAGGCAAGAAGAAAGCTTCTTCAAATGGGTTCAAAATGAAACCAAGTGGTGGAGTTGAGAAAAAGAAGTTTACTGGGAAGTGCTTCAATTGTGGCACGGTTGGCCACAGGTCTGCTGATTGTCGCAAACCTAAAAAGAAGAATCAAGCTAACATGGTTGAAACTGTTGCTAAGGATGTGGCTGATTTGAACCTTTGTGCTGTGGTTTCTGAGGTGAATCTGGTTGATTCTCACCCTAGAGAATGGTTCATTGATACTGGAGCTACTAGGCATGTTTGCTTCAACAAGGATATGTTTTCTCAGCTTGATGAATCTGAGACTGGTCAAAAGCTGTACATGGGGAATTCTGCTACCTGCGATGTTAAGGGTCGTGGGACTGTGATTTTGAAGATGACATCTGGGCTCAAGCTGACTTTGAACAATGTGCTCTATGCTCCTGAGATTAGGAAGAATTTGGTTTCTGGTTCTCTTCTGATCCAGCATGGTTTTCGTATTGTTCTAGAGTCTAATAAGCTTACTATGACTAAGAATGGTCACTATGTTGGCCACGGTTATATATAACCAAGGCATGTTCAAAATCAATGTAATGGTTGTTAACACCAATGCTAATGGAAAAACTATGAATTCTGCGTACTTGCTTGAGTCTTTTAATTTGTGGCATAGTAGACTTGGACATGTTAATTATGATACTTTGCGTAAACTAATTAACTTAAAATGTTTGCCAACGTTTCATATTGATGCGTCACACAAATGTGAAACGTGTGTTGAAGCAAAGTTAACACGATCTTCTTTTAAATTAATTAAAAGAGAGACACAACCTCTTGATTTAATACATACTGATGTATGTGATTTGAAATCAACTCCAACACGTGGAGGCAATAAGTTTTTCATAACTTTTATAGATGATAGCACTAAGTTCTGCTATGTGTATCTTCTTAAAAGTAAAGATGAAGCTATAGAGAAATTTGTTCTCTATAAGAATGAAGTTGAGAATCAACTTAACAAGAAGATCAAAGTGATAAGGAGTGATCGTGGTGGGGAATACGTTTCTCCACTTGAACAGCTGTGTGCCTCTAGTGGTATTAAACATGAGATAACTGCTCCTTACTCACCACAACAAAATGGCATTGCGGAAAGAAAGAACCGTACTTTGAAGGAAATGATGAATGCCATGTTAATCACTTCTGGAATGAATCAAGGAATGTGGGGTGAAGCTGTTTTGGCAGCTAACTACATCTTGAACAAAATTCCGAAAAAGAAGGTTGATAAGAGCCCCTATGAGTTGGTATCTTTCAATGTATTTTATCAGATTAATTTACTGTTGATATTTTGTTGCTAATAGCAACATAACTTGTTTCGTTGGAATCTCTACGTTGCTATTACCCAGTTTTTTTGTAGTGAACTTTGTATTATTTATAAAATCTATTGTAAGATATAAAGATTAGTTCATACACCCGGTATTTTGACTGAAGAATGAATGAAAGCAAAAAAGCTAAACACATGGGTATATGTCACACTCTCAGAAAGAAAAACAAACAATTAATGAATGATTACAAAGTAAAGAAGTCGAACCGGAAGGCAAGAAACAGAGATGATAATAAAAATATAATTGCCTGGTGCTAAATCATCTAGATGAACCTCAAGAATTCCATCTAATTACCTGATGTGCACTCAGAAAAACCTCAAATCCCTAAATACAATCAAAGATTAAATTTAAGGTGAATTACATTTGGACCCCTAATAAATTTTGTAATAACATCGTAGTCCCTGACAATTCAACAATAACATATTGGTCCAAAAATTTATTTTCTTGTTGACCAGCTGAAAAATTAATTTCCACGTGGAAGTTAAAACACCAATTTGCAAATCAACCCTTACAAGTTTAGAGGAATTCGAAATTGACCCAAAGAAAATGTACCCATTCATTTTCATCTCCTTCTTCATCAAACCTTAATCCTAATCCATTCTTCATCAATCCATTTTCATTCCTCCTCCCTTCTATTTCTAAATCACATGGAGCCCGGGCTGAATAGAGCCCGAATCGGGCTCCACTAATGGAGCTTCAGCAGCTCCATTAATGGAGTTGTTTAAGCTCCACTAAAGGAGTCGTACAGCTCCGATAATGGAGCTTTGTAACTCCATTAACGGAGCTGTACACAGCTCCATTAACGGAGCTGCAATAGCTCCTTTAATGGAGCTAAACAGCTCCATTGGCGGAGCTGTTAAGCTCTATTTAATGGAGTTGTAGTAGCTCCATTTAATGGAGATGTTGAAGCTCCACCAATGGAGCTCAAAGCTCCATTAATGGAGCTTCAAGCTCCAACAATGGAGTTCGAATTCGGGCTCAAATTCTACAAACCTCTTAAACTATGAATGAATGGTAAATGGAAGAACATGAAAAAAAATTGAAGAATGGAACATTTCAAGCTTCATCAATGGAGGAATGAGAAATTTTGATACTTATGAAGTAAGAAAATTAAAAGGGTTCGATTGTAATTTATTCTTGATTAAGTTGTATAGAAAAATTGAAATGAGGGTTGATTTGGTTTATCATAAATTTTTGGGCAAATTTCTTATGGTACCCCTTAAATTCGATCTAATAACAAATTCAACCCTTCTATTCGAACAATAACAATTACATCCAAAAATTGAATTGAGCAATTTTCAATATTACAAATGGGTCCAAAAGTCAAACTTGATGATGACATGGAATTGCTTTTTGCTGATGTGTCGACCAAAGTTGGTAATAATAACGAAAATGCCATTGAATATTTTGATTTTTGAGTTTCTTTAATTTTGTTTCCCTATTTTCTTTTCTTTTTCCTTTTCTTTTCTCCTTCTTTATTTGGTGACACAGGCTGTTGGATGTGTCTGTAATTAGCAATCACAAATTCAGGGACTTATTTGTAATTGATTTAAATCAATTTCCAACTGGACTTATTTGTAATTTTGCTTAGATTTTGTTTAGTCAATTTAGGTAAATTTCAAGTAATTTCAGGTAATCAGTCAATTAATCTATTTCCTAATCATTTCTCTGTATGCTGAAGAATGTACTAGGTCCCTTTATTGACTTCAAATAAATACACCAGGTCCCTTATTGATTGAATGCATATCACGAATACAAATCAGAAACTATCAATGTATGAAGGTCAAAGGTCAATTATACATATTCCAAGAGTCAGATTCAATTCTTTCATTGTTTTCATGTCCATATCCATGCATTCATCTTTATAATTTACCTATAAATACAAACCATCAAGAAGCGACAAGCAAGAAACAACAAGTAACAATGGAAATTAAGGGTTATCAAAGAAAGATTCGCCCATCATCTCATGTGGGGATTGAGTAATTTGCTATACTCTTATTGTATGATGAGTCACATAATAAGACTAACATATTTGAATGCATGGAAACTATTTGAACAGCCCTACTCTTGCTAAAAAACTAGCAACTTCATGAAGAGAAATGAACACCAATGATCAAGCAGTTGGACCACGTATGAGGGCTTCCAACATTGCTTCAAGGCTCATTCACATTGAGTGTGTGGCCACTCTGACGAGCTTCGTCCGAGAGCATCTGTACTCACGACTTCCATGGTATCTTGGATATTCAATCGCGACATATTATCTTTGAAAGGTGGCATAATGCATTTCTTCAAGAGGCTGCTAAGCATGTGGATGAGCTCATCAAATTAGGTTCATATATTTGATGTAATTGCTCCCTGTTCCATAATTGGCTTTCAGTTCTTATGTTTAATGGATATTCTGTTAATGCATTTCTATTGCTCTCTCCACCAACAATAACAACAAGAGACAACATTAACAATGGTTTTTCACCATTTAATCATCTTCATTTCATTGTAAACATAAGCAAATTACATGGTGATTTGATCACAAGTTCTTATAATACATTCCACAAAAGAGATAATTGTGATCACTCGACAAAAATACATTAAATTGAAATTAAAATAACTAATCACTACTAGTACTTCATTATCATCCAAGCCACAAATAACTAAAATAGCTATTCAGGGTCCGGGCTGGAATTTGGGGATAAAATTTCCCTCCAATTTCCACATACGATTTAGAGGGACATAATTAAGTTCAATCAATTACATAGAAGTTTATGAGGAAATTATTTTTAGTGCATGTATTTTTGGACTTTTATTAGCAAAAAATTACCTGAAAATCAATTACAAATAGCTCCCTGTATTTGTGGAAGCTAATTACAGATAGATCCATCTGTTATTTTTGCTTTACTTTAATTAATGTAAGAAATTTTAATTTGTTTTAACTTTTCTTTTAAGGAGAGAGAAAATTAAATCCACATGGCAGGAGAGAGAGAAGTGTTGTTTAGTTTTGGTCAACTACAGGGGGCAATCTGTTATTGTTCGAATAGAAGGGACCAATCTGTGAAGGGGGTCAATTTAAGGGGTACCAAATGTAATTTTCTCTAAATTTTAAGGGAATAAATTGGGGATTAAATAAGTAAGAGGGGTTAGTTGCAATTTAATTTTGAAGATCTGAATATTAAAATAAGAAGAATCATTTTTTATATTTTCCACGTCATTTTCGAACTGCCACCTAGGAAATTTGAGTTGACTTTTGGACCATCTTGTTATTGATTTATGAAACTTATCCTCATGTTTTATTGTTGAGATGTGAGGGACTACGATGAGTGGCGCCTGTTTATTGAGGGGAGCTGGTGTAATTTTCCCTTAAATTTATAATTTTCGGAAGCTCACAAACACACATGTTTATACGGATATATGTCCAATCCGTTAAGGGCGCCATTATAGCGTGTCCTAGAGCGCATCAAGGCTTAGCAGCCAATTCAATACTGGTCCAACCCTTAGATGATCCGCCTTGCGGGAACCATTCCGATCAACCAGTACGTTCAAGTCAACACACTTTATCAGCTAGTCCGACCTAGCTAGGTGCATAACTTCCGAACCTGACAAGAGGTCACATGGTCTCACCAAATATCAAACACTGTCAGTCCTAGGATGCCAAATGGACCGGACGAGATAAACTCAGATGCCACCTTAACAATAAGACCAAACGTATATATTGGAACCTCTAAGATAATTTCGGGCAACTTATGTCTCGGACCGTCACTGAGTTACCTAGGAACAGACCAACTCGACAGAGCTCGGATCATTCTAGAGGTCTCACACTGACCCAGCAACGAGAATAGTACTCTTAGAGGTAAAAGGACCAATCTACCCTCTTAGGCACATCTAATTGTATTGGACTTTCATATACTATTGGGCCATGGGCCAAGGGAGCATTGGTGTTCAAATCTTGAACATACACTTGGCATCATCTTATGAACCACTTCATAAGTACATGATAACTATAAATATAGCACAAGATCTCATACATTAAGGTAAGTCAACTCATATCATAACATCCCTCATAATTACTACATTGAGAGCTTTCTTCTCTATCTTGAGTAAAGTCTCTTCCCGGTTTGACACTAGCAAACCGGGTTACCCTTCAAACCCCCTCCCCCCCCCCCCCCCCAACTTAGTCCTTTCAGGTGCTCTGGCTAGGACAAAGCTCTTAGGGAGGACATCAAGTTGGAGGCGGATCTTAGAATTGGGACTTGTAGTATTTTAGTTAGTGTTTGATGCTCAACCCCTCAACATTTGGCGCCGTCTGTGGGAATCCTTACAAAAAGTTCCATGCTTCAGTTGAGCTAATGACAAGAACGCGAAGGACAGCACGGACCAGTACTGCTAGCATCGGAACTCCACCTCCCTGTCCCCGTGGATGTCCACCCAACAGAGGACGGAAGTCAGTGGGAATGAACACTGAGGGAAGGAGATACCCGAGCGATGGTCACACATCAAGCCCATCCTCCGATGAAGGAACAGACGTTCTGTCAGGAGAGTCCGTAATGTTCCTGAGAATGTTGTACCCGAGAATCACGGAGAAGAGGCCGCGCAATTTCCTCCGGCAGGAACACAAGGTCCTCCTCCAGGTCAGCATTTTATTATGCCTGATGGTCGTATAGTCCGCACTAGTGATTTTGGATTAAACGAGAATCAATTTGGTAGACTGCTTACGATAATCCAAGGTTGTCTTGGGTCTAACAATGTCCAACCCCAACAAGTCACTCCGCCAGTGGCTAATCCGGGGCAAGCTGAGCCCGCTCTATCAAGGAACGAACAGCGTTCGATCCAGTAGAGGTTGAGGAATCAGCTACCGCAGGAAGACTTGCGGAATATCCTAGACATAAGAGCCTCTGCTTCCCAGGCTCGATGTGAAGGAAGTCCGAACGGATAGAGAGCACGTCAGGAAGACGGAAATAGGCAACCTAGAGCTCCGCAACAAATACCTCCGCGAGCCAGAGATTATGTAGCAGAAACCATTCCCATGGTCCACGTGGATGAACTCCCAGTGGATGTAGCATTCCATCCAAGGACAGGAGAGATGATGAATGCGGAAGAAATCTACGCTCGACAAAAAGCCTTGGAAGCTCAGATTCTCAATCTCGGACGTTTGGTGAAAGATCATGAGCAGATAACTACTAGTGCACCAAATCCTTTATGTGATGATATCATGAAAGAAAAGTAAAGAAACAAGAACTCGGATCAAGTGATTCCGAACATGGAATACTACTACGGAGATACTTATCATGTGGGCCACTTGACAAGGTACAACAGCAAGATGGATTCCAAAGGGACGAGTGATAATACAAAAGCTCTCACTTTCTCATCCACTCTCTTCAGAAAGGCCATGGATTGGGACACTGCATTGCCAAACAAGTCAGTGAAATCCTATGCGGACCTCTCTTCCAAGTTCCAGAGAAGATTTGGAAAGTCAAAAAGAAAGAAACGGACTGTGGAGCACCTGGCGGAATTTCTACAAAGAGAACAAGAGGATCTTAGGACTTTCCTAGATCGCTTCAATGCGGAGGTCCTCCGAGTTGAGTCTCACAGTATTAAGGAACGGGTCCGTCACCTGTATGCTAATACTTACAACGGAGAACTCCAAAGGAAACTCTCTAGCCAGGAAGTGAGGATTGAAAAGCATTTGGATGATATTTGTGAAGAGGTAATGTACGGAGAGGAGTATCGAAGAAATGTTCCAGTAAGAGCTGGATCCAAGAAAGGAAAAGAGCCAATGAAGCAAGAGCAACGCCACGGAAAGTTCGATCCGAAGAAGGAATACAAGGATAAAGGTTTCAACAGGGAAAGGAGTCCGCCAAGAAGGTATACGGATTATACCCGTCTCAATAGACCGAGATCCGACATCTTGGTCACCATTATTGAGGAAAAGTTGGATGTTCAATGGCCAAAGCCATCTCACAATAATCGGAAGAACAAGAATGCAAAAGGGTATTGCAAGTTTCATAAGAGCCGTGGTCATGAGACGGACGATTGCATTCAACTGAAAACTGAGGTTGAGCATTTAATAAGAAAAGGAAAGTTGAAAGAGCACGTCTATACGGACGAAACTTTTTGCATGATAGGACGGAACGGAGAAGGAAAGACAGAACAGCTGAGCCGCAACCACATCCGCTATCACTGCCCCCTCCGCCAACCAATCATCCGTCTCGGACAGATCTACGAGTATGATGATGATATTGAAATGGAGAATCGTCCATATAGTAGAGTGATCAACACCATAGCAGGAGATCCGACTAGTGGCGATAGCAGGAACACAAGGGAACGGACGACTCAGAATCTGTGGAACAATGATAGATCCTATGCTGCTCCGGTGATCCGTGGAACCAACACTATCTCCTTTGATGATAGTGAGATTCCTCCTCCTACGGCAGGAGGCGAGGACATGGATGATCCGGATGTCCCACTTGTGGTTTCCTTAACCATAGCAACCTCTCGAGTAAACAAGATCCTGGTAGACATAGGGAGTTCCTCGAACATCATTGCCAAAAGAACAATCGATCAGATGAATTTGGGAAGAATTCAATATGAGAGAGTTAATACCTCCATATTAGGATTCGGAGGAGGTACTCTCCGTCCTTTAGGAAGCATCATGCTTCATGTATCGTTGGGTACACATCCCGCGAGAGTGACACAGCTAGTCCGTTTCGTAGTGGTAAATCGAGCCTTCGATTATAATGCCATCTTTGGTCGTCCAGGGCTCAATCAGTTTCGAGATATATCTTCTACCCTCCATAACAGAATGAAGTTTCCAACTCCCTACGGAGTTGGAGAAGAAGTAGGAAACATCCGAGAAGCTTGGGAGTGTTACATCATGTCTACTAGGAGAGCATCCGCTCCTGTATTATCAGTCTCTGTAACTTCCGATCCGCATGTTGTTCTCCCTCCGGAAAAGGAGAATCCCAACATTGGAATAGGGAGTCAGAAGGACAAGTTTCCCAAAACCGCACGGATCGAACCTCATGAAACTCTCAACGATGTTGAACTTGTCGCTGGAAGCCCGGACAAGAAGATTAGAATCGGAACAGAGATGAATGCAGAAGTGAATAAAGCTCATCGCTTGTCTCCGAGACAATAGAGATGTCTTTGCTTGGAGCATTGACGATCTCAAGGGGATAGATCTGAGGGTTGCTGTTCACCGTCTGAACATGGACCCATCGATTAAGTATATCCCCCAGAAAAGAAAAGATTTTGGTCCAATTGAGGATGCCATCATAGCTGCGGAAGTTGACCGGCTCATGAAGGCCGGACACATAGAAGAAGTCTATTATTCCGATTAGGTTTGCAACGTTGTTCTAGTTGAGAAATCACAGGGTAAATGGCGGATGTGCAATGATTTCACAAAGCTGAATAAGTTTTGCCCAAAGGATCCATACCCTTTGCCACGGATTGACCAATTGGTTGATTCCACAGCCGGATGTGCGTTACTGAGTTTTATGGACGCGTATCAAGGCTTTTACCAGATTCGGATGGCCAAGGAGGATATTAAGAAAACAACTTTCTTTGCTGCGGGAGGAGTATATTTCTTCAAAGTGATGCCCTTCGGACTGAAAAATGCACGTGCTACTTACCAACGGCTGGTAAATCAAATGTTCAAAGAGGGAATTGGCAAAACCATGGAGGTGTATGTGGATGACATGCTTGTTAAAAGAAAAACTGAGGAACAACATATAGAGCACTTGAACAAATGCTTTGCTATCCTTAGGAAGTACGGAATGAAGCTCAATCCGGAAAAGTGCACCCTCGGAGTAAAAGGTAGGAAGTTCCTAGGTTACATGGTCACGAAAAGGGGGATAAGTGCTAATCTCGAGAAGATAAAAGCCATCCTAGATCTTCCCCAACTAAAGAACATCAACGAGGTACAACAGCTTATCGGACGTCTTATGTCCTTAAGTCGCTTCATTTCATGATCCGCGGAGAAGAATCTTCCATTCTTCAAAATCCTCCGGAAGGGAGAGAACTTTAAGTGGACGGTGGAATGTTCCGAGGCCTTTGAAAACTTGAAGAAATACCTCCATTCCCCTCCAATGCTCTCCAAGCCCGTGTTGGTACGGATCCAGGCTAATGATCACATGCCAATTCCTTGCTGGGGCAGAAACAAGATACGTAAAGATTGAAAATATTGCATATGCTTTGATTTACACCCCAGGACGGTTGAAACCCTATTTCAAGTCTCACAGAATAGTGGTACTAACAACGAAACCTTTGAAACAGGTCCTTGGAAAGCCCGATCAATCCGGACGACTCTCTAAGTGGGCAATTGAGTTAAGCGAATATGACATTAGCTATCAGGCTCCGACAGCCAAGAAAGCTCAAGTTATTGCTGACTTCTTGGCAGAGTACCCAAAAGCAGAGTCAGGGAAAGTCTCGGATAAGCAGGCATTCGAGTGCTTGATTACCAAGCAGATCAAACATAAGTCAGTTCCGCCGAAGATCAACCCGGATTACTTTGAAGATGCTCAATTCATCAATCAATCTCAGAATCCATCATGGGAGGAAACTCGGGTCAACCACATGTTCGTCCTTGATAATATCTCAAACGAATCAAAAACTGATGGCTCCGACCAGGATACTCAGAAAGAGGAGGAACAAAGGTTAAAAGTTCAGGAACCCGTAAAAGATCCCAAAGCCAAGGAACAACCCACCGATGTTTGGACATTGGAAGTGGATGGTTCATCCACCGGAAGAGTGGGAGGCATCGGAATCTACCTTAAAAGTCCTAATGGAGCGGAACTCGACTATGCAATCTCTTTGGACTTCAAGGTTACAAACAATGAAGCTGAATATGAAGCACTATTAGTCGGACTACGTATAGCCAAGCCTTTGCACGTCCGGAAACTCAAAGCCTACACGGACTCACAGTTAGTTGAAGCTCAATTCTCGGGTGCTTTCGCCACAAAGGGCCCATCAATGATCAAGTATCTTGAGCTACTGAAGCAAGAAGTGAGTCTCTTTGGGGAGTTTACCCTGGAAAAATTTGATAGGGTATGGAATGAAAGAGCGGACACTTTGGCAAAATATGCATCCGCAATAGCAGCTTTAGACACTAGGAGGGTAATTCTACTCACAGTTAGGAACTCATCCGTCATGAACCCTACTCCAACCATTATGGTCATTGGAACAGGAAGAATCTGGATGACCGACATCTATAACTACCTCAAAGATGGATCTTTACCTACCGATCCGAAAGAATCAAGGAGTGTGCAGTGCCGAGGTCGGACTCTTGCTCAAAAGATCATCCGACAAGGGAACTATTGGCCCACCATTGATAAAGATGCAGCAGGATTTGCTCGGAGTTGTTCTGATTGCCAATACTATGCTAACATTCCTCATCGTCCGACACACCCAATGATTTCGTCAGTAATAGCATGTCCGTTTGATCAATGGGGCATTGATATTGTCGGACCTTTCCCGAGAGGCACTCAACATAAGAAATTCTTAATTGTAGCTGTGGAATATTTCACCAAATGGGTAGAAGCAGAGGTCGTTGCCACTATCACGGAAAGTCGTGTGCGGACTTAAGGAATGGTTGGCATCCTTCAAAATTGAGCAATGTTTCACATCTGTCGGATATCCATAGGCTAACAGACAAGTTGAGTCCACAAACAAGACCATTGTTAAGATTTTGGAGAAGCGACTGAGGACTTCTCAGAATAGTTGGGCGGATGACCTAGATGGTGTACTTTGGGCTCATCGCACCACAGCACGGACTGCAACTAGACAGGCTCCTTTTGCTCTGGTTTATGGCACGGAAGCAGTCATACCAGCAGAGATTGCAGTCGAAATAATGAGGATCCAAGAGTTTCATGATTCCGCCAATCAGGAAGCTCGGATCTATGACCTAGACATGCTAGATCAGAAGAGGACCGAGGCATTGGCTAATATCCATAGATATCATGCAACTGCAGCCCGTGCCTATAACAAGAATGTTCAAGCTAAAGATTTACAGGTCGGAGATCTGGTGCCCCGCAGAGCTGATATTTTGAGCAATGTTGGGAAACTCAAACCCAACTGGGAAGGACCTTACAAGATCATTGTAGCTAGAGTGAATGGAAGTTATGAACTAAAGGATGGGCATGGGCGTCCACTTAAGCGTACCTGGAATGCTAATAACCTTCAAAAGTTCTATGCTTAGGGTTTGTTACACGGAACTCCGTCAGTTGTTTTGACATTCTGGACTTAACCGTTTGTTACACGGAACTCCGTCAGTTATTTTAACATTCTGGACTTAACCGTTTGTTAGGCGGAACTCCGTTAGTTATATTTTGTTACTCTTTTGTCATTGGCCACGCAGCCCACAAGTTGTAATTGAATTTACGGAAAATTAATACATCTTCCATCTTTTGATTCAGACCGAAATTTGATTATTTACATGGCAAAGAGACTCTAACAACAATTCTGTTTGTACAATAAACAAAAGTGCACATAATCCCCTTTGTACATGTTACGATACGATATACCTATTCAGATCCACACAACATCTACAATACCACGAAAAAATCTGTCACATTCTCCGAGATACGCCATACTTCACTAGGGGATCTCTCAACCAAAGGAACCCACAGCACTCCAATAACATCGATCCTTCCATAAACAACAATTAGTTGGATGTACCTGTAACATGGAAGAATCAAGGATCAGTCTTCGCACATTAAAATTCTTCAAAACATCCATTCGTTCGAATCCAAACATAGATCTGACACATTGATCGTACTATGACCCACCCGCCAGCAGCTCCTCGAACACGACAAGCTCCTACTGGGTGGATTGCGCGTACGACCGATGGGATCGTCCGTCGGTTTACTACTCAGATTGGAACATCTTCCAAGATCTATGTTTCCTAACAACAGATCTTGACCAACCCATCCCTCTAGACCCACGCCACTCTCAAACTCAAGACAACATGTACCGATTTGAGAGTGGACGGGAGTCTCGAGGGGGAGACTGGTCAAGAAAGCCATCTTCCTATTGAGACCACTAGGCTCAACCTGCCTATTTTCAAAAAAAAAAAGAGAGAGAGGCCAGATGAATCCGAGACTGAGAAAGAAGATTAGAATCAGAATTGTACGATCAATGCAGTGGAGAACTCAGGTATTTATAGATAGGACGAACCAATCAGCGTCCGCCACGTAAGAAGATTGACGTCGACAATGGGCTTGGGCCATCCGTCTGGGCCAAGCAGTGTTGGATCATTTGGGCTTACCCCATCTGGTCATATTGAGCCCATGTTTTTAACTTTTTATAACTATCTATAAAAGTTTCTGAGCATTCACTCATCGACCAGTCCGACAAACTTCATTTGCGGAAACATCCGAGGGTTAAGCCTATCGAGTTGTCCGAAAATCAGCAAGTTGATGATTTTTCGTCTTAAATCAGAAGTTGTTCAAAGTGATCCGAGTTTGCAAGAGTTGTATATTTATGCAATCTACTAAAACTACGCATATTATGATGAATCAAGGAAGTACGGAAGATAAGGCATTGTCATACTAAACAGAATGATATTGTACTTAGAATACTATTATAAGCCGAGGAAAGAATTAGTGTACTTGGCATCCGTGCCATCAAAAGATAAGAATCCATTCGGTTACAGAATTTCTACGGGGCATACCCCAGACTTCTTACTGGGGAGGAGGCTGGCTCGGACCTGCATCATTGGTCCCAGCGGGGTTGACACGAGGAGGATCAACAGTTGAAGTATTTGCCCGGGACTCATCCCTGGCAGCAAAGGACGCCTTAATACTTTTGAACATATCATAGTCTGTGTCATAGCCTTTGATCCGAGAGGGCATACGATACCAATTCTTCAAGAAGTGTTCGTGATCCTTGAAAGGCACGAAACACACTTTCTCCAGAGCCTTCGCAACGGTTGGAAAAAAAGGTCCGCCGTAATCTCAATATCATCGCACGATGACTTCTGACACATTCGAATTCATTCGGTGCTCGTCAATTCCAAACCTCCTCCTCCCTCCCACCTATATATTACATTTGTGGATGGATTTGGATTCCTTCCCCTCCTCCCCCTCCCTCGTACTCCTCGTCCTTCTCTTCTTCTTGTAAACCCCTCCAGACGGAGAGCATCAGCTTTATCAGCCAGGAAGTACTTGAAGGAGTCGAACCGCATGAAGTCCTTCACAGCTTGAATCCGAGCGAACTGGAGATCCTCAAGAAGAAGATCCTTGGATTCCAGGAACAACTTGAAGGCCTGCGCAGTGAAATGGTCCTGCCAATCCAGGTCCGCCTTTTCCTGATCCCGGTCCGCCTTCAACTTGACAATCACCCCGTCCCTTTTCTTCACCTTCTCTTCCAACTGCTTCACCTTGTCCTCCTCTTCCGCTCTAGCGGCCAATGCTTTGTGCAAGTCCTCCTCTATGGTGGCCCGTTCACCAGCCTTCCATGCATTGTAAGGCCCTTATCATGCATCAGAGCTACAATAGAGTCCGGACAATCTAAAGTCAGCAATTTATCCATTCAAATATTGATATGAAGTAAAGTTACACGGAAGAGACTTACCCTTTGATGCAAAATGTGGATCTTTCCAACCCTCTCAATCTCGGGCAGACCTCGACACCTTTCATACTCCGCGTCTAGAGCAGCTTGGTCGGACAAAGGCAAGCTCGCGGAGACTAACTGTCTCTTCGCAGCAGGCGAGAGGTCCGAGGTAGAATTCCTCTTCCTGCCCGAAGTAATGGCATCCCGCATCAGCATATCGCGGGGGGGGGGGGGGCGCAGACGCAGCAGATCCGCAGGCACCAGATGGCTGAGGAGGTTTCTGAGCAGCAGACCTCCGAGGGACAGGGCTTTTGCCTTTATCAGGCACTGATAGCACTTGAGGGTCTTCGCCCTCCTTTCTCCGCCGGTCTTCCTCCGCAGCGAATAGTGCCGCGTTCTTCGGGTCCGGCATGGGCAGAGTCGCGGGTGTGTTGACCACTTTGGCCCGCTGACCAGTTGCCTGCTGCTCTCGTCGTTGTTTCTTCTTTTCTCGAAGGGTAGACATGATGTAGTCAAACCAGTAAGCTGCGGAACAAACAACAACTGTTAGATACGGACGCATGACAGTTAAAACAACGGAAAATATATGAAAATCATGCATAACACTTAAAATAGGAACAACAACACAATTTTCAAGATAAGTATTTACTAAAGCTAGTCCGGACTCCACATTCCACAGCCCCGGTCAATCTGCTCAGATAGGGGAGTGGCTGGCAGATCAATCCGTGGAAGGGATGCTTCTCCGGGCTCTCCTTCTTGTGCAACTTGGCCACCCATGGAGCCACATTTTTTGGAAGGGGGCGCCAGTTCGGGATGTTTGCCCTTAGGAATTTCTTTGGTAGTCCCCATTGCTCCCTTTCCTCTCGGACATCCCAGGCTTCAAAGGGAAGAGATCGGTTTTACAACCCGCCTGCTTCAAAGCAATATCCTCTCGGACGAAAACATATTTCTCCCACCATTTGGATCCAGGGAAGAGATCAGATCAGCAATAAAGTTATATGTCTGCCTATATACAAATGTGTAGAGTAGGGGGTTCCCGGACTAAAGGTTACATTAAACAACTGAGGAAAATTTTCAAAATTTACAGTTTGCTTCTTCTTCTTACAGAAGACAGCAAAGCAAATGAGATTTCCCAAAGACTTTGGGATCACTTGACTCGGACCAATCCCAATGTAATTCAGGCTGTCCTTCAAGGTGGATGCGATGGGCAGCTTCCATCCGCAGGAAAAAGCGACCTCGTGCACACGCATATACCCAGCAGGCGGGTTGTAAAAGGCGTGACCCAGATCCAGCACGATGATTTCCATGGATTCTGGGATTTTCCATTTTCTTCTCCATTCGGGAATATCCTCCGGCTTCACCTTTGACGGACAGGTGGGAAGCAGGTCGTCCTTGTTAAGTTTGCCATAGGGATCCGCAATAACGACAGCGGATGTAGGACGAGGGAATCCTTACTGCATTAGCTCTGCGACTTCAACTAGTGGAGGATTGGGTTGCACAGGCGGAGCAACGACATTCGGATGAAGGACGAGTTGATGACCTGTCCGACCAGAACGCCCTCGCGGACGGGAAGCCTGCGAGGACTCTTCTTCTTCTTCCTCCTCTTCATCCTCGTCTTCCTCTTCCTCGTCCTCTTCCTCTTCTCCATCTTCCTCTCTCCCGGAAGTACCCACATTGGACGGACCATTTTACGTCACAACCCTGTCCTCTTCTCCGGCCTCGAACATCTCAAGATCACCCGCATCTCGCCTAGTGTCATCTCCCCGTTCTGTCCGAGGCCTATTCCTCTCACTTCCTTGGGACACACCTCCATCGCCTATGGTCCGAGATTGGACTCGTGACCTGGTCCTTGCAACATCTGATCGGCACACCACTGCTCCAGTCCGAGAATTCACAGTACTACGGACCCCGTGCCCAGCATCTGAGTCCCTAGAAGAGATGAGTTCCACATATATAGAAATTTAAAATGTCAAAAAATTGAATAAATGAATCCTCCATAGAAAAAGAAAGAATCTAGCAAAGATTTATTTAGCATCTCAATCTTTTCCTCTTGGATTTTATACATTCATTCACTCCTCCTAACTACGTCCGCGTTGTGAGCCTCCGGGATCACCTGCTCAACAACCACATTCTCCGCACGCACCATGTTTTGCAGAATCTCCAACTCCAGATGATCAGACACGGACGGCCTCACAGTAGCGGACTCAGATCTCTGGTTCACTCCATCATCATAGTCTTGAACTTCATGTTGGTTTTGACTAACGCTCCCAGACATCCTAGGGCACAAGGAAACGGATCAGAAAGATGAAATTGTGGTCGTCCGAGAGTTCGTTTACGTATTTTATTAGGTCCAATTGTCCAGAGAAACCCTACTCTATTGGGCATTCCTATGGGTCATTTTTTCCTACCTACTGGCCCCTAACTTGTCACCCAAGGTGCCACAAAGGAATTCTATGTGCCTATTGGCATTGTTATCTACCACACGAGGCAATGCAACAAGGATTTCAACAAACCTACGGGCGCTATAATCTACCATACATGGCACATTCACAGAGCCAATCTACATGTCATGTCTACAAAATTGGCACCATAATTCAACTACAGAAAGCATGCAATACTTGCTTCACCAAACTTCAACATATGGCATGTTATTTGGCCGAAAACACCCCAACAGTTATTCTACGAGATCCTATCTATACAGCATACGAGATTGGAAATTCAACAAAGCATACATGCATCCGAGAAAGAAGAACAATCAGTCAGAATTCAGAGAAAGCCATATTTACTTATTTGATAAAGCAGCTTGAAGAAGATTGACGGACGAAGAAGCCTTGCTTGCTCTCCGAAACCGACTTGCGCGGAGATCTGATTGCACACAGGAAACTTTGATTGCTCGAAAGATTGTTATTTGCTCGGATTGCTTTGGATTCGATTTGGTTAAAGTGTGAAAATGACAGATCTGGCAACTATTTATAGAGGGACAGTTGGGGAAGACGAAGCGTCGCATCACTTAGCTATTAATCCCAGTCGCTGATCATTTCAATCCAACCTGTCGCATCGGTTCACATTTGGAGAAATTACATCACGCCCCATTAAATTTAATTTGGAAATTCTCCACTATCTCGGGATCCTCACTTATGGGCCGAACGAATGACTTATTGGGCCTTTTGGATCACTATTCATCGGCCCAAATAACCCATTTCACGAATCCAGCCCAACCGATCGCTTCCTACACACTCTTCCACAGGAGACTTCTTTTGATCCTAATACCGTACTCGGATCTCGATATATCTCGGATACAAATACCTTTTCCTTCTACAGTCTGGCATTTTTTCTATCTCGGACTGTAGAAAGAAGGGGGGGGAGAGATATATTGAGTTCCTGAAACATGGATACGGATTTTTAGCACGGAAAAAAGGGATTTTTCCTTCACATTTAAAGATTCGGACACGCCCCTAAACACACTTGTTCTCTTACTCATAGTTCCACAACTATCTCTACAAAGATACTTGGAAACTAGGGGGACATATGTTGATACGGATATATGTCCAATCCGTTAAGGGAACCATTACAGCGTGTCCTAGAGCGCATCAAGGCTTATTAGCAGCCAATTCAATACTGGTCCGACCCTTAGATGGACAGCCTTGCGGGAACCATTCCGGGTCAACCAGTACGTTCAAGTCAACACACTTTATCAGCTAGTCTGACCTAGCTAGGTGCATGACTTCCGAACTTGACAAGAGGTCACATCGGCTCACCAAATATCAAGCACTGTCAGTCCTAGGATGCCAAACGGACCGGACGAGATAAACTCGGACGCCACCTTAACAATAAGACCAAACGTATATATTGGAACCTCCAAGATACTTCCGGGCAACTTATGTCTCGGACCGTCACTGAGTTACCTAGGAACAGACCAACTCGACAGAGCTCAGATCATTCTAAAGGTCTCACACGGACCCAACAGTGAGAATAGTACTCTGAGAGGTAAGAGGACCAATCTACCCTCTCAGGCCCATCTAATGGTATTAGACTTTCATATACTATTGGGCCATGGGCTAAGGGAGCATTGGTGTCCAAATCCTGAACATACACTTGGCATCATCTTATGAACCACTTCATAAGTACATGATAACTATAAATATAGCACAAGATCCCACACATTAAGGTAAGTCAACTCATATCATAACATCCCTCATAATTACTACATTGAGAGCTTTCTTCTCTCTCTTAAGTAAAGTCTCTTCCCGGTTTGACACTAGCAAACGGGGTTACCCTTCTAACCCCCCACTTAGTCCTTTCAGGTGCTCTGGCTCGGACAAAGCTCCCAGGGAGGACATCAAGTTGGAGGAGGATCTTAGAATTGGGACTTGTAGTAGTTTAGTTAGTGTTTGAGGCTCAACCCCTCAACATTTGGCGCCATCTGTGGGAATCCTTACAAAAAGTTCCGTATTTTAGTTGAGCTAATGGCAAGAACGAGAAGGACAGCACGGACCAGTACTGCTGGCATCGGAACTCCACCTCCCCGTCCCCGTGGACATCCACCCAACAGAGGACGGAAGGCCACTACAGCGGGAAGGAACACTGAGGGAAGGAGATACCCGAGCGATGGTCACACAGCATGCCCATCCTCCGATGAAGGAAGAGACGTTCCATCCAGGAAAATTCGTAATGTTCCTGAGAATGCTCTACCCGAGAATCACGGAGAAGAGGCCGCGTAAGTTCCTCTGGCAGGAACACAAGTTCCTCATCCAGGTCAGCATTTTACTATGCCTTATGGTCGTATAGTCCGAACTAGTGATTTTGGATTAAACGAGAATCAATTTGGTAGACTGCTGACGACAATCAAAGGTTGTCTTGGGTCTAACAATGTCCGACCCCAACAAGTCACTCTGCCAGTGGCTAATCCGGGGCAAGCTGAGCCCGCTCTATCAAGGAACGAATAGCGTCCGATCCAGTAGAGGTTGGGGAATTAGCTACCACAGGAGGACTTGCGGAATCTTCTAGACAGAAGAGCCTCTGCTTCCCAGGCTCGACGTGAAGGAAGTCTGAACGGATAGAGAGCACGTCAGGAAGACGGAAATAGGCAACCTAGAGCTCCGCAACAAATACCTCCGCGAGCCAGAGATTATGTAGCAGAAACCATTCCCATGGTCCACGTGGATGAACTCCCAGCGGATGTAGCTGTCCATCCAAGGATAGGAGAGATGATGAATGCGGAAGGAATCTACGCTCAACAAAAAGTCTTGGAAGCTCAGATTCTCAATCTCGGACGTTTGGTGAAAGATCAAGAGCAGATAACTACTAGTGCACCAAATCCTTTATGTGATGATATCATGAAAGAAAAGTCACACATGTAACATATCTTATACTAAGGCGCAGTCATTAAAGATACCCCATGTAGACTATTGTCTAGCTCAAAGCTGTCACCAGTGGCTAGCTCAACATCAAACCTCAGGCAGAACATCAACTTATAAACACAGCTGGCATCTCCTAATCTAGTACAATGAATACTCATGTTCCCCGGAAAACATAAACAAACAAAGCATCTTTCCTCAAACAACACAGGTATGAACAACAATGGCATAACCAACATTGATGCTAAAACTATTCCATCATATATAAACCAAGTAATCAAAGATCCTGGCTAACCCTTACACATGTAAATTAGCCTAACATAAATGAAAGCAAACAAACTGTAAACTAAATTGAAATCATGCTTGAAACAACTAAATCGTAAGAAGCTGGTGAGTGTCGACCCTCGGAATCCTCTTCTTCGATCTCTTCCTGTTGATGTCGATCTTGATGTTTTCTTGGATGTCTTGAAGTCTTCTTGATTGCTTGCTGACGGCTAGGGTTTCGGGGTTTCAGAATCCTTCTCTTCGTGGTTCGGAACCCTCCCGTTCTGTTCTCTTGTGATTTGAGACCCCAAGGGTCTTATTTATACTGAAAAATCCGAGCTCTAGCCGCCTTAGATGTATAAGGAAGGTTCAAGAAGACGGGCCTCAGACTGACAGGCCAGAAACTAGCCTATTTCTCAAAGTTTCAGGGTACTGCGGTCGACATGCAGCCGCAGTCACCCTTCTGCAGCCCATTGTGGACCGCCATCTGCGATTTTACCAGGTTCTATCTATATTTCTTTGTTCTTTAATTTCGGGCTTCGTAACTTCGTTTCCTCAAAAAGTTGTCTTCTACAAAGTTGTAGCATCTTCAATTATCTTCGCACTGGCTGTCACATGACATGTTTTGACACCTCGAACTCCGTGCAATAGACAATTCAGCGTATTTGATTAACTTTTCCGATTTCACACAATTATGACGTTTTGGTGCCTGAAATCGTGCAATTTCTCAAAAAACACGATCATGACCTACAAAATACACAAGAAGTTGGTAATTGGCCATAAAGTGATACAAATATTGAATTTAGGGCAAAAAACAAGGGTCTAAAATCATGCAGAATCGCACATTTCATTGTCACATCATTACCGTAGGGGATATGTATAATAGCATAGGGAGCAAATTATGTACATGCCAATTTAGTCAATTATAGGTGTAGCATTTTTTGAATTTATATGCATTAGGATTAAGGAGATGTACGGTAACACAAACAATCTTCAAGCAATGAAAAACATCATTTGTCCATCCTTCTAATATAGTTCCAGTAATGATGTCGGCGAACGGTGTTAACTTTCATGCAAAAATTGGAACATTCGATGAATTTACGCAAGTTTTGATGTTGTTGTTCTCGAATCAGAAATTGATGAAAGCCTAGTTTTTTTTTTTTTTTTTTTGTAGAAATGGCATTCTCTAAATAAGTCATGGAGTTTTCATGAGATTGGCATTTTAAGGCAAATTTCTTCAGTTGGAGGGTAAAATACGCATTTTGCTATTTTCCAGCACTTTTGTTATGTTTTATATTTTTCGGGGACCTTTATGTTATTTCCTTATGTTGGTGTTTGCTATTAAAACATTACTTAGCAGTTTTTGTCTGACAAATTTCTAATATTGAACAAAAATCGAGGTTTCTTGACGGGTCTCGGCAAAAACTAATGTCATTGAAAGAAAAGTTTAACCGAATCCACCAAGGATTATCAAATTTATATTACCAAACCAAATCCCAACGATACTATTAAGTTTAGTATAGTGAAATGTGATACGAGAGGTCGGTCTCTTGGGAATAACGATCGATTTGGTTACTCTTGAAGTGGTTGTCTCTATTCTAAGTGCAGTAAAGTAAACGTAAGATTGGTTTGGATTTCTTAAACTAACAATCATGAAGCAATTATCAAATAATAAGAGTAAGACAAATATAACGGAAATAACTAACTTGTAATCAAATAATGCAAACATGTAAGTAATAGCCTTCCATTTGAAAACTCGTTTATATCAGGAATGACGCTTAGTGATGGATACCATTGAAGAGTACGAGGTTACATACCATAAACTAAGACGTGGTTGGTAAAGCCCCACATGTACTACCGTCTAACTCAATGGCACGTTTGGCTAGCTCGACATCAATCCCCAGGCAGATAGACAACTTATAGACAAGGTTGTATAGCACCTAAACTAGTGCAACAATCATTCATGACTCCTTCGTAATCACAAACAAATATGCATCTTAAAATCAAAGGCACATGAAAGAACATCAACACACAACCAACATAGATGCAAAAACTATTCCATCAAGGTGTAATCAAAGATCATGGTTAATCCTTACATAATTAAATTAGCCTGCCATGCTGAAAGTAAATAAACAAAGTTGTGTTGAAAGAACATGATTGAAACAACTAAACCGTTAGAAGATTGCGAGTGTCGACTCTTCGTGTATCTTCCTTCGATCTCTTGAATTTGATTTAGAAGTTCAGTGGTTGCTGAATTGAATCTTCAAATTAGATTCTCCTTCTCCTCTTGACGGCTAGGGTTCTTGCAATTAGGGGTGTTAACGAGCCGAGTCGAGCGTGAACCTTATCGAGCACCTGATCGTCTCATAGAAGTTGAGTCGATCTCAAGCACGATCTTTGTCGAGCTTTAAAATTATGTCATCGATCAAAAGCTCGCGAGCTGAGCTTGCTCACGAGCTTTTCACGAGCGGCTAAATTAATTTAATAATTATTTGAAATGCTATATTTAGCTTAAGAACGGTATTTAATATGTTCATAAATAAATAATTTTTTCAACAATAATATGTTACTTAATTTTTTAAATACAAAATATATACCCACATAAAATTATATCTATATATTTTTAAAAATAACTATATATACATATATAATTATAAATATATCTTTATTTATGTATTCACGAGCTGCTCACGAGTAGTCAAGCTTTTTTCCAGAGTGCTCGTGACTTGATCGATAGCAAGTCGAGCTTGCTCGCGATCAAGCTCGTGTTGACCAAGCTCGAGCCGAGTTTTGACCAAGCTTTTTCACGAACTGCTCACGATCAGCTTGATTCGTTAACACCCCTACTTGTAATGTTCGAACCCCCTTTGAACTCTCCAAAAATTTGAACTTGTCTTCTTTCGCGTGTGTCTGTCTTCTCTTTTATGACTTGAGGATGGCTTTATAGTGTGGGAACACTGAGAATTTAGTGCACAACATACCCTAGAAAGTGGTGGCTCCATGGGCCAAAAAAGCGTGAAAACTTGGGGCCAAAAATGGCCAACAACAGCTTCACGGCATCTGCAGGTGCGGCCACACAATGCGACTGTGACCCCCCCCCCCCCCCCCCATGTAATTTCCTTCCCGGGCCATTTTCGGACGTCGATACTTTGTTATCTTGGAAAGTGGTCTTCTACAATGTTTTAGTACTTTGAAATATTTTCGCAATGGTGGGTCACTTATCTCCATTGGATTCTCCTAGCTCCACATACGATTTAAATATCGTTGACTGCTCCGTTCTCGAATTTCCTATAAATATCTCGTTTTTCCATTAAAAATCGTGCAAAATCTCCAAACCTTGATCTTCACCTACAAAATTACTAAGAAACTGGTAAATGACTAAGGGAAAATTACACCTGCTCCCCCTGATAAACACCCTAATAACAACGGAGCCCCTAACATTTCAACAATAACATATTGGTTCAAAAAATGGACTTCTAGGGACCAAAGGAAAATTACACCTAACATGTGACGCCCCACCATAAAGCACCCTGCTCCATAGCTTTGCGCACCCGCTTGCATCCTTCCTACCAGACCATCTATTATCTGTCAAAAGTTGCAGGAACGGACTAAAATCCAATAAATCAAAAGCCATGTACTATAACTGATATTTTCAGCATTCTTTACACCTCAATGCAGGACCATCGTGGCAACTTACATCTGTAAAAACTTAAGATCCCGGATTGGTACTTTGAAACAAGATCAATAGACAATGTTGCCAACAATGTTGTTCAACAATGTCTACAGTAAACAGATAGCAGCGGATGAATAAAGTAACTTCTATTACCAAGCCAATATATAGAAAAATATATTAGCGGCCTTAAACAAAATATCTACTGACAGGAAAAGTAGATCTAATCAACTAGGTTTAATACAATCACAAACGATTGATTAAACAACCAAAACTAGCCCTAGAAGAACCAACAGTAAAAGCTATTCTAGGTCGATGTTTGAAAGAGTTATTCCAACAATGAATACTCTTAGACAAACTCTAAAGCTAGCAGAAAACAAGAAGCCTAAAATCTTTTTGATCTTTTCAAAAAGCTCAAACATTGCTTTGCTGAATCCTTGCATATATATACTTGAGATGTCGACCTCTTCCATCTATGTCGAAAGGCAATAGGATCTTGGCAAAGGCAATTTTTCCTTTTACTTGTTTTCTTCAAAAATGCGCATAGAAGGAAATTTCCATATTTCAATTCTTCATAAAATATATTCCTTCTTGCTTTCACCACACGCTGTTCTTTTTCCTTAAATCAATTCTTGTTCGTTTTGTCAATACTTCCAGTCCAAGTATCATGTCCAAAGTGCTTTGTCTTCGATGTCTGCGGCAATGCTATATCTTCAATGTTATGCCAACATTGAATTCTATCCTGTCACAATGTTATACAACATTGATAATCCTGCAGCTTCACAAACAACAACAAACACAAACTTGGAACTGATTATTGAAAGACAAGATTATCAAAATATAAGTGCATACTGCACTTTCAATCTCCCCCTTAATCTTAGTCTTTGATCACAAAACAAAACAAGAGATCAGATCATAGAAACATAACTAAGAACTACTAAAGATCTATTCTCCCCCTTAACCAGACATCTTAAAAAATATTCAGGAGAATTTAAAATATTACAGACCCACAAAAAATATAATTGTTCAACACAGACTCAATAAGAATGAACTCAAGTTATCTATTCTCCCCCTTTTTGTGAGGAAAGAAAAGAAACTAGAGTACTTCTAAACTTCAGATTGTTTGAGATCTACTCATCAAGCCCTTTGATTTGCTCCAGAATCAGCTTGTCCTGTTCAGTTAAAATACCTGCAGACAGAGTTTCAATGTTAGGAGTCAATGTTGTCCCAACATATAAGTCAACATTGGAATGTTGAAATGCAACTCTGAGCTTTACGGTGCATCGGTTTGCCAAGAGAAAGAGGCATATTCTCCTCCACATCCATGTTCACAGAAACATCAGGATCTACCCAAGGAAGATCACAGATCCTGTCATGTGTTTCCAGTAGTTGTTTGGTGACTGTGATGGACTTAAAGTTGGAATGATAGACATCATTGGCTTTAACCTCAATACCCTGCATCTGAAGAACAGCAAATATAGTGGATGGAAGAATCAAATGGCCTCTGATCCCTCTATTCTTAGAATTTTCTAGATGCTTGAGAATCCTTTCTCCCAGATTGACATTGTAACCCATTTTAATCTCAGAAGCAACATGGTCCTCTTGGCTGAGCTTGTTGTTATTGGAAGATGGCAACCAGTTGTACAGGCAGATCCTGGCAAGAACAGATACTAGAGAACAACAATATTTCAGATCTAGAGTTCCAGTAGGCCATGATTTTAATTTTCCTGCAGTTAGCTCTCTTGCAATTTCATCCATAGTTACCTCCACAGGAGTCTCAATCTCATCCCTATTTCTATGCAGCACAGTATTGATATCCTTAGAAGTCAAGAAGAATACATCACCTCTCAAGTACACACAGTGATGCTTACCATGCCCTTCACTACCAAATTTTCAGATAAATGGGCATAGAATTCTCTGATGATTTCAGGAACAAATGCAGCATATTGAGTAACAGCATAATAGAGATTCCTTTTCTTCAGATAGACAACCAAGTTATACTCTTCAAATGAGTCCTCTTTAATTATCTTCTCAACGTCTATAGCATTGTTTTTTATTTTCTTATATTTTTCTAGATTCTTGTTATCATAGAACAGATGAGAAACTGCATCTTCATCCCAATCAGAACCATCTGTAAACACAGGTTCAGAGGATAGATCATTTACCTCAGGGTCTTCAATCTGGTCTTCTCCAAGAATGACATCCTCATCATCAAGTGATTCTTCTTCAGATTCTTCCTCTGTCTCAGCTTCATAATCTTCAGAGTCATCTGAGCTTTCATCTGAGTTTCTCAGATCTTCTTCTTCAACCAATGACTCATCCTTAGAGTCATTTTCAGTTTCTGGCTCATAATCCTCCATATCATTAGAGCTTTCATCATTGTTATCATCATGAGCAGCTGATGTTGCAACAACATCCTCATCTATATTCATTGGATCACTCTCAGTTTTCTCTGAGTCATCTGACTGCCAATCTTCCACTTCAACTAGTTCAATAGTAGGCTCATCTGCGGGTTTCTCAACATTTTCAGAATGCATGCTGGTCTGATTCTCATCATTTAGGCCATCAGTAGCCGTTTCCCCTGTTTTGTCAGGTTGTTGTACATCATCTTCTTCAACAGGTGCAGGGTTTTGGGGGTTTTCTGTCAGATCTGCATGTTGAATTTCGGGATGTCCAACATCTTTCCCAGCATCCTCCATGGGAGCATCTTTCTCTATCCGCATTGGGCTTTCATCATCATCCCTCAGATCTTGTGGCAAGTCGACTGGCATGCTCCCCAATTTAACAAGGGTTTCTGCAGCAAATTCAGAGGGGTTTGATGGTGATGACTCTGTTTGGGTTTTTGGAGATGGTGGTTTTGATGCGAGGATGAGGGTTTTTCAAGACTATCTTCTAATCCTCACAATTATAGTGGAATCTCAAAATCGGTTCGGCCACGAATGGGAAGAGGATAAGCTTGCTCCCCCTCAGGTGTTTGCAATGAAAATCCGGGCAAGACGGGTTTTGTCGGGGACGACATTGTTTGGGTCGTGAAGGTAGAGTTGAGGAAGAAAGAGCGGGAGAGGAGTTTTGGTTGAGAGCGACAAGAGAGTAAGGTGAGAGGAAGGTGAAGGGTTTTGGGAGTAAGAAGTAAATACAGGGAAAGAATTTTTTTTTTTTTTTTTTTTGTAAGAGAGTGGTTTAGAAGGATGGCAGTTTTTGTGAGTGGTGGAGAAGTGGGCTAATGAGAGAGGTAGTGGTAATATGGTTGGAGGAGTGTTTTTGGTTGGTTTGCTCAAAGGATCATAATCATATATATCAAAAACACAAACCAAGATCTGTACACAGCTATTAATATGAGATTAAGGAAAGCAAATGACCACCGTATCAATTAGGTCAAGAATGAAGAAGGTTCTCAAAACTCAACCTAGGGAGGTACATTTTTGTTTTAGGAAACAAATCAAGGTCAGATAAGAGTAAGATATTATATTTTACACTTTACATTTTACCAGATTACCCAAGACACAAAATTACTCCCCCTCAAACCCAACCCAAAACATAGAAAGAGCACACAAAAACACAGCAAAGAAGGTACTTCCAGCACAGGCAATGTTGACCAGGATGTTGGCTCAACATTGATGACAACATCGGAATATCAGACCACTCTTAATGTAAGTCAGCCAGGAAACCAAGTCTCAAGATGTGCAGATTCGATTAACACCACTGATGCTGCAGGCGAAACAGAAGGAGAAAGGAATACCAAAGAAACACACTCAACATTGCCTCAAAAAGTAAATTGATCAATTAACAGAATTGTGAGTGGGGGTGACCATGAGACTGTGAACCATGTCAAATAATTGGAACACGTATGAATCCGCTCCAAAGCCGAAGCCTATGCGGAGTTAGGCAAACACACGTCTCATGGCATAGAGATCACTCAGTTTACCACAGTGGGTGACTTGGTACTCAGAAAGTGAACCAGCAGCATTACGAGAATCGGCACTTTTGTGCGTGTCGGTTTCCAGTACAGGCCATCAACCCTCACGACATATGACACATTGGCCACGTCGATATTTGGATAGTATTTGGAACCTGCCCAACACGATCCTCGACGGAAACACTTCGAGCCCTTTTTATCATAATTCATTAGATTTATTAAGCACAAAGAGCTGGAGGCAAGATCAAGTGCAAGTCAAGGTACGAGAAAACATGGCCAAAAAGCAGCAAAAGTGGGTTTTACATAAAGCAAACACACAGGAGACTCGATACCTTTCAACCTTGGTTTCAAGCAGCCTTTCAAAACCTAAGCATCACCACTGTAAGCTACAAATAGGAACAGCCATTGACCAGCACAGAAGCACAAAAAACACATAGACACACAAGAATAAGAAAGAGAAAAGACTAAAAGAATAAAAGAAAGACAACACTAGGTAAACATAGAAGACAATGTTGACCAGGATGTTATGTCAACATTGCTTGCAAAAATCCTATCAAATAGTGCAAAGGCCAAGACCTTCTCAAAGCAAGAATCTCTCTTTATCAAGGGGCTTTGTGAAAATGTCAGCTAACTGATTTGTGGTATCAATGTGTTGTATGTCAATTATTTGTTTGGAGACTAGGTCTCTAATAAAATGATGTCGAATGTCTATATGCTTGGTGCGTGAGTGTTGAACAGGGTTCTTGGATATGTGAATGGCACTAAGGTTATCACAAAACAGCAAAAGAGTGTCACTTTGAAACCCATATTCATGCAGCATATTGTTCAGCCAAATTAATTGAGACACACAACTCCACCGCTACATATTCAGATTCAAAAGAGAGAGAGACCATGATTTTGTTTCTTACTATACCATGACACAAGATTTGGTTCAAGATAAAAACAACCTCCACTAGTTGATTTTCGATCATCTAAGTCACCAGCCCAATCAGAATCACTAAATCCCAATAGAGTAGTGTTTGAATCACATGCATACCATAATCCAAGATTAACGCCTCACGATATATATCTAATGATTCTTTTGACAGCTTAAGTGAGATATTTTGGGTTTGGATTGATACAGCGGACACACAAACGAGAGAACATGATGTGTCGATGCGGTGGTGAAAGATACAAGAGACTTCCAATCATTGATCTGTACAATGTTGGGTCAACATCGTCTCCAACATCGGTTTTGCTGAGTTTTAGAGATGTAGCCATGGGAGTGCTGCAAGGTTTGGCATTTTCCAGACCAAATTTTTTGATAAGATTCTTGGCATATTTCTCTTGAGAGATAAAGAGGCCTTCATGTTTCTATGTCTGGAGCCCCAAGAAACTGAGTTCACCAATCATACTCATCTCAAAAGTTCCTGTCATGGCTTGAACAAACTTATCTAGCAAGGAGAGGTTTGTAGCACCAAAGACAATATCATCAACATAGATTTGAGCAATGCAGATGTCTTTTCCTTTCCTGAGGATAAACAGAGTTTGATCTCCCTCACCTCTTTTAAATCCTAACCCAACTAGGAATTCTGTCAACCTAGCATACCAAGCGCGTGGGGCTTGTTTCAATCCATACAAGGCTTTTCTTAGTTTAAAAACATGGTCAGGATAAAAAGGATCTTCAAACCCTCTAGGTTGTTCAACATACACTTCTTTGTCAATGTAACCATTCAAGAAAGCTCCTTTAACATCCATTTGGTTGAGTTTTATGTTAAGGCAACATGCTAAGGCTAGGAGCAAGCGAATGGACTCTAGTCTAGCAACAGGAGCGAAGGTCTCATCGAAATCAATGCCTTCCACTTGGGTGTAACCTTGAGCAACCAATCTGGCTTTGTTTTTTACAACTATCCCCTTTTCATCACTCTTGTTTTTGAAAATCCACTTGGTGCCTATAACATTTATATTATGGGGGCGGGGAACAAGAGTCCAGACTTCATTTGTTTGAAACTGACGAAGTTCATCTTGCATTGCTTCTATCCAAAAATCATCAGCAAGAGCTTCTTTCACATTTTTAGGTTCAATTAGCGAAACAAAGCACGAGGAACTTCTGAGTGACATATTTCAGCAAGTCTGAGTGTCTCCTTGTAGTTTTTGCGCGTGTTTCCCCTCAATGTCCTTCCTCCTGGATTTCCAATTACTTGGGAACTGGGATGATCTTTGCGAATTCGAGGAGGAGGATCCTTTCGTGTGTCAGGAGACATAGGTGCGAGATTGTTGCCGGATGGATTGTCAGATTCAGCCTCAGTTTCATTATGAGGATCAGCTTGTTCTTCATCATGAGTGTAAATCTGGGATGTTGAATTTAATGTTGGGTCATCATTGCACAGAGGGGATGTTGGCACAACATTGCCCACAACATGGGTTCTTTCATTTTGATCAGCAGGAGTCACAGTTTTTGATACGTTCTCATGTGTAGAAGAGTCGAGGTTGATTCAATAACTGCTCAAAGACTGCAGAGATCTTCTTCTGGGCATAGGGCTCAGAGTCATCAAAGGAAACATTCACAGACTCTTGTATAGTCTGCAATCTAGGATTGTATATTCTATAAGCTTGACTATTTTGAGAGTATCCTACAAAGATTCCTTTATCACTTTTAGCATCAAACTTCCCTAGATGTTCTCTATCATTGAGTATGTAACACACACATCCAAATACATGAAAGTACTTGAGATTGGGCTTTCTACCTTTCAACATCTCATATGGAGTGGTTAGAGAACCTGGACGAAGATAGACACGATTGATTATGTGACAAGCAGTGTTCACAGCTTCAGCCCACAACCTTTTTGATAGGTTCATTGAGCTCAACATCACTCTGGCCATTTCTTGAAGAGTCCTGTTTTTCCTTTCAGCAACACCATTTTGTTATGGTGTCTTAGGAGCTGAGTATTCATGCATGATTCCTTTCTTTTCACAGTACTTATCAAAGAATTGATTCTCGAATTCTTTACCATGGTCAGATCGAATTCTTTGAACAAGAGTAGAGTACTGATTACAGCATTTTGTATGCCAGTTTTTGAAGGATTCAAAAGTTTCTGATTTTTCTTTCAAAAAATTGACCCAAGTGTATCTAGAGAAATCATCAACTATAACATAGATATACCAGGCTCCTCCTAAACTTTTAGCTTCTATAGGACCCATGAGATCCATATGCAGGAGTTCAAAGCAGTTAAAAGTACCTCTTTGTTGTCCTTCAATCAGAAGTGGCTGATGTGTCACCTTGGTTTGTTTTCCCATAAGACAGTCGCCACACACATGTTTCCCTACATTGGTAAGCTTTGGCACTCCTGTCACCACATTATTTTTGATGATCTTCTCCAGATTTCTGTAGTTGACATGTCCCAATTTCTTATGCCACAGTGTTGCATCATCATGTTGAGCAACATTGCATTTGAGAGGAATGTCCATCACATAGCAGTTGTCCTGTGATCTCACACCTGTCATTACGGTTAATTTGTCCACACAAGTATAAACTTTGCAAGAACGTTTATCAAACTTGACTTTCAGATCATCATCACACAGGTGGCTTATACTAACAAGATTAGCAGTTAACCCTTCAACAAGAAGAACATTCGAGAGTTTCGGATATCCTTTAAGACACAGTGTTTCCTTTCCAAGTATTTTGCTTTGGTATCCTCCTCCATATGTTACCGTACCTGTCTTTTGAGCTACAAAGTTTGACAGATTTGACGGGTTACCAGTCATGTGCCTAGAACAACCACTGTCGAAGTACCATTTTCCTGCATTGTTAGGGGAAGTAGCAACAGAAAAAGCAACATTGCAAGTATGATTTTCTTTAGCTACCCAAACATGTTTCGAAACACTCTTGTGTTTTCTTATCTGTCCTGGAGATTTGTCTTGTTTAGGAGAACTAGGAAAGTACTTTAGAGTCTTAAGATTACATCTTTCAGTCTCTGTTGAAGTGGATGTTGTCACAACATTGCGACTAGCATCACTGTTTTGTCTGCTGGAAACTGGATGGGAGGGAATTGTGGAGAGATTACTGAGGTTGGAGGTCTCAACATGTTCACTCTTTAAGTCCTTTTGGTACTTGAAGCAGTAAGGCTTTTTGTGACCTGATTTAAGACAGTAAGTGCACACAAACAAGGCTTTTTCTTTGACAAATGTAGGACCTTTTATGAGCTCAGAAAGAGGTTTGACAACTTTTGAGGTATCAGTGTCAACAGTGTCGTTCATGTTGCTCCCAAGTTCATCATAACTACTTGTGTACCCTAAACCAGTGGTCCTATCATTGTTCACATCAAGCATCTCATTAAGTCTAGTAGTAGAAGAGTTCCATTTTGCAATTACCTTCTTTTCATTATCTAGCTCAGAGATTACCTTGAATGCACTCGTAGTCCTTCTTTGTTAATTCAGCTTCTAGTTTGACAATGGTGTCTTTCAGATTGTGGTTCTTCTTCTCAGTTTTCTTGAGGAGTTTTCTGAGAGTCTTCCATTCACTGAAGAGTTTCTCATACATCTGTTGCAGATCCTTCACCATTTGATCTGCATTACCTTCCTCTTCTGAAGGACTATCTATATCAAAATCCACAGAACCATGTAGACATAAAACATTAGATATTCCTGACTTCTCAGGTTTGGTTAGTGCCAAAATTTCACAGTTCTCAGAGTCATCATAGTCAAAGAAGATTTCTATTTCTGATGTTGTCTTGACAATGTTGTCCCAACATTGGTCATCAACATGGTAAGTGGATGAGCGGAGAGCTCTAGCATTGGTGGTTGAATCATCTTCTTTTTCTTCATCTTCCTGTTCTTCATCTGAGTCATCACTGAGACAAGCAAGAAGATTCTTTTTCTCTTTTCTGAGATTGTTAGCACATTCATTTTGATAATGACCCCACCCTTGGCATTCAAAACATCTAATCTTACTCAGAGGAGTGTGATCGAAATCAGATTCAGAGCTCGTTTTGGAAGCAGAACCAGTTTTGAAAGTATTGTTTTTCTTTTTGAAAGTTTTAGTTCCACTTGAGGATCCTTGACCAGAGTTTTTCCTGAATCTAAGTTTGTTGAACTTCCTTACAAGATTGTTGAAAGCTTCCTCAGTCATATTGTCAAATTCATCACTACTACTATCAGGCTTTGAAGGTTTTGCTTTAGAAACAGAGTGAAGGGAAATACTATGAGTTTTCATACCTTGTCTCTCATTTTCATTTAATTCAAAGTTTTTCAAATTGTTCAACAGGGTATGAAAATCCATAGTTGCCAAGTTATGAGTGTCTTCCAAAATAGTGACTTTGGTATTAAATCTTGAGGAAAGAGATCGATGACTTTGGAAACAAGTTGCCTAGAAATAGCTTCTCGGTCTTTGGTCTTCATTTGAGATAGTCAAATGTTTTTCAAAATAGGAGTCTATGGTTTCTTCCTCCTCCATTATTAGATTTTCAAATTGATACCAAAGCATTCTAAGTTTAGTTTGTTTGACACTAGCATCCCTTCACAATGACTCAAGTAATTCCCAAGCTTGTTTTGCGATGAGTACTTTTGAATGATTTTAAACATATGAGAATCTACATGACCAAAGATAGCATTTAAAGCTTTTTCATTATAAGAGCTAAGAAGTATGTCACCTGCAGAGAAGCGTTCTTCAAGTATGGGGACAATGTCACCATCAGCATCAGGTCCTTCAGTTGGCCAGGTGTATCCTTCCAGAATGGATCTCCAAGCATGGCCATCAAGGGACTTGATGTATGTCCTCATCCGAATTTGCCAGTAATGGTAGTTGGACCCATCAAGCACAGGAGGTCTATTGTAGTTTGCATCCATTGTAGTAGTACCAAATCCAGACACCAGTAGTTAGGTGGCTGGCTCTGATGCCACTTGTAAAAACTTAAGATCCCGGATTGGTACTTTGAAACAAGATCAATAGACAATGTTGCCAACAATGTTGTTCAACAATGTCTACAAAGAAATGATAGCCGGATGAATAAAGTAACTTCTATTACCAAGCCAATATATAGAAAATATATTATTGGCGCCTTAAACAAAATATCTCTTGACAGAAAAGTAGATCTAATCAACTAGGTTTAATACAATCACAAACGATTGATTAAACAACCAAAACTAGCCCTAGAAGAACCAACAGTAAAAGCTATTCTAGGTCGATGTTTGAAAGAGTTATTCCAACAATGAATACTCTTAGACAAACTCTAAAGCTAGCAGAAAACAAGAAGCCTAAAATCTTTTTGATCTTTTCAAAAAGCTCAAACATTGCTTTGCTGAATCCTTGCATATATATACTTGAGATGTCAACCTCTTCCATCTATGTCGAAAGGCAATAGGATCTTGGCAAAGGCAATTTTTCCTTTTACTTGTTTTCTTCAAAAATGCGCATAGAAGGAAATTTCCATATTTCAATTCTTCATAAAATATATTCCTTCTTGCTTTCACCACACGCTGTTCTTTTTCCTTAAATCAATTCTTGTTCGTTTTGTCAATACTTCCAGTCCAAGTATCCTGTCCAAAGTGCTTTGTCTTCGATGTCTGCGGCAATGCTATATCTTCAATGTTATGCCAACATTGAATTCTATCCTGTCACGATGTTATACAACATTGATAATCCTGCAGCTTCACAAACAACAACAAACACAAACTTGGAACTGATTATTGAAAGACAAGATTATCAAAATATAAGTGCATACTACACTTTCAACATCAATAAACTAATCTTCATAATTTCATATGCCCAAGTATTATCCTAGCTTCTCCAATAATCAACAAACTCCCTTAAAGTGGTGTACCTGGGAAAATATGGATAGGACAAGAATGAAAGGAGTAAGTCTTTGATGACTTAGTGAGGTTTAAAGGTAACACGGTATCAACAAAATAACAATAATTGAATGGCAATAGAATGACAGGCAATACGAAACAGAGATTTCAATGTAACTGGATGATGATACGAGTACGAATCGGGTACAAGAAACATGAGAAACAGATACCAACCAACACCATTACAGATACCAATATACTACCTTATACTCCCAGGCGAGGAGCTACCTCGAAATACGGCAACATGCCTAGGTATATGTTGATCGTATATTGCATCCATCTCCTGACTACTCTATACATCCAAAAGGTAGGATCTGAACATGGTAACCTTAAACCGTCAGTCCTTTCTGCCCGGTAGTTACATGTCACAGTCCTAGGGCCCACAAGTTCAAGCATGAGCACATGTATTAGGGAAACATGAATTCCCATTATCCAGGTAAGTTTCACAATGTCAAGACAATTCAGTACAGGCTACAAGTGACAGCAAACAATGAGATACAGTGAATATGATAATTCAAGGAATGTCGACAAGAGAACAATATCAAATAATCAGAATCTGATTTCAGGGATATCAATTGATTTTGCACCAAAATAGACCGATTCGTCAACAAAATGATTTCACCATGAATGGTTTGAATAGAAGATTGAAAGTGTATGAAGCGGTACAAGGATAAAGCCTCTATCATTTCAACATGACCAGAGTAGAAAGGAAAGACAATGTATGGGGAAATATATATGATAAAGGAATAAGGGTACAATTGGTCAAGGAAAGATACAAGAATCCAAGGAAAGAGGACAATTTGATCAATAGGACACGAAACATGACTGCATAAAATGAAAGTCATCATGGGAACAATTGGACAAGGCAATCATGGACATAGAAATATCCAGAGAAACAATAGAAGTGATGACAAAGTTAATCCATACGAAAAGTGGTATTCAACGGACCAGAGTTGTACTACGGAGGTTTGTATTGATGGTAGTTTAGACCATGATGCTTATTTAGCTTCTCTTCTCTTCTCCTTTCAATCTCTCGACTCAAATATTTTTTTCATGTGTTTTTACAGCAAGAATGTGTTCCACAGTAGTTTCATATTTCTCCTTCTTTTAAAAAGATGTTTTTGTCAGCGGGGCCACATATGCGATGTTTCAGTAGTTATGTACCCTCTTTGCTTTGTCTCATAATTGACAGCAGCCAAGTGTGAGAAAAGCTCAATTTGAGTGATGTTAGGAATTCCCTGATTATAATAGAAGTTCTAAGTGTGTGACCATTCTTTGGTTAATCCTGAAACTATGATTTTCGATTTCTGACCATCTGAATATCTATTTCCTTCACCAGGTGAAGTCATTTCACTCATTAGTGTTGTGGACCGGAAATTCAAATCTTCCAAAGTCGCAGTATTACCCTGTTTCAAGTTATGGAACTTAAGTTTAAAGCTTCAAGCTTATTTTCCTTAGTTTTGGCCTACACAACTCTCTTCAGTGAGATTCCAAGCCTCATGCGTAGTATCACAACCCCAAATTTGAATTGTACGGAGTGAGGAATTGATCTAATAATGATGTTTCTGGCTTGAGCATCCAACCTGAACCTTTTTATTTCTTCATTAGTCCAAAGTTCTCTAGGTTTTGGTTCAATAGATTCATCATCAATAACAACTGTATCAGTGTCTCGTTTTGTAGAGGACTAATAATCACCTTTGTCTTTGTCTTTGTCCTTTTCTTCCTCCGCCCCGCAATGATCAAGAAACTCAACTAAAGTTGTACTTCCTTCGCCCCGCTAAACTTCATACATTTGCCATTTTTAGCCGTCTCATAGAACTTCATACATTACTAAAAAAGGAAGCTACAATCACTCCTACTGAAAGATAAGGGATCAAGTGAAAGGGAACAGAATGACCAAGTGATAGTAACTGCAAAATAACAAGACAAGCAAGTACAAGACAACTGGTTGAACTGATAGTGACGAGGAGACAAGTTAATAAAATAGATACAAGAGGATACTTGATAGATAAGGCCAAGACACATGATAAGTTGTTTAGTTCATAATAGAATACCACAAAGGATAGGGATTGGGGTGAGTGAAAGTCAACAAGCTCTCATAACATAAATTGAAAGGCAAGACAATAGAAGGAGTACAAGACAAGTGCTCAAGCTGTAATATGTGAGGTGTAAGATAGCCAGAAGAGTTGTATATGAATAGCAAGATGAAGAAAGTCCCGCAATTAGGATTTATAGGAGGAGAAGTTGAATTGATGGTTAACTGAGAGGCAAGATAAGAAGATATGTTCAAGATGGTAGGCGAAATTCACATGATGTGAGATGTGAGAAAATTGGGCAAGATCAAAAGAGCATATTCTAGTGAAAAGACAAAACAAAGGAATGAATAGAAGATATCAGGCCAAAGTGGTAGCAAAAGATACACGATACAAATGAGGATTTTAGAACGATTAGTTCTAGGGATATCAACTAAGATGCAAGAAGATGATATGGTAACAAGAGGACTCTCAAATGAGAATAGGGAGGATCCAAAAAGGAACGAGTTTAGGAAATGTTCTAATATAGCTTTTGTCACTTGTTCAGCCCGGTAGCCTTTCACTTACAATCCTGGGCCCGAATCGAATTCAAATCAAGATCTGTAACTCATAATCACGTATGCTCGTTATCATCGCTGAAAGAGAACAATATAAAATAAACAGAGCCTGAACTCGAATTAGGTATATCAATATGGTTTCATGTACAAAACAATAGGCCGATTGATCAACAATATCAAGAAGATGAATATATGAATCATGATTTCATCATGAATGGACCGAATAGAATATTACAATTGTACGAATAGGTACAAGGATACAACATCTGTCATGTCAGCATGATCAGAGTAGAAAGGAAAGACAATGTGGGGGAAATATATATATATATATATATATATATATGATAAATCGAGCTCCATTAGAAATAAAACATTGTTATTTGTTGATATACTCTTATCTTCGGAAGTTTTCAAGCTCAAACCATTTTCATGAAAGTTTTGCATGTTTAAAACGTGAAACTGGTCATGTTCTCAAGTAGTTTTGCAAACCTTATTGTTATTTCAAATTTACTTTTATAAATTATAACTATATAAGAATGTGTTTTGTCTTTAAAATTTATAGCTATATGAGAATGTATTTGTTTGGACTTGAAAATGTTTCAGAAGTAATATTACATGTCTGAAATTGCTTTACCATGATTTGTTGCAATATATAGATTCATGCATTTGGTATACTATCATATTTCATGTATATATTGATAAGAGCAAGCAAACGGAATACTGAATTATTCATTCACTTTCCATGCTTTTCTAAAAGTCTGGAAACACGAGGCCGTTAGTGGAAAGGGTGAGAGTTCCTCTGTCTTCTTCTCTTGTTCCTTTCCTCGTTGAATATCTCAATGCTTTCGTTCCTATTGGACTTCACATATCTTCTTATAGCTTGACATCTTGTAAATTCTATTTCCTCGAGTTTTTTTCTATTTCTTTCATCCTCCAAGTGACAAAAGTTATATTAGAACATTTCCTCAACTCGTTCCTTTTTGGATCCTCCCTATTCTCATTTGAGAGTCCTCTTGTTACCATACCCTCTTCTTGCATCATATTTGATATCCCTAAAACTAATCGTTCTAAACTCCTCATTTGTATCTTTTATCTTAATTGCTACCACTTTGACCGAATATCTTGTATCGATTTCTTTGTTTCGGTCCCATCACTGATAAATGAAAATGGTATCACCGTAAGATCGCATTTAATTTTCCGGCCTATATATCATTAACCAATACGCGCGTACAATTAATTCATAACACATCTTAAATTATAATAATAGGTCAAGAAATGGAGGGTGAGTATGCCCGTGGAGAAACTTTCGGACACCTTCTGCTTTAGGCCATACAGGAGAAAGTACGTAGTTTGTCTTTTTCATATTTTTGGGCAGTTCTAAATTTCTAAAACCTTACTCCTTCGTCAATGTTATTGCTTTCAGCAAATCAAGTTTTACTCATGTACATACGCACCGCATATAAGGATAATAAAAACAAATAGAGCATAGAAATTAGTTGTTAACCCAACCACAAACCCTAAAGAGGTACGCATATTTAATTTCATCATTGGATACCTAACTTCTGTTCTGGGCCAGAATAGATATCATCAGCATTCACCATAACTTTAAACTCAATTAGTTTTATACTTGAACCCTCGGAATAGCTTCACATCTCAGCACAAATTTTCCACTTACTTTTTGCGGCTAATCGTTTTCAACCTTTGCGGTTAGTATTAAACTATAAATTTTCAATTTTCAATTAAATTATATAATAAAATTGAACATTTTACATTTGCGGTTTAGGATTAATTCGTAGTCAAAATTGTAGAAGGTTAACCATAAAAAGTTAAAATGAGAAGCTTGTGCCGGGACAGAGGAAGTAGGCAAGTAAGTTTTGAACCATTAACCGAGCATGTTAGATAAAAATGGTGATTGCTTTTTAATTTATACAAGGGAAATGCATCGTTTCATGTTTTTTATAGTAGTTTTTATTATAATCGAACAATTTAAAAAATAGCCAAAAATACTATGTATTACAACAAATATCACCACCCAACTAAATAACAAGCACTAAAATCTATGGGTAAATTAAGCTCCAATACGATTTGTGTACATTTATCTGTCCCACCCCTTAACCTTTTCCCAGCATTTCAATAAAATGCTCTTCTATTTTTTTTACATACGAAATCACCTTGATTACAACAAAACATTTCATATAGCACCTATTTAGATGTCAGCCTAAATTAATAGGGACTCTGCATATCCCAAGCACGCATGTTAATGGAGAAAACAAATGTAAGCATCTCTCCTTCAATTCAAATTCAAAACAAATATAAAACAAACGAAGCAGCAGTGATAGCAAACATACTCCTAGTTCTCTGCAACTCATGGAGTCTCGACCAAATGACCCCGATATTACACTAATATGCATAGCTGGAAATCAATGGGCGCAGATTCCAGCCGCGGAAGCAATATTAATTCCTAATTCATTAAGAAAGTCAATACACGCTTGTATTTACTCATGTTCAGTTTTTGGCTGTTGCAAGCTTTGGTTCATACACGCGAATTGGGCAACGATGCCTCCATAAGTGCCCACCTCGCATTTCATGTCAAAATGACTAAATCTGACCGATACTTCTATCTGCTCAAGTTGAATTACCTAATCAGCCACATTTAGCTAATTTAATCGATTTGTGCCTTCGCTGCCTCGTGAATAAAACTCAACAAGCCCTTTATAGCCATGTGGACACTTGACGATATTGTATAGTATGGGCACTCACTTGACGAGAACGAATTGCAGTTATAGCAGGTTCAACTGGGTTTATAGTCCCTGGGCACTCACAACGAGGTGATCGAGCACTCAGTCAGGAAGTTTCTGCCAAAGCTGGTCAACTTAAAAGAAGCCTCCATTAGTGCACATGTCGCGTTTGATGTTAAAGCGACTCAATCTGACATATACTTCCACCTGCTCAAGTTCAATTTCCTCATCAACAACATTTAGCCAATTTCATCGATTGTGTCTTCGCTATCTCGCTAAGTGAATACAACTCAACAAGCCTTTTATCCCGGTCACCCACTCGGATGCGATTGGGCACTCAATTAGGGAGTTTCTGCCGTGTTGGTCAACTTAATAGAAGCCTTACCCGATAAAGCATCCTATCGATCACAAAGACACCCTGATTAAATGCTCGCTGCGCCAAGTCGCGATTAAATCAATGTTTGAGTTCCCGCCTCGTAAAATATTGTATACTCAGTCGGGCACTCGGCGAGAATAAATTACTAGTTCAAGTAGGTTCAACTGAAGCTTTACAAGTCTTATCGCCAAGTGCCCAATCCCGGTCATACTGGGCAAGGCGATCATGCCCGTCGTGTGGGCTTATGTTTGTACATTCAGTACGAGAAATTACTTAGTGAGCCACATGTGTCAAGTCATCAGCTGGAACCACCAACTCGAATTTATGCAAGCATGGTCATGTTTGCGACTAGACCAAAGACATGTAACATCACCATAATATGAGAGCTGACTTTTCATTACCCTTCCACACAAGTAAAGAATTGCATCTTTTAAATTAAGTCTTAATTAAGTTCAGGCATGCAATTAAAAGTGAAAACATCATTTATATCAATGTAATTATTTGTTTGATCATAGAGCCACCCAATAAAACACAATAATATGGAAGGTCGACCTGCTTTTTCCACCCATTTAATATGCCTTAGCAAGTTCACTCTCTTATACTATCCTTCATCAACAAACAACCAGCCATTTGAGTGACATTTTCGATTTAGGCTTCTTCAACAAAATATGGCGGACCAAGTTTTCACACTAGGAAGCGCGGGCTACAAGCACTTCCTAGTCATGCTGGGGTCGCCCGACACCAGGGGCCTGGTAAGTTCCTAAACAAAACATCCAAACAATCATCATACGACATACCCTCTGTGCACGAAGAAAAGAAACTTCAATATCTACTACTAATGTAACAGTAAAAATAAGTTATGGGGGCTACTAATTAATGGAACAGTAAAACTTCCATACCCGATTCTTCGTTGTAAGAGTAGTCGGATGTATCAGACCCATCCCTGGGCATCTTTGCCTTACCCTTAACCTCAATTGAAAGTTTTGCTGCATAATTGAACTATGGTGAGTTGGCGATATTTTTTGAAAAATAAACTACAGGTTGTAATGGGCATAGAACTCACACACCTTTGGCTGTTGAAGGTGTACCCGGATTGGGCTTCCATCCGTCTCCACGACGAACACGGAGATTGCTAGGCACCTCGTCATCTTCCTTGAAAACCATCGAGTTGTTGATTGAACTGGTTCGAATTGGGGGTTTTGCTTTGCAAATTGGGGATTTGGAGTTTTGTTAATTAATTGGATTGGCATGATTATGGGTTTAATGATGGGCAACCAGGTTTAATTACGCGCATGGGCAGCTCAATTATAGCTAGTGTTTATGCACGCTGGTGTAGGGGTAACAGAATTTTGCAGGGTTATTAAACAGCTAGTTTTATAGGTTTTGTATTTGTATAAAGGTACGTGAAAAAGCGACGAGCGGAGGCCTATTTTTTGTCTAGTTTCGTACTGGATATTGACCACCCCTAAAATCAATTGAACTTTCATGATGCACATCATTCTAACAACCTTAAAATCAATCATTAATCAATCAACAAATGAAATCTACGTTAACCAATCTCAATATCCATCACTTCTTGTTTACACCAATCATTATAACAAACCATATAAACCCTTAAAATTTTAACCATTTCATATCCAGTAATTCACTTTGAACTCAGTTACTATTCATCAACTAAAATACTTAATGCAATATTTTTTATATCTAGTACTTCTTCAGTCCATCAAAACTTCATACATTTATTTATTTTTAACCGTTCGACATAACTTTAAATAAATTTGGCTCGTGATTTTATGGAACAAATCCTTACACTGAAGATGCAAAAGTGCAGATACATAATGGTACATATGATGTATGACCCATCAATCATGATTATTTACAATGCTGGGCTATATCGCAGAGCTCATTCAGCGTTGCTGAGATCTTTGTAAAATAATCAATAAGCTTATCACCCTGGCATCTCGTGTGTACAAGCTCAGCATCTCTCAGGTCACTTAATTTATCGCGCACATCGACATCTGCTAAGCTTGTTTCAAGTATGGTGTTTATTTCAAAGGCCTTCTCCCACAGGATCATAGCCATCTGCTGCTCCTTTTCTATGTCATCAGAGATGCTTACAGCTATGTTCTTGTTCACGATACCAGGCTTTTCCTTCACTCTGCTGCTGGGTTCTTCATGCTTTATATTTGTGCTCGTGAAGTATCCCCACGGATTTAGCCTTTCTACTCTTCTTTTCTTGCGCTTCATTCGGCGTCGTTGCTTCTTTGACCCTGGTGTTACAAAGAACATACTTTTTAGATGTCCATATTAATGGTGAAGAATGCAAACAACTATGCACAACTCATCACCTTTATATATCTCGCGATATTAATCAAATTTATGTCCCGTGTGAGCAGACAATTCAATCGTTTTGTCAGCAAAAAATTAAAGCATGCATATATGATATATCCCATAAAATGATTCCAAAGAATAGGTCCTTTAATCAGGACCATACATTCAGCAGCATTAACATCAGGTGTAAAGAATATTACATTTCAGCAGTCAAAACCAGTCGCAACGTGATCTATAGGATAATGAGCACTTGATTTGGCTGATATGTATCCTGATATATGCATACTTTGTCAACAAAGACTACAGATGCAAATGATACTAATGAAATAACTACATGTCGTACTCTTTACATTTTAAAACAAGTAAATTGTATGTTCCATCCAAAATTTTGATCAAATATACCCTGTAATATTTACAAATACGGATATCACAATTCATAACTTAGTGTATTACATAAATAGGCTCTGCTCCTTTGCACTGCATATTGCCTATCTTTCATTGTAAATTTGTAACAAATATTTTACCGTTGTTGAAGTTGACCAAATGTTTCACTCGTGTTTCACACCCTAAAGCATTAGCCAATGCCAGTCACAATGCAGATTACCGATTTCTCTACTATGCAACATATTTCAGCAATTTCTGATAGTTTTATGGCAAAAATAATGCAACTAATAAGGGTCTGACAGCTCAAATAAGAAGGCATACTGAAGCTTAACAAGTTCTACAAACTAACAAAGGGGTTACAGGATATTGGGTGGCACAATCAGATCCACAAATATCTCCTTTTCTTCCTTGCCATTCATTTTCACAAGTTGCATACAAATCACTCCTTTCCCAAGCAATTAAATTGACAATTTGACATTTAGAAGTTCTATGTAGCTTCCGTTCAGGAATCTTCAACTAAAAGACTATTCACTTCAACACATCATTTCAGCTGAGTTCATACTTGACTAAAATTCACATATCATCATCTCCTATAAGAAACCCCATAAGTTCGGAATATAATCTCAACAAGCAAATAAAGAAAAACCAAGCATCATATAAACATAAAAGAAAAACAAAGAACAGCCAAATATTCTGGTCCTGTGGTCCACACCTCGAAACAAGCTTGTGAAAATGGGTATGGTTTTTGGCAGAATTCCGGTGGAAACACCAAAATACGAACTAATCCAATCTGCTAATGGTTACGAAGTCCGAAAATACCCTTCCTCCGTAATCGCCGAAATAACCTACAGTCCAGCCGAATTCAAATCCGAAAAGGAAGCAGGTTTCCAAGTCCTCGCCAGCTTCATTGGCGTATTTGGCAAACCCGAAAACATCCGACCTGAGAAAATCGCCATGACAGCACCAGTCATCACCAAAACAACTCCTTCCTCTGAGAAAATCACGATGACTGCACCGGTGATGAGCAAGACTACTGGTGAGATGGTGACGATGGGGTTTATTCTGCCATCAAAGTATTGTAAGGTGGAGGATGTGCCAAAGCCAAAGGATGAGAGGGTGGTGATAAGGGAGGAAGGTGAGAAGAAGTATGGAGTGGTGACGTTTAGTGGGACTGCAGGTGACAAGGTTGTTGAGGAGAAGGTGAACAAGTTGAAGGAGTGTTTGGAGAGAGATGGGTTTCAGGTGGTGGGTGAGTTTGTGCTTGCAAGGTTTAATCCGCCTTGGATAACGTTGCCACCGTTTAGGACCAACGAGGTCATGGTTCCAGTCGCTTAATGATCATGATGGTGGTTATTGTGGTTATTGAGTTTTGGGTTTTCATTATCTATTTCGTCCTAGGAAGCACGAATACGAATACACATGCGAATACGAATATGGTATGAATACGAAAAACGATAAAATCCAAAATATTAAAATACGAATACGTTTGGTTATTTATATTTATATATTTTTATGTTGTGATATGGATAATTATATGTCAGGATTAGATCTATTAAATTAGGTCTTTTAGTAATTAAATCACAACACTTTGAACTTTGGCCTATTTAGGAACAAATATAAGAAGTCTTGTTGAAAAAGGACTCTTCCAAGATCCAATTCTATCCAAAGGATAACAAATCAGAATAACTAACGCCTTGAAGAAGAAAAAATACGTATTCTTCAAGTATTTCAACGTATGCGTATTAAATACGTACGCAGGTTGAATACCCCAGGCCAGAAACGTATGCATGCTTCCTAGATTTCGTCTGTTATTATAAACTTCGGATCGATGATTTCATGTATAATGGTTGTTATAATTTTATGTTTCAACATGCGAAATTTTCATTTGTTATGACTAAGCTGAGTGTTTCTCGCGGTTCTTTTCAAAATTTATGATTATCTTAGTCGAACGACACGTTAACCCATGGATTTGATTCAATTTTGAGTTACCAAAATGTGTAATTTGGCTCAGAACAGAACACACAATGCAGTCATGGATCTTTGAATACAAAACCTAGAAAAGTATAACATTAACGTGGAAGTGAAGCTCATCGTCTATACTATATCATAATCAAAGACAACTAGGTAGTTACTTCACCAAATGGAAGTTACCACAATTAAAATTAAAAGAAGTAAAAACTCTATATATATCCTAATCAAAGACAACTAGGTAGTTACTTCACCAAATGGAAGTTAACAAACTAAAATTTAAAGAAGTAAAAATGGTAGGTAACTAACTATTGCTACACTGATTGTTCAACATGTATGTACCTTCATGTAACATAAATGTAGAAGATTTTCCATTTAATTATTTTATTCTCCTTTCTTTCTAATTTTCTTATATATAAATTACACGTGTAAAGTTATGTGAAGCGGTCACGCGGGTATCCGCGTGTCACCTAGTAGGCACATAATGAACAGAACCAATATCAGCAAAATTGCAGTACATATTCGAATATCAGCAGAAGCAAAGAAGGGGCAAATCTAATTTGGTTAGAGAGTGTTGATCAAACTTCAGGATTAGGAAAGTAGCATAGGATTTGGCCCAAACACACAACATAATCTAGGCAAGTATTTAAGCCCTGAACCAGAATACATATACTATTAACACGGAATACATCAACACAGCCTAACTGAACCAGAATACATATACTATAACACAGAACACATCAACACAGCCTAACTGAACCAGAATACATCAACACAGCCTAACTGAACCAATGATCTTCGCCCTTACTCTTACATGTTCTTTATTTCATTTTACGGTGAGGAGAACTTATACTTGTAATATCCAACCAAAATGATTATTGTTAAGTTGTTCACCTAATGAAGCTGTTACCTTGTCCATTAACAGTCAACAAATCATAACAACAAAGAAAATCATTCTTGCCAAGACTAGTTACCAGTTAGAAGAAAAGTAAATATAACAACAAAGCAACATGTTAATTAATAGAATAATAGTTGATACTAATAAGTTCGAGTTGAAGAAAATTACCTGTCTGTAATCGGAGCTGAGAAAGCCGAGGCTTGGTCTCCTCCTCCGGGTCGGAATCGGGGTCAGTGCCCATAACATGAAATTTGTTGTTCTGAGCAGAAACAAACTCATCAATAGCTTGATAGAGGTGGAGAGGAAATGAAGAAAATCCTCCTTCTCCTTTGTCGTTAGCCAATCGGTAGTCGGACAAGAGGGAATCCCACTTGCGCTTGCACTGGTTCAGGTTCCTGTTGACACCGAGAGCGTTGCAATTCTCAACGATCTGCTGCCATTTCTGGAAAGAAGGAAGAGTTGAACCCCACTCCGATTCCACGCTCTTCATTTCGGTGGCTAGGGTTAGGGCTTCTTCCACCGTCCAATCGGGAGCTGCTTTCGATCGTGTCCGGTGAGATGTTTCCGGTGACTTCATTTTCTTCTTTCAAATTAATCAATCGGGAAAATAAATGCTATTCATTGAATTCTCACCATTTCTGCACTTTAAATCTATCTTCTCTTGCTGCCCACTTATTAAACACTACTAACTTCACTAAATACATGATAATTTGTCTTCTTACACGCCTAATCAACTTCTTACTTGCACTGCAAAAACTAATTGCTTTCATTTCATATCAACTTCCCATATACTTGGATTTTGATGATTATTACCTTGCTATAGTTTTTCAACAAACAAATATAGCACTTTGGGAGTGATTGGTAAATTTGCAAATGAATTTACGGTCAACAAGTAACTTGTGCAGATTTCAGTCCGTTTGAGTAAGTTATTGCAGATTCAATAAATTGTGCGGTGATTGGTAGTCGAAATTGGAGTTACGAGATCTGCACTTTTTGCAGGTTTTCTTGCAAATTCAAATGTCACCACACAGCTAACATTTGAATTTGTTGTGAACGCTGGGTTTCTAAATGCAAGACCATTGATTCGTGCGGACTGTCATTTTCACAATTGCATGTCCTTTTTTTTCCAATCATTGCGAATTTTGTGGTCAATCCTCCAATTATGCACTTTTGAGCCTTACCAATCACTATCTCTTAATAGATGAAACTCAAGAATTATTACATAGACCAGGTTTATCATTATTTCATAGACCATGTGGTGGAGAATGATCCACATCGCTCAGTTAATGTGCATGTCTCACACTTGCATGTTTATGTGGAGGGATATGGTTCATTCTCCATCACATAGTTTATAATGTATGAAATAATGATAGACTTGGTATAGGTAATAATTTTCCGATGAAACTTATCGACAGTTAGTATAGTAAAATTGCAACTTGCCAAGAAAACCCAAGAGTTATGACCACACCAACATAAATACTAAAAATAGACTTGCGCAAACTGTACAAGTTAATATTAATCTCAAACAACTCAAATCTCATCAGGTTGTATATTCAAAGTGAAAATCTTGAGGACATAGTAGGTTGACTAGATAACCTTGGTAAGATGACCATGGTGGAAATGATCACAAAACCAGTTAGTAATGTATCTGTTAGAGAAAGGAGATAAGACCTAGCACGTTGTCTGAGAAAAGCGCAAAGTACTTCCTACGAAAAGCAAGCGCGTAGAGGACGAACTTGTACATTATGCTACACGATAGATATGGACATTTAACTATTAGGTTCAAAGTTGTGTTCAATGGGACTATTTATTTAACTATTAGGTTCAAAGTTGTGTTCAATGGGACTATTTATTTAACAATTAGGTTCAAAGTTGTGTTCAATGGGACTATTTTACACTATGAATTTAGAGGTTGAGTAAATGTACCAAGAACACCTTACACAACTAAGAACACACACTACAAGAAAACCCCATTTTACGACGAATATTAGAGACGGATTTACCCGTCTCTAATTAGCGACGGATCGGTCGCATTTAGCGACGGATTGAGCTTCACGCCTCTAATCCGTCGCTAATTTAGAGACGGATAAATTATCAGTCTCTAATTACATTGACCAAAATAAAAAAAATTAAAAAACTTCACCTTAGCAACGGATAGAGCTCTCTATCCGTCGCTAAGGTGAAATAACAGACGGGGAAGAATCTTTCTTCCCCATTTCTCTTCTGCTTCTCCATTTCTTCTCCTCCCCTTCTCAATTTTTGCCATTTGTGAAGTACGATCAAAACTCCACCATTCCGGCCAATCTTGTACTCTTTTCGAAGCTCATTGAATAAGGAACTCGGGTGGTCATTCAATTTCATTCTTCTTCAGCTATTTATTCCGTAATTAAAGGTATTAATCTAAAACCCTAACTTTGTTAAATTTGGATTTTTTGTAATTTCGACTAATTTGAGCAATTGTATGTTTATTATTAGTCTCTACTAGCTAGGTTAGCTTATATTAAGTAGTGGATTAAGCTTGAGGTTGTGCAATTGATAGATTTATTGTGAAATTGAATTGTTAGTATTATGTTAGGATGTTTGTAAGTATGTAGGGTATTTAATTTGATATTTTTGTACATGTAGTAGGATTAGGAAGATTTGGTTGAGTGTTTGGAGACCATTTAGTGATTTTGGTGGTTGTAGTATAATTGGCTCGGATTAACTTAGAAAGAATTACTACTATTTAATCTACAATTTGTAATTTTAATAGTTAAATGGAAATTTAAAATTTATAAATTAAATTTTAAATGTAAAATGCATGTAATTCGTAAAATTTTAAACGTATTATAATTAACAATGTAATTATAGACCGGGAATTGGGCAATTGTAATGAAATTCACATTTTTTTTCATTTTGGTGGGAAACTGACTATTTGATGTCCAAAACAATCATCGCGCACTCAACACTTGAAGGATGACTTCTCCACCTTTGTCACCTCCTCCACCGTCGTCTGCACCATTGCCTCCTCCACCAGATTTATTGGAGTATTATCATAACTTTGTCGAGTAAGTATGCTTTGTCTTTCTTAGTAGTGATTTCATTTCTTATATTTTTAGTGAACTGTATTTTGTAGTTGACTTAGCACAATTGATTTTTCCTTTCTCTTTTTTTATAATGTTTGTAAAAATGTCGATACACCTGCTGCTCCAATATTCACAAGTCCACGCAGCATGGGAGGCAGAAATGAAGGCCGAAAGGGATGAAATGAAGTTTAAAAGAGATGCAAACATGGCTAAAACCGATGTTGGGAAAGAAATGGATGATGATTTTGATATGACCATCGAGAGGATGATTAACTTTCGATTATTTGCAAGTGTCTCTATCATGCTTGAATATAAACGGAATCATTAGAGGTTAGTGTATATATTCGTATCTTGCGTTGATAATATGACCAGTGTAAGTTTAATTTTTTTTGTTTTATTCGTTGTTTTAATGTGAGTGGGCCACTGAACTTGAGTGATATGCTAGTCACCATTGAATTTGTTGTGTTATCTTATTAAATTGATGTCTCAAATATTTGAGGTACGTTTCTTCATTAAGGTTCATATTAATTAGTGTAGTTAAAGTGATTTAATCTTGATACTTGATACACTATTTAATCTTCAATTAATATGGATGATTTGTATTCGTCGAACCCTTTCTGTTAATTAATACAATTTCATTTAAATAACAATTTAATTATTTTGGGTTTATTATCGTAGATTATAATTGTGAAACGGGTGAAATATGAAAACAGACATCGGAATTAATTTTTTTTAATAATCTGGAACATTAGCGACGGATAATTATCCGTCTAAAAAAGGGCAGATTTTGAATTTTTAAAACTCCACCTATCAGTCGTAAATTAGCGATGGATAATTTATCCGTCGCTAATTTACAACGCCTTGGTCAATGGATTAATCCGTCGTTAAATTTGAGCCGGATAATTTATATGTCTCTAAAAAGTCACTACAAGAAACTGTCGAAATAGTGACGGAATTTGCTTGGCCGATTAATTTTTTATTAATCTAATTCCGTCACCATAGACGTCACTACTTATTGCGCCTAGAAAATGCGGAAATTTTGGCGACGGAATTTGTGACGGAATCTAAGTCCGTCAAAATATGGTGACGGATATGTCTGTCACAGAGCCACTTTAACTATTTATTTGTAATTTTAAATAAATATTTGTGACGGAATTCAATTTTCGTCACAAATTCCATCCGGTTTTCTTTTAATTTGTTGACGAAATTAATATCCGTCACTGAAATTGAACAAACCGGTTGATTCCGTCACAAAATATTGAGTTGAATCGGATCATTCAGTGAGGGACAAAAATTTCCATCACTAAATAGTGACGGAAATCAAAGTCGGTCACAAAATAAATTGAAAAAAAAAAAGAATTTTATTTTATTAACCTGCTCTGAAATCAGATCTGGTTATCTTTCTCTTCTCTTCGTCTGCTGCCTCTCTCCGGTCTGCTCGCCGTCACGTCTCAGCTCGTCCCCGGCAGGACTCGCCCTTTGCTATTTCCTCTCTCGCTCTTGTACCTGCCAAGTAACTATTCTCTTCATTGTCCTGTTAATTTCCTCCTGTTTGATTTTTTCACTTGTTTTCTGTGTATTTCTTTTGGTAGAAACTGAAATGTTTGGATTGGAGATTTTTGATTGTTCGATTTATTGCTGAGAGTGCATTGATTATCTGTTGTAATTAGAAGATAGGCTACCTTATTGGTGTATTTTTGGACTTTCAAGCATTCATGGTGGAGAAAGTGAACCATAGAGCTTTAGAGAACTTGAATGATTAGGCAATTGTAAGTGGTTACAGTGTTTCTACATTGCAATTGGGTTCTATGGATTAGTCGAATAATCAGCTCAGTTTCTATTTCACTACTACAAGCCCTTTTTGATGGATTCTCATTCATATTAGTTCATTTGATGTACTTCTTGCTTCCAGTTTATTTCTTGTACTAATTAATGCTGCATAACATGTTTGAACATGTTTTTCTGTTTTGTTTTGTTTTGTTTTGTTTGTAGCTTGGATGAGCTATGGTGGGAGTTCTGAACAAGTTCGTGATTACATCCATTTGTATGTGGGTAGTTCCTGTTGCGATTATTTATGGGTTCAACAATGATTTGTTCCCTGGTAAGTTAACAACATGAATTTTGTGGTTATGCACAGTTATTGATGGTCAATGTGCTAGAAGTTTATTTCGCAGTTGTTATGACTCGCTATTGATGTGTTTTGTTGATACTTGAAAGTCAATGTGCTAGAAGTTTATTTCGCTGGAATGGAACCTAATTCCAATTTGTCAAGTCTGTTAGCTATGCACAATTGTTCTAGTCATGAACTCATATAAGTTACTAGAATCGAAGAGGCAGAACACTTATGTCCTTGTCCTGGTATAACTAGCTCTTTTTAGTCATATTATGTTTATTAAGCAACATCTGATAGTTGAACACTCAGAAAATGTAATGTGACAATACACAATTAAATGTTTGGTCTATTTGAATCGAAAATTTCATGTTTGTTAAAATTCGGTCTCATGGTAACAAAGTTTGCTTGGATTTTGGATGGGAGTCTGGGACACTAGGGAGAAAAGTAGCTTTGTTCATACTAAATCATACTGCTATTTGATCTCAGAGGAACAAAGTTGGCCTGGATTCTGAATGGCACAATAGGGAAAAGTAACAATGTCCGTGTCAAATCGCATCCTAATTGTTATTAAGATTTGAGAACACCATAAGTTACATAGAAAATCAGGCACATAGATGAAAATTGTGTATGTTTGAGTTGGATGAGTCTAGTAGTAGTTGGTCTGACCGAGGGAATTAGGCCTTGGGAACAGTCTATACAATGCCATTCTAGAATTACCAAAATACATCACTCTTATAGTCAGGTGTCACAACGTTAACCCCTTTAAAATGTATTGTATGTGGTATTAAAAGTTTATTTGATTATACATGACTACCTTCGGTCGGAGTGTGAAACATATTTCTATATTGAGTAGCTGAACTAATCTACCATGTCGCTGTCCTGACCAGGTTTGTCTGGCTTGTCGCCAGAGTCTATGACATTGTGGAGTGGACTCCTTGCAGTCATATCAGTGAATGTGGTTATTGCTTTCTACATATATGCAGCCATGAAAGAGCCCTCGGATAAACATGAGCCAGATCCTAGATTTGTGGCAGATGCCAAGGCTAGCGTGAAGCACCTTGGACAGGGTGAAACAAAATCATCATCAGACCGTCCAAAAGAAGAATAGCTAATGGCAATTAAAGATAAAACCATTAAGCTTCTGAACTGGATTCATCATGCTCCACTTGCTTCCTATTGCTGTCCTTTTGCGTAGACTTAACTCAAAGTGTGGGAATCAGTCTTGCTTCCTTGTCAAATGTCAATGACTGTCAACTATTAGTAGGATATTTTTTTTATGTTTAATTTTGAGTTAGATCCAAAATTTACACTTGAGAGTTGATCATTTTCTACTAAAATTGGTGAGGTCACAATATTTACCAATTTACTTGTTGATATTGTTGTAGTATGGTTTTCTTTTTATCATTATTAATTTAACAATGTTTAATTTATCCTGGTGAGACCTTTGTGTTCGAATTGTTAATCTGCTGCTCTAAGTTGTGTTGGCCTGTAACTTGTGCATTCAACACATGCACACTTCACGAAACTGGAAATTCAATCCGGTAAATACAGTACACCTTTATTTTCAGAAATCTATCCATAAGAATTAAACTTCGAACTTCAAATTGAAGCGTGCTTGCTCTAAAGTAGGGTGACCAATCGAGGCCTCTGTTCGAAAGAAGTTAATCTGAAAGTGTCTTGAAATAGCGTGTGTTGATACGATAACATCCCAAGAAGAGTTCTTGCCATCACTAGCCGCACCAACCTAAAAGATTGAAGCTCAATGGATTAGTGGTTTGATTGTTTCGTTCTAAATTTTAAAAGTATAACTATTCACAATATTTCCATGTACTTTAGAAAAATCAATGGAGTTTGTTCTAAATTTTAACCGTCAGCATCAATTTGATAACATTTCCTCTATAACATAACATACGTGTCTGCAACTCACGCTTTTCATGGACCGCAAGTTCTGAAACAAACACTGGTTTTGTCTCTTCTTTAATCATTTCTTATTTATTTATTTAAAATAACACCTTAAGGCTTAAACCTTCATCTCCTTCACTTCCATTACAGTCGAGTCGTCCATAGAGAGAGATTTAAGAGTTCCTGGTCTCATCTCTCTCCAACTCTTTCGCCTGTAAGTTTACTTTATTTCCCTCATTTTTCTTTCTTTCCGACTCACAATGCAGTTCAATTAACTGTCTTCTATATATGCCAGATAACACAAAAATGGTGTTTTGGGTATTCGGATACGGCTCATTGGTGTGGAATCCCGGATTCGAATTCGATGACAAAGTTATTGGCTTTATAAAGGATTACAGGCGTGTTTTTGATTTGGGTATCATTTCTTTATCATTTCATTGCAAACTTTCTTCATTTAGTAGTAATGTGTGTATATATATCTTGTTACAATTGCAAACTTAGATCTGTTGGGATTATATTTGGGGCTTTTGTGTTTAGTTGCATTTAACGATCAGCTTGTGTTTTCTTTTTAATGGAGGAAATTCAATTATATTATTTCGGTGTTTTCGCTTAGTTTCGGTTTATTCTGTTTCATTCAGCCTGCATTGATCACCGAGGGACTCCGGAGCATCCTGCAAGAACCTGCACCTTGGAGGAATACGATGGAGCGATCTGCGTATGTTCGAAACTTGTCCAAAGGATTCATTTTTAGTATTGAATAACATACGCTGGTTTACTTTGTTTACAAGACTTCAGTTTTCTTATCTTTGATTACGTAATGCACGTGAAGCTAGTGGTTGAAACTGAGAAGGTCTTGTAATGATTCGAGAAGAAAGGGTTTTGATGTTCTTTAGTACTAGTCGAAAGATGTGTAATCCTAAAATCAATGTTCTTGCCATGAATGAATATGGAAGCATGTGTCATATCTAGCCATACTTGATAGATATCCTTCCAGAATGTAATGGTAGAGTTTGTAATAATAGATTGAGAGGAATTTGAGTTTAGGGTTGTAGCATTTATTAATTACCTAAGCAAATAAGGGCCAAATGTAAAATTTATTAGTTAATAGATGGAACACGGTCAAGTCTAACACTAATGGAGAGACTCAAGAGCCATATTTTGTTTTCTTGTTCTAAATATTTAGTTTGCTTCATTCCATAATTTTTGTACAGATTAGTTAAGATAGCCTATTTTACGCTTAGTATTTGAAGGGGTGATTTTTGTACCCCATAGTCCTTCCTATTCAATAAATACTTCTTGAACTTTTGCAACATAATGAAGTTCTAGCTATTTTGATACATTCTGTCATTTTCACTCTTCATATAACTACCACCAAATTTACTACTCATGGAATTGCTTAATATAATTCATCTCTCTTTCCATCCCTTCACATCTTTTTCAACATATAAGGTAAGTGGGGATTTTTTTTTTTTTTACAGTTGCACTTCCATTTATTAGGGGTAATTCGAGGAATAAATGATCTTTTTAATGAGGGGTAATTTGAATATGAGTATTGAGCTAGGAAGGTTAACTTTGTTATAGAACAATACATGAGCCCATAATAGCATTGCCTGAAGGGAAGGAAAAAAAGGTAGAAAAATGGCCTGGTTGGATGTTTTGTATTTCATTTGGATTATTTAGTTGCGTGATCAAACTAAGTCAATCTCTATATACACACTATTGATAAAAGATACTTGATGGATGAGTATTTGAACTCTATTTTCTTGTGTTCATATATTTTATCAGGTCTATAGATTTGAACCTGAGGTGTGATGTTGGAAAAGAGATTTTTATGGATGTTTTAACTGGTTTATAGATTCTTATGATTTGAGTGTTGATAGTGGCATCTAGTTTTCTTTCAAATTTTTATTCCACATTTATCTGATTCTTCAATTTACTGAGTCGGTGTTCCTCATCGGTCTATATTTCTCTGCCTTTCATTCAATTGTAAAATTCTTGTAAAAATCATGTTTTTTCTTAATATGAGAAAAATCCATACCTCTCCTACCGAAGTGTTACACACACTCACTCAATTGACACTAATGTGATATGGACTTTCCTATCGTTTAGAAAAATCAAGTGTTTCACAAGGCTTTATCGAGAAATTGACATTACAATGAAATAGAACTTTTCCGTTTTCTTGTCTGTTTCCGTTTCTGTGTATGGTAGGCTTTTTGTAAACGCAGAACTGTTATTGATTTGTTGTGCTTACAGTGGGGTGCTGCATATTGTGTGCGGGGAGGACCTGAGAAAGAAAAGGCAGCCATGGCGGTATGTATGGATACTGCAGTTGTTGTAAATTTAAGCACATGCTTATTATCCTTCAAATGTTAAGATTATTCTAAACCTTAAGGATATTCATGCTTGATTAGATATCATGTAGTAAAACTGAAAGTTCCCTGTCTTTTAATGTTTCAGTATCTGGAACGTAGAGAATGCGAGTATGATGGTAAAGCTCTCGTAGACTTTTACAAAGTGAGTGATTCTTCAATCTTCTATCTGTAATTTTCTTTCTGCAATATTTCTTCTAGTTAATAGTTATGACATGGGTGCTGATAATATGGTCTGGTATCTAATTCCAAAACAGGAGGGGGATTCTGATCAGCCACTTTTAACTGGGGTGATAGTGTAAGTAATTATTACATCCAAATCTGTTGAATTAGCTTTTTGAGACACATCCTTCTTCGGTTCAGCATTTTTGACCTTGTTTTCTCAAATTGCAGCTTCACATCCACTCCAGACAAGATATCAAACAAGTACTATCTTGGGCCTGCACCCCTTGCAGAGATGGCAAAGCAGATCGCCACAGCTTTTGGTCCATGCGGTAACAACAGAGAGTACCTTTTCTCACTGGAAAAGGCCCTCTTCGATATGGGTAAATTCTTGCTCATACATTTCAGTTTTTGCGTGCTATCTCTTGACTTGGGGAGCCAATGGATGAGTTTATTCATACATCATCCTGACTGAGCTCTTATAAGCAACTTATAGGATTTTAGAGTTTTCATAGTCTATAAAAGCTGCTTACAATGTTTCTAGAAGCTCGACGAACCTCTCTAAACAAAAAGATAATGGTAACTTCTAGAACTGGATATGCTACTCCAGTCTGGTTTTCTCTTGTAACAAATTACAAAATTATTTTCAGAAAACTTGTTGCAGACATCTCATGTCTTCTAGTAATCTTATGTTCAATGGTTACAATGGATGAACAGATCATGTAGACGAATATGTTGTTGAACTGGCAAATGAAGTTAGGAAGGTGCTCGGGATAGTCAGCAGCAGCAGCGTAAAGGATAAGAAGTTGCCTAGTCCATCAGATGTCCCTCTGAAGTCCAGTATGTCTCCCATCAAACGGACGCCATTACCAGAAGCAATTACCCTTGATTCTTAGGCGCTATTAACAGTTCATGGTGATGCAGAAGATTTACTCTAACGAAGTAAATGTGCGTTTAGGCTTTCTTTCTCTGCTTCACATTTTTATGATTTAGCTTAGAAAGAAAATCATCTTGATGATATTGAAGCTTTTTACATTGTTCTTTGGATTCTACATTTGATAATACATGTCAACAACTTCAAATCCATTTTAATTATATAAAAAAAAAAAAAAAAAAGAGTTGGAAATTTTTTGGGGTTTATGAATCTGTGAAGGGTGGTAACCCTTGGTGCAATGTCAAGCTGTTAAGTGGTCAGTCACAGAATAGACCCTGCAGAGTCTTTTGTTTAATAATCCTTCAGTTTGAGCTAGAAGAAATTAGACATCTTTCTGTATTTAGAAATAAAGAAAAGCCGAATAATCAAAAGACTATTGTCGTCATTGTCACTTAGATGGAGCTCGATTTCTGAAAGCTCAGAGCAAACTGTAGGTTAACATGCTATAATTTAAATGTGTTCTAATTGCCGGAAAGCAAATATTATCTAGTCTATTCTCGGATAAAAAGAGCAGGAAACCATCATGTAGAACACGATTGATTATTACAAGAAGCTTCTCCGGCATAAATAAGAGGCAGTTTTGTTCATCTTCAAGGCATCTCTGCTCAAACTGTGTAGTGTTGTTGGATAGTGTCAATGTCTAGTCCTTTGAGCTTCACAACAGACTCAACGTGCCCCTTGAGCGTATGCAACTCTCTCAGCCTGCACCATAGTTTAAACCCAGTCAGGATTAAGAATATGTAATTGATGCATGATTTTTACAATCTTCAAGTCAGGGCAGAATTCGTTACCTGGCAACCTCAGCACGGCGTTTGGCCTGCTCTGCAATCTCAGATAGTTCTCTGTAACTGCTTTTTTCGGGGAAAATGTTAGTCGTTTCTGGTGGCTGTAGACCGTGCAGAGTCCTCTGTGCAGCAGCCCATTGTGCTTCTCTTTCTTCTTTTCCATAGTTAGACTTGGTTGTAAACGCAGTCTGTTGAAAAACCAGGTTAAAAAGCCATTCCATCATATTAAGGGTTGATCAATCTGTAGCTGAAACAAGAAATTGTAAAGATGACTATTGAGTATTGACTATTAGTCTAGTACCTTGTTCTCCAACAGATTATCCCAGGCCTTTCCGCTCAGAACGTAGCGAATACAGAACTTAAGTATGTCGAGAGGGACGTAGGTCACTATACTATAGAGCCATATAGCACCGGCCCAACCCCAACCGCATCCTTGGATCTTGGCAAACTCCCAGTTCGCGTAAACAGCTATTAGTGTTGCAACCTGTTAGTAACAAGAAATGGTTAGTCTTTCAGCAGGGAGACATAACATACCAGTTAAGTTATGTCTCTCCCTTACCAGTTGTGCAACCATGAAAGCAGCCAACAACAGCATGCCAGGGCGTTCAGCAAAAGACCAGCTTCGCGACCTTGTAACGAATATCAGTGCTTGACTCACGATACTCACTTGCAAGTACAGTGCCGCCATCATTTCCCGAGGATTGTGCCTTATTGATCTCACCCCAAACTTTTCCTACAGTGACAAAATCAAGTTCAAGAGAGTTAAGATCATGAGTAGAGATTCACACACAGTTTTTTTAATGGAGTTTCCAAGATTCATACAGGAAAGAAGTCGGTATCTTTCATCATCCAGAAGAACAGCACTGTGGCGAGTGCCAAGTAACCTCCTAAGACAATTCCGGTAGCGAAAATTTCTCTGAGCTTCCAACTGTCTGGCATTGGAGATGGCTTCACCCTGTCCTTTGAAATTGTCATAATAGTTCCTGTAGAGAGTAGAGAGTTTCGTGTAAATCAGAGGAAACAGTTTATTTTTCCTTGTGCATCAGATGATATTAAAACAAGATGATCTAACCGTCGTTCAGTATAGCAATGATCAGAACCATGAATGGAGCAAAGTCGAATTTCCATATCAGAGCAATAAGCATAAATCCAAACTGCATTGAGCACCAGATCAGTATGTTCATTGTTCCATAAATACATATGAGTCCGACTAGGGTAAATGAAGATGACATTGCGATTACAAATATTTTCAAGATAACATACCACAATACGGATAGTGATTGAAACAGCATAAATCTGGAACAAAAATATCAGAAGATGGTTAGATAGAATCGGGCAGAGAGAGTGTTCTGAGAGGGATGAGTTGGTTACTGACAGTGTAGTTTTTCATCCTCTGGAAAATAGCCCTGCTGGTAAGAACAGCATGAATAATGACACTGAGGCCAGGTTCGGTTAAAACAATGTCGGATGCACCTCGAGCAGCATCAGTTGCATCTGCGACGGCAATACCAATATCTGCCTTCTTTAACGCAGGAGCATCATTCACACCATCTCCTGTCATACCACAGATGTGCTTTCTTTCTTGAAGTCTCTTCACTATTTCATACTTGTGCTCTGGAAATACTCCTGCAAAACCATCAGCCTTCTCAATCAATTCGTCAACGGGGAGTCCTGCAACTGATTCGTCTTTGTGTTGCCCAAGCAATGAAGATGAAGGGTACATGTTTGTTCCCATTCCAAGTCTGCGCCCAGTTTCCTTCGCTATAGCAAGCTGATCACCAGTTATCATCTTCACATTAACTCCCAGATGTAACGCTCTTCTAATTGTTTCTGCACTGTCATGCCTAGGTGGATCAAACAATGGTAACAGACCAACAAGCTGCCATGGTCCACCAGCGCTCTCTTTTGTTTTCTCAGGAACCTCCTGAAAGTACAACAAAATAGGAAATCAGTACTCATAAAACCCAATACTCAAATCTTCTTCTGAATATATTCAAACCTGTCGAGCAACTCCCAAAGAACGGAGTCCACGTTCAGCAAACTTGTCGATACAAGCATGAACCTTCCTTTTAACATCTTCCTTGCTGTTGCAGAGAGTTAGTATCTGTAAAAACGAAAACACAGTTAGCATTCTGCGAATTGCCTTTTCGTTCCAGCTCTATTGTCCATCTATTAAAACAAACAATATACCCTACCTGTTCGGGTGCACCTTTGCTGGCACGGTGCCAGTTACCGTTCGAATCTATGTAAGTTAATGCTGTCCTCTTGTCCACAGGGTTAAATGGTAGAAAATGCACCTCTCTTATACCAGCTCGTGCCTGTTGAGTACGAAAATAAAACGGAACTCAATATTACTAACTGAACACAAATTTTTTATCGAGGTAACTAATCTTATACCTCCTTTGGATCTGCAAGCATTCCCACAATGGCAGCATCAATTGCATCCTGATTTTCAGTCCTCGAAGCCCTTGCAGCAGTTAACATCACATACTCCTTGTCGATTCCTTTAGCATACACTTCGATGAGAGTTTTATCGACAGTCAGCTTGTTAAGCGTCAGCGTTCCAGTTTTATCACTGCAAAGGACATCCATTCCAGCCATCTCCTCAATGGCAGTCATTCGTTTCGTGATCGCACCCTGCTGAGATAGCCTGTGGGACCCAATAGCCATAGTAACAGACAAGACGGTTGGCATAGCAATTGGAATGCCTCCGATAAGGAGAACCAGTAAGTTGTCGATTCCGTCTCTGTACTTCCTGTGCTGGATAGGGTACATGACTAGGATCTCGATGACTATACCAACGAAAATCGAGCAGATGCAAAAGTTTCCGATTGCTGTGAGAACTTTCTGGAAGTGTCCGACTTGATTAGTGCTGTCAACAAGATGAGCTGCCTTTCCAAAGAAAGTGTGGACACCAGTGGCTATCACAACTGCCTCAATTTCTCCCTGCTTACATGTGGACCCGGAGAAAACTTCATCCGACGGGTTTTTAGTTACCGGAAGAGATTCTCCAGTCAACGCAGATTGATCGATCTTTAAAGGATCACCTTCTAGAAGCCGGGCGTCAGCTGGGACAATGTCTCCAAGCTTTATGCTTATAATATCACCCGGGACTAGGATAGCTGCATCCTGTTCGCTCCAGCGACCATCTCGCAGTACCTGTTTTACATATGAACAGCCCAAAGACAAGTCAAAATATATACTTGACAATTTGCATTCGAGTTCGGAACATAAGCACAAATTTTAAGGGCGTTTACCTTAGTTTTAGGGGCAAGTCCAGCCATAAGAGCAGCGGCAGCATTACCAGCATTGTTCTCTTCAATGAAACTGATCGTGGAGTTGATGAACAGCAACGCCACAATACCGACAAAGTCTTGCCAGTCAGGTGGCCTCCCATCTCCATTTGCAAGGACAATAGCCATTAAAGCAGCAGCCTCCATGACCCATGATAAGGGGTTCCACATGAAGCCCAAAAACTTGAGGACCTTGCTTTCCTGGTAAGAATTTGTAAAAACACAATGATATAGTTCCCTGTAGAATGGTGAATTTTAGATAACTTGAAGGAAAACTGGACACAGTTGATAGAATGAATACCTTTTTCTCCTCCAATTTGTTTGGACCAAAGATTTTGAGACGGTTCTCTCCTTCGGTTGAGGACAAACCTTCCTGGGTACATTTTAGCTGCTCAAACACTTCGTCCACAGGAATTTTTTCCTGTAAGTTCAACGTTCATCGTTAGCAGACGAAAAGAACTGAATCTGAGAAGTTAGTTGATTACATTTTATCTGATGCAGTTCAAAACTGGATCACATTGTAAAATCTCCAGGAGCCTAAAATATTTGCCATGTACATAGTACTACTGCCTAATCAAGATTTAATACATGTATTAATGATGTTCAAGAGCCTATAATAAAGGAATCAATCTGTTACTTAAGCAAAGACAATCTTACAATATAATCTCAATAAATGTTTCAAATCTGCAGATGTAACAGATATTGTCTGAAGTTCTAATGTATTCTAGCTTCAACCATTCTCTTCAGCCTTGTGACAATCTAGAATGTCCAAAAGCTTAAATCTGTTTTTTTGTTGGAAACTCCAAAGTGACTTTTTTTTATGCATCTAGTGCAGTTATCTAGCTCAATCCCTTACTGGTAGGGCTGTGCATCCGGATCGGGTATTCCCTACCATTTTCAATCCAAAACCCGAAATCGTGAACCTGAAATACCCGATACCCGACAAGTGCACACCCATCACCTTCTCAACTATTTTGAACAGATGAAAAGTGGAACTCGACATCAGGCAAATTTATCACTTATATTTGCATTGCGAAATCATAAAAATACAAATATTTTCATCCTTCTAAAGGAAAGTCACGATAACACGTAACGTGCCAATATGTCACAAATGTTGCGAAAATCTCTATAGACAATCGTTATAGACCTAGTCTAGGTAAAAGTTTCACATGGCACCATGACCGTCACCTGACAGTAAAAAAAAGAACAGGAGACTTTTGACCATTCAAATGCTATTAAACTTTTGCAGTAATAAGGGTAAATACTCCGTATTAGATTACTCCCTTTGTTCCAAATCAAATGGTATATCTGTCTAACTACATATATCAAATTTCTTTTATTTTGGCAAAAAATTTACCCACGTGCAAATATCCCTCAAAGTGACTTTTATCTCCTTAATCTCCACGCACAGAACCAAATGTAGTATTTGATTTGGAACATAAGGAGTAAAATTCAAAAATCTATCACTTTTTATGTTTTTATGTAATATAAAAGGAAATTTTAGCTAGAAGCACTGAACTTTCTGAAAAATTACATGATATTCTTGTGACAATAAAGATCATAAAACTAGTGATGAAATATGAAATAACTACTCCCTCCATTCCAAAGACTTTGATCGATCAACTGTCTTCGACTTCGACTGTATTAAATTTTTACTATATGATTTTATTAAATAATTTATTATTATAGTTTAAGAGTGATTTTTTGTCAAAGTCGAAGACAATTGGACGTAGAATAGTAAAATTGAAAGTTTAAAATGGAATGTAGCGATTACTTTATACTAGTTTCACATGATAAGGTTAAAATAGACCAGTTCATGAAAACATGGTCCCATTTGCTTAGGATTTAAGCAGAATATGAACATATGGCTAGTAAAGCTAAAAGATAGATACCATTACTTATTCGGTTATGAAATTGTCACATGCTGATCTTAACAAATAGCAACTAAACTATACAGATTTGTAGAAAATTGTGATAAAAATATCCATATTCATATATAAATCAACTCCACCAATATAGTTGACAGATTACTGTTACCAACTACTAATGGAACGTTCAAGATGGACACGAACAGAGCAAGCAAAGATAGAAATTAATAATTAAATGAAATAATTCGAGTTTATATTTTAAACACAACCTACATCTTGTAAAAGTCTAGATTTCTCTAATACCGTAAATAAAATCATACCCCTTTTATCTCAAGTATACGGCACGGAACACTCACTCTATTTCACACTACTGTCATCTTGAAAAATTAAGTCTTTTACACGAATTTCAATAAACACAACTGTACATCTTTTCATGAAAGTAGAAGTTGAAATTTATAAAAGTTTTAATGATCACAATCCTTATGCTTGTATTTAAAAGAAAGAAAATTGAAGGAGTTAAAGTTTATTACTGTATCAACCCCATGCAATTATAAACTAGCAAGAGTATCATGAAATGATCAGTAAATAGCAAAAAGATATTAAAAACCAGCTGTTGTGAAAATTGATTTTATAGTTTAACTTGTATAACTGGTTTTACTTGATCACATAAGCGGCCAGCTGGATCAATTAAACGCCAACTAAACTAGTTTTACATTTTTTTAAGTGTAGTTTTCGTTTTAACTCTTTACGCTTGTAAAAAGTAAGGAAAAAAAAGAATGTTAAAGCATGTAGGAAGAAGAGGCATACCAGATCAACAGCTTCATTCTTGATCTCCTCAAGACTGAGACCCTTAGAACCCATATTTCTGTCCTGTTGATAACAATACCACTAGTATTTTTGTAACTTTTGAAAGTTCTTAATTAAAAGCTGGATTGAAGAGCAAAAGGAGCTAGCAACTCAAGAATTGAAGAAACAGAAAAAAGAGGGTCATCTCATAAGGGAGTGTTTTGTTTCATTCATGAAATGAAATGAATGAGAGTGTTATTGTAGTTAGAAGAGAGTCCAATTTAAACGGGGGAAAAGGTGTCTTTCTTTTCAATTTGTGGCAAAGACAAGGGACGTGTCCCAATGTATGTGGATTTTTTTTGATGGTGTGTAAATGTAGGCAGACGCAATATTGGTATGCCTGGCCCTATATTCTTGAGCACCATTTCGCCGAATCATATCTTAAAAAGTCGGGATTCATATCACATATTATTTTAGAAACATAATATATTTAGCTAAAACGATTATATTTGTGGTGATGCAGCAATAGTATGGACATATTAAGCATAAAATATTTGGTATTAAAGACACGAAATTTGTAACTGAACATGTAATATTGATCCCGATTCTTACATAAATCGTCAATCACAAAAATTTGTAATATTCTCGCACTTTATACCAATGCCAATACGATACCCTTCTTTTTCAAAGAGTTGCTGGGAAAGGATGAGTATCCTTCAAATATTATAAAGAAAATTAAAACATAATAAAAGTTAATTGCCAGAGTAAGTAAAATAAAAACTTCCTTTGTCCCGTCTCATATTTTTTCCATTTGAATTTTTGGTCAAAGAATAATGAAAAATAAAAAGTTTGAATGAAAAAAGAATTAAAAATGATAGTGATGTGGAAAGTTGGGTATTACTTAAATGAAGAAAGAATAAAAAATGAATAAAAAAATAGAGAGTGTGTTGGTAAAATTGTTAATATGATTACGGGGTAGTACTTAGTAAATTGATGTACATGATTTAAATGTTAAAAATGAAAAGGAAAAGGGTGGGACAAGAAAAATTGCAATATGGGAAACTTGGAACGGGACGGAGGAATAGTTTATACTCCCTCCATTTCAGAAAAAGTGTTACATTTATTATTCACGATCAATCGTTTTCGTGTTGATAATAATTTACTTTTAACGATATTAATAAATAAATTATTAAATTATATAATGAAAATTTAGTAATTAAATTTTTATTATATGATTTTATTAAATTATTTACTATTATCGCTTATGAGTAATTATTAAACTCAAGATTAATGACCAAAGTTAAAATGTAACACTTTATCTGAAATGGAGGGAGTATTAAATATTGTGTAAATCATGTAAAAGAGTAACTATACTAAAATAATACTATCTCCATCCCGCAACATGCATTTGTCATCTTTAACCGTATCACATAATTTCATATATTACTAAAAAATGAACCTATCAACATCCAACAGATGATAAACAATCTTAAATTTACACACAAGTTACACATTTTGTCACTAAAATTACATTTCTTTTAATATACACCTTTTTAATATATTATCCATACTTAACTTTTCAACTAAAAAAACGTGTGAACCTTAATATATTAAGTTTTTTGGGACCAAGGAACACTAGAGAGAGACAAAATGTACTGAATGCATTATGGTTAATGTCGGAAAAACATCGGTGTTATGTAAACGCGGGGGTGTCAGGTTAAATGAAAATTTTCCGTATGAAAATTGCGAATTCGGTCCAATGCATCTCTACGTTAATTTTGAAGCAGTTTACCATGTTAGTGGGAAATAATCTCGATTGTTGATTTTTACTAATTGTTGTCATATAATTTAGAATTAAAGTGGAGACCATATATATTCTGAATTCTGTAATTCAGTTGCTATCTAGTATTCATTCCCTAGCTAATTCCTACCAATCCATATGCACAGATCGAAAATGCACAAGTTATTATTATTCCCTTAAAAATAGACCAAAGACAAGGATGCATGGCGTAGAATTAAACGAATCCAAATGAATGGACGCAAATTAACTTTCTTCTTTTCTGACTGCTTTGGTTCCAACTTCAACTTTGATGGTTGATTCCGTACAGGGACGGACCTAGGGGTAGGGGCGTTCGCCCCTTAAAATTTGGGAAATTTTTTTTTATAGGTAATATTTTCGAAAATTTTGGATTTCGCTCCCTCCCAACTCTCGGAAAAACCTTATATATATAATTTCGCCTTCCGTTAAATTCTGAGTCCGCCTGTGATTCCGTATACATATAATGATTTATTATATCTTAGCACTATTAATTAGAGTGTGTTTGATTTGAGATGTAATTGGGATAATTAATTACTAATTACCCTAGCCCGACTGAAGTGGTTTTTTTAGTGAAAGTAGCAAGCGTTTAGACAATGAAGAGAACCAAAACCAATCAAAGAAAAAAGAAAAGAAAAGATTTATGAATTAACAGAAATGAACTGAATTGTAGTATAAAAACAATTAAGCAGAACTAAATTGAACTGGATTTAATGAATTTAAACTGAACTGGAATTAATGAGCTTTCAAATGAAAATAACATTGACTTAGTAGACTTGTTATTCTAGCGTCTCTTTGATTCTATTCTCCTCAAGCAGTATAAAAGTCACCTGCATTGAAGGACCACTTTTCGACTATTTCTTTTAGAATTCAATAATATCTCTCCATTATACCTACACCATGGATAAATTAACTAACTAAAAACTTTATTTCGATAAAGTTACGTCATGAGACTCAATATTCTACTATCTACAACCCTGTAAGCGCTGCTTCTTTAGTGCTCGGATACCTTATTACTTCCAGCTAGCCATTACTTCCGACCTTTATTTTAAGTGCGCTCATCATTCTTACAAATGCCCAAATCTATTCCATCCAACGTTTGTAGGTGCATTTTGATGAAGGAAATGTTAATTGGAGCACGATCATTTGAGTTATATATCATCTGGCAAAAATAGCAACTATTAATAATTATATGTAGTTCATCTGTTTCAATTTTGATGCAAAATGTTACGTGCAAGTAGCAACCTAATTAATTTAACATTTTAGAACCCAACTTTTCGTAAATCATCATGCCTTGGGTAGAGCATAAGAATATATTCTTCTCCCCTTTTGTATAGTGTAAGATTCACAACATTATTTGATTTAAACCAGTATTGACTCGTTTGAAAAAAATTTCAACTCAATTTTAATCGTGTTACATCTATAACTCATTCAATTACATTATGGTGTATAACTGTGTACAGGTGCGAAGGTAAGAAGGCCATGCAAGGCCCACCTTCCCCACCTTTATTGAAGAAATTTTTTTTTGTACATGTATACTTAAGAAAAAAACATGAAAATAAATGTTTATATTGATGTTTTTCAAAGTAAATTGAAGTTGAGCCCTACCCAATATGATTTTTTTTAATGTTAAATATTGTATTCCATCATCATTTGACTAAATTAATCATGACTTGCTTAATATTTTGTCTATTTGAAAAATTAAATTTGTAAATTTTAGGAAATACAGTATATATTTCAAATCGAGCCCTAGGTACTTAAAATTTCTGGCATCGCCCCTGAGTGTGTATACGTGTCAATTTTACAATTGAAGGTTCAGTATTATTTACCATTTTTTGAGGGGAAAAAATCAATTATGTAGTTGTATAGTCAGTGAACTTTTTTCTCATAATTTAGAGCTAACAGTTGAGAGATATCTCTTGAGATATTTGAAGATTGGGTAGAGCTAGTTGTCTTGTGGTGCTCTATTTCATTTTAATTGTACTATGCTCCAGAATATATGTGTACGAAGCATTAATTCTTTCAACTTTAACATCAAAATCTTAAAGTATCTATGAATCATGCAAAATTCGGAAAGCACTGATAAATAATAGTGAAACATGTATTCAGAGTCCGACATGCATGCACTTTTACTTAATTTAATTATAAAAATAAATAAAATAATTAATTAATTAATTAAGTGAGAGATGGTATCCATATCCATCTATATATAATAAAATTGTGAGCTATATGAGCAAAAAGATATGCAACACCGGCAAAATATTGTTAGAATGTGAAATATCTTAGTCTCCTAAGTATTTCATATCTCTACTATTGTTGTATTCCTTGTTGTATTTAGATTCCTAGTTTAGATTAGATTCCTAGTTTATAACTTACATTATAGGATTACTCTTGTATAAATATGTACGATTGTGGTAATGAGAAGATCACGGAATTATATTCTTTCATGGTATCAAGTTTGGTTCTCTAGATATCCAAATTTCCGCTGCCATCTTCTTCTCTTCCTTGTTCGACTTCTTCGATTCCTCTTCTCTGATATGTTGGTTCGGCCTCACGTCGTTAATCAACCTTCCGCTGTGCTCGATCTTCAGCCAGCCTCTGTTTTTCGATTCCTTCTAATCGAACAGCCTCTATTCCGTCACTATGGGAGAAAACAAATCTTCTTCCTCTTTTCACCCTGCGCTTGTTGTTTCCAACATCAAGTCGCATGTTCCCATCACTCTTAAGATGGAAAACGTCCAGTATGCTAATTGGGCGGAATTATTCAAGGTCCATTGTTGTTCGCACAAGGTTCTTCATCATATTATCCCACCAAAGTCTAAGGATGGGAAAGCTATTGAACAGGTACCGCTCACGGATGACGAACAGGAATTATGGGACACGTTGGATGCTGTTGTGGTACGGTGGATTTATTCCACTATATCGACCGATATCTTGAACACCGTTATTGAAGCGGATGTTTCTGCTATGACTTTATGGAATCGCCTTCGCAATTTGTTTCAAGACAATGAGAATTCCCGTGCCGTTGCCCTTGAACACGAGTTTAACAACTCTTATTTACGGGATTTTTCATCAGTTTCTGCTTATTGTCAACATCTAAAGACTCTCTCCGACCAACTCAAGAACGTAGGGGCTCCGGTTACCAATAATCGTCTTGTTCTCCGTATGGTGGGAGGTCTTACACCAGCTTACAAAGGTGTTGCTTCTGTTATTCGACACATGAAGGTTTTACCTCCTTTCTATGAAGTTCGATCCATGTTAGCTCTGGAAGAAACTAGCATGAAGGAAGCCGCAACTGGGAATGATGATGCGATGATGGTTGCTATGCGTGATTTGGATGAGACATATGATTCTCGTCCGCCAAATCAAGGTCGTGGTAAGCAACCGAAGCAGCGAACCAACAAAAAGAAGGGCGGCGCGGGACAGCAAGGTCAAAGCGGCGCTGGTCGAGGTGGTACCCGGTCCGGTGGTCAAAGCGGCATCAACTTTTCGGGTGGGCCACAATCTTGGGCCATGCCCCCTTGGTGGACGTGGATGCAGCCGCCATGGGATGCTCCACCATGCCCATATCCGACCCAGTCCTGGAGTCGGCCCAATGGGCCGCGTCAGCCCGGAATCTTGGGCCCGTGACCCCACCAGCAGCACCAGGCGTATGCAGCTTCTCCGTATGCTCCTACGGATATTGATTCCGCTATGCACACTATGTCTCTTTCGCAGCCGGATTCTAACTGGTATATGGACACCGGGGCTTCTTCGCATATGACATCCACTCCAGGTAATCTCACGTCTTATATTAATATGAGCAATAATAATGGTGTTACTGTTGGTAGTGGTCAGTCTATTCCGATTCGTGGTTACGGTCATGCATCTTCACCTTCCCCTCATCCACCATTATCCCTCAAACATGTCCTCCACACTCCACATCTTATTAAGAATTTAGTATCAGTTCGTAAGTTTACAACTGATAATCGTGTGTCGGTAGTGTTTGATCCTTTTGTTTTTTTTGTGCATGATTTACATACGAGGACCCGTCTCATGAGATGTGATATTACCAACCTACTCTACCCCATCACACCTTCCAGTCCAAATTCGGCTTCTTCATCCACTGCTTGTCTTGCTTCGACTCTTTGGCATGCTCTCTTAGGACATCCAGGAGATTCGGTTTTAGATATTCTTCGGCAAAATAAATTGATTGCTTGTAATAGTTCCTCTAGGTCTACTACTTGTCAATCTTGTGTTCTTGGGAAACATGTCAAATTGCCTTTTCTTTCATCAACTTCTACTACTTGTATGCCTTTCGACATTATTCATAGTGATCTTTGGACTTGTCCTACTTTGAGTTCTTCTGGCCATCGATATTATGTGCTATTTTTAGATGATTTTTCGAATTTCTTGTGGATATTTCCCATTGCTCAAAAATCCCAAGTTTTCTCCATATTTTCGAAATTTCATGCTCATATACAAAACCAGTTTGAACGCAATATCAAAACCATACAATGTGATAATGGGGGAGGATTTGATAATCATTCTTTTCGGCAATTCTGTGATTCTCATGGAATTTCTTTTCGTTTTTCTTGCCCACATACATCTTCTCAAAACGGGAAGGCCGAAAGAAAAATCAGGCCCATTAATAATATCATTCATACACTTCTCATCCATGCATCATTGCCACCCTCTTTTTGGCACCATGCACTTCATATGACCACCCATCTCCTCAATATTACTCCGAGTAAATTGCTTGCCGATAAATCACCTCTTCAGGTTCTTTATCATCGTCTTCCATCTTACTCTCATCTTCGAGTTTTTGGGTGCCTATGTTATCCACTTTTTCCCTCCACCACTATTCGCAAATTGCAAGCCCGTTCCACTCCTTGCGTTTTCTTGGGTTATCCCGACAATCATAGAGGATATAAGTGTTATGATTTAACCACTTGTAAAATCATTCTATGCCATCATGTGAAATTCGATGAAACCATTTTTCCTTTTGCGAAGGGTCATAATTCTTATACTGGTGCCCATGATTTTTTGGGTGATGGTGTTTCTCCACATATATTACACCAATTTTCTGCCTAACGGGATCTTCCTTCTCCGGCCCAGCATTTTTCTTCGCCTTCTCGGGCCCAGTAGATTTCTCCATTGTCTGTGGCCCAACAGCGGACAACCCCCACTACCGTTAATGCTGCTTCTCCGACCCAATCTCCTTTGTCTGCGGCCCAACAGCGGACTACACCTACTCCCGCTAATCCTGCTGATGCGACCCAACATCAACCGACCCACCCAATTCCGTTTCCACCGCTCAGTCCACCTTCACCTCACACAAACCAACCTTCGGCCCAATCTCCACATTTGCGTCCATCTCAGTACACTACTTATCCACCGGCTCGACCCGTCACACGCAACCAGCATGGTATACTTAAGCCTAATACTATATTTGATCCATCACAGGCTCATACCACCATTGTTACGCATTCCCCTCTACCCATAACCCTTTGGCTGCCCTTCGTGATCCCGAATTGGAAATTAGCTATGACCGATGAATTTGATGCTCTTATTAAAAATAAGACGTGGAATTTGGTTCCACGCCCCCCTAAATGTTAATGTCATCCGTTCTATGTGGATTTTTACTCATAAAGTTAAATCTGACGGTTCATTTGAGAGGCATAAGGCCCGTCTTGTAGGTGATGGTAAGACTCAGTGAGTCGGCATTGATTGTGGAGAGACTTTTAGTCCGGTCGTGAAACCAACGACTATTCGTACGATTCTCAGTATTGCATTATCAAGGCAGTGGTCGATTCATCAGCACGACGTCAGCAATGCTTTTTTACATGGCAATCTGAAGGAGACAGTTTACATGCACCAACCTATGGGTTTTCACGACAAACAACATCCGGACTATGTCTGTTTATTGCGGAAATCATTATATGGACTTAAGCAGGATCCTCGAGCGTGGTATAAGCGGTTTGCTGATTTTGTGTCATCTATTGGTTTCTCTAATAGTAGGTCTGATACTTCTTTGTTTATCTACACTCGTGGGTCAGATACGACGTATTTGCTTTTATATGTCGATGACATTATTTTGACGGCATCATCAGCGGAGTTACGTTTATCCATCATGACACACCTTAGCTTTGAGTTTGCAATGAAGGACTTGGGTTTCTTGAATTACTTTCTCGGCATTAGTGTGAATCGTCACAAGGATGGCTTATTTTTATCTCAGCAGAAGTATGCCGCAGAGATCATCGACCGGGCTCGTATGAGTTCGTGCAAGCCGAGTCGAACTCCTGTGGACACAAAGACGAAAGTTAGTGCTACTACGGGGGCGCCATTTGCTGATCCGACTTTGTATCGTAGTCTTGCTGGTGCTCTACAGTATCTTACTTTTACACGGCCCGATATCTCTTATGTTGTCCAACATATTTGCCTTCATATGCATGATCCGCATGAGGAACATATGCATGCCTTGAAGCGTATTATCCGGTATCTCCAGGGTACGCTTCGTCTTGGTCTTCACTTATCTCCTTCTTCTCTTACCGAGCTTGTTGCTTATACTGATGCTGATTGGGGAGGATGTCCCGATACACGCCGTTCCACATCCGGTTACTGTGTCTTCTTGGGGGACAATCTAATCTCCTGGTCTTCGAAACACCAACCGACTTTGTCCCGTTCCAGTGCAGAGGCCGAATATAGGGGGGTGGCTAATGTTGTTTCTGAGTCATGTTGGCTTCGTAATCTTCTTCTGGAGTTACAGTGTCCTATTCGTAAGGCTACATTGGTATATTGCGACAATGTGAGTGCTATTTATCTTTCTGGAAATCCTGTCCAACACCAGCGCACGAAGCATATTGAAATGGATATCCATTTTGTTCGAGAGAAAGTGGCGCGTGGTGAGGTTCGAGTTCGTCATGTGCCTTCCAGATATCAGGTGGCAGATATCTTTACTAAGGGGCTGCCTCTTGTCCTCTTCGACGACTTTCGAACCAGTCTTAATGTTCGTGACCCTCCAGTTTCGACTGTGGGGGAGTGTTAGAATGTGAAATATCTTAGTCTCCTAAGTATTTCATATCTCTACTATTGTTGTATTCCTTGTTGTATTTAGATTCCTAGTTTAGATTAGATTCCTAGTTTATAGCCTACATTATAGGATTACTCTTGTATAAATATGTACGATTGTGGTAATGAGAAGATCACGGAATTATATTCTTTCAAATATGATGTTTCCGTCTCTTTAAATTTATAGAATCTCTTTCATAGAATTAAAACAAAAATAAAATTGTAATTTAGAGATAAACATTGTATGGTACTCTGCACCACAAGTGTCCAAGTAGTATTTGTTAAAGTCCAATCATATTAGTTGTGTAAATTATAAATTTGAAAAAATAAGTTATGAAACATTTTAATTCTTTGCAATGCACTTTATAACTTCTTCCATTATTTATTTTTAATATGTTGATTGGATATAGTTTTTATTAAACCTTATATAAAATTATCTACAAAACTCCGAAAAATATTTTGAATTCGAGACATTCTGAGACAGGTCAGCTCCATATATTAGGTGCATGTGCTCTTCAACATTCCAAGACAAAACTCTGAAAAAATATGTGCTAACAAGTGTTGTTGGTAAAATTTTAGGTGCATGCTCTTCAACATTCTGAGACATGTCGATCCATATATGAATTCGAACATCTTAGTTAATTGAGTGTCGTTTTAATCGTAATTACTGGACATATTTCAAGTTTTCAACTGGTCATAATATGATTTATAACTTATAATTGGAGATTACAAATGTGATCACGTGACATATGGAGTATAATTATTAGGGAAAGTAACATATCACACTTAGATAGAAGCATCAATTTGAATTTGGATTATATAGGCAACTAAATAAGGCATGAATTGAACATGATAGCAGAAGAATATGATGAGAAGGTTAACTCAAACAAGGAAGCTTTGGAAAATCATTACAAGCTTCATGTGAGGTCTTGTTCACAAGGATAAGAGGGCACATATCACATACATATGGTTTGTTGAATTACCTCTATTCTGATAACGAAAGGGTGAATGGCAAGAGTAGCATTTAATTTTCCCATATATATATCATGACCTCCAACAAAAACAAAGGACCAGCACTTGCTGAATTGGAGGCTATTCAATTCTATTATCTACACACACATGGCGCTCACAGATAGACCTGCCTAGTATGTTACTCCATTTCTGTTACTAAGATACTCCTACCATTATGGAGATGTAGGTTTTAGGAAAAATATTATAATATATAAGAATGAAGAAAAGGTCACAAAAGGTGTAACTTGTAAGTTTAATGTAACATAATTTATAAATTATTTGTCATGTGGGGATAGATTTCATTTTTTAATAATGAATATATTTTTATGATCTATTAAAGAAACTAACGGTTATTAGTTTAAATTGGTAAGTAATCTTAAATATGGTCTTTAATTCGAGTCATCTAAATATAAAAAACCCCGAACGAACAACTCCTTCGAAAGAGACGGACCAGATCAGTGGATATGTGTGTGCGGCCAAGAAAATATCCATGGCACAAAATTTAGGTAACATTTGATACAAGTCACTAAATTAAGAATTTCCCAAGGAAGAAATTAATATTCTCCAATATCATTGGAATCCCCTAAAAAGTTCGCAAGATGGATAACAACCCTTCAATTTGGTCTAGTCTTCCTTTTTCTTTTCGTTTCTTTCCAATAAGTGATGATCATACCAACAAACCAATAATCCGGCAATCAGACACTCTGTATGTGTTTTGGTTAGTGATAAATCTGGTGTGCGAAAAACACTCATGTTATACACTGTAAAATAAAATATTTCTCAGTGTCTTTGTTTGATGTTTTGGGTACACCAGATTCGGCAGATTTATGTTGTGCGGGAAAATACTATTGTACAACAGATTTCTTATTGGATTTTGACTTTATTCACTTTGCTAATATTTCCATGATTTTAGTTAGCGTTGTTAAGATATATATAGGTTGAACGATGATGCGTCAAATCAAGTCCTTAATTTGTTTAGCCAAGAGCAATATCAATGATCACTGGAAAAGCACAAAGTGAGTTGATATGTTGCCCTGAGTGTCATTCTCGAAGGACTTAACTAGGCTTGTCGTGTTTTAAAGAAATAGTTTGTCTTAGAATTGCGTCTTACGACCTCCAATTCTTTCTTTCACAAATCACACAAAGATTAAACATCAAACACTGGTTTGTAATCGATTAAAGGAGACATGGGTGGTGGTTTCATCAAGAGCTAGCTAGTATAGGTATACACTGGGATACACGACTTTTGAAAGTGAAAATGTTTTATCAACGTAGTAGAGTCGTCAATTCGACTAGTCAGCGTTTGTAGTCGAATGCGTTGGGCTTAAATCGTAAGTAACCTTGAGGGTGCGAATCCCTCTTGTGAATTTTGGGTCTTAAGAAACGATTGCTAAGGCGTTGAAATACCAAGCGATTCGCAAGAATTCAACAAATCAATAACAGTGTATTTTCATCCAAAGTCCTATACTAGCATGCTCAAGATTTCACCACCAACTCATTGGTGATGTTTAGCTACTCATATTCATGTTGTCACAGGCAAGAAATATGATAAACATAGACATAAACATCAACAAGAAGTAATCAAAGAGAAACGATACATAATTACTGAATAACTTTGAATAACTGAGCTCCAATGGATAACAATGGTCAAAAAGTACTGTTTACAGGAAGATTCTTCAAGCTGATGATTAACCAAGACTCCAACTTTGATCAGATGGATGATTCTTGGAACCCTAAACCTCTCAAAAACTCCCAAATATTGTGTGTAATGAAAAAGTGATAAGTTTAGAAATTAAAAAAAAAAAAAGTGATAAGTTTGAATTACAAATCAGACATTAAAATGGCAAAATCACCAAAAAGTAATGCCCGGAACAGAACAGATCGGAGCGCCCGCTCCGGCTCTGGGTGCAGCCCCTCTGTGGCTGCGTCCAGGGTCTGGGGCGATCGCCTTGCTTCACTTCGGGCTCGATCTTGACTTATTTGTCCTTCCTTGACCCGTTTGGCATTCCGGGAACGTTCGTGGCACCTATTTCAAGTCTTGGAGCTTGTGATCTCTGACAAAGTGCATTTAAATGCATCGTTTTGAATCCTTTTCTGCATGAAAAGTTCCTAAAACCTGGAATCAAGGTGGAAACACAAGAAACACAAACAAAAGACAAAATATATACAAATAAAGGAAAAACTAAACTAAAAATTAGTAAAAACAAGGTAAAAAGAACCCGGTGAGGTGTTCTAAAAATACCTCATCAAAACTCCCCAAACCGAACCTTTGCTCGTCCTCGAGCAAACAACAAACCTAAAAAATAAACTAGACTCTAAACAAACCAAAACAAAGAACAAGTCAAACATCCCAGTTACAAAATCTACATTTGTAATAAACAAACTCCAAAGATGCAAAGGGTTTGAGTTATTACGAAAGTTGGTGGAAAATCAAGTAAAAATCTAACTAGTTTGTTTCCAAAGTAAATAAAACTTAAGTCTATCTGGGTTGTCCCTCACAAGGAATTTTATAAAGAAACCCTGACTCTTCTGGACAAGTCCAGGATGGGGTAACACTCGTAAGTAAAGCTGGGAAGGTGGTTTTCACAATAAGTTGCCAAAAATTTCTTATGCAAATGCATTCTTTTCAATGGGTCCAGAGGGACTTTAGTTCAAAAGACTAAAAATAGAAACATGCTAGTCCGACTATCGTTCCCTTTTTTGCTTTCATAATTTCTCAAAACTTTGCACACTATTTTTTGGAGTTACTCGAAATTGTTGTGAATTTGCGGATAAAATCACTGGTGTGTGACCCTCGTTATCAGCAAGGACTTATTTTGCGTGTGGCTCCCGTCCAAAGCTTTCGCTCATGTAGACAAGGAATTCCACACGATTCACAACTTGGGGTTTAACTCGTGTGCTTATTTGTCCTCATTGGGATCTTTTGGCTTCAATTTTGCTGATGTCCATTTTACCGAAGGTCTGCACTTTTGTGCGTGTTGGTTTAGCTACGTGTCATCAACCTTCACAGTTATATGGCTGATAAAAGGCCACGCCGGTATATGGTAGTCTTTGAACACACCCAACACGACCTACGGTGATGATGTGACAACGAAATGTGCGATATAGCATGCTTTTAGACCCTTGTTTTTTTGCCTTAGATTCAATATTTGTATCGTTTATGGTCAATTATCAACTTCGCGTGTTTTCTGTAGGTCATGATCGCATTTTTGAGGAATTGCATGATTTCAGGCACGAAAACGGCATAATTGTGGGAAATCGAGAAAGTTAAACAAATACACCGGATTGACCGTTGCACGGAGTTCGAGGAATCAAAACATGTCATGCGACCAACCAATGCGAAGATAATTGAAGATGCTACAACTTTGTAGAAGACAACTTTTCGAGGAAACGAAGTTACGAAGCCCGAAATTGAAGAACAAAGGAAACAGATTTGAAGCTGGAAGAATCGCACTTGGCGATACCCAGGGGACCACAGAAGGTGCATCAGCGGTCGCCTGTGGACCGCAGTCAAGCAACTATTTTCTGTTTGGTCTGTTTTCTGGCCTGTCAGGCTAGGGCCCGTCTTCCTAAACCTTCCTTATACACCAATAGCGGTTGGAGCTCGGGATTTCAACTATAAATAAGACCATTGGGGTCTCATATTGAAGAGAGAGCGGAACGGAATGAACAGTAGAACGGAACATTAGTGTTCCATAGCACCAAAGAAGCTCTCCTGAGAACCAGTCCTCGGGGAAGTGAAACCCCAAAACCCTAGCAGTCAGCAAGCAAGCAATCAAGAAGACTTCACATCCGGAGAAGCATCAAGATCGACTACATTAAGAGGAAATCGAAGAAGGGGAATCCGAGGGTCGACACTCTCCATCTTCTTATGGTTTAGTTGTTTCAAACATGATTTCAATTCAGTTTACAATTTATTTACTTTTAGTTATGTCAGGCTAATTCACTTGTGTAAGGGTTAGCCGGGATCTTTGATTATTTGATTTATATATGATGGAATAGTTTTAGCATCAATGTTGGTTATGCGATTGTTGTTCATACCAGTGCTGTTTGAGGAAAGTTGCTTTGTTTGTTTATGTTTTCACGAGACATGAGTATTCATTGCACTAGATTAGGAGGTATCAGCTGTGTCTATAAGTTGATATTCTGCCTGAGGTTTGTTGTTGAGCTAGCCACTGGTGACAGCTTTGAGCTAGACGATAGTCTACATGGGGTATATGTACTGACTGCGCCTTGGTATAAGATATGTGACTTGTGTGACTCTTCAGCCGTAATTATCGCTATTTGCTATTCCTGATATAAACCGTTTATCAAAGTGAAGGTTAACGCTTATATGCTTTTCTCTATAAGTTCTTAGTTCGTCAATTCTATTTATAATTATTTTCCTGCTTACGTGTTTATTTTACTTATTCAAAAATACCAAAAATCTGTTATTTATTTTATATTGAAAATCAACCATTTAATATTCTATTTCAACCGAGCGTTATTCCCGAGAGAACGACATCTCGAGTTAACTTACCGCTATAAACTGTGTGTTAGTGAGCTTCTGGCAATTATAAATTTAATCTTTTGATTGTATTTAGAGATTACAGTCTCTACAACGAAATTAAAATCTCCTGGTACACATCAGGTGATTACTTAAGACCATGGAAACAACTCGAGCCTTATTTAAAAAATATTTTTGTTGGGAACAGAAGTCAGAACTACACATCTCTCAATCAGTCATAAAATGGAAATCCCCTCCCTAAACATGTTCTTTAGAACGGGTTTGGAAGGGTATCAAAAGTTCAAAGCATGTCATTTGCCATTCCCATCTAATCAGAACACGCATAAGTATGAAATGGCGCAAAAACTTCAGAAATAAATTGTACATCCCAGGAGTTACACAAAACAATTATTGCCGGCATAATATTTTTTTCATCGGCTCAAATAAGGCTCCTCACATGTTTTTTGGACCACAAAGCTAAACAGACTTCCTATTTACAAAGGGAAACGAACTTGAAAATTTTTAGACTCAACAACCATTACTAATCAATATATACTCAAAACTTAAGCATCAAAAGAATTTTTCACGAACAAAGGACGTTCGACTTGGGAGTTCGACTCAAGACTCACAAAAAATTTTAAAAATAGGCCAAAAGGACGCTAAAAAATAAAAAGAAAGCCAAATAAGGCACACCGGCCACAAGTAATACATGCAACCTATGTGGCTCACCGACCACCACTAAGAAAGCAATAAAAATTAATTACACAAGTTAAACTAAAGGCACACCGGCCACAATCCACCAAATAGAAAAAAGAAAAACAAAGTACAACAGTCATAGATAATAGTATCGGCCAAATGATAAAAAACGGTACATTTAAACTCCCCTCCCCAAATCTAGACTAGAGCTGGTCCCCCAGCGAATAGACTAGAAAGAAGATAAAGTGAAAAATGTACCCCATGGTGCTCAACGTAGCATCACTGCTGCGGGGCATCGGACCCAGATGGTCCAGCATGTGGGTGAGGAAATCCCCAACCCTGCGACGCCCAATTCTGCATCTGCATGTACTGAGTGTTCCACTCCTCTCTTTGTGAGCTCCACTCGTGACGAAAGCTCGCATGCTCAGCCATGTATCCTCACATCTCCTCCCTAGCACATGTATAGTCAGTCCTCAGATCAGACTGTGCCCTCATGATATCGGACTAGGACTTGATGATCTGGTCCTGGACCTCTAAAATCCTCCCATATTCCGTCTCTAGCCTAACATAATGTGTTTGGAAGTAATCAGTAAACTGCTGGAAGTTGTAGGCTCCCTGATTCTCATGAGGTGGCGAGGCTGCTTGCCCTTGCTCTCCTTGATCACCTTGATCCGGGTTGGATTCAGCTCCATCCATCTCCTCCCTTTCCGCTGCTTTACTCCTTTGTTCCGACAGCCGTGCTTGGAGTCTGTCCGCATGCTCTGCCTCGCGCTTTGCTTCTTCGTACTCAATGGCATACCTGGTATGAATAGTCTGAACTGGCCCTGCTTTTAACATCAACCAGGGTTGGCCTATTGTGTTGACTAAAAGACCGACTCGTTTGCAAAGTGCGGTGATGAGAGATGGGTAGGCTATCTTGGTTCTCCGGTGCGCATGGAAATGCTCGAACTGGGTAACGAACAAATTCCCCAGATCAATTGGTCTCCCTTGCACAAGAGCAGCTAGAAGTGGGGCTAGATCATTTCTGACGTAAGAAGCACTCCCCAAGGGACATATGGAAGGAGTGAGCTATGTATGGATGATGCAGGCTTCCAACGTAAGGTACTTGTGCTTGACCCTTGTAGGAGGTTCGTCGGGATACCTGTAATACTCATGACAAAATTCATCAGTGAGTTCCTTTGAGATGGCTTTCACACTCTGCCTACTGTGGAGGTAAGCACCCATATACCAGTGAAGGTTAAGAACACCATAGAACCAGTTGATCGAGTGGGCTGAAAACTCAACATATCCTCCCTTGACGGGCACCCACGGAGTGAGAGTCGTCTCCTCGAACCTCTTGTCATCATAGTTAGCATAGAAGTCCATTACCAGCTCTCGGTCATAGGGCTCGGGATGTCTTGCCAGCCTGAGCCATCCTCTTGTTTCAAACATCGACTTCAGTGGTGCCATGAGTTGCTCACCTTCTTCTTCTTCGCACCCCAAGTCCACTCCCCTGTCCAAAGCGAAACTCATGTCGGAGTAGCGCTCTTTATATGCCAAGATTTTTGTTGTGATAACTGGGCTGCCAAAGTCCTCCAGAGGCGGTGGGTCTATCCTCACCATTGCGTTGACTCTAGAGGATTCCCCTCTGGTTCTCTTAGTTGGTCGTGTCTTGGGTGCCATGGTACCTACATAAATAGGTGTTAGCTCACTTCTTATTGCAAAAATACAACCAAGACTCGGCTTAGAAGCTCAACTCACAAGTTTATGCGCCTTATCCTATGAAATAAGCAATTTTAACCATAGTGCGCGCAAGAACAACAAAGCTCAATGAATTTGAAATCTAAACCGAAAGCAAATGGCTATGCCAAAATACTACGCCAAAGATACCATACTAGTTCAAGAAATTGTTGAGCAAAGTAGCAAATGCAGGTATGAAGAACTACTAGCAATTTTTTTATTGTAAGTCATAAATAAGATACAAATCAACAATCAAGACTAGAATTATGTTCTACAAGTCACAATGTGCCTATATACGAGCATTCAAAGTCCAAAACCATTCGAATGTAAAAAACTCAAAATAGTAGTGAGAAGGGTTAGCCAATTACCTCAATTTTAGAATGGATCGGGTGAATGGATGCAAGAATGTTGTTCTAGATAATGAGTGCTTCGAAAAGAGCCAAAGAACAAGAGATTTGGTGGAGAAATGAGAAAGTTGGAAGAAAATTGGGATGGGGGCGATCGCATAAGAACAGAAGAAGGAAAGGGAGACGCAGCAGCTCCAATTTATACGCCGGAGCGGGCGATCGCCCGCCTCTCTACACGCGGTGACAGAGAGATTTCTGTCACTACATGCAGAGACGCATGCAGTCGCTTCTTTTTATTTTTCGAATTTCTCATTTTATTTATTTATTTATTTTCACAATTTTTCTTTTTTTTTTTCTTTCTTTCCTTTTTTTTAAACAAAAGAAAATAACAGGAAATTAAACATGAATGCAAATTTATACTAATAATGCAAACTAAAATGAAATAAAGATTTTTTTGTATTTTTGAGAAAAGAAGAAAAGTATGCTAAATGCAAACTACATGTGATGCAAATGAAGGAAGAGTTGAACATTCCGGGTTACCTCCCGGATAGAGCTTTTTTATAGTCAATAGCTTGACTCTTCACGGAGTTCACGTCCCGCGGGTTTTGATACTAGACTTCTTCTTCTTCTTAAGCCTTCCCGTACCTAGTCGTTGCGCACTAGAACACACATAAACAGGTCCTACAAATCCTACAAGTGGATTTTCACAAGGACAAGATGTGTTAGGTGGAGTGTAGGCTTGCAACTCGCATTGCACGCCCTTTACCTCATAAGTGGCTCGATGGTGGCGCGTACTGATCGTGAGATCAATCATCTCGATGAACGGTCTACCCAACAGCACCATCCCATCTCCCACTTGCAACCCCTTCCTAACTGGCCCCAACACATAGAAGTCAGTTATAACGGAATCATTACCTAACCGGATTTCCACATCTTCTACTACCCCAAGTGGTCTCCGTATCGAGCCATCCACCATTCTTACCATGAGCTTCTTCTCCTTAAGCCCCCTCACTCTACTCGCCTCGTACATTTCGTACGACATGACATTGACACCAGCCCCGGTGTCCAACATCCCCGACACTCCTTCCAAGCTCCCAAAACCAACCTATACATTAAAGCCACGAGAATTGGTCGTTTTGGAGCCCTTCTTCCTAATCACCTCCCCCGGTGGTGATTTCTCTACCCATTGTGTCACATGCACCTCCTCAACACGGGTATCAACCACAATGGGGTCTACAACCCTTTCTCTACTTCCAACCTCAACACCATCAACTTTGTTACCAACAAGAGCATCAACAATATCATTCCTACTAACCGGTTCCACCGGGACTACATTACAAGGAATTAAATCATTGGAAGTCATACGTACCTTAATCTCTTTGGGAGGAAAGTCTGACTGAATGCCCCACATTCCTCCACTTGCGATTTAGGGACCTCGACCCTTGCTCTATCTTTGGATACCGTTATTTCAACCGGTACCTCAGTGATAACCGTAATTGCCATTGCATTTTCAGTTGCTCCGGGAAATCTCCCCTTCTCATGGATGCGACTCCTATCAAGCAACTCTTGAAGTTGCCTCTTGATATCCTTGTTTTCCTCTTTTAGAGCCGACAACCTCCCATCCATCTTCTCCTGGTGCCTTTGAGCCCGTTCGATAAACCTCTGCGACCTCTCCAACTCCTCAATCTGTCTCGACTTGCTAGTCGATGTGGAATCCTTTGGCTGCTCCTCTTCCTTAGGAGTAGGATTCTCACAATGATCGTTCGAGTAGCTCAGCTTTGACCGATCCACATTAGGGTATATTTGGTTTGGAGCGAACCTATGAACCAGTCCCTTTCCTCCAAATCCAACATCCCTTGGTCTGTACCTCGGGAAATATCCCCCATTCGCCCCTTGCACCCAATACACCTCTTCTCCTTCCTACGAAGTAGCAATCTCAGACACTTCCTTGACCGAGAAGTCGACCCTACATTGATTTGCCCCGTGCCCATAGTTGTTGCAAATCCCACACTTCTCCTGAGCATGTGGATTCTGACCATTCGCTGCCAACAACTTCACTTGCCTTAACTCCCTTTCTAGCTCGTTGATACGGCTGCTAGAATCCTCAAAGGTGGCATTCACCTCACTCCTAAGCACCCTACTTCTCCCCCGCACACTCTTGTGCTGCGAATTCTTTGCACACTTGATGAGACAATCATTCAGCTCCTCCGGTGTAAGATCCATGATGCTTCTACCACTAGCTACGTCAACATAGGATTGTTGACTCTCGTTCAATCCATCATAAAAGTATTGCGTCATATCCGCAAGACTTAGGCGGTGATGAGGACACTTTGCTTGGAGCATCTTGAACCTCTCCCAAGCTTCATAGAATGTCTCATCATGGAGTTGTTGGAACCCCGTGATCTGTGCCTTCAAAGTGGTGGTCTTCGACTGAGGATAGTATCGATCCGTAAAAGCCTCACAAATTTCAGCCCAAGTAGTCAAAGACATCTCGGGAAGTATATTCAACCATGTCTTAGCCCTATCCGCTAAGCACATGGGGAATATCGTAATCCTCAAGTCATCATCCTCCACCCTTGTAGTATGCATCCCCTCTATGAACATCTCCAACTCCTTCAAGAAACTCATCACATCTTCATTTTCCATCCCATAGAATTTGGGAAGGTGTTGAAGAAGATACGGATTCAGCTCATACTTTCGGGCCACTTTAGGCAGAACGATGCACGACCTATGGACTCCAACATGAGCCTTGAATATATTGTGAATCGTGTTTCTAGGAACAACACGACCTGTTGCTCCAGCACCACCAGCATTACCAGTATCACCCATATCTGCTTGAAGAATTGGAGCTTCTGTATCAGACTCCGAATCAGCTTTTTCAAAAAACCTCACTTACTTGCGTACCAGCACGACTAAACCTCAACCTCCTCCGGTGCCTTTCAATATCGTCAACAAAAGGCTCTACGGGAAGATTCAAGTTCCTTCTCCCTTGCATAAACTACCTGCAATCAGAAAAGACAAAGGTATGAAATCAAAATTCTCCACAAACAGATAACACATAGATAACCGAGTAAACTAATTTTTAAAACACAAACTAAGGAGTTAAGTCCCCGGCAGCGGTGCCAAAAACATGATGCGTCAAATCAAGTCCTTAATTTGTTTAGCCAAGAGCAATATCAAGGATCACTGGAAAAGCACATAGTGAGTTGATAAGTTGCCCTGAGTGTCGTTCTCAAAGGACTTAACTAGGCTTGTCGTGTTTTAAAGAAGTAGTTTGTCTTAGAATTGCGTCTTACGACCTCCAATTCTTTCTTTCGCAAATCACACAAAGATTAAACATCAAACACTGGTTTGTAATCAATTAAAGGAGACATGGGAGGTGGTTTCATCAAGAGCTAGCTAGTACAGGTATACAATGGAATACACACCTTTTGAAAGTGAAAACGTTTTATCAACGTAGTAGAGTCGTCAATTCTACTAGTCAGCGTTTGTAGTCGAATGCGTTGGGCTTAAATCATAAGTAACCTTGAGGGTGCGAATCCCTCTTGTGGATTTTGGGTGTTAAGAAATGATTGATAAGGCATTGAACTACCAAACGATTCGCAAGAATTCAACAAACTAAGAACGGTGTATTTTCATCCAAAGTCCTATACTAGCATGCTCAAGATTTCACCACCAACCCATGGGTGATGTTTCGCTATTCATAGGTAAGAAATATGATAAACATAGACATAAACATGAACAAGAAGTAATCAAAGAGAAACGATACAGAATTATCGAATAACTTTGAATAATTGAGCTCCAATGGATAACAATGGTAAAAAAGTACTGTTTACAGGAAGATTCTTCAGGCTGATGATGAACCAAGACTCCAACTTTGATCAGATGGATGATTCTTGGAACCCTAGACCTCTCAAAAACTCCCATATATTGTGTGTAATGAAAAAGTGATAAGTTTGAATTACAATCCAGACATTAAAATGTCAAAATCAACAAAAAGTAACGTCCGGAACAGATCGAGCCGGGCGATCGCACCGTCCGGAGCGGGCGGGCGTAGCCCCTCTGTGGCTGTGTCCAGAGTCTGGGGCGATTGCCCCACTTCACTTCGGGCTCGATCTCGACTTATTTGTCCTTTCTTGACCCGTTTGGCATTTCGGGAACCTTCGTGGCACCTATTTGGAGGCTTGGAGCTTGTGATCTCCGACAAAGTGCATTGAAATGCATCGGTTTGACTCCTTTTCTTCATGAAAATTATCTAAAACCTGGAATCAGGGTGGAAACACGAGAAACACAAATAAAAGACAAAATATATTCAAATAAAGGAAAACTAGACTAAAAATTAGTATAAACAAGGTTAAAAAAACCCCGATGACGTGTTCTAAAAATGCCTCATCAAACGAGTTTGGAGAAGTTCAAGAGATCTTGGTTGTTTTGTTTGGAAGAATTTAAACATATAAAACAAGTCAATGATAAGTCAATTAAGAGATAAACAAGCACACCAGGCTGCTTCTGTGTTGTTGGCTCTTGAAGGAAAACGTGATGCTGAGAAAAACACGTGGTGCTAAGTGTTTTACAGCATAAGGACGAAGTAAACGAGATCATTTAGATCTTGGATCGATACAAGAAGACTTAAAGTTGTAGAAATCGACTAGGACTTGGAATCATAGAGCAAACAAACTATGACATCACAACAAATCAGATCTGTTCTATCGATGGACGTTTTGGATATTATATATATACAACAAGAGAACATCAAAACATAACACGTGAAGATCATAGCCAGAAAAATCGAGAGTTTATGCCCTTAGATTCACATTCTGAGCTTTTTCTAGCATCATTCTTTGTGCGACTCAGAGTTAGGAAGTTAGATTGGTAGATATATTTCTCTTCGTCGCTTAGTTGATTTACATCTAGCTAGAGATAGTCGTACAAAATAGTTCTAGAGTAGTTTTGTATTCATTATCAATCATATATAATGAATACTTTCACCTTGAGGCTCGGCGGATTATAGATAAATAATCTGCTAGAAACTTATATCGTTGTCTTTAGTTTTCCACTATTTCCCTACTGTTTGATGTTTATTCTTCACCTGCCTGTGTTTTTCTGTTGTCAGTGTTCATTGTGTCGAACACACCAGATAACTATATTGTTATGATTTAGTGTTACGGACACACAGGTCACAGTTTAGGTTAGTTGTACCAAATTTTGGTCCACATACTTTGTAACTTGTATGTTTAAGAGCAGATAACTGCTTGAAAGTTTGTATGTTTAAGAGCAAGAGAATTCTAAAGTGTTTCAAGGTTTTTCAGGTTTCTTCGCAATTGTTAGATTGTCAAGTTATTTTTCTGAAGCATGAAAGTCCTCCCCTTTATAGTGAAAAATTGTTCCATGAAGAATACATCCATTGAACAATATGTCATCTTTGGAGCGTATGTTTATCACTAAAAGGAATAGTATACCGTCTCAATTTTTCCGCATCTACTAGTTTCGCATGAATGCTTATTTTGGTAAATTTATTGTTGAATTGTTCTTATAGTGCATTAAATCCTTGTCACCTTTAGTCTAATGGATAGTTCACTTAGTGATTTTGAGAGCTAAGTGAGTAACCATTTCCATCTTGGTATTATTCAGTTTGATAGTTAAGTCACCTACTTTGTCTCACAGATTTTCACTTAACTTATACATTGTGTTGAATGTTATCGTGCTGGTTGGAGACTTTTACCTTTGTCTAGCAAACTTGTGTAGTTTGACTATCTTTCTTCCATGTATCCATCCTGCTAATGTGGTCGCAACGTCTAGGTCTTCTTCAGCTTGGTAAACAAAAATTACATCTTTGAAAACCTAACACCTATACAAGTTTAACTAAACTAATCAGTCAGCTGGGTTTCCTCTTTTACATATGTCCTTCTGAAACCTATAAGGACTAAAAATACTACTAGTCTATTGATATTGTATAGACATGTGAATTGATCATCAAAGTCTAAACTATGATCCAACATCTCCTAAATTCAAATCTAATCTTACTCTTATGGATTTTCTATTTTTTAATCCTCCTTTCTTGTGCACATTCATTTCTGATACTAATCCTTTAATAGCTTTAGTTATGACATTTTGTATTGACTAGTTTTATTAATCAATTATTTGTGATAATTTTTGGATATGTACAACTATTAGTAGGTACACACGGAGTTCTACAAGTTCAGCTCGATTCCCTCAATCACTAAATTGCCATGAAGGTTTTGCCTTCGTCCCAAGGGGGGAGAATATCTTGTGTTGTTGGCAATGATTAATCTGTGTTTGACTTGTGTTTAATATCTAAATTCGTTCTTGGATTAAGGGGGAGAAATATTTCTTGGTCTGAGGGGGAGTTTAGTATATGTATATTTGCACTAACTCACAAGTTTAGGTTTTGTGAAGAAAGACAAAAAGTGGGAGAATGTAAATGTCAGTGTTTTGCTATTGATAGTCCTGGTGTGCCGAAAACACTCATGTTATACACTGGAACATAACACACTTCTTACTGTCTTTGTTTAGTGTTTCGGGTGTGTGGCAAATACTGATGTACATTAGATTTGTTATTGGATTTTGCCTTTGTTCACTTTCCTAATTGGTTCTGCGATTTTAGTTATTGTTGTGTAGATATATTTAAGTAGAACGAGTAAGGAGAAGTCAAGAGATCTCAGTTAATTTGCTGGGAAGAATTTAAACATATCAAACAAATTAATTCAGAGATAAACAAAGATCCGGGTTGCTTCCTGTTGCTGGCTCTTGAAGGAAAACGTGATGCTGAGAGAAAAATGTGGTGCTAAGAGTTTTGCAGCACAACGACGAAGCATACGAGATTTGTGAGATCTTGGATCGATACAAAAGACTTGAAGTTGTAGAAGTCGACTACGATTCGGAATCCTAGAGCAAACAATTGTGAGATCACAACAAATGCTCTATTGCTGGACTTTTTTTGAATACTCCCTCCGTCCCGATTTCAGTTTCTCGCATTCCATTTTGGAACGTCCCAATTTTAACTTATCATTTTTAAAAGGAAAACATCCCCCCTAGCTACTTTATTCACTATATCTACTACTTTATTCACTATCTCTCATATTTTATTCACTCATATCCTACTTTATCACCATGTTTCCTATTTTATTCACTTTTCTCCTAAAACTTGTGTCTGGTCCCACGGAAAGTTGAAACCGAGACGGAGGGAGTATTATTTATTGAACGAGAGCACATCAAAACAGACCATGTGAAGTTAGCCAGAAGAACCGAGAGTTTATGTTCTTAGATTCACGATTTCTGTCAAGACTTTTCTAAGCTTTTTCTAGCATCGTTCTCTGTGTGACTCAAAGTTAGGGAGTTAGATTGGTAGAGGTAGTTCTCGTCGTTGCTCAGTTGATTAGCATCTAGAGATATTTGTAGAGATTAGATCTAGAGTAGTTTTGTATAAATTATCAATCATTGTATAATAAATAGTTTCGCCCTGAGGCACGGTGGTAAAAAAAAAATAATTTGCTAAAAACTTATAGCCTTGTCTTAGTTTTTCGTTGATGCCCTACCGTTTGATATTTATTATTCATTTGTCTGTGTTTTTCTACTATCAACGTTTAGTGTGTCGAACACACCAGATAACTGTATTGTCAGGATTCGATATTCTGGACATACATGTCTCAGTTTAGGTTAGTTATACCACATCCCGGTACATATACTTTTTCACATTATTTCTTTATCGTGATATTATCCTTTCCTTTTATCTTATAGGTTAAATGAAATTATTTGATCAATTGTTAAAAAATGAACAGATTGTTTTACATACTATTAACATGTTGTATTTATTCGTTAAAAAAGTATGAAAGAGAGTGACTAAAAATCTTGGAAAGAGAGTTACATGTGCCGCAAGTATTTTGACTCTGTGGTCTTGGTTTAGGATTCGTCTGCGATCCCACACTCTCGGCTAGACTTCGGTTAGACATATTAGACAACAAGATGATCAAGATGACAATGAAATTCCACAATTTGGGTGAAAGCTTTATCCATACTCATGTTTTTGGAATTCACGATCTCGAGTGTGCTTTTCTATTACCACATCATAAATTACTTGTTATTCGTTCTGAAAAATAGCATAGGTGGTGGGGTGTGGGTTAATATATAATTACAATGCCCTTTGAATTGACGGAAGTGTTCTCTGTAGGATATATCATATTTGGTCTAGAAAGGGGAAAGAGGCTATGACTATGTTGGTGATGGAAGATATTTTGGCCTCGAGAGGTGGAGAATTGAAACTGTATTATTGGTTTTGGCCGGCCGATAACTGTAGATTGAGTATTGTTTAGGATTGGTTTTGAATATATTCTTTTTTAGTTGGCCGTAATTATGTAACATCCCTTATGTTCATATATCAATTTTACTGACCTATTAATAGCTTTTTTTCGTTTAAAGAAAAATACAATCAATGAATTAATAATTCCATATTGACTTTTAGAAACAGATGGAATAGGTTCGATAGACAATTGCCATAAACCTGCATTCCTGGTGGACCAATTTTCAGAGCATAAAAGTGCTCCAAGTCGTCTACGTGTCAACCAACCTCGAATCTTCGCTTTTCTCTTTACATATTTACTCACATGCCCCTTTCCAATTACAAAATTTTGCAATTTACTATATTCGTAACAATCGCAACTTCTCATATTCTATTTTAATCCGTCATAATTTGAACTTCTCATAAATACTTATGTAATAATTTATTCACTCTCTCATAATTTGAAAAAAATCACTATCTCTTATACTTTTCTTTATTTTATCTAGCTTTTATAAATTATTCTAATTATTTATACTCCCCTCCGCTTCGAGTTCAACTTCTCGCATTTTATTTTGTAACGTCCCAGTTTCTACTTTCCTTCCCTTAAATGGAAAATTTATCACATATTTATTCACTATCTCATACTTTATTAGCTATCTCTCATACTGCATTCATTATCAGCATACTTATTTAACTAGTTTTCTTACATTATTCACTCTTCTCTTAAAACTTGTGTTCGGACCTGCAGAAAGTTTAATCAGGGACGGAAGGAGTATAATTTAGTTTTAAATCCGTGCACATGAGTCCAGGACGGAGGGTATATATATATACTCCCTCTGTTTCACTAAAAACTTTAGTACTCCCTGCATTCCGTTAATAACTTTTAAGTCATTGCTTTCTCTAGGATTTATAAATAATTTTAATCTTTATTTTATAATTTTATAATATAATATACCATTTTCCAAACAAAATACACCCACAATTAATATAGTGTTGACACATGTCAATTAGTTAGCGGTAATGTTAACACCATCCAAGTTTTGTGCAAAGCGAAATTTTTTATAAAGGTTTTAGTGTAAATTCACAAAAATAAACTTAATGGTGCAATTCCAAAGTATGTGAAAAGGTTTTAGTATATGAAGTTTTGTGGAATAGCTAAAAATGATAAATTTATGAAGTTATGCGGAACGGCAGTATTAGTATATTATCTCTCTTACTTTCCACGTCCCGTAAGAATTCATACATTTGTCATTTTTATCTATCTCACAGAAATTCATAAATTTCCAAAAAATGAAAACTACCCCAAAACCCAACACCCCCCCTAATAAATTTCCTAATAACATCGTGGTCCCTAACATTTTAACAATAACATATTATATCATACAATTGTACATGAATTACAGACCAGTCCAAAACTCATATTGCATCCAAGCACATCCTTAATTTAAACCTTTATGTTTCAATTGTTTTTTTTTTCCTTTTCTTTTATTCATTTGTTTTAGGTTTTTTATTTTTTATTTTTCTAATGTTAAATGAGAGTGAGAAACGTGTCCGCTCTAAAATAAAAAAATATATTTATTTTTTTTCCAGATTAAGACGGAATGTGACACGTGTCCTCTCAAGTATTTTTTATTTTTTTATTTATTTAATTTTTAAAAAAATTAGTTTATTAGATTAAACGAGAAGCCAACACGTGTCCAACGCGTAAACTAATCCCAGCGCATGAAAATCAATTGTCAAACCCGAGAAAAAAACAACCAGGGTTTATGGTTTATATGGAAAGTCATTGATAAATATATAGAAAATACGGATCCATTCAGTGGTATATAAACTGTAGGTGTCTCACTCTGTCATATACTCATTAAAAAAATTCCAACAATTTACATTTTTATTATAATTAAATTCCATTTTATTACAAAAATGTTCCAAGCAATAACTATCATTTTCCATTAAAAAAAATCTATTTTCCTTAACTTGGAAGAGGTGATGCTGGTGGGTGATGGTTAAATAAGAAGAAATGTAAGAAGATGGAAACTAGAAAATGCAAGGGTTTAAAATAAAGCCATGTTTGGAAGGTAAACTTTGAAAATTGAAAATGGACCAATTTGTAATTGTTGAAATGTTAAGGACCTGGATGAGTAAGAGGTGTTTATTAGGGGGGCAGGTGTAATTTTTCCAATAATCTAACTTTACACTAAAATTAGACCTTTTGGTATCAAAATTACATCTACTCTCCCTAATAAACACCTCCAAATCATCCAAGTCCTCAACATTTTAACAATAACAAATTGGTCCAAAATCGAATAAAAATGTTGACCAGCCAGAAAATTAATTTCCACGTGGATATATCAGTTGTGACATGGAAATGAGGCTTTTGGCGGGAATTTATTAGGGTAAAGAAAGAAAAGAGCAAAAGGGGAAATTTTGTCTCATTTCACACCAACCCTTAGTCTCCAACACCATGTTTACTCTCAATTTCACCTTCAAAATTGAACAATAATTCCCCTTTCAGTTTGAATTTGATCTGTCGTTCTTCAATCGTCTTGAATCGCGTTTGGTTGTGGTGAAAGAATTTCGATTTTCGAAGGATTCTAAGGCAACAATGGCGGGTAAGTATGTTACTGTTTGATTTTTTTTTTTTTTTTTTTTTTTTGAGTTTGTGTATATTTCTGATGCATGGTATGGTAGATGATGTTGTTAATAGTATCGATTAAGTAAAGAAAACCGATGGAGAAAAATTTATGAAAAACTCTAGCTTTACCGTGTTCTGTTCTTCTTTTAGTTTTTGTTAAGAACAGAGGTTTGATATGTACTTTGTAGAGTATATACAAGTTCGAATATGCCGTATTGAGGTTTAATTTTGGATTGATATTACATTGACAAATGATAAAGGAGGTTTGTTCAATATAAGGATGCATTTTGGAAAAGAACAGTTCATATTGTACAATGTATCTCCGCACAGGTATTCCTACTCTAAACTGTTGCGTGATGTTATGACTGAGGTTATAAATGATTTCCCTTCCCAAAACAGTCTGTTTTTCACATTGAAATATGATGTTGAGGGTTCATTTGATCAATATGAGGTGTTAAGTGATAGGATGTCACTCTGATGTTTGAGAGAAACAATAGCGTCAAAGAAGTTAAATTGCGTATAGAAATGGAAGATGTAGCTCCCTTGGCTATTGATATAAGTAGAGAAAAGGCTACTAAATGGACTGATGATGTTGATGAATTGTATCACCCTCCTGGTAATTCAAATTCATATGAGAGTGCACCACCTGGGAGGAAAAGGCCTTTTAGGTATAGAATAACTGAACAAAATCCTTGTCCAACATCTGTTCACATTGATTTGGTTAGTAGTGATGATGATGGTGAAGAACCTCCTTCCCTTATGAATGAAACTGTCCCAAATGAACATGAGAAGAACCCCTCCCATATGCATGCAAATACACCATCCCATGAGCACACACTTTCCTCTTCTACAGTCCATGAACAAACTCCTCCACTTTCCCCTACTGTCCATGAACAAACTCCTCCACCTTGTCAATCTGTCCATGTAGATCCACCACCTGTTACTCCTTATATTCCTCAGCATGTTGATGAAACTGACTTGAACATAGAACAAGGTGACATTGAGTTGGACATGCATGGTTTATCCTTTGAAGAACTTCTATCTAGTGATCTAAACATTGATGCCATTCCCCAAGCTTCAACCCCTCCCACAAACAATGATGATGTAGTAGTGGAAGATTGTGTAGATTCACCAGAAAAGCTTTCTACTAAGGGTAAGGGAGTAAACAAGGGCAAGGAGAAAAAGGTGGAGAGTGATAGTGATCTAGATGATTGGGAGGGCCTATGTCTACCTTATGAGTACCTTCATGATTCTGAGGATGAAGCCTATAGGCTTCATTAGGTGTAAAAAGGTAGAAAAATATGTTGGTGATGACAGTTGCAGTGGTGATGATGAGGTATCTGAGGATGATGATTCAGAATACCAGCCAAATGATGATGTACCTGACACTTATGAGAATGATGGTTTACCTGAGAATGATGATGAACATGACAGTGAAGAGGATTATATATGCTTATGAGGGGTCAGATGAATCTGACCATGTAAGTGAAGATGAATTTGAGTTAAATTGTGATAAGTGGGATAAAGAGTTCAAGGTGGGTGATTTATTTGCAAATAAGGAGTTGTTGAGAAGGACCAAAGAATATGCTTTGAAGGTGGGTTTTCACATGAAAAGACAGAAGAATGATGGTCAGAGGTACACAGTTTACTGTGCTGGAACTGGTTGTAAATGGAGGCTTCATGCCTCCATGTTGGATCACAATTGTTTTGCTATTAAGTCATATAATGGGAAACACAAATGTTTAAGGAGAGTGAACAACAAGGAAGCTGATTCAAATTGGCTTGCAGAAAAAATATGTGTGGAATTGAAGAAGAATCCTAAATTGGAAGCTAAAGGATTAGTAACATGGACAACAAATGAATTAGGTGTTACAGTCCCATACATGAGGATGTATAGGGCCAGACATAAAGCACTAGATATTCTACGAGGTGATCCAGTTGAAGCATACATGCTAATGCACAAGTATGAAGAGATGATATTAAGGACAAATTCAGGCAGTACAGTTGGGTTTGTTAAGACTCCAGTCATTGGCAGGGCACCTGAATTTAAGAGATTTTGTGTTGGCCTTGATGCACTCAAAAGGGGCTTCATGAATGGATGTAGTCCATTTCTTTTTTTTTTGATGGATGCCATCTAAAGGGCAAGTTCACTAGCGTTCTGTTGAGTTGTGTTGGTACTGACATGATGGAGGTAAATTGCATGTTTAAATAGGGCATTTACTTACCTGAATTCTATTTTTTATTTTACATGCTTTAACATTTGTATTTTATTGAACTGTGTAGGAATATTTCCAGTTGCATATGCCATAACTGAAAGTGAATGCAAGTAGAGTTGGGGATTCTTCTTCACTTGCTTGGACAACATGATAGGACCATTTGAGAGAGACAAATATTGGGATTTCATGGTTGATAGGCAAAAGGTAGTAATGTCATTTAAGTATTTTTTTTTTAATTATATGCTTTCTCTTGTCATGAGTTCTGAATTGTCTTTATTCAGTTATGATGAAGGGAATGGTTGAGGTTATTAAGGAATTAGCACCAGAAGTTATCAACAGAAAATGTGCAAAGCACATTTATGATAACTTCAAGCAAAAATGGAGAAGTAGTGAGACTTGAGAAAGTACTTCTGGTGGGCTGTGACTGCATATACTTCTTATGGATTTAACAAAGCAATGTCCAAGATGAAGGAAGGTAAATACAACTTCATGTGCTCTTTCTTATTTGCTGCACACATGATTGGTTTGTTTTAGACTGCACACATGATTGGTTTGTTTTGATTATAACTTACACATATTTCCATTATTAGGTAATGCTGATGCATATGCTTATCTTATGGCTATTGACACTTCTTTGTGGGCTAGGCATGCCTATGACACAACTCCTAAGATAGATCATTGTACAAACAACTGCTCTGAGTCTTTCAATGCTTGGGTTGATCCTGTTAGAGGTTACTCTGTCCTTAACATCTTTGAAGAAATTAGGACTCAGATTATGAAAAGAATAACTGTTAGAAGGGCCAAAGGGATGAGAAATAAAGCAGTTGCAATGCCTATAGGGTTATGCACAAGTTGAATGAGACATTACAACAATCAAGGAGATGTTCTCTACTTTCAGAGGCTAACATGTTATTTGAGATTCAAGATGTTAGCTTCAGGTTTGTTGTAGATTTTGAAAATAGAACATGTGACTGTATGAGATGGGATGTCACAAGGATACCTTGTAGGCATGCCTGGGTAACTATAAATCATATGAGGATGGAAGGTGAGAACTTCATATCTGAGAAACACACAAAGGCAGCCTACATGAGAGCTTATGATATGAGGATCAATCCAATCCCTCAACACAATTTCTGGCCAAATGACTTGAACAATGATGAATGTGGACCTCCTGCTGAAAAAAAGACTCCCTGGTAGGCCTTCTGTTTCAAGGAAAAGACATCCTTCTGAGCATGAAAGCAAAAAGATTGTGAAGTCTGGATTGAGGAAGACATACAAGTGCAGGAATTGTGGAGAAGCTGGTCACAATAAGGCAAAATGTCCATTGCTGAAGAAATCATCCCAATCTACTGATGTATGTTTCTTGACTTGTTTCTTTTCATTTGCACATTTTCACTTCTTAATTAATGTCTACTTTCTTCTCTAAGGCACCACAGTCCTCCAAAGCAGCTGGAAAAGGAAAAAGGAAGACAACTGAAACTGGACAAGCACAGAAGAAAGGAATGAAGAAAAAAAGGGAAAATCAATGCTCAATGCTCCCAAGATATACCTTACTCCCAGTTGAGTACTCAGGAGTAAGGTTTGCAGTTCTCTAACTTATTTTGCATATTTTGATAAGAATGGTTGAGCCCTGTGTGGCCATATTTTGTTTAGTGTTTAGTTGACAATATTTAGTGCTTGGTTTGGTGCTATTATGTACTCTGTTTTATCTGGATTGGTAGCCATTTATGGTGATTTTATTTTGCAACTATGACTATTTAATTTGCAAGTCTACTGGGAGGAAAATGATAGTTTCAGTTCATGAATTCTTAAACATAGCTTAATAGTTGCATACATTTTGGTTTCATTTCCTACTCCCACTCCTAATCCTTCATTACTGCAGTAGGACAACACATAGCTTGTTGATCACATTTTGCTCTTCTGGAACCCTTGCCTAATGTTGGCTAGTAGCAATCATTTCTCCTAGCAGTCTGTTGGTATTTATCTGTTCTTGTTGCAATGCTTCATTTGACTGGATCATCTTATATAGTAGCATGCTTGTATTATTCTCTTCTTTAAGCCCAGATTCAACTTCATCCTCACCTTCATGTTGAACTATCCCTTATTCATAACAATGGGAGAAATTATGCACATTACACCGGTTGTATATTCTACCCGGATTTTTATCGGAACGAGACCTCGACAAAATTGTTTTCTTTCCACATTTCACACAAACTTCATCACTTTCAGCATGCCCTTGAACTTCTCCAGAACGTTGAGTAGAAGAAGATGCCATAAAAAGGAACAAACAATCAAAGTAAGAAGAGTATACAATTTCAAGAGAAAAACTTAGCATAAAAACATAAAAAATGGCTTAAATAGAGGGAAATAATAAGGCTCCAACGGCTAGTTTTTTTTAATAAATCATTAATTTTAATTACATATTAGTCCCCGATATATTCTATTACATTACAGTCCAACGGCTAAGACCAACTACTAGTTCACAACACATTTTAATTACATAACAGTCCAACCGTCAGATTAATAAGAAAATGATAAATTCAGAAAAAGGAATAAAAAAGAAGAAAATCATTTACTTATTATCCACGTCATTTTTCATGCGGACAGGTTGGATTTTCTCATTGACTTTTGGACCATAGTGTTATTGATTTATGAAACTTGTCTTGTTTTGTTATTGATAAAATGTAAGGGACCTCGATGTTATTAGGAAATTTATTAGGGGGGCCAGATGTAATTTACCCTAAACTTTTCACACATTTTCATGTTTTGTCATACTCCCACCGTCTCGGTTTCAACTTTCCGCGGGCCTAGGTAAAAGTTTTAAGAGAAGGGTAAATAAAGTATGAGAGATGATAATAAAGTGGGAAATACAGTAAATAAAGTATGAAAGATAGTGAATAAAGTAGGAAAGATGGTGAATAAGGTACGAGAAAGATTTTCCATTTAAGTGATGTGAAGTTGAAATTGAGACGTTTCAAAATGGAATGGGTGAAGTTGAAATCGGGATGGAGGGAGTATAATTTTAACGTTTTCCATAAAACTACGCGTCAACCCTAATATATGAAGTTCTCCAGAACGGAGTGAGTGATTTTACTATCTACTTACTACTTTATCAATATAAACTATGTTTCACACATTTACCATAATAATTGTTCCATATTTTAAGAATGAACACTGGTAGTAAGTTTATTAGGGCAGGAACGACATTTGTTGGTAAAACAACAAATAATATAGCTGAACTTCTAGCTCTTTAAACTGGCTTATCTATGGCGTTACAGTTGAATTTTCATAGTTTAATTATCCAACTAGATTCTCATTTTGTTGATGCTGTGAACAAGGGCAGAGCAGTGGAGTGGCGCCATAAGCGCCTCATCGATGATATCCACCACCGTTTGTCGTTTGTGCAGAATTACAAGTTGCAGTTTACCTATCGAGAGGCGAATAATATTGCTGATATTTTGTCAAAAATAGACTCGGGAAGGCAGCCAAATGAGTATCATGATCAGATCCCAATAACCGTCTTTGGTGCTGCAAAGTTGGATCTTTTGAATTGGGACATAATACCATATTGGTTAGCTGTTTATTTAGAAAGAGTCTTATGCCATGCTATTACTAGTTTTGTGTCGGGAACTCATCTAGATACTCCTTGTAATCATGTTTAATCTCAATGAAATATGCTTTTAGTTTGAAACAAGAAAAAAATTCAAATTGTGAAACTTTAACTAAAACGGATTAAGTGTTTCTCAAATACTCCCTCCGAATACTCCCACAAACTTTAATTTTGGCTGCCCCTTTTCTTTTTTAAATGGATAAGGTCTTTCCCTGTACATGAGGAACTCAAAAAGTTCTCATTACTTTCATTGATTTGTAATGAGTGGAGGCACTATTCTCATTACTTTTTTAATATTTTAATATAGTGGGAGGAAGATTTTGCCAAGTAACGAAAACAGAACCTTCTTTCGAGACGCCACAAAACAGGAACAGGGGAGTGCGGAAGTAATAAATGTAAAAGTTTCGTCGAGTTCTAACCACTCGTAATACCTTCATGTAACAAAGAAATACTTTAGATCTTTTAAAACAAAACGAAGTTTCTGGTTTTGCACGGGTTTCACAAGATACGTGGGACTTGCTGCATTTCACCCGTGCTTAGACAATGATTTTACACAACTTGCTCTTAATAGATTCTCTTAATATATTCTCTTAATTAATGCCCCTCATAAACTTGAGTTTTCCAGTCCAGGGAACTTGCAGAAAGGAAGGAAAAAAAAATAAAAAATCTTTTTAATAAGTGCAACCTTCTTAATCTGATAAGAAAAGTTAGACCTCAGAACTCAGAAGATAAGTGTGTCAAGAACCAAATGAGCTGGAGCACTTGGTTGGACTTAAACCTAGGATTGTTAATCTCAAGTGATCACAGTTTAGGCAGGCAACAAAATGACAAACTGATACTTAATTCACTAGCATACTAACTTAAGACAATCGATTGCCCGAATGCGGTAATAAAATTTTCCAAAACCATCTTTTTAGTAAGTGCAACCATGTTGCAAGCCCCCCATTCTTCAGCAAAAAGCATGTGAAAACTAATCAGGAAAAACAAGGCTTGTATAAGGTGATCCTCAGGATTCAACCATTGGTTCAGGAACGGGTGAATCATTGCTTGATTTGTCCGACTGGCGGACAGAATTGAATAGGATATCCTTGATCACCTAGACCAATGGGAAACCAATGTACTTGTCAATCAAATTGTAAACTTACTGACAAATGTTTGACTGGTGTGCGTTATATAGGTTTAAGAAAGCAGTAAAGTTACCTGTGACATCAACCCATGAACCTGCTCCACCGTTATCTTTGCACTATCACGAGTAATCTTATTAAGTTGAGATTCTTCCTGAAATGGCACACAATCAACTCAGACACTGTTTGATAGGTATTGCAAAGCTCAATATTAATATATAGTACATAAGCTTTTTAAACATTATATATAATGAAATATTTAAATACATAGTAGTATATATATTCTAAAAGCTTTACATTTAGGAGATTTGGTTTTATAATCTCCATTTTTTCGTGCTACATGAGAATTTCAAGTTAGGGTGAGTTTAAGGAGATGTACAAAGAGTCCCTTGTGCCTATCAGAGAAGTCAACACACTGATGCAAACATGATATTCAGTTTGAAAACCTAAAACAAGTTGTGAAGGAGTGTGGAAGAAATGGCATTTACGCATTTCAATGGGCCATTGAATAAAATGCACTTGAAGGGGTTAGACCAGCTAAATAACACACAAGTAGCATAGTTTCTCAGAAATACTACAAGCAAGAAAGATTAATCTTGACCTCTTTCTTCCTTGTAGGAGCTACCACCATAGGCCCAAAACGTGAATGGGACAACTGACCTTCGGCTTGCTCTATTTTCTCAGCTACATGAAAATAGAGTATTGAATTAGCATTGTGATCAAAATCAGAAGGTTCATCTATAAAGGCTGTAATACAAGCTGCAATTTGAGAGTAAATTTAGCACACCAATATGTTAGCAAGGAAATTACCTAAATCTGAAATCTGTCCTGCAACATAGTCTCCATTGCCTAGCAACGGGGAGGAGGAGAGTGTGTTCACCCAATACTTATTCCAAAGTAGATCTAGAAGATGACTATCCAGAGATGACTTGAAATATGTGATATCCAATGAATAATACTGCAAACAATAAGATCCGGTCAACTAAAAAGATATTATGCAGACAAAGCTTATGCAGTATAGATAACGCAAAATATCACCTGTTTACAATGCACACCAAAATCTTCAATTTTGTTCAAGGGGATAGTTTGATACTCAGAAACAGGCTCATCTGGAGGCTTGTATCCATCAGGGTATGTCCTAAAAGCACCGATCTCAACCTTTCCAGCAGAAACAGTTCTAGTTGGATCAATAACAACTGCAAGAAAGGGCTCCTGGAATTGTTGGTTGAGCATTTGAGTGGAAACATCAATACCAGAAAGCCAGCATCCATAGCCAGGGTGTGAATGATACCAGCCAACTACATTCTCCAAACGACCCGCCTTCATCAAATAGTCCAGAGTTAAAAGAAAATCAAGGCAAAGAACAAAATACAACGAAATAAATAACTTATAACATGCATATGTCCAACCACAAGAATATGATAAGTTAAATGATACTCCATGTGATTTAATGTTCATTTGTTCTGAATTGATAAAGAACATAGCTGCTAAATTTGGAAGACATAAAATTCACACTCAGGTTTTAATATGGTAAATGACGATAAGTAAATAAAAATGAGAAAGCATGTGACTGGCGATGTGAATTAGAAAGTTAAGCCACAAGAAGTTGCTGGCACAAAATTGCAGTTGCTCTTCCTTTTTCCCATTTTTTTTTTCCCCTTTAATTAGGTGTATTTGCCGACATACACCAGTTGATTCAATGTTTATTTTACTCTGAATTGTTAAAGAATGTAACCACTAGATTTTGGAGAAAGTAGGATGTCCCCGAACTAGCACTTTCAACTTCTCACTTCATAAAAGGCTTCAAAAGAAGAAGAAAATGAGAAGCTTCAACGTGGCATCTATCACATAACCACTCGCCATCCTCTACTCTTCCATATCCAGACATCAGTTGGCATATGACACATAAGCAGGCACACTAATATATCAACCACAGGCAACATAGAAAGACAAGCAAGCACTTGCTATTATTTAAGGCCATATGAAACTCTTTCATACAAACATCAGGACATTACAAATCCAACAGAACACAACCCAAAAAACTTCAGCTGGACATCTATCCTCTAATCTACTACGACTACATGTCATTCTAAATATACTTTATTCCAGCATAATCAACATACACAACCCAAAAGTCTCATTTCCAATAAATCATCAATAAAAGTAAACACTAAGTAGCGAAATAGTCAAATACCGACCATAATACAACTGTAAATTACAAATACTGGCATAAATAGACAGAATTGTGAATAATAGCAGGAAACCCTAATTGATAAATTGGGGAAAGGAAAAAGGAAACCTGCTTGTTAGTCTGAGAATAATCGACCATATACTCGTAGGCATCAGCCTGAGCATTAACCCTAGTTTCAGTACCCTCAACAGGAAGGGCAAAAGCATCCATGACAATAATAGCATCACCATCGGTTTTACCCTGCATAAGGCCCATGACCTCAATGGTACCACCAGAGCGAGCGTGAACAACCATCTTGAGAAGGGCGAGAGCGGAGATCTTCACACGCTTGAAGTAGTGAGGATCGTTAGCCCAGGGTTTCTCCTGCTGGAATTTTACCTGTGCCGCATTGTCGTAGTGGAATATCGCGTCCGATGATGCTTCTGAGCTCCCTGTCGTCGCCACGATACTGTTCTCCAGCTCCCATGTTTGTCGAGCGATTGATGATGATGATGAAGATAGATCCATTCTTCCAATTTCCAACAGACAAACAAACCCCAAAACCCTTTGTTTTCTTCTTTGATGATGATGATGATTTGATCAAATAAATTCTTTTCATTTCTTTTATATAGCACTCAAATTTACATATACACCCTTCACTTCGTACAATCCGTAACACTGTAACAGTCACAAATTCGTAATTCGAATTAGAAGTTTTAGAAGCGTTGGAGCGGAGTTCGTAGTTCGTGGATCAGGCCAACATATTATCCCTTCCTTTTTTTTTTTTAAGCGCAATACTTTTACGAAGTCCAACCTAAACACAAATTAATTATCGTTGACTCAACCCTTATTAAAAGTTTGAAACTCATGAGCAGTTATGTGTCAGCCTGTCAATTGAATGGATTGGATCCAATCCGGACCGATCCATTATGGATCGAGTCCAACTGGATCGCATCCATTCAGCAGTTTGGTGATCCGGTTCGGATTAGAATCCACCCGGATTCTGACCAGATCCACCCGGATCGGATCAGATCCATCCACATCCACAGATTTACTTGGATCCACGACAAATTATATTTAAAAAATGTGTTTTCCAAAATTTCAACCAGAAAAAAATTCCGAAAAATTTAATAGTCGGGTGCTTAAAATAGTCCATCATGTCGGTATTAAAAAACAATGTCTCAAATTAAAAGTATACCGAATATAAAACATAAACGAAATATAAGAACGTTTCTGCTACATTACAAACGTATACTAAATGAAACTAAAATTATAGTTTCACGCGTTCTCTCAAAATGTAAGCATAAAGTTCTATTAATAATTGTAGTGCCTCTTGCATCACAAATTAAATTCTTGAAAACCAACTTCATCCTTGTGTTCCTCGTAGCAAAGCTGTAATCATACAAACCATAATGTAAGTAAGAGGACTGTAAATATTCTTCATTAGCAGGAACAACATATACTGATATGTTCAAAGTAATTGCTCGCCATATGTTTTCTTATCTTCTCTTGATCTGTTGTCATGAAGTTATTAATTAAAACAGGTGATTTCCATTTGAGACCATGCTAGAAAATTAAGAGCTCATGGCAGTTTAAAATGCATGATAAAATGATAAAAGCACCATAAAAACGCACTAATTATGATTCAGCTACTGCCCCAACAAGAATGATAAAATCCATACAAAACAAAAAAAACAGGACAGTGTTTGTTCTCTTTGAGTGGTTCAGCTGCTTCTTATACTCCAATTATCTAAGAAAGCAACCACCTCTTTACACAGCATGTTAAACTCCATTTATTCAAGCATTGGATCAAGAAACAAGCAGCAGTACAAGTAAAATTCTAGAGAGAGATGCAAAACAGTGAGAGAGGTGTGTGCATATCTACAAAGAGGTGAGTGTTGCCGTTGGGAAGAGAGATAGGTCACATTCAATTACCCCCGATCTGAACCAACGGACTTGCAAGGGGAAGTTATTTCTCAATGTCCAGTGTTAAATCCTCCCCTCCTCCTCCTCCTCCTCCTCCTCCTCCTCCAGAGTAAGCTATAAAATATAAATGCTAATTAGTCGATGGTTGCATCAAATACACTTTTATTACACTAAAGATAAAGTTTATAATCTAACCTTCAAGCCAATCACATGAACATAAGTGAGCTTCAGCATTTTGGGGCAGAGCGAATGTCGATACTTACCAAATATACGACTCCCATTGCTAAAAGATGATTCAGATGCAACTGAAGTTATTGGAATAGCCAACACATCCCTCCGGATTACTTACGTGGAAATAAGAAGGTATCTTCCATGCTTATTACTTCCTGATCACTATGGCCTCACAAGAAAAACAAACCAATCAACCTCTTCTTCATCTTCCAAATAACTCCATTGTTTCTACATGTGGTCGTCAAATGTAAGGGATGCGTTCGTGTGGTTTCTATTCGTGATTGGTTTAGGGTTTTACGTGGTTTTTTCCAAGGCAAGTTCTATAGGGATTGCGCACGGTTTGTCTTTACGTTTTATACTTCATGATGATTGGTTGATTGTTATCTATGCTATGAAGTGTGATACGAGGTTAATGAAAGTTTCCGTAGAATTTACATTCACATTTTGGAAGGTTGTTGATTTATAATTTGTTGTATGCAAAACCCTTAACATTTCATCTACAATTATATGATTATTGAAATTGTGATTCGTGTATAATGTCAATCGGTGATCTATGTGCATGTTTTATATATGAGAGTCTCGTCTCTCTAGACTCATTATGTTATACCACGAATTGTAGTACCTATATGTTTGTTGGTCAAACCCTATAGTACTATGTGTGGCATTACATATATTGTTCAAAAAGTGATTGTCCCCTGAAAACAACGAGAACACTAGTACATGTGTATTTGGCCAAGTGGTCTATCAATGGCCATTTTGGAGGATTTGTTGATTCTATGTGTGTTGTATATTTTGTTCTTTGTGTTTTAGTATAAATGATATGTGGTATATCACTATGATAATTATTGATGGTTTCAGATTCTTACGTATTCTATGAGATATGACATGAGCTATACGATGTTATGCACACACATTTTCATTCATTCATGAGTTCTGTTTAAAAGAACGCATTCACTATAAGAAGATGTTAACGTTTCAGTTAAAAAAAAGTAAAGGGGCTCGTACGGGGCTGTTGCTAGATTTTGGGAGGATCCGTAGGTGTCGAATGGGTTGAGGCTGAAAGATAGGTTCCCTAGATTATATAGTCTGGAATTGTTTAAAGGTTGTGTTGTTAGGAATAGAGTAGTGGTAGCGGGTGGGGTTGTGGTGGGATTGTGGAGCTAGAGTAATCTTTTTGTTGGGATAATTACATACACCACCCCTTTAGATAGCTCCTTTTCATCCAAGTACCAGTTAGTTCAACAATAACGAAGAAGTAATAAATATAATATTTCTATTACATATAAGCCAAAAAGTCAAACAAATTTTAATTTTACCAAACACAACCCTTCTCAAGGTTTTACTCCAAATTGCAAATTTAACCCTAACTTATAACATAATATATATTTACTCCAAAATCAAATTATAATATTCAACAACCTAATAAACAAAATCTTTAAAATAAAAAGAAAAAAAATTAGAAATAAAATATTGAAAAGGAGATCCAGTAGTCGGAGAAGCTCCGGTGGCCAGTGTCGGAGCAGCTCCGGCCACCGGAGCCGGAGCTGTGCACTCAGCTCCGACGGACAGTAAGTTATAGCTCCGATGGAGCTGTATATTAAAGCTCCAATCGAAGTTGTTACATCTTCGATAAGAGCTGTGTGCACAACTCCACCGGAGCTATCACCGACCACCTGAGCAGCTCCGGTGGAGCTTTTATTTTCTCCAAAATTCTTTTGTTATTTTTTGTATTTCTAACAAACTTTAAGTTTCTTTCAATTTGGCCCGGAACTTATTTTTTTAGTTTGCAATTAAGTCCATAAACTTTTTAGAAAAATATAATTATATTATGAAAATTATAAAAAGGCCCCAGAAGTTTTTAATTCATGAGTTAAACAATAAATAAGGTACTCAACAAAAAATGTTGAACGATAAAGGGTTTAAGTTGAATTAGTAAGAAATGATGGTTATCTTTTCAAATTGACAAAATAAGATCATATTTGGCATTAATGCTTTGGTCAACCAAAAAATGAAAAAATGGACCTATATATTATTATTGAACTAACTGGTACTGAATGAAATTCACCCTGTTGTTACGGACATTTGTCCAATCTGTTAAGGGCCCCATAGAGCGTGTCCTAAAGTGCATTACGGCTTAATTAGCCAATTCAGTACTGGTCCGACCTCACATGGTCCGGCCAAAGTGAATCAACCAGTACACTAAAGTCGCTACACCCTCATAGCTAGTCCGAGCTAGTTGGGAAAAGGACTTCTAATCCTGGCTACGTCAGTACAGAGATGCCAAACGGACCGGACGAGAGAACCTCGGACGCCACCATCACGTCAAGACCAAACGTATAACAGAACTACTAAGGTAATTCCGTGAGACCCTTGGCTCGGACATCCAGAGTTACCCAAGGGCAGATCAACCAAGCAGACAGATCTGTCCGAGGGACCAACACGGACCCAACAGGCGGAACAGTACCCAAGAAGGGGAAAGGTCCAAACTACCCTCCCAGGCCCATTGATTAGTATTGGATTACTGTTCACTAATGGGCCATGGGCTAAAGGTAGCATTGGTATCCAAATTTGAAATGTACACTTGGCATCATCTTGTGAGCCAACTCATAAGCATGTGATAACTATAAATATAGTACAAGGTCCATGACCTTAAGGTAAGCAAGATCAAGGGAAGAATCCCCAAGTATTATCATAATCCCTCATAACTATTACATTGAGAGCTTCCAACTCCCTCTTGAGTAAAGTCTCTTTCCGGATTGACTTAGGTAATCCGGGTAACCCATTCTAACCCACCCCCCCCCCCCCACTTAGTCCTTTCAGGTACACAAGCTCGGTCCAGCGCTACGTCGGACCTCAAGTCGGAGGCGGATCATAGACTAGGTTATTTGTAATAGTTTAGTTAGTTAGTGTTAGAGGTTTTAGCCCTCAACATTTTGGCGCCGTCTGTGGGAAACTTTACAAGAAGTTTTCGTGTTGAGAATTCAGCTGATGGCAAGAACAAGACAAACAGTGGGCTGGTGCTGCAGGAGTAGGGACTCCACCACCGCGCCCACGAGGACGTCCGCCCACCTGGGGACGCAGAGCCGCAGTAACTGGGAGGAGATATCCGAGTGAGGGACGCACGGCCAATCCGTCCTCGGATGAAGGGGTCGTGCGAGCTTCACCGGCTGAAGCTCAAGGCCCTGTAGCAGGCCAACAGTTCACTATGCCCGATGGTCGCACTGTCCGCACTAGTGATCTCGGACTAAGCGAGACGCAGTTCGATAGGTTGCTCACAGTCATTCAATGTTGCCTGGGGTCTAACAATGCTCCTCCTCAACATGCCACTCCGCCAATGGTCACTCCTCCTCATGCGGAGCCTGCCTTATCGAGGAACAGGCAACGTCCGATCCAAGAGAGGTTGGAGAACCGGCCACCTCAAGAGGATTTGCGGAACCTTCTCGACCGGCGGGCGTCAGCCTCTCACGCTCGAGGTGAAGGAAGCCCAAACGGAAGGAGAGAGTATCAAGAAGGAGATAATAGACACCCAGGAGCTCCACGACAAGCACCTCCTAGAAACAGAGATCATATGGCAGAATCTGTTCCAGCGGTCCGGATAGAAGAACTCCCTGTGGATGTAGTTGTGCATCCGAGGACAGGAGAAATCATGACTGCCGACGAAATCTATGCTCAACAGAAGGCTTTGGAGGCCCAGATTCAGAATCTCGGACGCCTGGTAAAAGACCATGTGCAGGTAACCACTAGTGCACCAAATCCCTTATGTGATGAAATCATGAGAGAAAAAGGAAAGAAACAGAAACTCGGATCAAGCAATCCCGAGCTTAGAGTACTATTACGGGGATACTTGTCCTGTTGGACATCTGACAAGGTACAACAGCAAGATGGATTCCAAGGGAATGAGCGACAATACAAAAGCTCTCACGTTCTCATCTACTCTCTTCGAAACGGCTATGGATTGGTACACTGCTCTACCGAACAAGTCGATAAAGTCATATGCAGACCTTTCTTCAAAGTTCTTGGAGCGATTTGGAAAAGCAAAGAGGAGAAAGTGAACCGTAGAGCACCTGGCAGAAGTTATACAGCGGGAGCAAGAGGACCTTAGGACCTTCTTAGATCGCTTTCACGCGGAAGTTCTTCGAGTTGAGCTGCACAATATTAAGGAACGGGTCCGCCACCTGTACACTAATACTTTCAACTCAGAGCTCCGCAGAAAACTATCTAGTCAGGAGGTGAGGAGTGAGAAGCATTTAGATGACATCTGTGAAGAAGTGATGTACGGAGAGGAGTATCGAAGGAATGTTCCAGTAAGAGCTGGTTCCAAGAAAGGAAAGGATCCGGTGAAGCAAGAGCAACGCCCGGGGAAGTTTGACTCGAAGAAGGACCACAGGGACAGAGGCTTCCACAGGGAGAGAAGTCCGCCGAGGAGATATGCGGATTATCCCGCCTCAACAGACCAAGATCCGACATCTTGGCGACTATCATCGAGAAAAAGCTGGACGTTCAATGGCCCAAGCCCTCTCACAACAACCGGAAGAATAGGGATGCAAAGGGGTATTGCAAGTTCCACAAGTGTCGGGTCATTAAATCATGATCGTATCCAACTAAAAACAGAGGTTGAACACTTGATACGAGAAGGCAAGCTCAAGGAGCACATTTACACGGTTGATCCCTCTAGGCACGATAGAGCGGAGCGAAGAAGGGAGGATAATGCTACAGAATTACCACCCCGTCCGTTGTCTTTACCACCTCCGCCAGCTCACCGTCCGCCTCGCACGAATAGACATCCGTATAGACACTGCGACGGTATGGATATGGAGAACCCTCCCTACAGCAGAGTAATCAACACCATTGCGGGCGGGCCATCGGGAGGTGACAGTAGGAACGCAAGAGAGCGGACAACACAAAATCTTCGGAACAACGATATAGTGTACGCTGCTCCAGCAATTCAGGGTACAAACGCTATATGCTTCGATGATAGTGAGATTTGTCTTCCTACGGCAGGAGGAGAGGACATTGATGATCCAGATGTTCCGCTAGTGGTTTCCTTGACCATCGCAACTTATCGAGTGAACAAGATTTTGGTAGACACCGGGAGTTCTTCGAATATCATTTCCAAAAGAACACTGGACCAGATGGCCCTAGGGAGAATCCAATATGAAAGGGTCCATACCTCTATACTGGGATTTGGGGGGGGGAACAGTTCGACCCCTGGGAAGTGTTATGTTGCATGTTTCGCTTGGTACTTTCCCAGAAAGAGTTACTAATTTGGTCCGATTTGTAGTGGTGGATCGTACTTTCGACTACAACGTCATCTTTGGGCGCCCGGGGCTTAATCAATTCCAAGCTATTCCCTCCACTCTCCATAACAGAATGAAGTTTCCAACTCCCTTTGGAGTCGGAGAAGAGGTTGGAAACGTCCGCGAAGCCTGGGAATGTTACATAATGTCCACAAGAAGAGCGTCCGCCCACGTGCTGGCAACCACCCTGACCCCTGGTCCGTCAGCGGTTCTTCCAGCTAAAAAGGAGAACCCGCAGATCGGGGTGGGGAGTCAAAAGGAGAAGTACCCTAGAACATTGCGAATCGAGCCTCACGAGACTCTTAAGGAAATCGAGATTGTCGCTGGAAACCCGGATAAGAAAACAAGAATTGGGACCGAGATGACTGCAGAGGTAGAAATGAAGCTCATCGCTTGTCTCCGAGAAAATAGCGATGTGTTTGCCTGGAGTACCGATGACTTGAAGGGGATTGACCCGAGGATCATTGTTCACCGTCTGAACATGGATCCCTCGATCAAGTACATCCGACATAAAAGGAAAGATTTCGGTCTGGTCAAGGATGCCATCATATCCGCTGAAGTGGAGCGACTCCTGAAAGCAGGGCACATTGAAGAAGTCCGTTATTCTAACTGGGTGTGGAACGTAGTCCTGGTAGAGAAGTCATCCGGTAAATGGCGGATGTGCAACGACTTCACTAGGTTGAACAAGTTCTGCCCGAAGGATCCGTACCCTTTACCGCGGATAGATCAGTTGGTTGACTCCACGTCCGGATGTGCGTTGTTGAGTTTCATGGACGCATACCAAGGTTTTTACCAAATCCGGATGGCCAAAGAAGATATCAAGAAAACAGCTTTCTTCGCTGCCGGGGGTGTATATTGCTTCAAGGTAATGCCCTTCGGACTGAAAAGCGCAGGAGCCACTTACCAGCGCCTTGTGAATCAAATGTTCAAGGAAGAGATTGGGAAAACCATGGAAGTGTATGTGGACGACATGCTCGTCAAAAGCAAAACTGAAGAACAACATGTGCACCATTTGAACAAGTGCTTCGCTATCCTTAGGAAGTACGGAATGAAATTGAATCCCGAGAAATGTACGTTCAGAGTAAAAGGAGGGAAGTTCCTCGGGTACATGGTTACCGAGAGAGGGATAAGCGCGAACCCAGAAAAGATCAAGGCAATCCTAGATCTGCCGCAACCAAAAACCCTCAATGAGGTACAACAACTCATAGGACGTCTGATGTCCTTAAGTCGTTTCATTTCACGATCTGCGGAGAAAAATCTCCCGTTCTTCAAAATCCTCCGGAAAGGAGAGGGCTTTGAGTGGACTGCGGAATGTTCTGAGGCTTTCGAGAAATTGAAAACGTACCTCCATTCCCCTCCACTGCTCTCCAAACCCGTCGAGGGAGAACCACTCTACCTCTACCTAGCTATCACGGAAGAGGCAATGAGTTCCGTATTAGTACGGATTCAGGCTAATGATCACCTCCCAATCTACTATCTTAGCAAAGCCCTTGCTGGGGCGGAGATAAGATACGTGAAGATTGAGAAACTTGCGTATGCTTTGGTTTACACCGCAAGACGGTTAAAACCATACTTCAAGTCTCATAAAGTTGTGGTACTGACTGCGGAACCTTTGAAACAGGTCCTGGGAAAGCCCGACCAGTCTGGACGACTCTCTAAGTGGGCGATCGAGCTGAGTGAATACGACATTTGCTATCAGGCTCCGTCAGCCAAGAAAGCTCAAGTCCTCGCCGATTTCCTAGCGGAATATCCTGAGACGGATTCAGAGAAGGGCCCTGACACACAGGCGTTCGAATGTTTACTCACCAAGCAGGTTGGCCGAAAGCCAGTCCCGACGCAGTTCAACCCAACAGATCTCGAAGACGCACAATTTATCAATCAATCTCTATCTGCATCTCATGAGGAAACTCGAGTCAACCAGATGTTCCTTCTTGACGATATGGCAAGCGAGTCCGTGCCTAACGACTCCGGACCCAAAAGCATGGAAACCGAAGCACAGAGGTGGAGACTTCGGGATCCAACAGAAGATCTCCAAGCCGAAAAACACCCTTCTGATACATGGATATTGGAAGTGGACGGTTCCTCCACTGGAAGAGTCAGAGGGATTGGAATCTTCTTTAAGAGCCCCGATGGCGCGGAACTTGACTACGCGATATCCCTGGAGTTCAAAGTCACAAACAATGAGGCTGAATATGAAGCATTGATAGTTGGACTGCGACTGGCAAAATCCCTGCAAGTTCGGAAGCTCAAAGCTTTCACGGATTCTCAGCTCGTGGAAGCTCAATTTTCGGGAACTTTTGCCACAAAAGGTCCTTCGATGATCAAGTATCTCGAGCTACTCAAACAGGAAGCCAAGCACTTTGAGGAATTCACCCTAGAAAAGTTTGACAGAGCTTGGAACGAAAGAGCGGATGCCCTGGCAAAATTCGCATCCGCAACGGCAGCTTTGGACACAAGGAGAGTGATTTTACTCACTATTACTGACTCATCCGTCATGAGTCTCATTTCCCCCATCATGGTAACTAACACGGGCGGAAATTGGATGACTGACATCTGGAATTACCTCAAGGGCGGATCTCTTCCAGTTGATCCGAAGGAATCGAGGAGCATCCAGTGTAGAGAAAACAGATACTTTATACTGGGGGAAGATTTGTACAAGATTTGCGGTGCTTGAGCCCATAAGAATCAAAGACTGTGCTGGAGGAGATACACAGCGGGAGCTGTGGAAGTCATTCCGGGGGGAAGGACTCTCGCCCAGAAAATTATACGACAAGGTTATTATTGGCCTAGTATTAATAAAGATTCCGCCGACTATGCTCGGAAGTGCCCTGATTGCCAATACTATGTGAACATCCCACATCGTCCAACGCATCCCATGATTCCGTCAATCATGGCGTGTCCATTCGACCAATGGGTCATTGACATAGTCGGACCATTCCCGAGAGGCACCCAGCAGCGGAGGTTCCTGATTGTGGCTGTTGAATACTTTACCAAATGGGTATAAGCCGAGGCTGCTGCAACCATTACAGAGAGTCGAGTGCGAACCTTTATCTGGAAGAATATCATCTGCCGCTTTGGCCTGCCCAGGATTCTCGTCTCGGACAATGGTGCCCAGTTCTCAGGACATAGGCTCAAGGACTGGCTGGCATCCTTCAAAATCGAGCAACGTTTTACATCTGTTGGACACCCGCAAGCCAATGGACAGGCTGAGTCCACAAACAAAACAATAGTCAAGATCCTCGAGAAGCGGTTAAGAATTTCACAAGAAAGCTGGGCGGACGACCTGGAAGGCGTGCTATGGGCTCATCGCACCACTGCACGGACTGCGACTAAAGAAACTCCATTCTCCTTAGTATATGGTTCGGAGGCAGTCATACCGTCCGAGATTGCCGTTGAGACTTTGAGGATCCAAGAGTTCGAAGGCAATGCAAACCGCGAAGCTTGGATATTCGACCTAGACATGCTCGAACAGAAAAGGTCTGAGGCACTAGCGAATATCCATAGGTATCAGGCAGCTGCTGCCCGAACCTACAACAGGAACGTTCGAGCGGCTAACTTGCAAATCGGAGACCTGGTGCTTCGACGAGCCGACATTTTGAACAACATTGGAAAACTCAAGCCCAAGTGGGAAGGACCCTACAAGATTGTCGGAGCAAGAGTGAATGGGAGTTATGAATTAGAAGATGGGAACGGACATCCCCTCAAGCGTCCGTGGAATGCTAGAAACCTTCAAAAGTTCTATGCATAGTGATAACTGTGCGGATCTCCTTCAGGTCGATTGGTCATCTCAGTTTTAACTATTTGTTACACGGAACTCCACCAGTTCTTTTTTTGATCCTTTTGTCATTGGCCATAGAGCCCGCAAGTTGTAATTGAATTTTCGGCAAATCAATACAACCTCTATCTTTCGATTTGTGATTTTTCGATTTATGCATCTGGGATTTAGCGTTCGTTTAACGACAAGGAAAGCAAGGGATTTTATTCATACAAAGACGAATTATACATAATCTTGTCTGTACAATTACAATCTCGGATCGTTATCCGGACTTACGGACGTGATATGAAAAATGCAGAAAACGTCTCCGGATATACGTCATCTCCCAACAAAGATCGTTCCCCCGTCGGGAAAAGCTTCTTCCATATCAAGCGGCAAGTCTGGTTTTCGCGGAGGCAAGGAACTCGATCTACCTGCATACAGGAAAATGGTTAAACGTGGTGGAATCCTTCATGATACCACCAAAACACGGCAATGCAAGTCCCGTGTTCGGGGAAAACAAAGTGCAGACAGGAAGAGATTTCCGCCTCACCGGCTTTAGAGACTCAAACTCTCTTGAAATTCAGAAACCATTTCCAATATGAGTGAGATTTGAACCACTAAAGTGGGATTGGAAGAAATCAGAGGAGACGGACAGATATACATCCAAACTGAAATAACAAAGATCTCTGGCCAACCGTCTTTAATACCTCCAACTCTTTCGAAGCTAGGAATCCTTTGCCAATTCAAGAGAGATTAGAGCCATTAAAGTAGGATGGAAGAAATAAGAAGAGATCCGGCTTCGATGCTTTACAAGCCATGACTCCAAAGACAGAAAGAGAATAGTTTGGGATCAGTTTACACGGTTTTGGTACTAGGGTCGTGTCTTTTTATAGAACACTCCAACCAATCAACGTCCGCCACGCAAACAGATTGACGTCAGCAGTGGGCTTAAGCCACCCGTTCAAGTTGAACAGTGTTGGGTCAGTTGGTTTATCCAATCAAGCCTAAACAGGCCCATTAACCACGTCCGAGTTTGTTGGTCATCTTACAAAGATATGTGCGTCAATATAATCCGACGAAGCTTGCACAAGAAAAAGATGGCGATCTCATCCGAGGAAAAATAGTTCGAATTTTATAGACAAAATTATCCGAACATTTACATAACAGAAGTACAATCTGAAAAGGTCCAAGGATAAGTACATACTTCCACGGGGCATACCCCGCCTTGTTCCTTCACCAGATTCCGGAAATCGAGCCTTGGGACTCCGAGCCACCACCTCGGCTCTGACGAACTTGCTGCTGCATTCGGATCCTCCTACGGATCAACTTCAGCGTCCGCTCCCTCTCTTCCTCGGCTCGCCTCCTAGCTATTCCCGGACATCGAGGGGGATCGCCCTTAAAATCAAGGATGATTGGGTCATCCGCGGTCCCCGTACCCGGGTAAATTGGAGGATGCATGTGCCCACAAGCACAGTTTACCCAATGCTGATATTCCTCGTCATCAGATTCCGACATCCTGGAGAACTCCGGCTTTTGTGGAAGGCTAGAGTGGATAAAACAAAACACAGAGTGAAGAAGGGTACAACAGTGAAAAAGGGAGAATTACCACACCCTTATCTATAGTCGCGACGGGTCCTTAAGATCTCGCCACTTGTCGATCATCCGACGACTGGGGAGATGAAATATTTCACTGTTTCACCTTCCTCCTTCTAAAAGAATTACGCATCCCAAGGGGCGAACGGTCCGAGGATCGGAAAGATGATGGTTTGATTTCTACAATCAGATGCCATCTACAGCGATCCGTGCTCTTAAGAGATGGGTAATTTATAATAACTCAGCATAGGAACGACAGATAAAAAGGGAACGAAGAAGAGAGCAGGTAATAATTCGGAAGCATAGGAGGTTTAACTCCTCGGATTAAATACGAATCATTGCAATAGTACATAATGACATTCCGAGTTATCAAAAGATACAAATCCAACAGAAAGATTCAGCAAGTACAGAATTTCAACGGGGCATACCCTGGACTTCTCAATGAGGCCCAGCTTGGCTCGGACCGGCTTCACCAGCTTCGCGCGGATCGACAGGGGGCGTGTTGGAGACGGCTTGCGCAGCAAGGGATTCAACAATATTGAACAGGTTGAAATCCGCGGGAAGGCCAACGACCCGGCAAGGCAAGTAGAACCACTTCTTTAGGAAAGCCCGGTAATTATCGAAAGGTACAAAGCATACCTTTCGGAGGGCATCCGGGACCCACCTCGGGAGGAAGGGCCCGCCGTTTCGAATCTCGATCTCACCTTCCTCGGTGACAAGTTCCGCAAACTCACACGCGGCCAACTGTTCATCCGAGACACTGTCGACAGGAACCTGCACACCATTAGCATCCGCAGAAGGGATTAACCCTTCCGCCTTCCAGTCGATGTCTGGTGGAAGTAGTCCCTTGGACTGCAGCTGCCCGATAGCGGACACGAACCCATCCAGGCGGGAGGCATCGGATTTGTCCGCCGTCAAGAACTTGAAGGAGTCGGACTCCATGAAGTCACGACCAGCCTGAAGACGGGCATATTGGAGGCCTTTGAGCAGGATATCCTTAGAATCCAGAAAAGCCTTCATCGACTTGTCGACAAAGTTCTCCTGCCAGTCGAGGTCCGCCTTAATTTCTTCCCAGCTAGTCTTCAGCTTATGGAACTTCACTTCATGCTCTTTCAGCCGCATCTCCAACTGCTTCACCTTCTCCGCCTCATCCGCGGAAGTGGCCACAACCTTGTGGAGGTCCTCCTCAATAGTAGCGCGTTCGCCGGCCTTCCATTGCATGGCCCTGACGAAACATCCAAGCTGCAAGAAGTCCGTAAGAATGTAAGTTGCATTTCTATCATACTAATAACAAGCCAAGGAGAGCATCGAAAGATTACTTACCCGCTGGTATAGCCCATCCAGCCCTCCGACCCGCTCAACCTCAGGGAGTCCGCAAGCCAGCTCGTACTCCTTATCAAGAGCAGCTTGGTCAGTGCGTGACAATGGACAATTGCTGTCTCTTTGCTGCAGGGGGAGCCTCCGAGGTTGCTCCTCTCTTGCGTCCCGAAGTAATAGCATCCTGCATCAACACCTCCCGTTGTGGTGCTGCAGCAGTGGAAGCCTGGGACTTTGAAGCAGTGGCGCTCCGAGTGGCAGGGGCTTTACCCTTGTCGGGCACCGCCAAGGCCTGAGAATCCTCTCCAGCCATGTTCCGCCTTTCTTCCTCCGCGGCGAACACTGCGGCATTCTTCGGATCCGACATAGGAAGACCCGCGGAAGTGTTGATGATTTTGGTCCTCTGACCAGCGGCGACTTCCAAGGCTTGCTACTCCCTCTGCAACCTTTTCTTTTCACGGAGCGTCGACATGATGTAGTCGAACCAGTGAGCTGCACAATAAACCAAAGGCGTCAGATACAGATATGTTAAAGAAGAATTACCAAAATTTCGGAAATACGCAATTAGAACAGGGTATCTCGAAGAAGAAAGAACGCAAAGTTTCAAGTCAACGAATCCTTACTAAAGTCCGTCTTCCCTCCAACCTCCACTGCACCTGTTAGTCCGCACAGGTAGGGAAGTGGCTGACAGATTAATCCGCGGAACGGATAAATAGGTGGGTCATGCTTTTTGTGGATCGCCGCCACCCACGAAGCCACGTTCTTCGGAAGGGGGCGCCAATCCGGGATACTCTTCCTTAGGAACTTTGTTGGCAGTCCCCATTGTTCTCGCTGCCTCTCGGACGCCCCAGGTTTCAGAGCCATCCGTACAAAAACGTACTTATCCCACCACTTCGATCCCAGCGATGAAATGGAGTCCGAAATGAAGTTATAGGGTTTCCTATTCATAAAAGTATAGAAGAGGGGATTCCCCGGACTGAACGAAACGTGAAAGAGCTGCCTGAAGTTCTCAAAATTTACTGGCTGCCCTTTCTTCTTGCAAAAAACAACGAAGCAGATAAGATTACCCAAGGACTTTGGGATAACCTGACTCGGACCGATCCCAATGTGATTCAGAATGTGCTTCAACTCCGTTGCAATGGGGATCTTCCACCCACAAGCAAAAGCTACCTCGTGCACACACATATACCCGGCGGGCGGGTTGTAAAATGCGTGTCCGGGCTCGGGAACCATGATTTCTACGGAGTCAGGGATCTCCCACTTCCGCCTCCATTCTGGGATGTCCTCCGCCCTAACCCTTGATGGACATGTAGGAAGAAGTCCGTCTGTGTTTAGTTCTCCAAATTCGTCCGCTATTGTAACAGCGGACGCAGGACGGGGGAACTTGATTCGGGCAGCTTTCGCGCCACGACCTTCAATTAATGGAAGACTGGACTGAATGGGCGCAGCAGGGTGTAATACAATCCACCGACCGGAGCGTCTAGGGGGACGAGCGACAGGAGATCCTTCTCCTTCTTCCTCCTCGTCCTCGTCTTCCTCTTCCTCACCATCTTCCTCCTCCTCGTCGACACCTTCGGGTCTCCCAGATGTGCTTGGGTTGGACGGACCTGTTTCCGCTACAACACGGTCTTCCACCCCAGCCTCGAACATCTCGACTTCATCAGCCTCCCGACCGCTGTCGCCTTCCCGCTCCGCACGCAGTTCGCTCGGATCCCCGGACGTCCCAACGCCAGCTATAGTCTGAGATTGGACTAACGACCTAGTCCTAGCAAGGTAATCCTGGCCGCTGAAACGTCGGCCTGCGCTTCTCCGCACCACGGACTCCTTGCCCAGCATCAGAATCCCTGGACGACCCAAGATCCACAACTAGGAAATCTCTCACAGACAAGGTCAAATCCACGGACCCAGTCCCTAAATCTACTGCGTTATTGTAACCTGGGGCCTCGTGCTGGTTCTGACTATCGCTCCCGGACATCCTAGGGCAGAAGGAAACAAGTCAGAAACGATGGTGGTGATTGTCCGAGAGTTCGTTTAGGTAACTTTTTAAGTCAAAGAAAGCCTACAGATTTCTACTTAATAATATTTTTCTGCATGGAGCCTAGTCTCGGCACTAGTAGTACTAACCTTGGCACACCGAAACGCCCCATTGGCACTATCATCTACCTTACCCGGCACGCTAAGCGGGGCGATTCTGGAAGATCGTAAATTGGCACCAACACATTACCAAATAAGCATGCATAATCAAATTTTGGTTATAGTGGGCATACACACGAGATGAACCAAGCTGGATATTGACAATAAATTGGCATGCCACAGTACAGAGGGGAATTGTTTCAACTAAGAACGTTGCTAAAGCCTATCACTCGCAACATCGGTAAATACAGACTCGACAATTTCATATCCGAGCAGGGCAAAAACATATGAGCAGGTAGTAAGCATATCACGAAAAGGAGACAACTTAGGAGGAGTGAAGACGTACTTACTTGATAAAGTTGACTTGATAAGTTTAAACGGACGACTAAGCCTTGCTGCTTCTCCGAGGGTACGGATTTGAAGAAGAAATTTCAAAATTCTGCGAGTCTTGCTTGCTCGGATATGTCTTCAATTGCTCGGATTGCTTTGTGATTGCTCTGAGTTTCGATATTGCTAAAAGTGTGAAAGTGACTGATGAGCTGACTATTTATAAGGGCAATTTGGGGAAAGCCAAGAGTCACATCCCTTGGATTTGAATCCCACCCGTTGGTCCTCTCCAATCCAAGGGTTGTGCCGCTTCGTGAGTGGATGGTCACGATGCGTCGCATTTAATGCTTGACAGACGCGTCACATCAATCGGGCTTAGAACCCCAACCGTTGATGTCTTCCCAATCCAACGGTCGCGTCACTTTACTCGGGATTTTTCCCCCGTGGGCCGGACGGACAACCTATTGGGCCTCTTTGGCTTACGGATCAGCGACCCAGGAGGACCAATTCAACAATCGGTCCAACGGATAGCTTCCAGAGGGCTACGTCAGATCCTAACCGTACTCGGATCTATATATCTCGGATACAAATACCTTTTCCATCTACAGTCCGGGATATTGCATAACTCGGACTGTAGACGGAAAAGGGGGGAGAGAGATATATTGAATTCCTAAGAACACGGATGACGGATCTCAACAAAAAGGATTTTTTCCTTTTTTCAGTTAACGATTTGGACACGCTCCACAACACACTTGTTCTTTTCATAGTTACCAACTATCTTCTACTAAGATACTTGGAAACTAAGGGGACATATGTTGTTACGGACATGTGTCCAATCCGTTAAGGGCCCCATAGAGCGTGTACTAAAGCGCATTACGGCTTAATTAGCCAATTCAGTACTGGTCCGACCTCACATGGTCCGGCCAAAGTGAATCAACCAGTACACTAAAGTCGCTACACCCTCATAGCTAGTCCGAGCTAGTTGGGAAAAGGACTTCTAATCCTGGCTACGTCAGTATAGAGATGCCAAACGGACCGGACGAGAGAACCTCGGACGCCACCATCACGTCAAGACCAAACGTATAAAAGAACTACTAAGGTACTTCCGTGAGACCCTTGGCTCGGACATCCAGAGTTACCCAAGGGCAGATCATCCAAGCAGACAGATCTGTCCGAGGGACCAACACGGACCCAATAGGCGGAACAGTACCCAAGTAGGGGAAAGGTCCAAACTACCCTCCCAGGCCCATCGATTAGTATTGGATTACTGTTCACTAATGGTAGTAAATTAAAATAGCATTGATGTCCAAATCTGAAATGTATACTTGGCATCATCTTGAGCTAACTCATAGCGTGTAATATATAATAAATATAAGTCAGTCCCAGACCTTAAAGGCATATCTTGAGCTAACTCATAAGCGTGTACAACTATAAATATATATACAAGGTCCAATGGTACCAGATCAAGGAAGAATCCCAAGTATTATCATAATCCCTCATAACTATTACATTGAGCTTCCCAACTCTTGAGTAAAAAGTCTCTAGGATTGACTTAGGTAATCCGGGTAACCCATTCTAACCCCCCCCCCCTAGTCCTTTCAGGTACACAAGCTCGGTCCAGCGCTACGTCGGACCTCAAGTCGGAGGCGGGTCATAGACTAGGTTATTTGTAATAGTTTAGTTAGTTAGTGTTAGAGGTTTTAGCCCTCAACACACCCCTTTTTGTTGAATCTGTGTGCGGGAGCGTGCAAGTTTTCTATGTGTGCAGGTGTATGGAAGTGGTAAAAGTGTCCGGACAAAAAATATCAGGTGCGTTCCGGCTACTGGCAGCTCATGGAGGATAAATTCGGTGCAGTGGAGAAACCGACGTGGAGTGGTAAAGTGTGGAACCGGTGGACTCCCAATAAAATAAACGTGTTCATGTGGAAATGTTTTCTTGGCAGGCTTCCAACTTTACCTAATCTGCTAGTCAGGAAAGTTCTACACGAGGAGGATTCAACTACTTGTAAATTGTGTGAGGATGATGCGGAAGAATCTATTGTTCATCTTTTTTTCAAGTGCAGCTTTGCTAAAAAGGTCTGGGAACAGTTGGGGTTGTGGTTGCGGACTAGCTGGGCCTGGACGTTCTCGGACAACTTACTGTCCAGTCTGGAAATTTTCGAGAAACTTGTTCCCAAGAAATTGAGAGAGATTTGGCAGATTTTTTGGAATGGAGTCTTTTGGTTTGTCTGGGTGTCAAGAAATGAGAAATTTTTTAAAGGGGGCGAGGTGACGGTTCGAGAGTAGTGGAGAAAATAAAGTTCAACTCCTGGAATTGGTTGAGATGCAAAAATTGGCCTTTTGGTTTGATTTGTTGGTGATGGGGTGTAATGATCAAGTCGTGGTCGAGGATGGATAAATGATACTGGCTGGTGTGTACGAATATTTGGTTCCAGTAGCTGAGTTGTGCGAAGAGGACAAAGTTGGTGTACTGAGTTTTGTTGTGTAGTTGTTTGAAAGTGTCTAGCGTTTTGGGCCTCTGTAGTGTTTAGTTTTGGATTGGCTCCTACGCTCTTTGGTCCTAGTTGGTGTACAAAGTTGTGTTTGTATCCTGTTGGGTTGATTATGTGCTAGCCAGGTTTCATCTATTCCCTTCCTTTTTTACTTTTCGGATGCCCAAATGGAACATCACCGTTCTCTTCTTTCTATCTATTGAGATTGTATCCCTCCATTCGGGTTTTGGTTGCAACCCATCACTCTCGGCTTGATACTTCGGTGTCGAGACATAATAGACGACGGGGTGGTCAAAAGTACATCTGGATCGTATTAAAGTTGTGTCTGTTTGGTTGGTTCTTTTGGTCGGGTCATAGTTAACTCTGCAGTATACATTTTCAGTGTAGGGATGCTTTTTGGGAGAGTTTTTGGGTGTATGGTTCTCTGATCATAGTTGTCTGTTGTTGTCTGTAGGGACGCCTTGTGTACATGTTTTGAACACTGCTGGTGTTCATTTCTGGTGGAATAAATTTTTAATTTATTAAAAAAAAAGTATTCAATTTATTCATGTTATTTATGATTGGAAGCGGTATTAGTACTCCGACCGATAATTCATAGGCGAAGGTAGAACCTACGATGCCAAATGAGCTTGTGAATTAAAAGACAAAAATCATGTCAAGTTAACGCCAAATGAAGTAATTGTTAAGAGTCAATTAGTGAGGTCTTAGTGATGCATTGCATTAATCAAAATTAAAAGATTAAAAGTCATGAAGATAGAACTTGAAGTCATGGCGTGTGCATGGAGTTTGCTCTGTCAGTGGTCACGACCGACCCTTCCTAAAATTATCAAATTTAGGTTTGAAGCCGAGCTGATCGGAGTGGTAAACATTGTCGGAGGAGTGATCATTACTGAAAGTACCTTCTATCATTTTAAGTTCTCATAATTTTCTACTTTGTAATGTAGCAAGCATTATACAATTATAATTCCGCTGCATTTTTTTTACTAGTTCACGAATTAGTGTAAAGAATTCTCATGTCAATTCTAAGGACGCTCAAACCGTCAAACTTCATTTGATAGTTTTACAAGTCAAGTTCGTCAAATTATATTTTTCATAGTCCGTCTATTAAAAAGTAAGGGCACTACACAATCACTATGAAAATCACCATTAATATTTTTGTAAAAATATAATATTTTAAACAATACTACTAATTTTTATAAATAAAAATATTTTTTGTCAGTTCCTTTTATTTGGGTATATAACATATTATTAGTATAAAACCCTAATGTGTTTTCTTATGATTATAATCTAAACCTAATGTGTAACGCATCAAAGTTTCAAGAGAATTAAGAACATTATTCATATAAAAAAAGGTGTACATATCTTTTCGGAAATCCATTCATAAGAACTTCAGAGTTAAACGTGGAAGACCAACTGCTAAGTATATTGGTGCGCACACGAGTGAGGACATAGCGTGTGTGACAAAACATGTGTTGGTACAGTGGGGCCAGCATATCACCTGAAAATGCAGCTCAGGAGTAACCGCGCGGTCCAAGGGTCGACTCTCGATCGATTAGGGGTCGGGTCGTTACAAATACTATCAGAGCCGAGCCAACCCAAACCCCACAAGGGGTAGACGGTTGGTCCAGACTAAGGGTGTAAATGAACTGAACGTTCGTGAAAAAATTCTGTCAACGTCACGTTCGTGTTCGAGTTTGACGGAACCGAACAGTTCACGAATATGTTCGTGTATATAACGAACCGAACACGTACATATTTATTATTATTCGGTAGTTCACGAATGGTTATCGAACAAATTAAATATATAATCTAGCTATACAATATATTAATCTTATATAGCTATTTATAATTATATTTGCATTTAATTATTAACAATTATGCAATACATAATATGTGAACCACAATACCTATGAAATGTTATTGTGATTTTTTTTATGTAATGGTTTTAGGACATTTTAGCTAGAATATTTTTATTGTATTATATTTGATTTTATATCTTTGACGAACCTAGTACAATCGAACATTAAAACGAACACGAATACAAACAAGAGGTTGTGATATTCGTCGAACACGAACGGAACATACGGCTTATCGAACTCACGAACGTCCATTAGGTCATTCGGTTCGAAACACACCCCTAATCCGGAATTTAAGAGGGGTAAATGTATATGCCCAAAGTTTCAAGAGAGATTAAAGGAATTGAGAACGATATTCATACCAACAAGGTGCACCTTTCTTATCGGTAATTCATCCAGCAAGGCTCCAGAGTTAAGTCGTGCTTACTCTGAAACAATTTTAGTATGGGTGACAAAGTGAGACTCTTAGTGTGGGTGACCAACTGGAAATTATCACAGTACGCGCACGAGTGAGTACAAAGTGTGTAGGATGAACATGTATTGATACAGTGGAGCCATTATTTCACCCGAAAACAGTCCTGGAGTAAAACAAAGAAGAGAGAGAGAGAGCAATTTGTTGCTAATGATGTTTGTAGGAGGTGATGGATCAATTGCAGCAAGCCCATATCCCGGAAGTTCAGATAATGCAAGCCCAGCTCCCAGTTTAGCTCTAAACAACATCTACTCGTCGGATTAGCAGCTCTTTTATTTGCTCATCTCTATTAATAATTATTGATTATCTTAATTAATACTATTTGGTAAGCATTAATTCTTCCCTACATAGAGATTGATTTCATTACTTGTACTTTTATTCATATATTGCACTTACACGCTCCCTCTTCTGTTTACCGATCGAGTGATATTTAAGAGTTTGATTTCTGCATTTTACATTCCATATATACTTAAGAGTATTCTTATACCATACATCACCACAAGATTTCTAGAATTTCTTCATTTCACATTCCATTAGAAGATTTCAAACCAATAGAAGAAAATTTATTGAATTCAGTAATTATGTATTACAAAGTCCCATAGAAACGGCATGATCTCCAAGGTGCATATTGCAAGCGCGCATGTCACTTTATAGATTATAGAGTATATATAGCTAGGGGATGGTAATTAAGTGCCGGTTATATTTTAAGTATTTGAAACATGTTAATTTTCAACGTCGGTTATACCATGTCAATTTTTGAAACCTTTTGATTTTGACATTGATTATGAAGAAATCAGCTGCTAAATATTTTTTGTAACAATGTCACTGGCTCCAAAAAAAAATGATAAAATTAAGCCAAAGTATGTTAACAAATTCTGCTAAATATATATATATTTTGGCGTATTGAACATGTCATCATGTTTATCGTGATGTGTCATGGACGTAACGTATCATGTGGTGTATTTAAAAAATTATGAAACCACAAAATAATTGATTTGTTTTGATTTTTTCTTCCAGTTTTGGATTAGAAGTGCAAATAGCCGTAAGTAAGATTATAAAAAGAGACGGGCCCATCATTTTACTCTTGTTTTGTGCTTTTCTCTGTAACCCTAATCAACATTTCTCATTCCATTTAGTAACTCCGCGGCGGAAAGTTTAAGGTAAACATGATTTGTTCTCCGTTATACTTTTTTGATTGAAATTTTCACATGTTGATAGAGAATTAATATGAATTGACTAATTTCAGGATTTTTTTTATAGGTTTGATTTAATTACAATTTTAATTGGTTCAAATTTTTAGATGGAATGAAATTATTTGATATGTGGATGTGTATATCATTCGTTGTGGTAGATAAATATGAATATATTTTATCTAATGTTAGTATGTAATTTATGCTTTGGTGAAAATCTTTTGACATTCCTTGCCAGCTGAAAATGTTATAATTGAATTATAGTTTTGTGCGATGTGATTTTCAATAGAATGCACGAGGATTGAGTTATTGATTCAAAATTTTAGAATACATATGGATGATCATTTATTCACTTGAGTATCTTTTTAATTCACCCCTATTTACATTCAATACTAGAATCCCCATAATGGCTAAGAAATCATCCAAGTTAGATGATCATGAGGCAACATCACCCGCTGGAATGGTAGATTCAATTGTTGATCTCTTAATCGAGGTTCTACTTCGTCTACCCATATTGTCAGTCATTCGATTCCAATTAGTGTCGAAGCGATGGAAATCTATCATCACAAGTCCAGGATTTGTGAAGATGCGGAGTCGAACACCTGGTCCAGCCAAAGGACTCTTTGTGTCATGGACTGCATTCACCAACCCTTGCAATTACTCCTGCGGGGGTTGACTACTTCTTGTTCGATGCTGCATTAACATGCATTCCTCAACTAGGAACAAATACTAACATCTTGCAGTCTTGCAACGGACTATTGTTATGTTCGACTGGTCAGGCCTAGTAGTACATGTACTTCGACATACCACGTTTACAATCCCACCACTAAGAACTCGTTCACTCTCCCAGAACTATATGGTAAAAATGAGGTCGGAAAGGTATATATCCGTAGCATAAGCCTGGCTTTTGATCCCAACAATTCTCCGTATTACAACATTATATTTGTCCGCCAATTTGAGAAGGAGGTATACTACATTTACATCTACTCTTCAGAGACTGGTCTTTGGACGTCATGCCCAAAGCAGCCTGGCAATTTATATGTGAACTGCGGAAGTGGTGTTTATTGGAACGGTGGTGTTTTTTGGATCTATGCAGGATCATATTTCAGCATTAAGGATCGGATTCTCAAGGCAATGCCTATGCCTCCAGTTGAAGGAAGTAAGCGAAACTACTATTTTGGAGAGTCTTGTGGCCATTTGTATTACACTAAGATGCGTATGCCAAAACATTGTCTTCAAATCCCCGTCTATGAGTTGAAGAGTGATTACTCAGGTTGGATCCTCAAGTATGATGTTGATCTTAAAAGGGTCGATGTGAGCATCGAGGTGTACTTTCTGTGGTTCATGGTGAAAAGGATGAGGATTCGTTCATGGTGTTGGAGTCTGAAGGAAAAGCACTGCGGTTAAATCTTCTTTCCAAGTCCTTCCATGCACAAGAGCTACATGATTTCCCTGGGGTCTGTAGGCGCGCATTTCAGTATATCGAGTCATTAAGTTTTGTTTAGTATTCTTTAGATTTTTTAAGCAGAATTTTAAGTAGAAATTATATGTTGAATTAATTGTAGCTTCAATGGATTATCTCTTAGGCTAGCTATTACTGGGATTTTGCATTTTTATGCAAAAATATTTTGATGTCTGCTAGAGATATTATATGGTTTCTGGGCACTGGACTGAGTATTCAAATATTCAAGATTTTCAGTGTCATATGCTTACTTGCTGCTACCATTATGCTGCCTTGTTCAACCATAATTTTTCCCGTAAAAGTTGCGTAGTATTTTATGCGCATGAATAGAGCAGCCCATAACGAGATCACTAGTACTGTAGTATTTATTCGCATTATTAGTAGTATATTTGTGCAACAAATTCAAGAAAGTGAGTTGTCTAAATCCATGTATTTGGCGTTTACACCATACCTTTTCACATTTAGCTGATTAATCCTCGTATTAATCCATCAATTTCACTAAAAATTTACAATTTGCATTTTAACGTCTTTTTTATTTATAGCTTAATATTTACTTAAATAGAAAATTCAGTGACTATTTAGTATGGAGTTAAAAAGTGAATTAAAGGAAAAAATTTAGTTGATAAATAGTAACTGAGATAGTACCTAATTTATAGGGTTTATTACATACTAGAATTCGTGTAACGCGTGTTACTATGTTATATTTTAACATAATTTTTTAAAATTTGTCTTAATTTACAAACAATTATACATATCGATCGAGCTAATGAAATCGTATAACGGGACGATTGACCGAAATTTGCTAGCTATTTTGAAGACTACTATTTCATATACTCCATCCATTTCACCTAATGCTTAACATATAGATAGAAATATGGAAGAGAACGGAAGAATATGGACTCTACATGCGCCAACTTGTGGGTTATATACTACCTTAAAAAAATAAAAATGACTTTAAGTGGTGTATTAACATATAAGGCTAATTTGATAAAACTCGTAAAAAAAGTTAAATATGTTTTTGGTGCCCAAAAATTTAATTAAGTGGACTTTAAATTCTAGCTAAATTTATTTTAATAAATATATTTAACTTTCATTAATGTTAATTAATTACTAACTACTTATATTTAATTATTTTTACATATACTCATATAACTAAAGTGCTATTGTACGGTTCTATAAAATATAAACATCATAATTCAGGGAATATGTATTGTCGATACTGTTATAAGAGCAAGAAATTTGGTAGTCATTATTCGGTAGTTTGCGTATTGAGACTCGTAGAGAAATTCCATAGTCCAAAAGTAACATACAATAACACCTATCCCGTGAATATGGCATGTTTGCAGCAAGACATGTCCTCTTGACCTCTTCCACCACCTGCCATCTACTGCTTTGAAGTTTCAAAATTCGAGCTACAATGATTTTAAAGTTCTAATTACTAATTAATTACCATCTAATTAAGAAGTATTTAGATATTGTAACTCCCATCCCAATGAAACTAACCAACTCGTTTTTACCAGAAACCTCCTAGACCGTACTAAACCCTAAACCCTAAATAAGACCGTACTCCAACGGTGTTTTCAAATTCAGTTAATTAGGTTCACTATTTCTGGGAGTTTTAGAATTTTAAAGCGTTAGTTTTGTCATTTATTTTTAGCGTCGACTTCATTATTTTTATTATTTTTCAGCGAAAAACAATTATTTATAATTTTTGTTAGTTTCCCTAGGTGATAGTGTTAGTTTACCATAAATTAGTTTTTAGAGTTACTTAAATTATTTTATAGTTGGTTTTAATAGAATTTTTTTCAATAGTTAGTTTCACACGAAAATGACTGAAACGGGCTTACGAATTTCATATTGATCAGTCAATTTAGTTTAGGGTCATATTTGGACATTAGTGTATATGAACTTCAAAATTGTTTATTAAATATAGTTTAACTTCTCTTTTGAAGTCCACAATTAAAATAGAGGTAATGACTTCAAAACTGTTAGTTAAATAGAGTCCAACTCATTTTTTTAGTGTCCACAATTAAAATAAGAGTAATTTAATTGTAAGAGTTCTAGACATGTGTCTTTTTTAATGATAGTTTCTTCATTGTGGTTTATATATGTAATAATTGGCCCATAAAAATGTACATTTTGTTATCATATACTCCTAGTCTATTCATAAATTATGTATTGATACTTCAAAGAATTTGTGACTGACAAATGCTTCACAAATTAGCTCTGACTGCAAAAGTAAATGAAACTCTTAAACTCTTGTACATCCTGAGATCGACATTACACAAGTGAAAATCACATGAAGGCGACAAACAAAGGATTTATAGGATTTGTGCTAATAATGAATTAGTATTAAACACTCAGAGTGGAAATCCCAACACGATTGTCCAAGAAAAAGATGAATTTTACGTGGCTACCCTAATACACCACTGAACTAAAACTGCTCTAAATTCACGTCATACAAATACAATAACTCATACATAATGAAATCCTACACCAAGTGGGAGATACTTCCTACGATTCATGATAGTGTACAACATAAATGGATTCTTGCCTCATTTACCTCTTCCCCTGCCTCTACGGCTTACTCTAGCCGGTCTACTCTGTTTCTTCCCCGCCAAAGTTTCAGCCTTTTCTGTCTTTGACGTCTGAGACATATTTACTGCTGCTTCTCCAGATTGCACATCTAAAGAACCACTGGCAATGCTATTGGTTTCCGTCACGATAGGGATTTCCACATAGGCTTCAGAGGGTTCTTCTGACTTCTTCTCACTTGTGGAATCGCCGTTCTGGTTGTTATTCTCGCTGCATTGCTCATGGTTTTGCCCTATAGCAGCACCTGCAGACAAACTGAAGAGGAGAAAATATTTCAGTGAATCTGAAGCCAGGGAATTAGAAATGGCGGAAGCATAACTTATTAACCTTTCGTGAGATGATAATGTGCCATTTGCATTTTGTTTTCCTATGTCTTCGGTCACCTCAGTCGCTAGAGACCCATTAAGTTTACTTGCTTGTGGAACTGTAAAAGAAAAAGATTAAGGGTGTGGGTGCTTAACAATCACAAACATGAAAAATCACACTGGGGAACATGGCATTGGGTCCAGGTGAATTTCGACAGACTTGTTACCAAATGAAATAAGCGAAGTATAAACAGCTCATAAATATAAAGTCCCCACTTGAAAGGGAAAGCTAAACGAGTAACAGAGTTTGAGATATTTTTAGGCGACGACAAATAATGCAGCCTGTGAACATTTTCCTTTTTGGCTGGTTGAAGCCATATTGCACGATAAGCAAATAATTCTACCCCGTTTATGAAAGGTTTAATAGAGCATAATGAGCAAGAAATCAGAAAATGACCTCTACAGGTACTCATAGAAGCAGACTATTATGCTCCTTCACACACAAACATACCCTAAAGTACACCTGGGCGGTTCCATTTGGTTTGATTGTTGGAACTGGAACTGTGCAGTTCGGTTCCAAAACGGTTCCGGTTCAGTTCCTAGGAACTGCACTTTTTTTTTTAATTCAGTTCATTATTATTTCACTTAGTTACTTATATAGTATTAGTAACTTAGTTGCCCAACTTAGTTACATAATTGTAAAACTACTAAACTAGTTCTGCTTATATTTAGTACAAGTTACTTATTTTTTATAACTTGGTTATTTTTTTTAATATTTACATACTCATGTAAATTATGTTTATAACTAGTATAAAGCTTAGCGATATTAATTAGTTTCTTTTTACTGGAATTATTTACTTAGTTCTTTTTACAAAGAACCGCACGGTTCCAGGAACCGCCCGGTGCCATGTGTGGTTCTCGGTTTCCTTCGAAGGAGAACCCGGAACCGAACAGAGTGGTTCCGTTTCGGTTCATGGAACCATGCAGTTCCGGTTCCAGAACCGGAATCGAAATTTTGGTTCGGTTCTCGGCTCCCAGTTCCGTTGGTCAGGTCTACCCAAAACTAAGGTTGCTTCGGTGTTGCACTTCCCCCTAGTACACTCACTACTCACATCCCATGTATTTCATGCGTAGGATTTGAGTCGGGAGTGCAATAGGGGGAAGTGCAGCATCTCATAAACCATAAACCATCATATATATGCTGCAAACCACATCACCGTACCTGCTACTGGCAGTTGCTAAAAGTAATGTTGGCTTACTTCATTTGATATATAACAGTTCAGAATGGCCAAGGACAAGGATTAAAAACAAAGACAACCCAAGTACATGACACAGGTGAACTACTCATAGCAAGATAGCAAAGATGTGTCTCTTCTTTTATGTTTCAAACAATTTCCTTCTTCCATTCTTTTTCTTTCTCCTCTCATAGTTTATCAAGTTTTCCAGCCTCTTGATTTCACGTTCCTGCTTCGACTTGGCCACTCTTTCAGCTTCATTGCTTGCCTGGTCATTTGCTTCAGCCAATCTTTGACTATCCGGCAGCCAATACACAGCTGCTTTTTGGGAATAATAAAAAGTGTACTCAAGACCTAGAAGAGGTGAACATTTAGACCTAATTTACTTTAAAACATGAGATGAATCTGAACCAAAAGAAGCCATGTGTTGAAGGCTTGTAGCCATCATATATTCTACTTGTACCACTCATCAACCAACAGTAGAATCCTTTCATTTATCACTAGATGGAAAACATGTTATATGGATCAAACATCCATAGATGATGCACAGATGACCGCAGTAGACTCGGGACAGGCGGGAAAAGAACATAGAAAAATGCACTCAGATAGATTCTATTCATTACTTCGAACACACATCATCACCTAAGAGATAGGAGTTGCAAAACAGTATCACAGGAAGGTCAGGTGATAACTACCCGGAGCCTACGAACACATGCCTTACCTGGGAAAGTGTAAACATGGAACCCTCTCGTGTTACATTGATCCAGTATAGAGCCACAGATTTCTCAAAGATCACGAGGGCATCCCATGGACTTCTTAAGACATAATATGATCCACCAAGTCAGATAAAAGTGCAGCGTTCAGGCATTGAAAAGACATTTGCATAATTTTTTAACATCCAAGGGTGGCTGACTACTGTATACTGACTCAATTACAGGAGGGGCCTAAATATAAATATCCCAACATTGGATTTCCTGAATTGGTTGTTTGCTATTTTGCTTCACATTAACTAAACAAACCAAGGTATCTTCTTCTAAATCTATCCATAATAACACTTTAACTTATCAAATTTATCATTGAAAAGAAATTAAGCCAACTGAGATAGATGGAGAAAGAGACTAAATACCACTATGATGCTCCTCGGCAAGAGTGGAACTGATAGGACGTGAAACCTTAGATCCATCACATTCATCCATCTGAACAGCTTCTGAAGGCTGTAAAAGGCAATCAGATGAGATGATGAGAAAACGCAGGGACAATGATATCTACAGACTTGATAAATCAGAAACATGGGAAATGCTTTGCAGTTAGGTACCTCATCATTGCCAGAAGCAGGAACAGCTGATATGGATGATGGGGTTTCACCTATCCTATCAGCACGTCTTGATTCCAAAGCTGAAAGATCCAAAAAACATAACATTGTTTTTAATACCTACAAGCCTATTAACATAGTGAATAAATATACTATAGACATTGCACGTGGCTAGAGGAGCATCTAAAGAGAACAACAACCTGCTAGAACAGGGTCACAGCTCACTCCTGCATCCACCAGAGCATCTATTTCATTAGTGTTCCTAATGGACTCGGGCGGAGTAGTTCTTTCTCCCACAGCAGAGACTAATTTACCAGGTCCAGTCAGGTCCTTCTGGTTTGGTTCAACAACAACCAATAATGAATTGATTTTAGAAGGTGGGGTGCGCAGCATATCTTCCGTAGCTTTGGAACGTACTCTCCGCAACTCTTCATGAATATTCCATGAACCAGATGCAAGAGAATTCCGTTTCTACCACATTGCGATCAGAGAGAACTTGGTGAGTGTTTGAAACAGCTTACAGTATTTATTCCAACTTAAAGATTAATTCAAGGAGATATCCAATTCGAAGAGTTTGCAGAACCCAATTTCGCAAAGCTTCTCTATGATCTATAATTGCATTAGCAATATGTGACATACAAGTTGTTACAAGGTCATAATCAAATACTATAAACAAAGTCCAGACTGGACAACTTTAACGAAGTATTTGCAGAAGGGATTAACATCTGATGACCAGTAGCTCCAAAACCAGGAAAAATAGGTGTATGAAAACGAGATAAACTGGTAGAAATTGATAAGTGGGTTATTCTTGCTAAAGCGGGAAAGATTGCATCGAAGTAGTGCAGAAATGCACCTTTGACAAAGACAACGAGTCATGACCAACTGAAATTGGAATTCCTTCCTTCAATGTCGTTGGAGTTCTCAACTCAATATTTTTTGTAGGAGATGCCCAAGGTGGTCTGTCCTTCATATAGGATCTGGCCACATCCACAGGAGAACTTCCTTCATCTTCCACCTGCATCGAATAACCAATTATCTTAGACAGCCTTATTACCACCATCCTTCTTTTGCCATGCCAGGAAATGACATGGGAAAGAACATATATCATCAAGTATAGTATCGAGTGACAACTAATCTAAGTGTGTGTTAGATATGTTTAAAATTTTAAAGAGAAAGAAGACATTAAAGGAGAATAATCTGGCACTAATCCATCTTAGTATACCTTGGTATATAATGTAAAAAAATCACTAACATCCTCAAGCCCAGTCGAGTTCGTGTTATAGGACCATGGAGCCAATTTTGTCCCCGAACTTGACCCCACTTTTTTGTCAAGAAACCACTTTTTGGCTTCCAATACTGCTTTATTACATGTATCAACATCTTCTGTACATGAAATGAAACCTGTATCAGTGTAAAAACCATATAATAAGATAATAAGTAAAAAAAACTCCATACTGGAGTAACCAGTAGATTTGTAGACTGCTACCACGATCAAACAGTTTTCCTGGAGATAAATCAAACAAACCTTTTTCACCAGCTTTCAATGGCTCATCAATAACACGTGAATTAATGACTTTTACCAACCTATCACACTCTTCCCTGAGAGAAAGAATAGGAAAGGATAAGATGTAACACGAAAATTAACTTTCTCAAAAAGTATACTGTCTGACACAACACTTGATAGCAGGGAGAAAAAATAAAAGTATGTAATTGACTATTTGAACAAGAAAGAACAGAAAATGCATGCCAAATGACTGTTGGCATAGAACAGGTGCCAAATTAATGGCAACCCAGACCAAACCAAGTATGCCATTTTATCCCTTATTTAAATTCCCTTCGTTCCTTTTTGACATGCCAAATTAATGACAGTTGAAGAATAATTTAAAACTGAGGTAGTAATTGATGCAATGGCAGAAATATAGAGAAAAGGAGAGATACTATAGACAAGTGGTTAGTATTTGACATCATAATATAAAATCCCATATGAAAAAGGAACAGGAGAAGGGGGAAAACACTCTCAATGGAGTACTTAAGAAAGAATCATCATGTCATAATGCCGTAAGCAGTATTATCAATCCCGGATCGCGGCGCATAACAACCGGCCAAAAACCTCTGGATAGCTGGAACGGATGACGGGGATACTTAAGTGATACAGCATGTACCATATAATATAACTTATAAAATGAACACATAAGTACGTGTAAAGATAAAATAAGTTTACAATAATCAACTTACTAATTAAAAGCCATAAAATTCTTCACAGGGAGTCATAAAGACAGGAAATTGAGGGTAAATGTAAAAACAAATACCAACTGCTCATAATATTACTAAATAGGAAAATTCTGGCCATTTAGCCCCAAAAATCACTGTCTCGGCGCTATCCCTCTGTGATTTGCCGGATCCCGAGATGTTATGCAACCCGGGATGGATAGGCAGCCGTGAAAACGCCCCCAGATAGAGGGATCGCACGGGATCCCTTTGACAACACTGGCTGTAAGTACCAGAGCATAAGCCTATTCTTGTAAGGCAGCAATCTAGCTCAGCTAGAAGATCTAAATATGCAAGAGTTCTTCTAAAATTGTGACGTAAAATAGAAAACTGCAGTATTAAGATGCTCTAACATTCTAAGGGGTATTTGCAACAGCTTATAACTTGACAGGTTCTCTAAAATAAGCTGGATAAGCTGAAGTAGGGTTGGATCTCCTCAAGCAATTTCTAAGTTGCTTCTATCCAAAAAGTGAAGTTTGCAAACACTATTATTGCAACTTCTTTAACTTTTAAGTAGTTTCTCCAAACACCCACCAAATTCTCGAATAAGCCAATTTACCAACTTGTCCTAAAATTAAGCCCTTAAATCAGAAGAAGTTGTTGCAAAACCCTCTAAGTCAACACATAAAGTAAAAATGAACTACTGGTACTAGATTCCAAATGTAATTTTACTTCCATCAATTGTGAAGTCAAAATCTTCATTTATTACAAAGAATATTCTTCAGTTGATTTCATAAGCTGTGACAACTGACATGTCACAATGAGCACACTAGACAAACATATAAAAATAGCTGGTACCAGCATGTGCGCATAACTGTGCTATCTGGAAAGCAGAAAATCAGAATGAGCTAAAATGTTATCAAATAAGTATGCTAATAATATTAAAATGGCCAAGAAAAATGAATATGTAAGAGCACGTGTCACTGAAGGTTTTCCAAGTACTGAATTTTTTGTTTCAACAGATAAACTCAAACTGAAATGTGTAATGTGAAATGTTTACACAAAACCAGAACAGGAAAAACAACTTCTCCTGAGAACAAGTGGAAAGGAATCTAGACCAAAAGGGAAAAGGAAGTAGATGATACATCTGCTAATGAAGCAACATGCATATAACATAATCTTTAGTCTAATACCTGGAAAAAGTCTCCTTCTCTATGAGTTGCTCAATTATATATTTGGTTTCAGTCCTCTGCACGCCCAATTGAGATTTTTGTCCGTACTGCACCATCTCTGATGAAGTGAGCTTATTCTAGTACAATAAAAAGAGAAATATCAATGCTACAAACAATGATACTAAAACATAAGCATTTAAAGGAACAGGAGCAAGTATCAAATCTCATCCAAATTTTATCCACCTTTTTACTCAAATTCAACCAAACTCACCTAGTTATTAGTACCCTACTAAACCTATCACAATTCACAACATTACATTACTCAGAATTTTCCGGCTGTGTCATACTTTCTCTCACACAATCCACCACAGCTCGAATAGGGAGGGTGCCTTAATTCTTATTATCTTATAAATTGGCAGCACTTTTAATTAACCAAAGAAGCGTATTTTTTGCAGCCACAATATTAGCCAACGTAAAGCAATCGTCACCGTTCGTCCAACACACACATCTCTGGATGCGCAGTAAGGATGAGTAGCAGCAGAGAGAGAATTGTAAAAAAAAAAAAAACCTACCTATCAGCAATTGCAAAAACTGTCGATCAATTGAAAGGTGAAAACCTAATCCTGTTATTTCTCTACATCCCCTTATTCTTCTCTTTTCTTCCTTATCCTTTCAAACATTTATTTCGCCTTCATCTCCAAATTTATCTCAGATGAGGTTGGATGTCATTCTGTCGAGGAAACTGCATGCTGATTCAACACCTAAAATGCCATCTTGTGAATTTTTGCCGAACTTGTTCTCTCAATTATTTTTACACGTATTGGGATTATAAGATAAACTTGCAATTCTCTTTTGTTTCAATGAAGATTCTACTCAAAGTTCCATCTGTCCGAGTCCAAGCTCAGTTGTTATAGTTTCAGGATATGCAAATTTATGCAGATGTAATTAATACCTTGGATATTATAGTTCGAGTATGTGCAAATTGACCCGGATTCATGGATTCATTTGGTTCTTTGGATATTATAGTTTGCAGACGTGCGAACTTATGCGGATTTAGTTGATTCCTTGAATATTATAGCACTTCAATGGCTCCAGGCAATTAAAATATAAAACTAACAAAACTGATCAGCCAACTCTAAGACGATTTCAATCCAGATGGCTCATAAACTTAATATTTTGTTCAGAATTCCAGTCCTGAATACTTCCACCTAGTGCTGAGCATGTTCCAGTCCTGACCAAACCGGATCGGTTATACTGGTTCAATATCAGATCTAACTAGGTTATTACTTTTCTGTGATTCTGGGTTTGGCCCAGAAACCCAGTTATAATTATTTTATCATAATTTGAACTTTCTTTTTGTTAGCTTGATACCCTATTTTCCCAAAAATAAAAGAACTCAACACAAACAGAGTCTCCCTTGTAATCCTGCACTATCCTATCTGACTCCAAATCTGACCCCCCCCCCCCCCCCCAAAATCGCCGGCAACCTTCACCCACTGTCGTCTCCCGTCAACCACGCCGTGAACCAATACAAAGAATCCAACAGAATGGGGGCTGGTAGAAAGAAGAATGGAAGCTATTTTTCCTTCATCTTTTAAGCCGTCTTATTTGCCTCTCTGATTTCTCCTTCATGGGCTAAAAGTCTTCACAAGAATCATGTACATAGAGTGGAAATGGATTAATCTGTAAAACTTGCACTAGTAAGGGGGTGTTTGCCACAGCTTATAGGCTGCAGCTTACAACTTAATGTAAGGAAAACTGGAAAAGCTAGATTTCGAGTGTTTGCAACAACTTATAAGTTTGCAGATTCTCATAAATTAAGCTTGATAAGTTTATTTGAACCTCCTTAAGCAACTTCTAAATATTTTTAATCCAAAAGGTTGAGTTTGCAAACACTAATCTTGCAACTTCTTAAACTTTTTAGTTTTTCAAACACCCACCAAATTATCTAATAAGACAATTTTACCGACTTCTCCTCGAATAAGTTGAAGATATTGCTAACACCCCCTAGGTCTAAGGAAACAAAAGGTTGCTTGTTATGATGGGTCTTCTAGTTTTCTACTCTTCAAATGTTGATCACCCGAGTTCCATTCTTCTTCATATAAATTATTCCAAATTCAAGAGATAGACACCTACATGTCTTCATCAATTGATTTGACACTCAAATTGCATAAAGAGAAAAACTTATTACACCAAAAATAAAATGGGGTTCAAATACAAAATGGATGTGACAGTTTGCGTTAAGACCAAAAACTCTTACAGCTTTACGCTCTTACTCCCAACAAACAGACCTAAATGAAACATTTAGTACACCACATACATGTGATTACTAAGCTCTAAAACTCATAAACCCATACATAATTACATATGATTACTAAGCTCAGAGAAACATTCTTATACAATATATCAGGGCTGATGATTTTGCTTCCCAGGGCACTCCTTCCTAAATCCTTTACTTTTTTTTCCCTCTTCTAAATATGATTAGTACATGATACAAATAAAAACATAACAATTTCACCTATGCTATTTAATATTATTATGCTGTAACATCAATTAGGCAGGCAAGCTTACCTCTTCAAAAGCATTAACTCCATCAAAAGGATTTCCATACTCAATCTCATTGTCATCATCATCCTCTGTCAAATAAGGAAAAAGGAAAAAAAAAAAAAAGAACAAAAGAAAAAAAAAAAAGGACAATGTTAGTGAAGCATATGTGGATGGAGAAATAGGGCACGGGGTAGAGGAAAACAAATAGGGGAAAACAGAATCACATTAGATTGTTGACTTGCTTATTCCTTAAAACCAGCTTGAGCCAAATGGTACTATTTAAAAGTAAAATTGGCGATCATAGTTTAAACATGTTACTGTTAAGAATAATGTCAGAAAACTCAGTTTGATTTAAAACTGCATATACAAGTTCTTGTATAATGAAAGTACTAGTATACCACATACCAATAAATATCAACAATGGCAATACGAAACCCGAATAAGCATCATAGAGTGACTTTATGATACCTAAACTCATATGTAACACAGGCTCTACCGCTGTAGTAAATTGTAATTACTGCTGAAACAGACCTGGAGCTCAACATAAACTTTTTGCTGTTATAAAAAGGCAATAACCTCCGAGTAAAATCATGGTTTAGAAGTTGATAAAATAAGATAGTAGTAACACCAGTTTTCTCTACTGGTATTTTGACACAGCTGACAGGCTAAAGCAACACATGCAAGATGCAACTGTGTGTGGAGCCATTCAAATCCAGAAGCTGAGTACAAGGGGCTTGCAAATGAAACAGCATAAATAATTGTTTCAATGTTTGTTTTAAATTTGTGTGGCAGCACATGTTCCTAATTTATGCCACAAAACTGAGACTCACCTTCAGATTTGTTGAGGTAGCATATGTAAATAACAGAATGTACCCTAAAATACTCCACTCGAAACACCAATTTATTGATATCTTCACTAAGATCCTAAGCTTTCCAACTTTTCAGATGCTTCATAGGCATACCTAACTCCTATTTCCACACACTTTTCGGATGGAGGGATCATCAACCAATTATTCCCCAGCAGTCAACTTCCTAGTTTACTGGTGAAAATTGGGCACAAAATCATGGTAAGCCTCAACTGTTGTATGCTTAAGCTATCCTATAATTGTGCATTCTGAGTTGTAAAATTTGTAATGAAAAAACAGTTTTACCTACAGATAGGTTAAGAAAAACCATAACAATTATTCTTCTAAGTTTTCGCAAAGCATTTGGCTCAAGTCCATAATTAACAATAGTGTGAATTGGTTTTTCCTAAGAATTACTCTTCTAAGTTCAATCTGAAATAGTGTTTACACAAGAAATGCAACGCTAGGAGGCTCCTTACAATATCCCCACCTCCCCCCTACTTAGGGTTTGGCCCCTTTCCTTCCTCTGTACTACTCGACAATATTGCAGAGGCAAGCAATATTATTAACTCACATAACTTCCACAGGGGCTTTAATTACATAGCATACTATATTACCGAACGAAATCTCCGATTGAACTCTCCTCTGCCTCTGGCATCATCTTCTAAACTTAATAGCCAAGCACACTTCTACTTATAACAATAAATTAAAACGCGCTAAAGCATGATTGAACGATACAGAGAAGCAATTAAATTAACACGTCGTAGTTGAAGAGCAGAAAAACGAAATGATAAATGCAGAGAATTTGAAGCTACAGAGAGAGACATTACCTGAAACGTAATCCTCATCGTCTTCAGAAGAGTCGGAGTCAGAGTCGGAGAAGATAGAAGAGACGATTTTACCGGCGCCAGAAGCTAGGGCTTTGGCTGAGGGAACAATGAGACCGGTGAACCAATTGTTCTTGTTCGGTGGCGGAGGAGGCGGAGGACGGTCGTAAGGGGTGGCGGAGAGGCGCTGGTGACGGCGGTTGGTGACGATTTTTCCGCCGGCGCCGGATCGGGAAGTTGCCATTTGGGGGAAGTTTTGAAATGGAGGAGGAGAAGAAGAGACGATTATCGTTGCTTTGTTTTATTTTGCACAGTAGATTCCTTTGATTTTTGAATATTAAATATTTAAATTAAGAGGCCACTTTTTCATGCCTTTTTTTTTTTTTTTTTTTTTTTTTTTTTGTTCTTTTTCACTTTGAATCTAATTTTTTTAATTATACTCTAGGTTATACCATTTACAATTTATATACTCAATATTGATACCGTATAAAATTTATACTTTAAATCAACCATCCGTATAAACAATATACTCCGACTAATTTTGTTATCAGGAAATAATGCGTGTTGCTTAAACATCGGCAATGTTCACACAATAGACGAGTAAAATAAATAAATTACACTCCAGGTTGTGCCTTATATAGTTTATATACTCAACATTGCTACCGTATAAAATTTACACATTAAATCAACCAATCGTTTAAATATTATACTCCGGCCAGTTTTATCATCTGAAAATGGCGACACGTGTCGCCTTGTGGTTAAATCTGGAATATTTTAATTTTAAAAAATGTAAAATAACTTTTTAAATTGTATAAAATAAAATTAGGATTAATTATATACTTCCACTAATTCAAAAAAAATTCTTCCTTCCGTGGAAGCTTGATAAATTAAAAAACAAAGATCAGCAAATGTCATATTTACGTTTAATCTATTGGTCGGACATATGTAGGCTGTATTGTTGAGATTAATTAAATATGTCTCCTCAAAATTAGTACGAATTACCACGAACTAAAGTACGGGCTTTAGAAAAAATGTCTGAAAGAGCTCCGTCCGAGGAACTTCTTCCAAGAGGCATCTTGAGTCCAACCCGATACACTTTATAAATCTCATAAAATCACATCCTGGAAAACGGAGACTTTCCACCTCCAAGCAGCTACGGTCCGAGGAGCCAACCTTCGTACATAAGAACCACTCTCCGGTTGACACATGAACATCTTACTATCTAAGACAGAGTTCCCAACCGAGGGACATCTATAGATAGGCTTACTTATCAAGGTGGCCAGGTAACTTAGTTGCATGCTTACTCTTCAATATTTACCTCCGAGAAACCTAGAGCATACCGCTCGGACCACATCAGTTAAGTCTAAGATTGGTATGTCCAGGGCAGGGCAGCTTAAAATACTAACCACCCCCCCCCCCCCCCCCACCCACCCCAGTTTAAGTGCGCAGATCCAAGGAACACTTTCTGAGGAGCCAGAGTAAAAGACCAATCTTTCCGAGGAGCTACTCTTTTCTAGGCTTTCCATAGATTTATTTTTACTTTGGTGAGCAATAAGACGTACCAACATGTTTTATCCTCATCATGTACGTATAATCTGGGTATGTTATAAAAAAAATAACTTCATAAACTGATAAAATTATAATATTTCAATTTAATAAAAAATGAAAAAAATACTTATTCAAGATGGAGCTTCTTGTCATGCCTTCCATAGAAGAAAAAAATAAAAATAGTATAATAATTGATGATATTTGAAGATGGAGGGCTACAAGCAATTGAATTTTATGTTATAAGGTTTTAATATTTTTATTTTATTTATTTGAACTTTATATTTTATTAACATAATGTTTTTCAATTTTATGAAATTGAATTTTGTAGTTTTATAATTTTTTATGAAGTTATGAATTTTTTTTTTTTCATTTTTTGATGACAGAACTGGCCTGACTCCCGAGCATAATGTTTAAACAGATGGTTGATTTAAGTTGTAAATTTTATATATGGTGGCAATGTTGAGTATATAAACTATATAAGGTACAACCTGAAGTATAATTTATCTATTTTATCCCGAGATTAATTCTGCAAGCGACACGTGTCTAGCGCGTGAACATTGTCGGCATTCGAACGCGTCATTTTCTGATGACAAAACTGGTCAGAGTATATTGTTTATACGGATGGTTGATTTAAGGTATAAATTTTATACGGTATCAATGTTGAGTATATAAACCGTAAATGGTACAACCTAGAGTATAATTTATCTATTTTACCCCTCCGTAGTCATGTCCTGTCTCACCTGAAGCGCGAGCGGGGACAAAGAGCACAGGCGTGAGCATAAGTCGAAAAGCGTCAAAACTTAATAAAATATGAAGACACTAGCAGGTTGCAATAACTACATAAACATATTTTATCTATATTGAATACTTAATACGTTTCAAAAATATATTTTTAATTAAAAATAATTTGTAACCTATAAATTCTACATGCATATAAGACGAAATTATAAAAGTGTACCAACTTGTAACTATTTATAAATGTAAATTATGGATGTCGGGTTCAAAAAAAAATGTAAAAGTAAATTAAATAATTTAAAAGCGGCATAAAGGGCACTAGAAACGTCAAACGGCATAAAGCGTGAGCGACGACACTTTAGAAGCTTTAAGTGATCTCATGTCCAATTCCCAACTTTCCTACACAACAGACAAATCTAGACTATTTACAATTTTACACTAAAAACTACAATAGTACGATTTTTTTGCAGATTGATCCAGCTATATCTGATCGACCCGCGATTTTTAAAAATAAACCTACAGCATCTCTTCATGACTTTCCGATATCCATTCAACCATGTTGACATTTTACAATAAGTTACTTATGATTAGAATATAATGGTCCATATTTAGCATAAAATCATTTATGACAACCAATTCATCCAAGAAAAATATAATATTTATAAAATAGACATGAAAACCAATTTTATTCATCAACCAATAAATTTCACTACGCAAAATCTATATACATATAAAATAAGACATAAGCCTTCCAAGCATAGCCATGTGTCATGATGACGTGGCGCTATCGAGCATTCTGATTGGTGGATTTTTTACCCATGTGGATGATTGAATGAATTTGATTGGTACTTTATCCAATATTATAGTGAGTTGTCCATTTATGTCATTAATTATGGCAATTGATTTGTTTGAATGTTTGTTTGTTTCTGTTGTACTTATTTTAGGAAAAGATTTCTTCATAGTTACAAATTTTACCTAACAAAGGAAATAACAAAAAGTGTAGAATTAATATATTGCATTACATTTCCATTCTTTTGCTCCGTAGATGTTTTTGCCTGGGCAGCCTGAATGAATGAAGCATCTCTTTCTAAAAAAAAAAAAAATAGTAATGAGTTGCTATTCAGGGCTAAATCTAGAAGGAATTTTATATTAAATATCTATAAGTTTTGCTTAACGAGAAAATAATGTCATTGGAAAGATTAAAATCACACGACCATATAATAGAAATAAGGAATTATTCTAGACAAGGTAGTACAATATAATCAATTGGGAAAAATTCATTTTTAATACCCTATTGTGTCGGTCTTTCAATTTAATTTGATACCCTAATATGTGACATCCAATATAGTATGGATAACTAATTATGTTTATATTTGAATCAATTGAAGTAGCTAATGTAAAAATACATGTGTGTCACATGCATCGTGTTCCGTCCATTTGAGTGTTAAAATACATTTCAACCGATTCAATTATAAACATAAGGTACTTAAAATTGAACTATATATGCCATGTTAGGAGTATCTCAATTGATTCGTATATACTATATAAACATGATTTCATACATATATATGATTGAAAAAATTAAATAATAAATAAATATGAAAAAGTTACATCAATGATACTCGAAATATAGTCAATAGTGAATCTTCTATCTAAACAATGAGAATGATACATGTATACATCAACAAAAACTAAATGTGAGGTTTCACTCGGGACGGATGATGTGATTAATTAAGAACTTCTTTACATATTTTTTTAGGGAGAATTAATACAATACGGATTAATATTGATCACTCATTACATATTCGTCACCCTATTCCAAAATAGACAAACCTAAAACCTTTTTTTAGTTGACCAAATATTCCATATGTCCCGAAAAACTTCATACATTACGATTGACGTATAGTTTAGGTAAAAAGTTAAGCTAAATATTGAAATATAAAGAGGTAGGAAAAATGGTACCTTTAGTGCTAAAATGTGTGTAAAGTTAAGATTGTTTGATATTTGTTGCATGTGTTGTAACTTCCATTTTAGTAACGTATAATGTTCTGTGAGACGGCTAAAATTGTCAAATTGTCAAATCTCGAGAGAGTATAAATTGAATGGAAAAGAAAATTGATTGGATTTTGTTGCAATTACAAGTTTCTATTTACTATAACATTTGACTCTGATGTTTTATATTTTACAAAATTGACGCAAAATAAATTAAAAAGCTGGGCTTCCATGGAAGCTCCGTTTTCCACCATACCTCCAAATAGAACATCCCAATCCATCACATGAAAGCTCCGATTTTGAGTTGTTAAAAGCTCTGATTGGAAGACTAAGACAACTCCAAATCTGGAGTTGTTTGACAGACGGTTGGAGCTCAAATTTTAGAAGTGGAGACCATTTTGTTTGGGGAGATGGGTGGAGGTGGTAGTGGAAGGAGTTAGTTTGGTGTTTAGAAGGTGGTTGTAGAGACAGTGGTGGCGGTGGTGGTGGAAGAAGGTGTGTGTGAAATTAGAATAGTGAAAATATCGAGGCCTTCATTTATGGGAATTTGAAACTTTTGAGGGTTTATTTTGCAATATATGATAGTTAATAAATTATAAAATTATAAAGAAAATACTAAATAGGTTAAAAAGTTGACATTTAGGCTTGGATGTAATTAGAAACATTTTCATGACTAACATTTGAATGACTATGTAATTCTTTAAATTACAGGAATTAATTGTTTTGTGGTCAATTTAAGGAGCATTATGTAATTTTCTCTATTTTCTTATGTTCATGATCTGCTTTCAATTTTTCAGATTTTCAGTTTTATGCTCAAACTTTCGCAGTGTGAAAGATGAATCTTTCAAACGAACAATTGGAACTTCGAGCTATTTTTGACTTTGCCCGTAAATTTATCATTTACTATTATTTAGTATTATTTTTATGAAGAAGTTTTAATTTTGAGTAAGTCTGTGGAGAGACGGTGTTATAGAAAGACCAAAAAAGATGGACAAATATTATAGTTATAGCTGAACATTACAGGTTTTATTAAGAACATCGGTGATATACATTACATAAAAATGATATAAAATGTTCGCTCATAAAACATTATTAATATTGTTTAAAACATTATACATATATATATTTAAAAACATCAATCCGTCTCTCAGGTCTCTCACTAATACACGTTTCTTTCAAGACTTTGTGTTTAGTTTTAGTTTCTATTTTAAAAACTATACTGACCTAATCCTACAATAATTAACTAATTATACACTCCATATGGGATACGGAAATTTCACGAAGCATTACAATATCAAACATCCAGATGAAACGCAATCTCAGCAAGGTCACGAACTCATGGCGTTCGCGCGCATACTGAGAATGTTAATTTTATTGTATCAAATATCGTACTTCTTATTAATTAACTCCCCTTTAATACTTTTTATATTATTAAATGAGCAACTTAATTCTGATCACATGTTTTCTAGAGTATTTGAGGATCAATATCATCCATGTGATGGAGAACATTGATTAATTGATGCACGAGAACACTGGAGCAAGGATGCCTTAGTAGCCAGCGATTGAAGATTGAAGATTGAAGTTGTTCTGTAATATATGATACTCTATGTAGTGCTCCATCTATTTCAGACGACACAACTTGCACTGTAATATATGGAACTCTATGTAGTGCTCCATCTATTTCAGACGACACAACTTGCACTGTAATATATGAAACTCTATGTAGTGCTTCATCTATGTCGAACACAACTTGCAGTAAGTTTGGACGCGAATTTTAAGGCTATACTATAAAAATAATAAAAATATTTTATATATAGGTAAAGTTGAGTGAATAAAATACGAGAGGGGGAGAGAGTGAGTGAAGTAAGATAAAAGTTTTCCATTTTAGATAAGAAATTGTTGGGAGGGGAAAAAGTTGGAAATTGAGATTGATACAGGAGAGGTATATAATGGGACATAATAGACATTTCCTTATGGCATTTCACATTTGTAGAATGCATTTTTTTCTCTTTAAACTAATGGGAAATGTTGACACTCCCCCGTTCTAGATAACTTTATATATTAGAATTTGTGCGTAGTTTTAGTTAAAAGTTGAAATAAGTGATAAAAGATAGAAACTCTCGACCATATAAGTGAGAAATTTTTGTTTCGAAGAATATAAATAAAATGGAGATCACAAGGTTAACAAGACTCGAACGCTATCACTCTACTTAAAAACTGATGTGTACGCACGAAAGTGAAATGGAATGAGTAAGATGGACGGGTGGTATTTATATTACATGTAAAATTTGGTCACAATGAATGGAGGAGCGGATCACATCTAAGTGAAATTCTTGGAAAAGTCCAAACTTTACTGAATATAAGGAAAGACAATATTTCTCCTACACAAGTGTTTGACATACTCGCATATAGGGTTTACATTAACGTAATGTGGTCTTTCCAATTCTATAGAAAAATCAAATCTTTTTTTAGACTTGCTCATACTTGCATCTGATTTTTGTTAGTTGAAACTCTATTTGATAGCCACCACGCGCCTCACTTTTTTATAATATACTACTTTCCCGCTCAGTTTCAAGTTTCCTATTTGGACGTTTTGTCAACAGAACAAGTAAAGGTGGAATGTTTAATATTATGTAAATGAAAAAAATATATAAAATGAATAAAAATTGATAGTGGGTTAATAAAGTGGAAAGTTGAGTAGTATTATTTAAATGGAGAAATAATAAAGATGAATAAAACACAGATAGTGGGTTGATAACGTTGTAAATATGAGTATATTGTGAGGTTATAGGGTAAAATCCATTTTTGGTATTGCCACGTGATACACTTCAGATTTTGGTATTCTAGAGAGGCCGCATCCAATTGATGTACTAATCATCAATAACTAAGAACGATTTAGGTACTAATTGTAAAGTAGATGGTGGGTGTGCCAATCAATTCCAAATTACAATTAACTTAACCCCAATTTAATGTGAATTTGATCAATTGAAGGTCTATGGAGACAAAAATGATGAAGAAGCCTACGAAAAAGAATATGGCGAGGAAGAATGTAACGCATGTGAGTGGGACGAAATCCACGATGTCTTGCTAACAACCAATTCCCACGTCTATCTTCCGGCGCTTGAGATTCGCTCACACGTGAATGGCACGACCCACCTCTTAAATGCAATTAGTAGCTTAATTTTAAATAGTTATTAATAATTGGTACCTCAATTAGACGTGCTCATTCTGGCGTACCAAAATTGAAAATGTCTCACATTAGAGTGCCAAAAATAGATTTTATCCGAGGGTTGTGCCAAAGCAATTTTAAGTAGGATTATAAAAATGAAATATGAGACTTAAGACGGGAAAGAGGAAATACTTACGGAACTCACAGTCTTCCACGTGATTATTTCTCACAAATTTCTAGAAATTTAAAATTAATTACTACCTCCGTTTCATTAATAATTTTCTAGGAAGTTACTTTCTCTTGAATTAAGAAAGTTAATAAAATATTAGATCGTGAGTGATATTATATTAATAATGTTGTAAGTGGGTGATAAAGTAAAAAAGAGAGTGAATAAAGTGATGATAAAGTAGGAAAGAAAATAATAAAGAATTAGTTAGTAGGAGGTTTTAGAGTTTTACACCAAGCTCGTGGGCACTAGTTCGGAGCGGATGGAGGCTATCGATCTTAATATTATGAGAGAGGGCCCGCAACTCTCATGTACTATGGCTGCCCGATTGTTACGACCTGTGACAAGGAAAGAAGTTTATGAGGCATTGCAAGGTATAGGGGATCTCAAAGCCCCCGGTTATGATGGGTATAATGCTCGGTTCTTTAAAGCGACTTGGAATATTATTGGGGTGGATGTCTTTCGAGCTGTTACAGAGTTCTTTGAACAAGAGCGTTTATATAGTCTTTATCGCGTAATGTGGTGACTTTAATCCCTAAAGTCGCTGACGCAAAGTTAGTCAAGGAGTTTCGGCCGATCTCTTGTTGTTCTACATTATATAAAATTATCTCCAAAATTCTAACCGCTCGACTGAGTAGTTACTCCCGGGACTTGTACATGAAAGCCAGGCGGCTTTTATACCCGGCCAGCAGATCCATAGTCATATCCTCCTGGCCTATGAACTCTTGCGTGGTTACAATAAAAAGAATGGCACACCGAGATGTATGCTTCAGATGGATCTTCAGAAAGCATATGACACGGTACACTACAAGAATTCTGAGGTAAAACGATGGAAAGGGGCGACGGATTTTATCCGTCGCCCCTGTAGCGACGGATCGCTACTTGGGGCGACGGATTCTATCCGTCGCCCCGTTTGGCGACGGATAAAGGTTATCGGAAGTTCTGCTGACGGATAAAATTATCCGTCGCTACAGAGCGTTGACCAAAAAAAAAAAAAAAAAAAAAAAAATTTTTAGCGACGGATAGATTTATCCGTCGCTACAAGGCCAGAAAATTAAAAAAAAAAAAAATTAGCGACGGATAGATCTAGATCTATCCGTCGCTAAAAACCTAAAAAAAATATAATATATCTCCTCCACCACCTCCTTTTCTCCACTACTTCTCCTCTCCTCCTCCTCCCTCCACCACCTTTCTCCTCCCACCACCACCATCTCCTCCCACCACCACCATCCTCCACCACCACCATCTCCTCCACCACCTTTCTCCTCCCACCACCACCATCCTCCACCACCACCTTTCTCCTCCCACCACCACCATCCTCCTCCTCCACCACCTCCTTTCCTCCACCACCATCTCACCACCACCACCACCTCTCTCCTCCCACCACCACCACGCCTCCACCACCATCACCTCCACCCCCTCCTTTCCTCCACCATCCTCCTCCACCACCATCTCCACCACCACCACCTCTCTACTCCCACCACCACCGCACCACCATCTCCTCCACCACCACCACCCAGCCACCACCCCCACCACCACCACCAACCACCACCACACCACACACACCCACCACCACACCACCACACCACACCATCGCTGATTAATCCGTATCTGAATATAAAAATAAATTATATTTAAAAAAAAAAATGGGGCGACGGATAGATCTATCCGTCGCCCATAATCATTTTTTTTTTTGAAAAATCAATCCGTCGTCAATCCGTCGTGAATTGACGACGGATTTTATCCGTCATTAGCTCAGGGGCGACGGATTTTTATCCGTCGCCCGATCCGTCGCCGAGGCTGGGCGACGGATAGATGAAACTAGCGACGGATCTATCGCTGCATTTTTGTAGTGGTAGAATGGTGTGCTTTGGAGGGTATCTTGGAGGAACTGGGTTTCCCTTCCCAATTCATCCGCTGGATCATGCTCTGTGTTACTACTGTTTCGTATCGATACATGATTAATGGCAAGGCATCAAAGTGATTACGTGCCAAGAGAGGACTTCGGCAAGGAGACCCCATGTCACCTTTGCTCTTTGTGTTGGTGATGGAATACTTATACAGAACTCTGCAGAGCTTGCGTCACATGCCTGATTTTAACTTTCATGCTAAGTGTGAGAATTTGAATATCATTAATCTTAGCTTTGCCGACAATTTACTATTATTCTCCAGGGGAGATACGGTTTCTGTGAGGCTACTTATGGGAATGTTTGACAAGTTCTCGCGTGCTACTGGCCTTAGGGTAAACCCCACCAAGTGTTTTGCGTATTATGGAGCTGTCGAGGAGGGGGTTAAAGAAGAAATTCATGCACTTACGGGTTTCAGAGAGGGAGCTTTCCCCTTCCGGTATCTAGGCGTTCCACTCACGAGTAAGAAAATTACGGTGGCCCAGTGTCAGCCTCTGATCGAGAAGATAGTCGCTCGCATCCGGCATTGGAGTGCAAGACTTCTTAGTTACGCGGGCAGAGTTCAATTGGTGCGAAGTGTGCTATTTGCGGTTGCCAATTACTAGCTGCAGTGCTTCCCACTGCCAAAGGAAGTCATTCATAGAGTCGAAGCTATTTGTAGGTCTTTCCTATGGTCTAATAGCGAGAATATCAGGCGGAAATCACCGATTGCCTGGGATAACGTATGTCTACCAAAATCCAAAGGGGGTCTACAGATTATTTCCCTACAGGTTTGGAGCCGTGCTTGCTTGATTAAATTGTTGTGGAACCTTTGTGGCAAACAAGATAACCTGTGGGTGAAATGGATTCACGCCTATTATATTCCCCAGGATAACATCTTATTGGCAGATATACCTCGGTCGTGCTCATGGATTCTCAAAGGCATACTTATGATACGCCCTCTGATTCACAATAATCCTCGTTGGGAGGCATTATTACGCATGCCCAAATTCAAGATTGGAAGTATGTATATGGAGCTGCAAGGGGCGGGTGTAGGGGTACCGTGGAGGGGTTTGTTCTTCCGCAATCCCGCGCGACCCCGTGCACTGTTTATCCTCTGGATGGCGTGCCACTCTCGGCTTGCTACCCGGGAGCGATTACATCGTTTTGGCATGATCGATTCAGTAACGTGTTGTTTTTGTGATCAAGTTGAGTCCCAAGACCACCTACTCTTTGCTTGCCGCATTACCTATGATATTTGGAGGAAGGTGCTCTCGTGACTAAGGGTCTCTCATACACCCAGAGAATGGCCTACGGAATTGTTGGTATGCTTAGGAGAACGAGAGGCAGGGGCTGGAGAGCCAAGCTGCTGAAACTGGCATTCACCGAAACTGTTTATCAAACTTGGAAGATTCGCAATGAGTGTTGCTTTGATACCTCTAGCACCCCTCCGAGTGGTGATAGAATTGCCCAGAAGATTATTGATATTGTCATCTATAAAGCTTGGACTATCCCGGATTTGAAAACTCATGTAGGGACTTTGATGTTAGCATAGATTTATATTTGCTTTATGCGTTGTTTTACTTTGTCATGACGTTTAGGTTGGATCTCTGATCACCTTCTACTTTGTATTTGTTTTTTGGTTAATGAAAGTATTCGCATTCAAAAAAAAAAAAAAAAAAACTTTCATTTTTTGGCTTAGTAAGTTTCAAACGAAACCCCAAATAAGGAAAGTTATGAAGTTATTAATGGAATGGAGGGAGTACTTTGCAACAAAATGAAGGCAAGAGGCCGAGTACTTTGCATGATAAAAGCAAGACACGATGATAGATCAAACGAGAGGAGAGGAACTCATGAACAAATTAAAAACATTGCTCTCATGAATGTAGATAAATTACAAAAGAGGAACTGCAACATGCTTAGTTCATTTGACAGTATGCCTGTGCCCAACGAGTCTGTTATAGACAATGCGACAAATGCAGTCATTTTGGATGAGATGTGTCATGATAGAGTTGCAATGAGAGCAGAGCATGATATATGAGAAAACTATGTTTGTCATTGATGGCCGAAGTGGTGGAGTATTCTTCTTATATGGCTACGAAGGGACTGAAAAAAATTTATATGGAGAATGGTGTGCTCTGGTTTGAGGCTAGAGGAAATATTTTACTTCCAGTAGCATCCACTACATCACAATTCTTCCTGGGGTTAGGACATCGCATTCGAGATTCGAGATACCATTGCAAATTCATGAGGACTCAACATGCAATAAGCTCAAACCTGATATCGAGGTCACGACACTGCTCAAGGAGACTCGACTTATTATTTGGGACGAGGCTCCCGTGACAAACCGATATTGTTTTGAAGCGCTCGATAGGAGTTTGAGAGATATGATGGGCCATCCAAATGAGCCATTTGATGAGGGTGGTTATTGTCTTCGGCCAGGTCTTCCAACATATTCTACCCATTATTCCAGGAGAAAGTAGGTATTATATTGTGAACACCACTATTCATCTTGGATATGGGATGCATGTGAGGTGCTTCATCTGGCAAAGAACATGAGATTGCAGGTAAATGACCCGTCATATCTATATACTATGTATACTTATTTCATATTCAACTTATATTTTCTAACCTCCAATTTAATCCTACACAATCTGGTTCGTCTTCTTTCGAGATTCAAGAGACAAAAGAATTTGTTGAGCGCATACTACAGGTCGGTGATGGCACTGCCGGTGAAGCTAATGAAGGTGGGGTTGATATCAAGATCCCCAAAGATTTACTTATTCGAGAAGTAAGTCATCCAATTTCAACAATTGTCATATCCTTTGTTGTTGGATCACTTAGTCGATCCATCACTTATCCCTCAATATTTTCATCACCGGGGTTGTTCTTGCACCTAAAAATGAAATAGTTGATGAGATAAATCAGTTTATCATGTCGAATATGCCCGAAAATAGTGTTGAATATTTGAGCACGGATAGGATTGCTAGGGAAGATGACTTTGAGAAAAGTCTTCAAGATGTTTGCAATGTAGAATTTCTCAACAACATTAATTTATCTGGATTGCAGAACTATAGGATCGTCCTGAAGGTTGGGTGTATGATAATGCTTCTCAGGAATAGGATATGGCTTCCGAGTTGTGCAATGGTACAATATTTATATTTACTAATCTTGGGAAGCATATCATCGAGGCAAAAATGATATGTGGAATCAACGCGGGCCAAAAGGTTTTCATTACGAGGATGATGATGCCCGTTCGACGAAACGAAGTTCCCTATCAATTTTAATATGAGACAGTTTCCCATATTCGTCTGTTTTGCCATGACCATCAACAAGAGTTAGGGACAATCTCTCTCACACGCTGGCCTCTACCTCTTCTCACCCATATTCAGCCTTGGTCAGCTATATGTTGTTATCTCTAAAGTTACCAGCATGAAGGGACTGAAGGTATTGATTTGCTATGAATGGGTAATACATATGGGACAACAACAAACGTGGTTTATAGAAAAGTGTTCGACAAGTTATGAGGTGAAACTGTAGGATTGTTTTAACACCGATTAAATTTTACATATGTTCGTTTTCAATTTCATTAATTCACATATTGCACTTTTTTAGAATAAAGGATGACTTTCGATACAATATTGAAGCGATTAGATCATGCCTTTTTCATATTATAGTTTTTATATGTCTCAAATTCAACATGCTATTACACAACCTATTGATTTATTATTTTAAGTTTGGTCTCCATACCCCGTCGAGTATCGACGGGCCATTGACTAGTAATTAAAATAATATCTACATTTACAACCTACAAACTAAATAGTTACATCTTTTCAAAAACATTACTACATTCACAATAGCTCTCTTCACACTCTTGACTTGTTCGCCGAAACCGATCCACAACATCCATCTTTGTCTCAATCATTTTATTTGTTCGACCACCGTTTTACGAAAGCATAATAAATACAACAAAAACATCAATTATTCAGAATCAAACATAAGCTATTATATATAGAACATCACCAATTTTCTTGCAATGAAACAACAACACAAATCGTCATAGACAAAAAACACTAAACCATTCAAATTAAACCAGCAAAAAATAACAACATAGACAATTTCTTCTAAAATATAAGCCATTTATCCCAAAAAAACTAAACAATACAGAACGCATGGATACTCAAACATTACATCTATTCATTCAAACTAAACCAGTAACACAAAAACAATTACAATTTCTGATGAATCACATACCATTTATTAAAAAAAACTAAACAATACATAAAGCATGTAGACTTATTCGAAACATAACATCTATCTATTCAAACTAAACTAGTACCACATAACAACATAGACAATTTCTACTAAAAATATAGGCCATTTATATTTAAAAAATAAATAAAATTAAAGAACACAGAACACACGGATACTCTTTCGAAACATAGTATCTATACATTCAAACTAACACAGAACAAACATAGACAATTTCTATCAAACTATAGGCCATTTATACAAAACTAAACAATACAATATATACTCATTCAGAAACATAACAACTAAACTATACAATATATACTCATTCAAAAACATAACATCTATTCTTGAAATTACAAAAATCCAACGAAATCGGAAAAAATAGAAGAAGCCTGAAAATCGAGGAAACAACAAGGTAATGACTTATGTGTGTTGAGTAGTCGAAGATCCGCCGGAGAAGACAACCAGAAAAGTTTCGAAGTCCGGACAACATTTTTGAAAGTCAACAAAACGGAAAAACAAAACCGATAGAAAGGTAATGAAATAAAGTTGAAGAAAATCCTAAAAAATCGATTTTTATACTAAAACTGCTTTTGAATCCGGATCTGAATCCAATTCTTAAAAATTCTATCAGCAATTCGAATCCGCAAAAAATGTTAAAATGAGCAAATATAAAACATAAACAATTTATATGTGAAACTAAATGGACTTTTTTGACTCACATACAAGTAAGACTTTTATGAGACTCGGTATATTTTGCAAATGTAAACAAATGTTGCATTCGTGCTTCAATACATTACTACTAGGGGTACACATAACAACCGAACACGAAACGAAAAACTGAGTACTTGTATGAAGCTCCATGGGATGGATAAAAATCACAAATGTATAAGTTATACCGAATAAAGTGAGTATTAGCATTAATTGAAGATCTGTTGCAAGGCAAACACAGTCAAACACTCAATTTTCAGGCCAAGAGCAATCAAAGTAGAAAAGGGAGATTTGAGATATGGTGGCATTTTGTAAACTGTGCAGTGAATGTATCTTGATTACAGTTTTCACTGATGGAATCTATGTTTCTGGGATATTTACATAATCACAATTGAGCCACAAAAAGAAAATGGAGACAGACCAACGGAAAATCAACCACTGCATTCATTTATCTACAGAAATTGACAAACTTGTCTAACGACCATGATCACTGTGTAGGGGCAGCCTCAGCCTTGCAGATCGGGCACCAATTCTTGAGCCGTAGCCACTGGTTTATGCACGTATCGTGGAATCCATGTTGACATTCGACCAACCTCCCCATCTCATCCCCACTCACGTACTCCTCCTGCCATACATTGATGCAAAATGAACATAAGATGTCATTTTAAACAGAATTTGGATGACTACTGAGTAATGAACATTAATTGGATAACCAAAATCACAGAAGAATTTTATCAGACAGCCAGCCAAGCGACTGTTAGATCTGCCCTAATATTATGGGCTCAACATGTTGCGTGATATGAAGTTATTGCATACTTATTCTTCGACGAGAACTTATATAAAAAGTCCAGATGTTAGGCGTGCAGATTAGGAAAACAAGCACAAAACTAGGGTGATTGGTGGTGGTGCCACTATTCCTTATATTTATGGTTTGTGTGCAAATTAGGGGAATGTACTTATATTACTTGAGATATGGTCATTCCTAAATATTAAAGGTGTCTAACTTTTTATCGTCGACAAGGGTTTCATAAAAGTTTTAGAAAGTGAAAGAGCGGATAGCTGCCAGAATCCACGTGGCAAGGACGATCTTACACGAGTTTTCGTCTTCTTGAAAATTATTCATGGTTTTTTCAACTGACAAAAACCGTGGAACAGAGTACTTATTTCTCATAATATTCTGCAGAGACCTCCAAACCATTCAAGCACTACTCTCTTATAAGTAATCTTTTCCCACATTTGCTTTACTCAGTCCATTCGCGACAAAGAATCAACTGTTGCAAACGATCGCCAAGAACCTCAAATTACAATATAGTTGGAAAAGAAACTGTAATCTCAGCCAACCAATCGACACAGCATCGGATCACCTCCTCTATGTGGGAGGCTAAGAAACACAGCCAAGTGAAATTGCTCCAGTCATAGTTTAACCATAACATTGCAGACAATAATTTTTATCTTAATTCTTACAGGGGATTAATGTCTAAATCATCCTTGAAAAGTACTACTACTAATTAGATTCGTGATATCATATGGACTAAGTTAAGATCATGACAAGAGAAATAAGAAAATAACCTGGCAAATACTGCATTTAGTGTCGCTTCCATCTTCCCCTGACCCAGTGAGTCTTAGTTCAGATGGTGTGACTTGATAAGTATCTCTCTTCAGGCAGCTGGATAATGCCTCTTCTGGGAGTGCCGTACTAACTGTCCCCATCCTTTCTTCTAGAGCTAATAATTCCTGTCAAACAAGGAGCATCCAGAACTTCATAAAAACGTCCCTTTCTATGAAAGCATATTAAAGTCAAGATGATTTCACCACAGACGTGTACAATTATCTAGGTAAACAAAAAGGAGCAAAATCACACGAGTAGACCAACCTCGTACGACATGTTATCAATGTCCAGCCGCATGTCCCTGTGCTGATCGTATATGTTAAAGCCACTCAAGAATAAACTTGTTTCCAAAGCCTGTAATTGCTGCAGCATAGAACAAAAGTAAGTAAAGATTGACAAGTTACAAGTATCTAGCACGTAAGGCAGACGAGAGAAAGATTTAGTACCTCATGTGTAAGGCCATCATTCTGTCCAATCCTCTCAAGAGCTAACAATACCTGGATACGAAAGACAACATAGAACTTCATTCTATTGAGAACTTAACTGAATAACATATTTGGCAAAACTGTTCGGAAAGTAGTATGGGCTATTTTGTTTGGAGATTTCAAGTTCTTGCAGTAGTTTCTCTAAAAAAGACCGGTACCAGCTAGAAGCAACCAAACCAATTCAATGGAGTCTTTGGGCACTTTAAGCTGTGCACAACAATAATTATAATTTTATTGTTCACAGACGAGAAGTTATCTGAAACTAATCCAAACACTAAAGAGAGATACATGAAAAGAAACTAATGCAACTTCGAGCAAAAAGAAGTGCTTACATGGAAAACCCCCATATTTGTACCGTGAACTCTAAATTCCCTACAGCAGAAGGTAAAACTGACACAGTGAAGTAGTGCATACCTCAGCAATTCCATCCATATTATATTGGTGCAATGTGTTGCGGTTCATCAAATTGGTAAAGCCAAGTTCAGCAGGAGTAAATGGCAGTGACCCAAAGGAATAATCCCCATTATTACTGCTTGAAAGACTATAAGAGCTCGAACTACTCGGAGATAAATTTGCCAAAAACTGCCTCGAAGAACCTCTGCCACCAATATTAATAGGTATCTCATTATGAGATATTTGAGAACTACCAGCGGAATGGTCCCTTCCATTTTGTAAACATGGAGGCCTCTTCCTCGAGTTTCCAACCGTAGACCTTCGACTCCGAACAGAAGCAGCAGCAGTGCTACTCTTTCCTGAAGTAGAGCTGTTCTGTCTTGCGTCTGAGATTGAGATGCTACTAGTTGAAGGGGACACATGTCGATCCAGAGTCAATGGTTCTTTTCTCCATTTACGGGACAAACTGCTCTCAGTTTTTTCCATCACACTCTTTCTAACAGACTTTGAATTTGATGACGGAGAATTTGTAGGTACAACATCTGACGTCGTATTGCATTTCAGATTCCTTAAAGCATATCTGCTTCCATTATTATTGAACGGTTCTGATTCAGAGCTTTTACGGAAAGGTTTAACATTCTGAGTGTTTTGGTTCTGCGACAGTGATTTATTCTGAGATACTTTATTCGCTCGAACATTCACTGAAGAGTTAGAGCCCCTGCCTTCCATCATCGTAAACCTTCCAGATTTTTTCAAGGATTCTGATTGGTAACTAGTTGGAGTCCTACTTGGTGGTGACAATGTCCCTCCAGAATCACTAGAAATACTACCTTCTGATGATTCACATCTTGACTGAGAAGACAACTTACTCTTTGAATCAAGAGACGACTTTTTCCCCCTGGTCATTGTAGGATTGTCCTTGGAAGAATTTTGAGTTGTTTCATTCACGTTTGAAGAACGAAAAACTGACGGAGACTGTTTGGCTTTGTCTGAGCTTCCAGATTTCATATTCTGACCATACTTAATTCTTCCGCTGCATCCTATCCTATTACAAAACTGACCATCTTGCCCCCTTTCTGGGGCTGTATCTTTAAACGCAAACTTACATCCTTTTTTGGGTGCCATGAGCCCCCGTTCACCTCCTTTACTGTATTTATCCATCAATAGGCGTCAAATCCTGTTCAGGAACAACAAAATCTTTAGACAGAAGGAATCACATGTAGATTACAACCTTTTCACGAACAAATTGACTTATCGAAAAACATGTAATATTAGAAACTTCGTCTACTTTAATGGAAAAATGAATTAACCTCGGTTCACGGAGCCCAGAAAGTGAATCACAGAAGATACACAGACAGAGTAACAAATTACAGCAATGTACACAAATCATTCACAAAATATCTAGTGCAACATGAAACATCTAGTGCCAAACCTGTCATTTAGCCTTTTCATTATATAGACACATGAGCTTTTCCAGGACCAAGGCTAAATACGAAATGATGACCAGCATCAGGATATGAAATCAAACATACTCTAATAGAAGCAAGTCCTCACAAGTATGTTCCTAGGATGCTAACTTATCAGAACATAGCCAAATATTTGTAAAAGTCGATATTTTCCTATCTTTTTACTCCCATATCACTCACCTTATTTATACTAATGCGACGTGATTTTCCTATTATTTAGGAAATTTCCCCAGAACATATATATATTGTATAGGATTCAAAAAAGTGCCTAATTCTTTAACAAGCTTACCTAAAGCATAGGGACCATCTTGCTATATAATTGGTCATCATCATAAACCAAGGAAGAAAAGGCAAAAAGAAGATGCCAAGAGAAAAGAGAGGCTCCTGTTATGAGCCTGAAAGACAGCTTTTTCTCTGTAACATGCAAAGCTCCTTAAATGGTGGGCAATTTTCCATTTACCTTCAAGAGACAAAATTCCACAATATCCTAATTGATTGCTTCACACTTTGTATCCTTAAAGAAGTAACTTTATCAGAATCAAGTCACCACAAAGTTGAAGCAAAGATGACTTAACTCAACTCTCTTACATAACAAACAAACACAAATAAGGTAAGAAAAAGAAAGTCAAAATTGAAACTTGAAACAAAGGGGCTCAATACATATAACTTAAATTTACAATACTTTTCACCAACCTTTTACTTAACACCAAAACAAATTCAAGAACATACAAGAATTGATTTTCCAATCAGATTATCGATGAGTAAAAAAAAAAAAAAAAGCAACCAAAACAAGAAGTATGAATCGAAGAAACGTGATAAAATCAAGAAAAGAAGAGAAAACCCAGATAATAATAGGTCAAAGACGGTTGAAAGTTTGTGTTACATGTTAGACCTAACCTTTGATGATATTTGTTGCAACAGAAAAGAGACGGAGAAAGTTTCAAGTAGTACGCGATACGAGAAACAACGGCTTGAGCTTTTTTAAGATAGAGAGAGAAAAGAGAGACGTGGTGTGTTGTTAAACTTTCGAAAATAGTGTGTGTATGTGTGTGTGTGTGTGACTTTAAAGTTGATAGATAGAATGAATAGAAGGAAGAGAAGAAGAAGAAGAAGAATGATGTTGAAGATCCGAGGCTAATTGGAACTCATGAGTTCCACTTCTTGCTGAGGTGAATATTATAAGCTTATTATTATAATATCCATCGGCCCATATCACTATTGCGTAATTTTAATTGAAAAATTAGATGAACAAGAAGAGATGAAATGTTCGCAAAACAATAGTACCTTTTATTAAAATATGTGCAAATCTAATGCGAAATTAACATTATTTTAATTATTTATGGTGTGTAGATGAGTTTTCATTTTTGTTAATTTATGAAATTTTATGGGATACTTGAAAGTAAAAAACGTATATAGTTCTCAAAGGGGAATACGTTTTATGTAACTCTATAAACCTTCATAAAATATTAAAAATAGAACTATATCACATATAAAAAATTAAAATTTTATAATGAAAATTACAATTTGTCACTAAGTTACTTATTTTGTCACATTTTCTTTATTTGTCATTTACTTCATAAACACTACGAGGCACGGGGTTAAAAATGGACAGACGGGTGTTTTTAAGTTAATATAAAATGTCTCAAACAATATCAATAATGTTTTATCAGTAAACATTTTTATGTCTTTAACATTAAAACTTGTTCTGTATCATTAACTATTCAAATTACTTCAAATGACACTTACTCTTCACGTTAGGTCAAATTTCACCTAAAACAACACACCAATTAATAATAGTAATCCCTCAGTCCGGTTAATATTGCCTGTCACATCACCAAAATAACACCACCACAAATCACTATTTTTCTTATTTATTTATTTTTTTCTCACATTTTTTCCATTTTTTAAATCTTTTCTCCAACCCACAACACTCATGTGATTCCCACAAAACAACAATAAATAAATTATTGATTGTCATAAAAAATAAGTAGGATAATTGTAATGTTCCGTTCCCTTATCATGGTCGATACCGATTCTTTGAAAGAAAGACTCAGTAGATATCGTAGATTTTTGAAAAGAAATTTACACTTTATAAGTATGAGTACCGTTTTTACAGTCAATTTAATCTATTTGAACTTAAGTGATAATGATAGTAATGGGACAGGGAGTATATTATTAAAGCATGGAATTAATAATTAAGAAAACAAAAGAGGAGAAAATATGAGATGATGAAACCATGGACACATTGACAAATCCTTGTTCATTTGCCGTCTTCCTTTGTGCAGTAGTCTATCTAATATAGTATTTGGGACCAGAATTTGAGCCGTCGATTCGTTTGTTTATGGAGGGTCAAAGATGAGGGCCATTCAACACCTCAGAGGTCAATGTTCAGTGGACCTACGCGCTTAACCATGCTCCATGGTTATCTAATTTATGTTCAACCAGGCCGGCTTTCTATTTCCTCACACCCCATGAACACTCTAATCATGGTTACTTATTGCTAGCCTACCGTACCATGGTTCTTGTAAATATAAGTTTCATCGTCAATCACCATCTATACACTTGTACTTTTCATAGTTTCAACTTTTGTTTGGGATTATGAATATTACTTATAACAACAACATGCCTCAATTATTTTTCGAATTTTATTCATAAAAACATTTAAAATTAATCATGCATATTCTAAATAAATCTTAAACCGTGTAATTTACTTATAAGTTTCTCGTTGCACATATGACTGATGAGAGATAATGTGACTGAAAGAATGCATGTTTGTTCGTATATGGGGTCAATATATATATTCGAATAGCACTTCAAGAGTAACCGCATTTGCCCCACAAGGGGTTACATTGTGCGCGCTCGACATGAATAACAAACTGAAGTCTGAGAACTAGATTGAACGTTATAAGTCAAGTATGTCCAGCCAAGGAAAAGAAAGAAACGGCCCATTCGTCCCCACTTTGTGTATACATAAACCTAAAACTCAACTTCCAAAAAGATAATATGAAAATTAAGTGAACCTTCCCCAACTTATATGCAAAGTGCTCCTCATCATCATCAACTTTATTGTTCATGTGCAACCTTCTCCATCTTTGCTGTACAAAATGAAGGAATAGACACAATAACTTTGAGTTAGTCATTTCATCTCCATATAGTATCTAATAAAAAACTTATTTAGAATCATAGATGGGGTTAGAGTGAATTGTCCATTGTAAATGTACATTATTGTATCAGGTGGAAGTTATTGGTAGAATTATGTCTGTAGAGCAAATTTTATTGTATATAAACTGTTCACGGTCGCTAAAATAAAACGAGTGTTATTCGAATTCATAGCTTGTGTTTTATGTGCATATCTACATGTGTTAAACACTTCAACAATTATCTAGAAATTCAAATGAACATCACTTAACCTACGGAATAGTATACATGGAATGTATACAGTTGGATTAGACTTTGTAAGGGTGTTCTTTAGTAAATAGTCAACGATGATATCATACCGTTAGAATTGAGATACAGGCCAAAGTCGTTAGTGTATTCCTTGGCCATGATATGGGTTGACTTATCCTACTTAATTATTAGGGTTGTCGGACATGAATTACACTTATAGGGTTTTCGGATAAAACCATATATGAAACAAGCATTCACTATGAACGTCGTTGAAGTAGGTTAGTTAATGGCTCAAGTTAGTCTAAGTCACCGATGATCAGATGCGACTGGTCTTAACTAGTTATCACATGGACGAACTAATAGGTGTTATTATTTAACTTATAGTTTATGGGGAGTGTTCGCTACTGGATGTATCCAGGTGGCATAAGGGAGCTGGAGAGCCAGAACATGAAGAATCAACATCATCGCTTAAAATCAACGTCCAATTTACTTGAGTTATCCAATTTCACGTAGAAGGGAATGTGTGTGACAGTATTGGATTCACTACTTCTATATGAATGATAAAAGTTAAACTCCGATGTTAAGTTGATTTAGGATTGCATGTTCAAGTCCTGAGCTCAAGTTTCCTTAAATAAAAACTTGTTAGTTGTAGTTTAGATTTTGATGAGCAAACACATGACACCTTTAAACTCAACACTGAAGTAGTACTCTTAGTCTTTATAATGTTTTAACATGGATACTGTAAAAGATGAATAGACTGATAGTTTAGTAACTTGTATAAGTGTTAGGTTTTCAAGAGCATGTAATTTTAATTTTTGAAGACCTACTGCTGAGACGTTGCGAACAATCTTCAAGAAGAAAAGTGACTGAAAACTCCGATTGGCTGTATAAGCCTACTTAGAAAGAATACTTTTTCTCAGCAAGTGGAATTTTCTCAAAGACACATTTGGCCAAGTGAAAATATCTGTAGGACAGCGTAGGTTGACCAAACTCATTGAAGAATACACTCCACTGAAAGATTCAGTTGTTGGAAAAGCAATATATACATGTAATGAGAAAGAGATAAAGTAGTGCACTTTGTCTTAGGACGAAATAGTACTATCTGCCGAAAAGCAAGACTAAATGACAAATGATTTTCTATATTTGATATTATATTATAGCCCATTGTATTGAAATATTACAAAACAAAAATATTTCAAACAAAACACTTAGAACTTGTGAAAACACGAAGCATAACTAAAATACTTGCTATTGCGATAAAAAAAAAAAAAACCCTCTAAAGTTTCTAAGTTCATAATTTCCTAACAAAACATACACTTTGCGAAGCTACTTGTGATGAAGTATAACAAGCTTTGAAGTTGCGACTAAAAATTATTATTTCTTCTAAATAAGAACAAGTATGTTCGCTAGAAATAATATACTAAGTCTTTGAAATACATGAACTTTAGTTGAATTTCTTGATCATTGAACATAACTAAAATATTGTTACATTAAATGTCCACTGTCTTGCCAAAACCACTCATAAACAAAAGGGAAAATTACACCAAGTCCCCCCAATAAACACCATATTAACAAGAAAGTCCATCGCATTTGAACAATAACACCACATGACAAGTTTCATAAATCAATTACGTTTTAGTCCAAAAGTCAACGGCTCTGTCCTATGTGGCGGACAATTAGTGACATGGATTTTTCCGGAAATGATTTTCTTTATTTTACAAATTACAATTAATCCATCTTAATTATTTAACATTCGATTCATAACCATAAAGTTTATAATAAATTCAAACCAACCCATATTTATTTTATTCCATTTCAATCCAAAATAAATTGCAATAAGGTCTCTTTTAATCCTTTTCTTTCACAAATCCCTCAATTTTTTTCTCCATTTTCGGAACTTTGAAGCTCCATTTTCGGAGCTTCAAAGCTCCTTTAATGGAGTGTTGAAGCTCCATTAATGGAGCTTCAAGATCCATTAATAATGGTGGGAAAGTTATTTTTTCTTCTTTAAATTAGGGATTTAGGGTTTAGTGTTAGTTGAATGCAAATTATGTGTTGATGATGATGGAGATACTTGTAATTTGAAAAGAAATTGAGTTTGATGATGAAGAATAAGATGAAGAATGGTGAAACATGGAGGTTTGATGAAGAAGAAGATGAAAATGAAAGTTTAAATTGTTTTGGGTCAATTGTGAAATTATTTCAAACTTTACAGGGGTTGATGTGCAATTTGTAATTTAATTATCCACGTGGAAATTATTTATTGAACCGGTCAACGCGGAAAATACATTTTGGACCAAAATGTTATTGTTCAAATGTGAAGGACTAATCTGTTATTACGAACTTTATTAGGGGGGCTAGAAGAAATTCACCCTAAACAAAAACACATCAACAGGCATGTAAAGCTAAGGAAGAAGGGAGGATGTACTTGGTTTGCGAAACTAATGAAAAATCCTTGGAAGGAATTGGAGTACTTGATTAAGGAAGTTGAGGAAAAAGTTCAAGTTACAAAGTTGAGAACTTTGGGTAGAACACAATTTAGCTATTTATAGGATTTTGTAACGGAACTCAATTTTCTGTCTTAGTAAATTCAAGTCTCGAGAAAGGGCGAGATTGATTAGTTAAAGGATTACGCCACCTTCAGATACCACTATATACTCGTGTATTTACTTATTGCAATCTACTTCCAACGATCTATATGACATAGTAGGTTGACTAAACTACCTGATGATGTGCACTATCTGCTGATGGTAGTCTCTCAAAAGATAGAATAACGGCTACTTAGTTACACAAATAACCAAATAATAATTCTGTTTGAAAGGACATTCAAATTGATACTTAGGTAATACAAAAGGACAAAACTCTTAGCCTGCCATAAAGCAAACCTGCTTGGGGTAAGGACAAAAACCAAGTACAATTCAAAGTGACATTTCAACACAATATTTGAATTTGTATCCAGCGGATCCAAATCACATTGAGACGGATTTGCACTAAGAATAGAGGCACTTAGAAGCTGAGAATATACACAACGAACACCACTAAATAAACACAACTTAGAGTAATATCTCACAAGCTTACATTGCGATCAAAATACTCTTAGTTCTCTAAGTCTCTCTTTCTCCTACAAGACTCAAGCTTTGTGAAGCTACTTGTAAAGAGGTAGAACAAGCTTTTACAGTTGCGACTCAAAAGCATTATTTACTCTAAACAAGGAAAAATCTTGTTTTCATAAACGATCTTTCTTTCCTTGAAATAAAGGAATCATACGAAAATAGTTTCTTTGTGTTTTCGAAGTCACTGAAATATTGTGATTAAGAAGCACAATGTCTTGAACAACGAACCACTACACAAACAATCAACATGCGTGTTAATGGTGAAACTAATTAGTTGGATTACTAAGGAAAACCCCTAGGTTAAGGGTGAAACTACTTAACTTGGGAAGTTAAGGAAACCACCTTGAAGAAACTGGAGTATTTGACTTGGGTTAGTCAAAGAAAGATGGTTCAAGATTATTAAGTTGAGAACTTAGGGTTAAAGGGATTTAACTGATGATAATATCTTGTAATAGAACTCATTCAAGTCCTTGTGAAGGACGAAGTGGAGTAGTTGAAGGATTCTACTACCTTCAGATATCACTATAAGCAAGTATTATTTATTTTCAGCAAGTTACTTTCCGTACTTTATCTTTATATCTGTCTAAAGTATCTCTGCTCACTGATAACACACTCTCAGCCACTTAATTATATAAGATTTCTGTACTCTCTATTAGATAAGTACCAGTAGGCACCCATACCTGCTGAGAAATATGTTTTAGACACAAAACTTTTTAAAAGTCTATTCACCCTCTCCCCTCTAGACTTTAACCTTGTTGTCTAAGGACCAACAACAACCGACTTATCTTTTTCCCCCTTTAGCGACTGGACATCTTCCTACTCCGCCCCCCTTGCCTTCTTCTGATTCGCAATTTTACTCTAGCTTTTACCTCGGCCGATCTTCCCAGCAAGTTCAATTCTGGCTAAGGACTTTTTCTCAGAAGCATCCGATTCTAAAGGTCTTTAATATCATATAAGCCTTCTTCTTTTTTGGATGGTATTCTGGTGATTTCTTTCTCAAAGCAAGAAATTTCGAGTCTCTCCACTCCTTTTGCCAAATCTTTGGTGGGACGGTTCCTCTCTTTGTCTACTTCTACTGCAATCATTTCATCGTCCATTACCAAACTTGATTTAACCGGTAAGTTCTCGGTTAATTTTTTGAACAAAAAAAGTATCATAATTAGCTTAAGTAAGCAAGATGATTATGACTTGCTCTGGTTCAAAAATTCTATCTTGGTAAATTATGTTTCTATGCGCTTGGTGAAATGGCCCCCCTTGGTTAATCTGTCTAAAAATTATCCCTTGATTCCTATTTGGATTTCTCTTTGACACCTTGTTTTGTTGTTCTATCCTGAAGCCCTATTTGGATTTCTCTTTGACACCTTGTTTTGGATTCAGTCGAGCACTGTCGGGCCCTTTTTTAGGGAGCGGCTCTCCCATCAGTGTTTTTTACATCCACAAGGCTCGGAACACGAGACCTTGTCAAGTCCCTTACCACTTGAAGTGCCAACAACCGTTGGTTCCCACCTCTTCTTTCACTATACTAGAGAAAGCTCATATTTTGGTAGAGATTGATATCTCCAAGCCGATTCTAGACTCTTTATTGATTACTGCGAGGACAAAAGTTAAAAATCAATGTGAACATGAAAATCCTCCTCCTTTTTTTGCTTGCACTGTAGAAAATTCGGACACATTATGGAAAACTACTTTGCAAAATTCCCTGAAAAAGGAATTCTAATAATGAAAATCCTAAGAGCAGATCTCCTGATAACTTCTCCGGTGTTTACTCTTCTTGGCCTATGGGTCTTCCCCTCTATTTTACCTGATCTTAACCAATGAACTATTGTAGGTTCTCCTAAAGCTACAATAGTTTGTGGTACTGAAAAAGTGTCTAAGGTTGTCCCCAGGATTCTTATGTTCTTCAAAATAACTTCACCAGTCTTGTAATCTCTACTATCATGGAAGATGGTATTATTGAAAGCGTTAACATCTCTGGCCAATCCCCTGTATTCAGTGAATTCTCCCCAGTCAAAGTGTCTGCCTTGTCGTCGGATCCCTCTCCTCTACATTTGGTTAAAAGTTTTTGAAAGTTGTGACTTTGTTGAACATGAGGTTTATCAAGATTGGTCCACTCAATCGGTTTCTCAAGATCATGATCAGGTAAATGAAAATTCTCTAGTACATAAGGTTGTTGCAACTATAAGAATGGATATTACTGCATTGGTTTCAAATGAAGCATGATTGTTGGTTTAGGATGATCAACTAGAGGTATAAATAATTGAGCCTGTAGTCCCTCCTCCACACCCAAAAATTGGAAGAACCACTAAGAATTCGAGTAAAACTCCTTACTCGTCTTCTCTCCCTGTCCTCAAAGTTAGAAGGAAATCTGGGTACTTGTGATTTGTGAAACGATGACTAGGCAGACCTCAAATAACTTATAAGAAGGCAGCATGGAAGAAGGAATAGACTTACCATAAGTTTGTTTTGGAAATTAGAAAGAATGTATGATCGCAAAATTGGTGCTACTATAGGATTATGAAAAATTTGGGGCAATTAGTTTGGTTAATATTTTAGATTCTAATTTACTTTGTTGCAGTACTAGTTCAATTTGGCATTTGTACTGATTCAGAATTGTACACATGTTCTGTAACGCCCCGACTTTTGGGTTTTTTAAAAGGAGTGAATTTCAGTCGGGACGTCGGGCAAAAACAGAGCCGAAACGTTTAGTGAAACATGCGAAGTTACAGACAAACTTTCGTTGGAAGTTACTAGAATAACAATATATTTTATTCAGCAAATAAAACTACAAGATTTCAACATTCTTGTCTTTAAAGATACACAATATAACGGGAAAATGACATGAGTTTTTGAAAAAGACAATAAGACACTATTTTCATTGACAAAAATCCCAAATCCCAACTACACACTTAGTTTGCTGAGTTTATCGGTCGTTCATTCTTCACCGCCATCTCACCTACAAGGAAGGGAATAAAACAAGTGTGAGAAAAACCTCAATGAGTGTTCAAAGATTTTTGTGAGAAGTTTTCATTAAAATCATAACAATAAAAAAAAACAAGAACTTAAAATCCAAAATACTTTCAATAACGTGTATTTTTCAGAAAAACATTATTTCATGCCGCTCCTTATAACCCCACAGTAAAACAGGCCTTATGTCTCCCTGATAGTCGATCAAACTATCCAGTCAGGACCCTGCCATGGTACAGGGGTGGAATTCTACGACCCAACTAAATCAGTGAAGGCTTCTATCACTCGATTTAAAGGGAATGGACAAAGGAAACCGACAAGTAGCTCGCCAGACACAACTGACCAAACTACAAGCCAATTAACCTGAACCAAACGTACGTATCTTTCTTGAAACGTCAATCAAAACAAAATAACAATCATATATATAAAAATATACATATCTTTCAAAATCAGTGAAAGCATGCTAAAACTCTTTCGTGATTTGGTTTTATGCAATAGAACATGCGTTTTGGAAAACATGCATTACTTATATATAAGTTGAAAACATATTAAAATACCTTCCAAGTTTTGAAAATAATACATATATATAGTTTTGTAGAACACTCACTTTTGAAGGTTAGGAAGAGCAAGAACTATGAAAGTACTTGCAAGAACAACAAGCTACAAACTTGAAAGAAAAATACAATAGTACTTGAAGACTTTTTTGAAGAAAATGCCCAAAATATTTTTAGACAAATGAGGGCTGGAAAAAGAGGGTATTTATAGGGTGGATTTAGGGAAGATGAAAGGGTTGAAGAGCTAAAAAATAAATGGCAATTTAAATGGCTTAAATTGCACTTAAAACTCATTTTAAAACCAACAATAAAGGTGCAAAATTAAGAGAGACCAATCAATTTCTTTTCCAAACATTTAAACACAATAACTAATGATAAATAATCATATTTTAGTTGGGAAAAGGTTCAAAAACGTTTTTGGTATCACATAGGTCATTTGTACACAAAAATAAAATGTGACACACCAAAAATGCAACACTTGAGCAATTAAATTGAACTCACAATTACACATGCATATGCAACAATTAGACTTAAAATATTGAACATGCCTAGGCAATATTACACTTAGACAAGCATAAGTAACTTAAAAGAGAAACGAATAGAAAATCAGAACGTTGATCGAAACATAGCATGTGACATTCGACATTACAAGCGACCCTTCATATCGTAACATGAAAAAGAAAGAAAAATATTTCATTCATTAAATAAACCTCAAGTTACCAAACTCTTGTATTTTGAAATATATGAATATAAAATAACACTTTAATTTCAAAATATTAAGAGAGCCCCACACACATAAGACATGCATGTACATTACATAATTCAAAAGTGACTCTTCACAATATAAATCAATCAAAGAACATATATAATTAGCTTGTATTGAATTAGTTAATTAAAAGGAAGACACTTCACATAAATCATCAATCAAGACACTCACATAAAGACTTCTAAAACAAATAATGAACTTTTAAAACAAACTTCACCAACATACTAAAATAATTCTAATATACTTCGAGACAAATAAAGTAACACTAATAAATCATGCAAGGATAAAAAGTACTAAGGTATGTCAAAATCTGGGGTGTCACATGTTCTTATAAACCCCCGTGATCTTTTTAATACTTTCAATAAAACGTACAAAATTGAAAATAGTGCCCCAAAAAAAAAAAGTATAGTTTTCGGGAAAAGTGTCAAATTCAAAAAGTTATGGCTTTATGGGGGGTAGTTCACATATATTGCAGTTACTTGGGGGTTTGGGCATAAAATTCGAAAGGAGAAGGAAGGCAGACTAAGGCTATGTTATCATCGTCTGAACTGAACTTATTTATAATATAAAAAACAACTAAGCAAATCTGAATCGAACTGATCTGAACTAAAATAAATGGTTTTTCAAATTAAGATAACATATCCTAATCTAATTATCCATCAAACATGTCTACAATCTGCTTATACTTTTTGTGGACGGAACCGTTGTAACAAAGCCCCGCCACTCAAACCCAGGGTGATACATGGACATTCGTTTGCCTCTCTGTTTATATATTCATTTTTCTGCAATTCTTCGTGTTTTATTCTTATTACTCATTCCAAAATTATTATAGGGAACTTGAATTTAATTAATTTAAATATAAACTCAGTAACATAGTTTAAAAAGTCTCCCGCTCCGTATTGCTTTCCTTATTCAATAAATTTTACAGATTAAAAAGAAAATTTGATGTCTTTGTGAACAAAAAGCTGTTTTTGTTCCTAATATTTTTAGTACAATACCCTATTTTTTTCTCTTGAATAAAAAAACTAGCATTAATACGAGGTTAAGATATTACAATACCAGCCTCATTATCTGCCACAACCCCATGAGGTAAAAGAGTTCGTACAATCCAAAATAAGATATCTAGACAACCAAGATAGATAAAAATCCCAAACCATCACAAGAAATCCTAAATACATACTAGAGGCATCACTATCATGTACAAAAGCCGGTGAACTAGCAAATTTTTTTATTGCACCTGCAATTGTGTTTTGTTCCCCGTAAACAAAAGATACTTGCAAATCATCAAACTTTCCTGCCATCTTAGGGGTGGGGATCCTCTCCTACACTATTGCACAACACTTCCTCCAACACTTGTTATATTAGGCAATTAAATCAAATTAAATAAATTATAATTAAAGCTAGACTTGATCTAAAGGTGTTCGATGATAAATATTCCTATTTTGTAAGGAAATCCTTAAATGACATCAAAATAAGTTGATAAATATTTTTTTCCAAACAACATATATTATATTTCAAATTGTTATTTTTGTTTATAATATGTATATGTAAAAGTAGCTTATTTTTCCTTTAAATTTTAATTTTTTTAAAGTAACGTTTGTGTTTTAGTTTTAGTTGTAGTCTTGATTTTTCTTATCAATTAGCACTTGGAAGAATATCTATTTTACCATAATAAATAAAATAATAATATATGCATCCATACAAAAATTTAAATATGTTTTTTGTAACGCTCCAATATTTCAGATAGTTTAAAATTGATTGAGAACGGCACTCATATTAAATGAAATAATCCCTAAGTTTTAATTATAAACAACTAGAGAAATAAATTCATGTAGACAATTGTAATTGCAAATAAATAAATAAATATAAATTCATGTATATTACAATATGGAATTAGAATCGTATTCACTAGTCAGGACCTAATTTAGGCAAAATGTATCGAATTGCTTTAATTGTAATTGAGTCAAATAGACACATATTAATTATTGTTGATGTTGGAGGAAATGTTGTGCCAATAGTGTAGGAGGGGATCCTCACCCCATCTGTCCAGAATCAGAGGTTGTTATTGCTATTATGCTGCTCTCTCCATGTGGAAACAAGAGTAGACATACTTAGAGTCAATTTATATCACAGGCTTTGTAATATTACACGGTATATGTTAAATTCCCCTCACCCCATCTGTCCAGAATCAGAGGTTGTTATTGCTATTATGCTGCTCTCTCCATGTGGAAACAAGAGTAGACATACTTAGAGTCAATTTATATCACAGGCTTTGTAATATTACACGGTATATGTTAAATTTCACATAAATTTGTGCTCCGTCAAAAGTTAACTATTAAGGCTCTATTCTCTTCAATTGAAAACTCATTCAGTTCAGTTTAGTTTCATTCAGTTCTGCTTAATTATATTTTATACTACAATTCAGTTCAGTTCAAAAAATTGCAGTTGAAGATAACAGAGCCTAAACCATGATGTTAGCACTTTATTACATTAGCCCAACTACGTTAATTTATATACTTATGACACTGATGACATCATAAAGAGATCACTGGTGACAATTAAGAAAATAAAATTAAAAATTAACAAAAAAAAATACAAAAGATGTACAGTAACTTTCCATGGTTGAAGCTCCACCCATGGCCAAAAATTCAGGCTTCGGCCTGGAGCTGCTCTAGATCATAGTGGGTATCTGGAGCATGCAGTTGCTCCAACCCTGCTCCGGTCTGGGGCCCTCCGTAACGGAGCTTTGCCATTGAAGACAGCTCCAGACACATTAGGTGGAGAGCTCCACCACTAATACTTCTATGTATTTTTCGTTTTCGTTTTCTCTATTTTAAAGATTTTTCATTTCATTAGCGGTAAATTTGTCAATGCAGTCGATACTTAATGGTAATTTTGTGAAACTAATGGGAGTAGGGGTCTATTAGTAAAGTTTTAACTGAGGTTATGTTTATGTATAATTAATTTAGCATATACCCAGGAGGTCTTTATGTAATTTTTCCTTTTAGGTATTAATCTTAATGTTTATCTTCTTTTTTTCTAATATATTGTATATATACCGGGATACCTCATCTTTATCTTTATCATTTTCTTTTTCTCTTAATGGATATTTATTAAATTAATCATTCAAAGATAGTTTAACTACAATCTTAAAAGACTTACATAGAATATACAACATAATCCGCTAATGTTTGTAATCAAAACGGACGACATTTCAAGCATACAAAACATGATTAGGTCGGGGCGAAGTCAAAGTGTCCCAGTGGGGTCAAGTCCACTTGGCCACCCTCAATTTTTCCCCCTTATACCAAGCATGTAAAATTTTGCAAATTGCCCCCTCTAAAATTTATTGTCGATCCCTCTCTGATTTCAAACTTGTCAATTTTATTTTTCGATCATGAGTGATAAAAGTAGGTCTTTTACGGTGTTTAGATAATTTATCTAAAACCGAACCTTTAGTGTCTAAAAAATTATCGATATCATTATTCGAAACGTTTATGTTTTCAACATCAATATTATTTCATATTACTAAAAACATGTTTCGTTAAAAACATAGACGTTTTTATTAAGAACATAGATGATTTTCCTGATAATATAGGTCGTCCCTCGATAAGTTATCTAGATATCGTCTCTCTTGAGACTTTGAATAATTGGAAAAAAAGATTTCTTATACTAATATTTTTTTACATGTAAACATTTAAATGAGAAATATTGTATTTGACGATATAACAATTGAATTATTAGTCACATTATATACTTTGAATTAGCTACACAACTCCTTATCTAAATGTTACTTGAATGTTGAATTGACATCATTTTCGCCTCTTATTTATAAAAAAAAATTCTATGTTTCAAATTTACAACAAAGAAAATTCACCATAGGGCTCTTTTAATACATGGGAACAAAAAATAATATAAATTCACCATGATCTGGACACATAACTTTGTTCTTTTGCTCAGGTAAGCTGACGATCTCTTCCGCCTTATTTCCCGGATTGAAGTAATGAACTTTTGCATTATTGAAAAATCCATGTCATGTGTAATTGGGAAGCACGAACTCTGGTCTGAGATCACAACACACAATTGACCCATTCTAAGACTAGAATATTCCATTTTATATTATTAATTAATAATTTGCTAAATAAATGAGTTGTACACGAACATTCAACATCACGGGTTTCATGATTAGCATCTTGTGTAGTTTGGTGGGTTCAATTGATTGGCTGTCTACTGCTTCAACAAACAAGTAATCACTAATCTTCCTTAATTAGTTTGGTTTTGTGTTAATTAAGTTACAGCTTACATGTATTTACCAATGTGTTATCTTTAATTATAAAAACTTGTGGGCAAAATTCAAAAAATTATCTTCGAACACACAATCTGGTTGCCTCCCTCACACTAGTTTCAAACTCAAACCTCATTTTGAATTATATTATACAATCATCATCAAATCATATAAATAAAATAAACATCTCATGCACAATTATACAAATATTCAAAAAAAAAAAAAAAAAGAGTATTTAATCAAGCATATGAATAAACAAACATCTCATACACCATTATACAAGCATCTAAAGCATCATCAACAATGACGCTTTTTCAAAACAAAGAGAATCATCAAATTATATGAATAATACAAGCATCTCATGCACCATTATACAAGAATCAACAAAATTGGGATAGAGATGCTTGGCGAAAGAAGAAAGGAGATTTTCTTCAGTAATTAGAGAGATTCCAGGAATCAATTAGTCTATTAATTGTAATGGTATTTTGAGACTAATACCATAATCAGTTGAGGGCATATTCATAAACTCTTACAAATATACACTAATTTGTAATAAAGAAAAATATATGGTACTAGGAATAGATAGTAAAGATTTGGGGATAGCACAACATGTGAAAGGAAACAAGTGCCGCGAGAAGAATCTTTGGAGGCAGTGTGCTTTTTTATTGGTATGGGGTTGTTATTCTCGTCATTGATCTTGTATTACATGGGTTTTGAAGGTTTGGAAGTTGGCTTTGTATATTAATTGTAATTTGTTTGTGATACCAAGATTGTATTTTTAGGTATTTTTCTCAATTGTATTGGTGGAAGTGAGCATCTCTTATGCTACTACTCCTTTAAGTTTTCATTAATAAAAGTTTTTTGCCGTTTCAATAAAAAACTTCATAATTCACCTTTAAATATATTCAAAAGTAAATTAACCCACTAACATTACTTTATCATACTTTAACCTTAAAAATCAATTTGAGCAAGCATTATTTTATCTAAAAGTAATACAGATCTTATTTTCTCCACCACAAAAGTAAACATGAAGCTATTACGGAGTACATACATTTATTGTAATTAACATATCACTAATTAATTGAGACCAGAATCATTGGAACAACATCTATGGTCTACCTATTACAACACCGATTTTGAGATTGCTACAGAGGAAATACGTTTAGATCTAAAATTATTATTGATAAATTCTTGAAAATTAAGGTGTACTTTATTGGTATCAATAACGTTCTAATCCCTCAAAGTTCTGATGTTGTTGTCTTAAACTTTTGATGCGTTACAATTACCTTTCTTAAATTCTGAATGTTGTCGCGCCTTGTCTAGACCAAATCATCCACCATAGGGTGAGTTTTGCACTGGTTCTGCTCTAATAGCATTTGTAACCTCTATTAACTAATAATCAGTCGAGACTCGACCCTTTAGTCCGATGTATTTTATCTTAAATCACTTCACGTGTGATATGTTGTTCCAATAAACCATTACATGTCTTTTTTCGTGTACGAGGAAACTTTACAACGAACCACCCATTTTAAGATTGATGTTGAAAAGGAACTACGCCTAATTTTAAAATTCTTATCGATGCATTCATGTCAAGAAACAACACCCTGTTGATATTAGTATCATTTTCATTCTCTTTAAACTCTCTTAAAATATGTGGTCCTTTATATTTACAATTCTGTAATTTTAATATATTATTTGATGCATTTTATGAGTAATCCACGGTCATTTTTTTTGAAAATTGAACTAGAATGTCATTTAGAAAATATTCAGAATCTCCCCAAATGTAAAGTGAACATTAATTGTAACGCCCCGTCTTTTTGTGGACTGAGTCCAGAGTCTTTATGACGAGGCGGTTATTCATGGACTACTCTATGTGTGATATGTTGGCCATAATGTACCAAAACAAGTCATTTTCTGCGTACTTTTTCCCACTCATACGCCCACCGGGATACTTCTCGGTTGGTCACCCATCCTAACATTACTTCTGAGCAACCACAATTAAGTTCTTATGAATATATTACCGAGAAAATTGGCACATCGTTAGTTTAAGTAGGATTCTCAAACTTTTTACACTCTGATATGAAACTTTAGCCATTACGTTTATACAAAATTACTAAAATTGCTAAAATGATGGGAAAACAAAGCTTTTATATCGATGTATATTTAATTCTCAAGGCCACGTTAAAAATAGGAAATCAAATTCAACAACCCTTTACCTAAATTGAAAGATAAGATGAGTTTCACAGATTTTGCTATTATTGTCATTTAATTAAGGGTAGATAATACTTACATAGTGTCTTTGAATTTGTCATCGTCAATTATTATAAGTTTGTGTTTGTTTTGTATTAGAAATAGGGAAAAAAGATTCTTGTTTGTGCTCCTCACGCCCATTGGCATATTGTTTGGCTATGCACGATTCGCGCTTATATTACCACCAACCAATCCAACACCCTAAAAGGCTAAATTAAAAGCCTCTGTTTCTGCAAACAGATAACCATTCCATTCATATATAAACTAATCTTCATTAGCACAACAAAAAAGTTGCTTTCATTTCTTCAACGTACTTTAATGGAAAAGGCTTTCTGCATTTTGCTTCATACAAGGTATGTTTCAATGTGTTCTTTTTATTTAGATTTTTTCCTTTCTTTTTTGGTTTGTCTTAGACCAAATGTGCTGTTATTCCAAATGTTCATGTTTCATTAATATGGAAATTTCTAATCAAGTTTGATAACCAACCATGTTTTCCTTGTTTTATAGAACACGCTACACGTGTTATTGTGTCACCTAGTTATACATAATGGAAGAAGTATATGAAGGTAAGTAATATCGTTGTTTTCGATAATAGGTCGACTTTTTTCGAGTTGAATTTGGGTTTAGATAGGTGCGAATTGATTTGTTTTAATTTAATTGGAGAAGATGGAGAAGAAAGATTAGTTATCGTTGTTTTTTTAATGATGAATCAATTTTGTTAAGGTTGAATTATGGCTTGAAATTTAATTGAATAACGCATATTGTGTTTTTTTTCAATAATGAATTGATTTTGTTGGGCTTGAAATTTAATTGGAGAAGACATGTTGGTTTTTTTTTGTAATTAAAGTCTAATTACACATATATTATAGATGAGTCCAATTCAACTTAAATGAAGTACTCAATTGCACTGCTTAATTCAACTTCTTTTTCTTTCTAAGAAAAAAGAAATGCTATATATGATCGACCCTGTGACCTTGATGCAACCAGCAACCAGCTAGTTGCATCAAAAGATTGAAGAGGATCCCTATTGGTTAAATTTATTTTATTTTTTATTTTATTTTATGTAATTCTTATATTTATATTTTAAAAAATAAAAATTATATCAAAATTTTCCATTTTCTTTTATATATAAATAAAGACCCGTATTGTTATATATTCAACACATCTTAAAAATCCTCTTTAATTAAAATTTCATTTCACATTCACATTTCTAAAGCCCATTTTAATTTTTATTGTATTTTTAATTAAATTCAACTGTTACAATTACAATAGTCAATTTTTTTTATATATATAAACTCAATTGGTTGAGTGGTGGGTGGTAATGGATAAATTACATTTTGTTAGTGGTTGGGTGGGTGAAAGGTTAGGTATGAAGAAATACAGATAAATTAATTGTCTATTTTAAAAAGGCGAATTTGGGTGGGGGCCATGATCAATGATAAACTTAATTTTAGGGTGTACCGATATGATTTGTGTTCCAATGGCCTATCTTAGATCCATGCACTACAAGAATTTTGTTGTAACGAAAAAGAAAGGGGCGACGGATTTTATCCGTCGCCCCTGTAGCGACGGATCGCTACTTGGGGCGACGGATAGAATCCGTCGCCCCGTTTGGCAACGGATAAAGGTTATCCGTCGCTCTGTAGCGACGGATAAAATTATCCGTCGCTACAGAGCGTTGACCAAAATTTAAAAAAAAAAAAAAAAAAATTTAGCGACGGATAGATTTATCCGTCGCTATTTTTAGCGACGGATAAATCTATCCGTCGCTATGTAGCGACGGATAGATCTATCCGTCGCTACATAGCCGGAAAAAAAAAAAAAAGTTAGCGACGGATAGATCTAGATCTATCCGTCGCTAAAAGCCTAAAAAAAATATAATATATCTCCTCCACCACCTCCTTTCCTCCACTACTTCTCCTCTCCTCCTCCTCCTCCCACCACCACCTTTCTCCTCCCACCACCACCATCCTCCACCACCACCATCTCCTCCCACCACCTTTCCCCTCCCACCACCACCACCATCTCCTCTACCACCTCCTTTCCTCCACCACCATCTCCACCACCACCTCTCTCCTCCCACCACCACCACCCTGCCACCACCACCATCCTCCACCACCACCATCTCCTCCACCACCTCCTTTCCTCCACCATCCTCCTCCACCACCATCTCCACCACCACCACCTCTCTACGTACTCCCACCACCACCGCACCACCACCCTGCCACCACCACCATCTCCTCCACCACCACCACCACCCTGCCACCACCACCACCTTTCCACCTCCCACCACCACCGCACCCACCGCACCACCACAGCCACCACCGCACCCACGCCGAATTAATCCAGTGTCTGAATATAAAATTGTGATACGGATTTTTTTTTTTTTAAAAAAAATGGGGCGACGGATAGATCTATCCGTCGCCCCATAATCAATTTAAAAAAAAAATAAAAAATGGTCAATCCGTCGTCCAATCCGTCGCGAATTAGACGACGGATTACTATCCGTCGCCCGATCCGTCGCCAGAGCTGGGGCGACGGATTTTCTATCCGTCGCCCGATCCGTCGCCAGAGCTGGGGCGACGGATAGATGGGTCTGTAGCGACGGATCTATCTGTCGCTACAGACCTGATTTTTTGTAGTGATGATACAACAAATAAATTAGAGGATGAGTTTAAGATCCAAGCCATGTGATAATCACATCCACTCCATTTCAGATGTAAATTTAGCAAATTTTGTGGCTAAAATGCTCAAAGTCATGCTAAGAATTTCAAATAAAGGTGAATGTCTATTTAGGCATTATATTGTCCTTGCATATTCTATGTATCAGAAAACCTTCTAACTTTGACCGTTTGAAATTCCATTTATTTTGAAATTACTCCTACATTGTTTTATTTTCGTACATGTTACCCACTTGTATCTGTAAATCTTAATGCAGGTGTTAAGGACTATAATATAAGTTAAAGATGGCAACAAGAGCAAGAGATGGTACTCCGTCAACGGAAATGAGGGGAAGATCTCCTTTGACCGGAGGAACGACTCCACAGAGAAGATCTCCCAACACATCTAAAAGAAGCTCACCTGCCAAAAGCCATGATTCATCAACAACAACTACCTCCACAAAAAGCATTCCAAACTATCTCCGACCAACAATAAGTTCAGGACTCGATGTTTCCAAGCAGCAGGGCAAAAAACCAATCCTGGGTGACAATGCCAACAAACTTTTGAGAAGGAGGTCCTTCGATAAGCCTCCACCGCCTTCTCACTCACAAATAACGCGTGTTTCACCTAGTCCAACTCTAAGATCTTCCTCATTTTCAGGAAAAACGGTGGCGAGTTCACCGAAAATGGCTCCGGATAAAAATTTGAGGGCTCCGCGCGAGACTAGTAAACAACATAGCATGTATGGGGCAAGTGCTATTAAAAGGAGCAACAACTTTGTAAAGAAAGGAACCAGAGTTGTCTCCGCTTCATCAACAAAGGAACATGTTACTAATCCTTCTGATAAATCCGAAAGCACTAATATCCCACATGATGTTTCAGAACATGATACTCATTTTGAAGAGAAAGAATCCATTGTCTCAGAAGCTGAGGAACATACTGTACATGATGAATGTAATGAAGAAAAAAACATTGATGCTAAGTATCCAGCTCCTGAAGATCAAGAAATAATCAAAGTTGAGCAAAATGAAGTAGAAGCCGTTCATAGGGATGAAAATGACGTATCCATTGGCATCAAGTCAGAAGACAAATCATACATCGAGGAGACTAAAAACCAACATGAATCAAAAGAATTCATAAATGATGCTGGAAGTGATGATGCTAAGGATGAGAAAGTTGCAAATAATTTAATCCAAGAGCCTGATGAGAACGAACTAGAGGAAGGTATAATACTGGATGCTATAGTAGATGAAGAATTAAAGGAAATAGAAGTGCCTGAAAAGGAGATGCAAGTATCAGAAAATGCGATTGTGAAAGAGCATGTTACGGAGAATGAAGAACAAGAAGAGAAGCAGGAAACAAAAAAAATAGCAAGGGAAGAGAAGAAGGAAACAGAAAGTACAACAATGGAAGAGAAGAAGGAAACAGAAAATGTAGCACCAAGACAACAAATGGTCTATGGGAAGAAGGATTCAGTGGTTTCAAATGATGTGATAGAGGAAACAGCAAGCAAACTTCGTGAACAAAGGAAGAATAAGGTGAAAGCGCTTGCTGGAGCCTTTGAGACGGTCATATCTTTGCAGGATCCTAAGTGAAAAGGATGCTTATTGACAAATGATGGCTAGCTTTTTTAGAAAATGTTTCCATGGGAGATTTTGTTGAGATTGATGTATGTTTTGTCATGGTCGATGATGTTGTTCATTTACATGTATATACATATACTTGTGGATATACATGGTTGTTTGTGTCAGTTTCGCATTCTTACAAACACCTAATATGTAGCATAGACTATAATGGGAATTTTCATCTAGCCACTTTTTAGATGTCGTGTAAACGATTAGTTCCCTAATGTTTCACATATTATGGGAAAGGACAAACTTTGAACTGCAGTAAAATTTTATTTACGACGAATGACAAAAGTCGACACACATGATGATGTTATAGGATAGAGATAGTGAAAAATGAATAATCTTGGGAGAATTACAGAAAACTCCCATGGATAATCCGTAAATTACTAAAAAACACACGCGTATCCGTAAATCACTTTTTCCTTCCCTTGATTGATAGTCAACAAACGTTACGAAATGATGACATCATAAACAATATTGTGACGTCATATTCATTTAATTCCTGGTAAAAAAAATACTTTTTATGACGTCACTTTTCAATATTATGACGTCATTTGTTTTCGTAATACCTGAGATACCCTAAGGGATTTATATGTAATGTTGTCAATTCCCTTAGCTTTTTTCCCGCCTTTTACCTAGGTTTGTGCTTTAATGTGGGTTGCAAGTAATATCGAAACAATAGTTACTTGTAGGGGTGTACAAGTAATATATTAAAATTGAATGTTGAGAGCCAATACAAAAAATACTTCTCCAAGTCCCCCCCCCCCTCCCAAACCTACTAGAAGAATAGCGTTCGGCAAAAAATGCACAATCCTCACTCTAGCTCCATAAAAAATATTGCTAAGCACAGAACGAATAAAGTACAAAGTTGCTAACAAATGGTTATCAGAGGGTTAAAGTTGGATAAGTATATAAAAAGGACAGTGTATGGTCTATGGCTTACAACTGATGGCCTTTATCATATTCATGAGTCGAAAAATGCGCAAGCATGAAATTCACACAAATGTCTAATGAGTTAACTGTACTTACATGTATTGGTAGAGTTATGCCCGTAGAGCAAAAATCGATTGTAATAAACCGTATTTCGGTAGCTGAAATAAAACGAACTGTATTATACAAATTCTTTGCTTGTGTTTTTTCAACATTTATATATGAGTTTAGACACTTGGACATAATCTTGAAATTCATACATGGGATGTATATAGTGGATTAGACTTGAGGATGATGTTCATTAAACAAGTCAACGACGGTTTCATATACTTATGATTGAGATATGAGGATAAAATCCTTGGTGTATTCCTCGACCAAATAAGTGGGCTGACTTATCCTAGTTGGCGATCCTGAGTGATTGGACATGAATTACACTTGTATGATTTCGGGATATATCATATATGGATGGACACGACGAAAAGCGAGCATTCACTAACCAATATTGTTGAACAAGGTTTAATGATTGACTCCGTATTAGTATCGTCGCCGATAATCAGATGCAACGGATCTTAACTGGTCTTTACATGGACGAGCTAATGGGTTTCGATATTTAACTTTGAGTTTCTAAGGAGTGTTCACGAGCGTGTGAAAACCGGTCTTAGTTACTTGGGTTACTTAGTTTCACATAGACGAGAACGTGTGAAAGTACTAGATTCACTATTCGATAAAACGAGGATAAAAGTTAAACTCCCATGCTAAGTTGATTTAACGATTTTCGTCACCAAGTCAGCCAAATTCCGAAACACCTAGGACAGCTGGGATGGTGGATAGTCTAGTTAGCTCGATGGGAAATGACGGTGGAAGGGCTATAAAGTGCAATATACCGAGAAAGACTGAAAGTTTGAGCTGTAAAAAACAATAAATCCATTAACATTATTATACTCTCTCTCCTTGAAAAAAAAGAAAAGGAGCAAGCAAAAAGTAGAAGAAAACAAAAGAAAATAAAAGCCAAGCAAATTTTACTAGTGCCAGACCAACTTTGTTTCAAACTTCATCTGCCTTGAGCAAACATTCTTCCCCAAAAGCTTTCCTTTTGCACTTCCCGATTTAGGGTTCTTCTCCTCAGCAACACATTCTAACCGCCTGGTTTCATTCCGTTACCTGGCTCGAACCCAATTCGCTCGTTATCCAATTGTCAGTGAGTTTGTTTCTTTTTCATTTTGAATCTTTCTTTTATCATTTGCTCTTCTGTACACATTTGAAAAGAGTGTAAATATCTGCTACTTGTATTGTATCCGCGAAAAGGCTTGATTTTTAGTAGGGTTTTGCTAGTAGCTTGCTCAGAATCCAACTTCTTGATTTTGGGTTTTTACTTTTCTTTCCCATTTTTATGTCAAGATTTGGTTAACGGATAGAATGGAAGTTTGTTTTTACTAGTGCCCAGATTGAATTTTTCCCGTTTCCGTTAAATGGTTGGTGGAAAAGGGAGAAATAAGAGGAAACGGAGCAAAAGTATTGGTTTTGGGTGTCGTAGGTGAATAATTGGATTCTTTTGTGGTGTTTCTGGGAGTTAAGTTGCGTTGTGTGTGATCTGATTTAGGCCTAATGGATGAAGGGATTGAGAAATTGTTATCTGCTAGGAAGTCCTTGAAAACCAGTTTAGAGAAATCTACGGCGCTCAAACTGTCACTAGAAAAAGCTGGGCCTAGATTGCAGGAGATTAACCAGAGGTTACCTTCTTTGGAAGTGGCTATTCGGCCTATACGGGCTCCTACAGATGCTCTCACTACTGTCTGTGGTCATATTAATCGAGCTGTAGTCCCTGCAGCTGCAGTTCTTAAGGTTTTTGATGCCATTCATGGGCTTGAGAAGTCATTATCTGATCCGCAATCGGATCTTCCGGGGTACCTTAGTGTGCTGAAACGGCTAGAAGAGGCGTTAAGGTTCCTGGGGGATAATTGTGGGATGGCAATTCAATGGTTGGCAGATATTGTTGAGTATCTGGAGGATCATAATGTGGCAGATGAACGGTTTATTTCTGGTTTAAAGAAGTCACTTACGAATCTACGAGAATTGGAGGCTGGAGAAGAAAAGGGTCGCCTTGATGGACGGTTACTAGAAGCAGCATTGGACCGATTGGAAAATGAGTTCCGGCGGTTGTTAACCGAAAACAGTATACCATTGCCAATGTCAACTCCACCCTTGCCTGGACAGCAGGAGGTTATTGCCCCGTCACCTTTGCCAGTCACTATCATTCAAAAGTTACAGGCTATTTTGGGCAGATTAATTGCGAACAACAGGCTTGACAATTGTATAGCAATTTATGTTGAGGTGAGGAGTTCAAACGTGAGGGCTAGTTTGCGGGCTCTAAATTTGGATTATCTTGAAATATCGGTTTCTGAATTCAATGATGTTGCGAGCATAGAGTTGTACATATCTCAGTGGGGCCGGCATTTGGAGTTTGCAGTGAAGCACTTGTTTGAAGCTGAGTATAAACTTTGCAATGACGTGTTTGAAAGGATGGGCCTGGATGTTTGGAAGACTTGTTTTGCAAATATAGCAGCCCAAGCAGGGTTCCTTGCTTTCTTGCATTTCGGGAAAACGGTGACCGAAAGTAAGAAAGATCCAATAAAGCTACTGAAACTTCTCGATATTTTTTCATCCTTAAGTAAGCTAAGATCTGATTTCAACCGACTGTTTGGTGGAGCTCCCTGTGCCGAGATTCAAAACCTAACAAGGGAGTTAATCAAGAAGGTGATTGAAGGGTCATGTGAGATATTCTGGGAACTTTTGGTTCAAGTTGAATTGCAGCGGCATACCCCACCGCCTCTGGATTGCAGTATACCTAGGGTGGTGACTTTTATTACTGATTATTGCAATAAGCTTCTTGGGAGTGATTACAAACCGATCCTTACCCAGGTTCTAGTCATTGAGAGAAGTTGGAAGCAAGAGAAGTTTCAAGAAAAAATCCTCACTAATGAGCTTTTGAATTTAGTTAAAGCTATCGAGTTAAACCTTGAAACATGGTCCAAGGGGTATGAAGATGCTACTGCATCATATCTATTCCTGATGAACAATCACTGGCATTTGTACAAGTACTTGAAAGGCACGAAACTTGGCGGCTTTCTTGGAGAATCTTGGTTGAAAGAACATGAGCAGTATAAGGAGTACTATTTCAATATGTTCTTGCGGGAGAGCTGGGCCAAACTTCCTACACTTTTGAGCCGCGAAGGTTTAATTTTGTTTTCAGGTGGGCGGGCGACTGCTCGCAATTTGGTTAAACAGAGGCTGAAATCTTTCAATCAAGCTTTTGATGAAATGCATAAGAAGCAGTTGAATTGGGTTATTTTGGATCCAGAGATACGGGAGAAGCTATGCCAGGTTATAATCCAAACAGTTGTGCCTGTTTACCGAAGTTACATGCAAAATTATGGGCCGTTGGTTGATCAAGATGCCAGTGCCAGCAAATATGCGAAGTATACAGCAATATCGTTGGAGGAAATGTTCAACAGTTTGTTCCTTCCAAAGCTCGTGAAACATGGCAGTTTAAAGGTAAGGCATCCGAGTGGGAAATTTAACAATGGGGTCTCAAACGATAGCAAGTAAATCTTTCACAGGTTGGAGAAGGATCTTAGGAAGATGATATTCTTTTTTCTATTTTGCATCTGAAAAGGTTGATCAGGAAAATCCAATAATGCTCTACTCAGTTACCGGGTAAGCTTGCTATGGATATACTAGCTATATTTGTTGTTTGAATCCCTGTTTAGTTTCTTTGTTTAAGTTGTGCTTAATCTTTACTGTGAATTTATTGTAATCCTGTATGCTTACTCATATTAGCATTTTAATGGGAGTATTTACAATGGGAAATTTTCCCGTCCAGTAATGGCTAATCTTTTACTTCCAGATATTACTCGTACCTTTGATTTGCTGTGCACATACCTTGTTTCAAATTGGATTAGAGCAGAAGTCCTAACAGTGTTTGCATATATCTTGTTAGAAGTCAGATTAGAGTGTAATTTTTAACGTTGTTTGTGAAATATCTTCGTGTATTGGCTATTATTTACATACTGTACCGCATCAGTCATTTGGTTAGATGACTGAAATCTGGTTTTACATCAAAGGTCTAATTGCTTCTGAAATTGTTGAGTAGCTGAGATGATTTTTCGTATTGGCAGCTTGGGATATTTAGATGGTGTTCACATAATTATAGCCATGTAATATTCATAACAAGAATGTTAAACGCATGACACTTTTTACTAAAGGCATGACACTTCTTTACTAAACGCGTTTTGTACAGAGCTCCTCGGCTTGGGAATTTTCTTGAATTCAGATGTGTTGCTGCATCTGTAGCTTCAGGAATCCTTTATATGTTAAATGCCGTATACCAATATTCTTATGAACTGGGTCAGGTCCGGGAGACCTGTCCATGATGGATTGGATCTGTCATGGATTATGAAGATCTGGATCGGACTGGTCTAACCTGATCGGCAAAAAACACTCACTTGAGATCTTTCTTCTTCAAAAGACTCACTTATCTACTGACACAACCGAACCAAGAGCAAAAACTACAAGGGATCTTGATCAACATTGATGGTTACAGCACAACTCCAGTTTGGTAAAATCCGAACAGGGTTTCATGGAATTAGATTAGTTCTTCTAACACTAGATCGGCCCGATTCTGTCCAGTCAGGATAACCCGTATTAACAACTCTAACTGTCTACTTTTTCGTTCGAAGAGTGTAGCTAACCAATCCGAACGGGTTTCATGGACTCAGATCAACTCTAACTAGAGCATCATGGACTAGATCGGCCCGATTCTGTCCGGATCAGGATAAATTGTGAATCGATCCTATATTTACAAGCCTACTAACAATCTAGCTTAAGAACTTCATAATGTGTAACCGAATTGCAGTATATTATCAGGTGGTTTTATCCAAATTGACAAAATACAATATTTAATTTCACATGTAAATAGCTAATGAAAAAATAAGGTGATTGATTAGCTATCGGTGACCTTATCATCACGTGGATATAAGATATAGGTGAAGGTGATAAATTGATAATACACGGAGCAGGAAAGAAAATTAAACAGTATAGTTAAAGAAGCTGTACGCGATTTATTTATTTATTTATATTAGATCTCAACTCTGTACATATACACATGCTGCTAATTAATTGTATTGGATAAACTCGATGATCGAACCATATACTATCAGGTAAGGTAATTAAGATGAAAATTAGAACTAGTGAACAACCAAGCGCCTGGAGCAAATAGAGCAGTAAAATCTGCGTTTGGTCTTGGAATAGAGCGGCACGAAGCAAAACCTCCAGTCGCTCTGCACGTCCATCGCCTGAACCGCCCCGCCGCAGTACGGGCACGCACCCGGAGCTACCTGCCGCCCGATCACCCTCTCGTCTTCGTCACACGTAAATACCAGACACATCGTTGATCAGATCAAATTGAATGGATCAGATTACACCAATAAAACAGAAAGAAGACCAATTTTTTCAAGTATATATGCTTCTCGTCTGATTTGGGTAAAATATATATATGAAACAGAAGAAGAGGAATTTTCAAGGAACAGGTTTTAGGCGACTTTTTGCGTGTATATATGGATAGAGACCGTGGAAAATTATGTTTTCTAGAATCAGCTAGACTTAAGATTACAAATTCTATTCACCGTAAAAGTGGGGTTACCCTAGATTTTGTCAAATACTCGTTTATCCGATATACGTATCACACGTTAGGACCGTTTCTAAGGCAATTTTAGAATACTTTGATTTTTGGGAAAATTACACCAGATCTTCCCACTAAACACCCTATTAACAAAAATTTTCCCCGCATTTGAACAATAACGTCACAAGACAAGTTTCATAAATCAATTATGTTTTAGTCCAAAAGTCAACCTATCTCTCCTACGTGGGTGATAATTAGTGACATGGATTTTTCAGGAAATGATTTTCTTGATTTTGTAAATTACAAAGAACCCCTCTTACTTATTTAATATTCAATTCATAACCCTAAAGTTTATTATAAATTCAAACCAACCCATATTTATTTTATTCCATTCAATTTCAATTCAAAATAATTTGCAATAAGGTCCATTAATCCTTTTATTTCACAAACCTCTCAAATTAAAAAAAAAAAAACTCCATTAATGGAGATTCAAGCTCCATTTTCACAATCCTAATGTTTTGAGGAAGAAGAAGATGGAGAATGGTTTGGTATTAAAAGTTTGATGAAGAAGAAGATGAAAATGAAAGAGTAAAATTATTTTGGGTCAATTTTAAAATTTTATAAACTTTACAGGGGTTGATGTGCAAATTTAAAATGAAATTCCACGCCACTAATTCATTTTCAGCTTGGTCAATGCAAAAATTATATTTTGGACCAATCTGTTATTGTTCAAATGTGAGGGACTAATCTGTTATTACTAACTTTATTAGGGGGACCAGAAGAAATTCACCCTTGATTTTTTCTTCTTCTCCGGTTCTCCATTTTTAAAAGCCAAAGTTACAAATGAAATTCTGAACTGAAATTAATAATTTTTAAGATAAAGAAGAAATAACCTAACTCTTTTCACCTAAATTTTCTCTGCCTAGCTATTCTGACACTATATATCATCTTTCTCTCTATTTTATCTCATCTCTCTCATTAACAAAACAATACAACTAAGAATTCATTTTATGCCAATGAGGACTGGCTCATTTGGTTAGGCTGAGGTGCCATGATTCTAGAGGTACGAAACTAAATGTAAGCTTGGAAGAAATTATCCGCACCGGAACCACGGTACACATGCAAGTTGTTGCCACTAAGACTTTTGTTTGCCACTAGGGAAGTGTGCTCGAAGTGGAGATAGGATAGTGTGATGAATGGTTATGACGAATGAGAACACAAATGAAGATAAAGTTGGAATATGGAGGTATAAACCCTAGGTTTACGCAACAGAAGTTTAAAATTTATGTCTCCTGATAAGCTCAAATTATACTCTAAATAACTTAAGAGAATAAGCTGTAGTTGTAGACTATGCTTAACTCGGTATCGTTCTCTAGGGAATTAATCAGGTTACCACAACGAATGAGAGTAAACAAATTTGTTTGTAAGTAACAGATAGATTTGAGTGATTGTACTTCTAAAACATAGATTAAAACAGGAAACAAATAAACTGGTTTGATTAAAGAGAGAAGATGAACACAGTAGTAATGATCAAGTAATGCTAATTCGTTCTTGGGCAATCATTCATATTTGTCACACGGTCGACGTACATAAATCAATCAATTCAATTCAACCAATCGTTATTTGAATGTTTTGAACTAGAGAAATCGTGGGTCGTCAATCCACGATCCTTAATCGAAAACGATTTTGAAAGTCTTGAACTAGCTTATTGGATTGAAGGTTTTTACGAAGATTTTGAACTAGACGAACCTATATGAACAAATCATAACCCTAGAAACGAATATGCAAGATTATCACATAATTACTGTGTTCGGAGTGATTTAACTACTCATGAGGGAAGCAAAGATGAAAGAATGCATGGTATAGATTACGCAAAGCATAAACATGGTGATAATCGCATTCAAGATCATACAATTCGATAAACAGAAGAAAACACGAATTGAAGATAAACAATAGAGAGTTATCAATAATTACCAACAATTCGATCCCGATGGTTCTTACCGGATGAAAACCAAGCTCCAAGATCAATCAATCAATGTCAAAACCTAGTTCTAGAAGCTTTTTCTATGAAAAAATTGAGTATAAAAAGTTATGGCAAAAGATGACCTAATCCTGACGTAAAAAGGAAAAAATATGCTGAATCTGGGCCTTCTCGCCGAATCTCACCGCGGCGAGGGTGAGGAAAATAGCTCGCCGCGGCAAAAATATCCATTCTCCATGGCGAGCTTAAAACCTCCGTAACGTTTTCCACAGACAGAATTTTCCAATGGTTCCAAAATGAAAATTGTACCCCTTTGAATTATATTTCCGTAGCCACCAAGTTTAGGTCAATCGGACATCATATGAGAGAGTTATGGTCAAACTGGCTAGACTGCTATGTAAAACTTCACTTTTGCAAGCTTCGCTAAAATGGCTCTCAATTCTTCGTCCGAACTCCGAATCCACTTCCGCTACCAGTTACTCTACATTCAAAGATCTAGAACCATAGTTTTCACTCCGATTTTCACCTTCGGGACACAAAAATCCTACAAAACACAAACAAAGCACCAAAGCATAAAAACGCACAAAGACACTATAAAACCATAAACAAAGACCAACAAAGACCGTTAAAAAGGACCCAATGAGACTCTAAATTATCGTCTTCATCTCCATATTGAACCAACTGACAACAAACGAATAATAATTAAGCACGTTAATCAGACATATCAACTCGTAAGAAAAAACTTACACGAATTGAAATAGTGAATCCTCTACTAGGGAGTCCACAGGTTCATCACTAATGATCTTATAGACGTCTTCCAGTTTGCCTTGAAAATATTATGAATTCTACTGATATTTGGTGGTGTGAATAATATTTACTTTCTCTACAGACGCTAAAGATTATTCATTTGTTCAAAACAACGTTAGATAAAATATGAAGAAGCGGGCTGGTTATATATTCAAAAGTTAGTATTCATTCACGATCCCATCACCTTTTAAACTACTAACTAGTCCTGGGCTCCTGGCAATGGGTGGGTATTATCCAACCCAACGCCAAACCTAATTAATACCCGTTCCATTTAATAAATAAAGGCTGAGCTGGGTAATTATCCAAACCCAAACTAAGCCAAAAAGTGTGAAACCCGAGGCAACCTGACCTGTGCGGGTAGGGTTGACCGGGGTTTTCAAAAATTTATAAAATTTCTGTAAACTTGTGGTTGTTAGAGCTATTCTCAACAAGGAGAAGAAGAGGAATAAAGCGAGATGTTAGAGCTATTCTCAGCAAGAAATCCCAAGACATCGCATCCTATAGTTTGACAAAACGGGGAAATTACGTCTGTTACCCCTTAAATTTGGACCAATTATAATTTAGTCCCTTCTATTCAAACAATTACAGATACACCCAAAACCTGATTTTTTAGTTAACAAGAAATAAAATAAATGAAAAAGAAAATTAATTGGACTTGGTTGCAATTTACAATCTTCAATTTAATACATATTTGATTCTAATGTTTTATAAATTGTAACAATGACTTAATATTATTGTAAATTAATCCCCAATAAAATTTTATTTTTCAAAATATACCCAATTTTTTTTTTCTGATTCCTTCTTCTTCTTCCTTCTTCCACCACCTCCAATCTTGATCAACTTCTTCTTCTTCTTCTTCCTCCTGCCTCCATCTTCTTCTTCTTCCTCACTCCACCTTCTTCGCATTTCAAAGCTCGACGGAGTCAGAATAGCTCCGAGCCATTACATACATTCGGGAGGAGCTTTACACCTCATTGAAGTGTTTGCAGCCCGATTTGAGTCACATACCAAACCGAGTCAGACACCTCAATCGGAGCCGCTATCAGCCCGATTGAGTCGTGATAGCTCTAAACGGAGTTGTAAACAACTCCGATTGAGTCAGAAACAGTTCGATTGAGCTGGATTGAGTCAGAAATGCCTACGGTTTGGAGCTGTCACAGCTCCAAATCGGAGTTGTATGTAGCTCCGATCGGAGATTTTTTGAAGTAGGAAGAAGACGACGGAGGAGGGAGGAAGAAGAAGATGGAGGAGGAAGGAGGAAGACGTTGACCAAGATTGGAGGTGGTGGAAGATGGTGGTGGAAGAAGGTTGAAGATGGTGGGTACTTAGATTTGAAGAAATGAAAATTTTGGGGTTTGTTTGTGAGAGTTAGAAACGTTTTGGGGTTTATTTTGCAATAACGGTTAATTAATGAATTATACAATTATAAAGAAAATATAAAATAGGGGAAAAGTTAACTTTTGGACCTATCTGTAATTACATTTTTATTTGTGTGTTAAAAATGCGTTGATCTATAATAGTTTGAATAGAATGGACTAAAGTGAACGTTATACCTCTAAGTGACGCCTAATGTTGTATTGATTCACTACATATATACATCCACACTGTATTTTCTCCTAGTTAGCCTTCTCTTTTTTTTACTTGATCTTTCCTGTTGATTCATAGGTAAATGGTTTTCTAACTAAAATTTTACCTAACTGTTGACACCAAACAACTCTTCATAGCCCACATTCTTAATAATCGACCCATATCATCCTCCTCCACTTTCACAGTTCAATTGTCAGTTTGTTTGTTTATTTATTTATTTTTTTTGTTTGGAGATTGAAAGTCATTTCATTTCACTAATCATGAGAGATTACACTATAGGGGCGATTCGTCAAAACCATGTCTTGAAAACCAAGCATCCGTAGAAGGCCATGAGCTAGAGAATTACAAGTACGAGAAACAAAAGCAAAACTACAAAAAGAAAAATGAATGTCAAAGTGTACGAATGTCAAACATTATTGGACTAACATATGAGAAATCCTTCAACTTGCCAATTAGTTGGTCCACTACCATTTCGCAATCAGACTCAAAGACAACAATATTCTAGCCATGTCCCAAAACATAAGGCATGGCATGCATTATTAATATAGCTTTGGCTATTAATGGTGAAAGAGATTGCAACTTTTTTTTTGTGCTTGTAAAGTACTCTATTTAGTATTAAAAAAGAAGTGCACTTCTTAGTTCATTTTTAGAATGTCATAATTTAACATAATGAGATACTGTCTCTTCTGGAAAGTTGGTTCAAATTCCAGTTAAGCTCATAAAAATGAATAAGCCTAATTAATAAAACCTTGTGCTACAAAGTTTCAGAAACATAGGGGCAGAAGGCCACCCAATTTTGTACTACAATTTTCAATTAATTAAATTACAATAAATCCCTATTTGCAAACCACATATAGAAAGAACAAATCGTGGTCCATCAAACTTATCATGTACTATCAACTGAGATCGTACGAGTGGTCAATTAAGAGTCGGATCAAATTCACGCTTGGGGGTACTGTGGTTGACTCTCGCCTTTTTGGGATACCATACGAATCAATAAGGAAGTTGACACTACAATAGGGAATGCATCAAATATCAGGAACAATATCCACAATATGTTCTTTTTTCTTCGGGCGCCTGAAATACATACAAAATAACTCAGCATTATCGTGGTGCAAAGATTATTAATTTGTAAGATTAATCATTCAATATAACCAACTTATCGGTTTGCCCAATATCTACAGAAACATCATCGGGAAGTTCCAAGCATGCAATTAGAATATTGGTGAGTTTTCAGTTTTGAATGTAAAACCAATTAACTAGCATTGTAATTTTTTACTAATTAAGAGTATCTGATTAACAAAGTATGCGCAAAAAAATAAAACAAAGTATTAGTGTCTATTGAAATTGCTAGCTTTTACATTGAAATACATGTAGCAATATATGCAATAAAGACTATAGACTAACCTTGGAAGGAGAAGTCTTTGATGAGGGTTACATTACACAGAGTATAGACATTTTTGGTAATGTTTTCTTTGTTCAAATTCTTTCATAGTGAGGTAGCACAAAGGTCCCATGGCATTGCAACATACTGTCATGTTAAATTCACAACTATGTGCAACTGGTCTAGTTGTAGGAAAAGTCATCGGGCATTGAAATCTCAAAAAAAAAAAAAAAAAAAAAAAAATCCAAAAGGTTCGTTAATTCACATCTCAAGAGCTCATGCATGGTATAACGATAGATATGATTAAAGGTGCATGCAATTATGAATTGTGTAAATGTCCAAGAACTTTTTATTTTATTTTACTTAAAATTTTGATCAACTGCATATCATATTCATTCGTACAAAACAGTTTAGAGTTTCTATGTACAAAACTTAAATGCAATCACAAACAGTTCAAATCATGCTAAAAAATCTATGACATCTAATTAAGACAAATCACTGCTCACATTAATTAATTATTTAATTAGTTACTTGACGAATAAGATCATTGGTGAGAGAAGGCCCGCATTGAAGCACCTAATTTAATTGTCAATGCCGCAATATGCCACACATTTGTTCATATTTCTTGTATATTTTCAGTGCACATTTATAATGCATTTTACGTCACATTTCTTATGCATTTTGAGTGCACATTTCTTATGCATGTTAGTGCACATCACAGTTTATGTCTATAAATAATTTTTAGCATAATATTCAGGGATGTATTGTTTAATTTCTTACAAAAAAGTATTATGGCATATAATAAAATAGAATAAAACTCTGTTCCCAGTTTAAACAATTCATAATTGATTTATTAACACATTTGTTGGTTTATATATACAGTACCAACTACCAAATACATATATCACCTCATCGGAATGTCAAGCCGCATAAAAAATTGGCAGAGTTGAGCAATGGTGATTGCATACTACATGGAAACAAAAGCAACAATTCTTCAAATGTTAACAACGTCGAAGAGCTTAACTTAGTACCATTTTATGAATGAGGTGGGTAACGTTTGAGATTCTTATTTAAAAAAAATTCTGAAAGATGAATAAGATTGCCAATATATACCAGATTATTACGGAATACAAAAATCTTACCATCTAATAGACTGATCGTCAAAATCGAAAAGTGTATACTGGACTAAAATTAACATCTAGGAACAAAATTCAAGACTCAACTCATATGGATACAAACCTCTTAAGGAATGAACACAATAATCTTCATTAACACAAAAACCAAAAACGAGCAGATTATGCAAGAAGATAAAACCCGTAAAACATTTTATGCTTGAAAAAAAAACACTCACACAGAAGAAGCAAAAGCAGAATGACAGTCTTTCCTCCTATCATTTTATGCTTTGCTCTGTTTCTTGCTGCCACCCACCATACATAATCCATTTGAACAATGTATTTTTCCGGAAAATTGGTAGAAATTTATGTTTTTTTACAGAGCACTACTGAATATTAAAGAAATGTTAATTGAAGAACAAAAGAGACTGTGAATTTGGGGGGGGGGGGGGGAGCTATGCTATGCCATGAATTAGGGGTATGCAAACAATCCGCCCGCCCGACCCGTCCGCATCTCACCCGCACCCGCCGATTAATTTTTTTTAAAAAAATCATGCGGGTTAAATTTTTTATAACCCGCCAACTGGTGGGTGGGTGGTGGGTTGGTTGGGTGCAAACCGCAACCCACCCGCCCCACCCGCCATATTATTTACATAACAAAAAATGTATATATATTAAATAAATTAATTGTCATTTAAATGAATATATAAAAATATATAATAGATTAATAAAAGTAAAACTAGGGTTATTTCATGTATAAACTAAGAAACTATATAAGTGAAAATTGTACTTCATCATTTTACTTGATTTCAAAATATTTTGTTAATTTCATGGATATGTTGATGTCGTAATCTACCCGCCAATCCGCCCGCCATTGTTATCACCCGAACCGCCGCGGGTTGAAAAATTATTCTACCCGCCGTGGGTCGGACAAATAATCACCGCCATAGGTGGGTTGGTTTGATTTTTTGTAAATACCCGCCCGCGCTCACCCCTACCATGAATGAACAAAACCGTGTGAGAAAGATGGACCTATTTCACTCTGTTCTCTTCAACTAAAAACTCATTCATTCAGCCCATTCATTCGCTTCATGTTATATTTTATACTACAATTCAACAAGAATTTCAATGAAAAGAACAGAGCCTTAGTGCAAATATAATGTATGAATTTTTTCGGGGTTGACGGAATATAATTAAATTAAAATTGTAATATTGCTCTTTATTGCTTCATTAAAGGAAGGAGACAAGGAGTTGGAATTTCTTCTTTTGTACCTTGGTTATATTAGAACAGATTTGAAAGTAATTAACTAGGTTTTGATGAGTAAATAGGTTTTTTTATATTATTAAATTTTGACTCAGGGTGTAGCGCCCTGAATTTTAAAAAGATAATTTAAGAAAAATATGACTCGCGCTAGTTTATGAGCATGAAAATTCGACGAACTTGACTTGTAAAAAAAATAAAACATTATTAGACGCCTTGCGCATCAAAAGACTTGACATGAAATTCTTGATACTAAACCGTGAACTATTAAAATAATGCAGCGAACTTTGAATTGTAAAAGCTTGGATACAAAGTTTATAAATCATGAGACTGAAAATGGTAAAGACGCTTTTGGTAGTGATCACTGCTCCGACAACGTTCGCCACTCCGATCAGCTCGGCTTCATACCTAAAATTGATATTTTAGAAAGGGGTCAGTCGTGACCACTGGCTGAACAAGCACCATGCACGTGCCATGACCTAAAGTTCTATCTTCATGTCTTTTAAATCTTTTAGTCTTGTTTAATGCAATGCAACCCTATGACTTAACTTAACTCTAAACACTTGAACTTGTTCTTCTTGAAAAAACACTCTTAACTTGAACTTGACACTTGAAACTTAATCTTTAAATGTCTTAAAACATAACATGATTGCGAGCTCACTTGGCACCGTAGGTTCCTATCCTGGCCACGGTGGCTATCTGTCGGCCTCAAGTCACTTTCGTGGCCCTATCCGTTGAATAAATAAAATCTTACGGCCTCAGGACCTTGGTCCCTATCCCCTGAACATGAACTAATAACTGCGCCACAAATACCAGGATATTTCCCTACGAGCCCTTTACTTATTTTTAACTTAAAAGCCTTTTCTTTACTTCAAACCGTTAACGTCTTGTTAAAGTGAATGCATTCTCCTGGACTCTAACTCATAAATGAACTAAAGTGTTTGCATAAACATCAAATAAACCAAACCATGAACTCACTGTAGTTATTAGACAAACAAGCTCAATCGAACAAATCTCTTGCAACACAAACGACACTAAACTTCAATAACATAAGGCAGCCAACACAAAACAACTAAGCTTACTTAACAAATCAATTTGCATGAGTTTTACTTTGTTTCAATCACCGCACATAGCAACTAGGGAAACTTGTTACATTCTACACAAGTCATTATTCTTTCTATATCAACCTTGTTTACCACAGCAACCATAATTGCATCAAATTGGACGGTCCAGGCATCTATATAACAATTGACTTATAGCATAAATCATAGAAAATCTTAGGGAATTTGCGTCAGTGGCAAATCACATAACAATCATGAATCCTTCAATATATATATATAAACCACAAACGTAAATTTTAATTCGATAGTCAACCATATAAAGGTAAATTAAACCTAAAGGAACTTTGCAAGCATATCATGATATATCATAGCGTAGATAACAAAAACCAATTAATCGTGGATGAAACCATAGGGGAACTTGCCTCGATAGAAGAAACTTTCTAGATTTAATTGATGAAGAAAACGTCATAGGGAGCTAAAAGAAGAAGAGCAGATTGTTGCTAAGATGATGAATAAAGAGAGGCTTCAAACGTTTGGCTTCCTCTTGTCTGGACGATTTCTATTAACCTTCATCTAGTAATTGATGGAGATTAATGACTAATTAAATTGATGAGCTAATGGTAGTAAAAGGTTGGGCCAAGGGTTAAAGAAGATGAACAATTGGGCTAGCCGGAGGTTCAAATAATTGGAGTGAAAAGAAGATAAGACATTGGGCCGACTAACCATCCTCTACGAACTACGCTTTGACGGTCGATTCGCTTTAAAACGCCTAAATTCGAAATACGATTTTTTAGGCTGTTACACGGTGTATAAGTTTTGGTTGCTAAACTCAGGGTGCCTACAAGAAGTATAAAATCTCGTGGGTGTGGACATAATGGTAGAATAAAATGGGATTGCAAGTGCTGCAGGGATACATGGTTTCTGTCATGGGCACTGATCTCTACAGAAGTCTCCTATGGTAAGTCACGGGGTACTTTACAGGGACCAATTTTGCAATTTGTTTTCATGCATGTGGGATGTGTCATGATTTTTAACAAGTAGCAGCTAAGGGAGTCCAAAATTCGTACTTAACCATCGAGCCTCTTCTATTTTTTTCTCTATGTGCTTTTCTTCATCTGATCCTTATAATTAATTTCTCTCTTTTCCTCTTCTTTCATCTATCAACTGCCTACTTCTTAATCCCTTCATCAGCCGGTCAATGGAATAGGTAATAATATATGCTCAAGAACTCAAATACTTGCTTATTTCTCTATTTGTTAACTGCATGTATATATATAGCATGTGATGTTACTTGATTATACTGAGAATCCATTTATTCAATTTTAAAAGACGACTCAATGGTGTCTTAATGGTATCATTTCGAACATCCCAAATTAGTTGTACACTTTCATATCTTTATCATTTTGAAAGAGATTATAATTTTGAGGTAAATTAATTTATAAGTATCGTGCTAAAAACACTTGCTCATATACTAGTGACTTTTCAAAATCTACTGAAAAAAGGACTATGCAGATCTTTTGTTGTTAGACATTATTATTACGCTTAAAGTAGATATCAGTCTTATAACAATCTCATATAATTCGTTTGTTCGGCATTTTTTTTTTTTAATATTTAAGTTAATTTTTTAGAAATTTTGCTCTTCCATAATAGTACTGCATTTTTTTCCATGAATTATTATTTACATTTATTTCCGTTCGACAAACTTATATATCAATGTGTGAATTTGTATATTTGTCGTAATCAGCTTAATTAACTTTCTAAACTAAATAGTATATGTAACCGTATTTTTAATCTATATAATACATTAAGCAAAAAAGATTTAGAGCCATTTTAGAGTGTCCACGACAAACAATTATGTGGCAAATCTGTATGTTGTGATTGGTACATCCTTTTGCTGAGTGTCAAATCATTTTGTTCTGATTGGTCTAATTTTTTTATGTGTGATGATCTGGCTAATTAATACTAACACTTATAAACAACGTTTTAAATTGATTCTTTTTTGGTAAGTAGCCATCTATTCTGGATTTTTGTTTTTTTACGGTACTAGACATGGAAATTTGCACCGGATACCATAATAACTCAATAAATAGTGCTTACTTTACAGAGACTTAATTGATATACACCAGAATATCTAATGAGATTAATTAATTTAGTTAAACCCTTCTAATCATGTCAAAAAATTATGCACTCTAACATTTGACTTATAAAATCCGCAGGAACATCTACTGAATATCACATTCAATAATTCCCCATAGCACTATAATGCTTTCCCCTTAAAAATCTCACCAGTCTTATATACTGGAATTGGAGCACATTTTGTGTTGCAAAAGCTTTTTAGACAAGAAAAAATACGTTTTTATTTATTTTTGAAGTAGTACTCTTACTTGGTCATTCTTCTTTCTATCCTTTTGTTTCCTAAAGTTGAGCTAACATGAAACAAATCCACGAGCCGTCACGTAGAACAAATACAAATTCAATCTATGAAGCCAAAATTTCAAAAATACATGTTAGATCGATCGAAGCTGTGACTATTTAAAATGTTTTCTTCATCGTATCTGCATTTTTGTTACTCCATCATAACATGCAGTTGTAAAATTATCGGGCTGTTTGGAACAGAACTATAATTTAGTGAATTTTAATTGATGTATAACTGATGAATAGTGACTAAATTTTAATTGAGTTGTGAAAATTTGTGTTTAATTGACATAATTTTTTATATTTATAATAACAAGGTGGCACTCAAATAGAGGAAAAAACATTCGCATATATACATATATATATACATATATATATACATATATATATATATATATATACATATATATATATATATATACATATACATATACATATATATATATATATATATACATATATATATATATATATATATATATATATGAAGTATTTTAAATTTATACGGAACTATGCTTTTAATTAGAAAAAATCTATATGTTTTTAACTAACAGATCTATGTATTGTTAACAAAATGTATTTTTTATTTATGAAAAATATTTATATATTAACTAAACATCCATAGTTCTCATTAAGATTGTTCGTCGTTCTTACCCATTTTACTATAGACAGTCTGTCAGGAGACTTCCTCTTCTTTAGTTCTAGAAAATCAACAAAATGAAAATTCTTTGAAAAATAGAATCATATTATTCTTAGATCTATATAATTCGATTAAGAATCGAACGAAAATAATGTCACACTACCTATCTTACACGGATATATAGAATTCAAATAAGAATCACGAGGGAATAAGCTCATATCTGATTCACCAAAGCTTATACCGATTTATAGAATTCAAATAAGAATCCCAAATCTCATGGGAAATGACAAAATATACATAGGGTGTTGGCAATTGCGCTACATGGTTTGTTGGGCATGGTACAATTAGGCAAATTGGTTATCAAATATGACAAACATGGGCCATTTGGCATTCAATTTGCATTGTCATCAAATCTTTGTTATCGTAGCATGCCACATAATTAAAAGAAAAAAGAAAAAAACAGATAAAATAGTAAAGGTAAAAAAAAACAAACAAAGGGGGTACAAAAATGAAGATTTACTGAAAACCCCACAACTGACTAATTCCCTGTAAGTAACCAAACTAATTAATTGATAATTCTAGCATCGCAGGTCGACTCACGATGAGCTTCATCATCGAACATTCGGAATATTTAAATGGCATTCCACCTCTCACACACAATAAGTTTTTCTTAATAGTTAGGTCATTTCTTAATCTTTAATACAGATCCCTATGTCTTGGGCTAAAAGGGAAAGTTTAGTTTGCCAGGACAGGGGAAGCATAATTCGTCATCCTCTAATATTCAAGGGCCTAGACAATAAATTGAGGTGAATTTTACAGGCCGTTGATGGGTTACATCGCTGATTAAGAGGATGACCGCAAGGTTGATGGAAAGCTACTGGAAATAAACAAGTCATCGTATTTAAACCATCGGAGAGTACATACCCATCACTATTGGATTACTTATCTCAAAATCCACCACTTGACCCATAATATTTTCATCACCAAGATGTTCTTGCACCCAATGACATAGTAGATGAGAACAATCAATATGATATGTTACAAATGCTCGATAATTTTGCTGAGTGCTTAAATATGAATAGCATAAATAAGATGGATAATGTTGCTAATGGATTGGAATAGCATAATAATTAATACATGTGTTTAGAAATATGAACATGTACAACCCGAATAAAAATAAAATTCTAAATTCTAAATCACAATTAATCGGGTTCCCAACAACCCGATTAAAAAGGGGTGGGGGCAACCCCAAGCTCAGAAAAAAGAACATTTTAATTTCACTAATTTACATGTTATAGTGAAATTTATTTTAAGTAGGTGGGGTGCGGTGCACTCCTAAAAAATAAGATTTTTATTTCACTAACATCATTTCTTTGAACACGTTCTGGTGATTTTATTTGGGGGCAGTTGGAAGGGGGATTACCTAGGTGGTTTTAAGTGTTTTTTCTTTCGAGGGGAGGGGGTAGGCCCACCAATTCCCAAAAAGAATATCATTAATTCTTTAAGTTAACTTTTCACATGTTTCAATAGAAATTTTTTTTTGGAACATGGTCCACCCATATAAAACTTATTATCTCACTAAAATAATAAAAACATTGTTCTGGACTGGATTTTTATCGAGTTAGGTTGAGTTTGGATCATGTTTCACTGTATGGAATGGGTGCGGTATATATCCGACCCAAACACCATATTTTGAATGGGTACTACGTGGTTCACAACAAGCCGGATAGAATTCGACCCGTTCAAAAGACTTCATTTGAATAGGTATTCTTAGTCGAATTCCTTAACACGATTAATTGCTCATGTGTGCCTAATTATATTATCGACGCACAATATTTTCATCACCAAGATATTGCACCCAAAGACATAGTAGAGGAGAACAATCAATATGATATGTTACAAATTCTCGATAATTTTGTTGAGTTCTTAAATACGAATAGCATAAATACGACAGATGATATTGCTACTGGATTGGAATAGACTTTTAAATGGGTTAGTGTCAACCATATTTGAAACATTTAAAAACACGGTGGATTGGAACCCCGTAAAATATCAAATGGGTCCTCAACCTGTACCCAACTGATAGTATAGGTGCATTCATATAGGTGCATTCTTTGTTAGGAATATCTGTTAGTATTTTGATCATTCATCACATGTTCTTATCTTAGCCAGAAAGGTGATTAAAGTACTCTTGGTTCACTTGAACATTGTAAAAGAGGAAATCACTGAGTATGATTAGTCTAGTAAATCTTGTATTAGGATTATAGGTCTCTGAGTGTAATTTTTATTTTCAAGAAGACCATGAAGATCAATCCTAGCAATGGAGCTTTTCTGAAGATTACAAGACCGGAGATTGCACAAGATTTATGAAGACACCAAGGTTAAGTCTCACTCGGAAAGACTATGTCCTTAATCCTTTCTTAAGTTAATTTGGTTACTTTTGCAACATGATTCTGGAACATATGACATCATGAGTATGGAGCATGCAAGCCATCAGAAAGGCTAATGTATCCGTTGAAGACTACAGGACAAGAAATAGTACATGTGCATTAATTGCATCGGCAGAAAAGTCGCTAAAGCACAATCCTCTCTGAGATATGAGACAAGGACTTCTGAGTACTCATTTCAAGATAAGTATAGACTGAATTTGAATTGTGTCTAACGGATAACATCCCAACGAGTCTCTAATTCATCTATAAATATCACACACTTAGATGCTGAGAAATACGACCGAAGAACGATCTAACTTGCAAACTTACAATCTAGCAAAGTATTCTCTCAAGCACTCTACTACCCTTTCTGAAAGCTTTCTGTTGCTTGAAGAATCACTAGTAGTTCTAAGTTGTCTTGAACCTTAACAAGAGATTGTTATTCGTGAAAGAGTTGAACTATCAGATAACCTTTCTGAAGCTCATTCTCCAGAATGGACATCAATTACTTGGGTCAAGAAGATTGCCATACACCCAACAAGTGTATTAAGTAGTCTTGTTCTATTAGCTCTCCAAAACATAATCAAAAGTTATACGAGAAGCCTCTCGACAAACCTTATAACCAACACCATCAAGGCGTGAGTAGAGGAAGTACTTGATTTGGGAAATCGTGAATAACTCCAAGGTTATCTCGAGTAGAGGAAGTACTTAGCTCAGGAGTCAGAATAACTCTGGGGAACATTTGGTCGGGAACCAATTGTTTAAGAATCTTAAAATAGGATTTTTGTAAGGTGAACTCAATTATCTGCTCTAGTGAATTCTAGATCTCGTAAAGACCAAGTGGATTAGTTGAGGATTACGCCACCTCCGATATCACTATACTTGCGTGTTATTTACCTTCAGATTTACATTTCAAAGAAAGCACACACACTTACTTATTGTTTCGCACTTACCTATCTTAAAGTTTTCCGCCTCGATTTAAGTATCGTAAACCCTCGTTTCGAGAACTGGTTTATCGACAAAGTTTTAAAAGACTATTCACCCCTCTAGTCTTTTACTTTGCCGTTATCCGACCAACAAGTGGTATCAGAGGAGGTTCCCAAGCCTTCAGATCAACCTAGATCCCCAGATAGGTGAAGGAACTTTGTCCCTTTCTCGAGGACTATATAATTTGTGTGTTAAGTGTGCGTATGTCTCGAGTGATGCACCCGCTCTAAAGCCGTAAAACTACGAGAAATGGAAGAACAACATGATGCTCCATCCGAGGCCATTAGTGATGAGATGATCTATGTCATCAATGAAGGGTTTATCAAAATCGCATAACTCAAACAAGTTATCAAGTGTCTCGATGGAAGAAAAGCCTTAGACAAGGAAGATGGAAGCGAGGACATGGTCGCTAGTGATAGTGGTCATGTTGCTCGTGGAAGCATTATATATGAAGACAAGCTAAGAGAGCTCGACATCCAAGATGCCAAGAGACACAGATCGATGGTCAAGCTCAGAATATAATCATCGATCGACACTGAGCACATACAAGGTAAACTGTAAGTGCTAAACGGCGAAAAGTTGCTCGCAATTGATTGAAGAAATCAGCGTTTGAACCGAGAAAACCAAAGAAAACAAGTTCAAGTTCTTAAATTCAAGTTCCAAAACTTCAAACAAGGTCCCACGAAACTCGAAGAACTTGATTTCAGATTTACTACTCTTATGAGTGATATGGCTGCACTTGGTGAAAGCAATAGATACTCCCAGCTAGAAAAGATTAAGACTATTGTCAAGTCTCAATCAAACCGGGAACACACTAAGTTCTTTTATTTCAATCAAGGATGCCAAATATTACTCCAAGAGAATTCTTCTCTCATCTTGCATCAGAGACTATGAGACAAATCGAGAGAACAAACAAATTTAAAAGTTGCAAAGTGTTGCTCTAGTTTCTCAAGGTACTTCAAAAGAAGGATACCAAAGAAGCATCTCAAGAAAATGCTCTTGCAAGAAGACACATGAAGAAATTTGTGAGTCAAGAGATTGAGAGAAGAAAAGCTAAAGAAAAGTCAAAAAGCATCTCGCCCAAACTATCATCAAGACAAGAACATACAAGTGAACAACTCTCCTAACACCCCCATTCGTAAAGGTGTTAGTAAGTCAAGCAGTAAATAGGAAATGATACATGCTTCTATTGTCAAAAGCCCGGTCACTTCAAGAGAGATTGTCCGCTTAAACAAGCTCAAGACAGTGATAAGAAGGATGTAAGAAATTTCAAGAGAAATCAAAGGGCCTTACCGATCAAGAAAGGAAGAAGATTCAAATTCAACTTGATGCTCTAGACTTTGAGATGATTCAAGATGGAGATTCAGATGACTCAAACCTACCATCACCGTAATTGTGTGGAATCACCCACGATGTAATCGACTTCGCCTTAAGAAGAAAGAAATGTGTGGAGTTGCCGAGATTGTCGGTCCACATCTCCAACATTGAAATGTGTCTTATGGTCATGAGGTAACTAACAATTCACAATTTCAGATTATGAGAGTGATGATGTAATTGAGGATCCGAGTTGGTCAAGAGTGAATTCGATCGTTATGAGAAAGAATTTCGAAGCACAATCCAAAACCGTAATTCTAGAGGAAAGCAAAGAAACTCTTGAAAAGAGGTATTCGAGCTAACGAGTATCCGAGAACAAGAACGCCGAATAGCCTTTTCCGAAATCTCGATATCCGAGAATGAAAATTCTAACAAACTAGCCTTCGATGAACTTACTAAGAAAATGATGAAGTCGCTTCGAGAATGAAGAACTCGTAAAGAAAGAGCTATCCTTCCAATCTTATGCAAAGGCTAGTGACACTCTCACCGAGGTTCAATCCTATCTAAGAGATCCCTCCGAGAAAGGTGGACTTAGACTCGATGAACAATCGAGTAATTCATCTCCTCCAAGAAGAGTGATGAAAGGTCACCTTTGTAAAAAGTCAATGTAATGGTTCTTCAATAACCTATAGCATTGGTCGAAGCTAAAGTAGTTGACAAAGGAAAGGGAGTTGCAATCCAAATTTTGAAAGAACAACAAGTTCACAAGAAGCATGTGGATAAGGTCTCTAAAAGAAACACAAAACCTCGTATATGCAATCATCCACAAGACAAAGACATTAGGAAGGAAGAATTGTCGAATAGGAAAATTTCTACTATACCATTTTATGAAAATAAAGATGGTGCAGAACTAGTAAGGCTTCAAGACCGTATTCGTAAAGCCAAAGGTGTTCGAAATGGCATCACTATCGTATATTGGAAAAGTCCTTTACAACAATATAAGGAAGGACAAGAACAATGGCGCAAGGTCGATATTGCACGTAACAAATGTATGGAAGAAATCTCAAACCATCAAAACTGAATGCCAAAGCTAGAAGGAACTCGCCAGAAGGCTAAGTTTGTCGGAAAAGCAACCCCGTAAACCTGTGGTCCGTAGCACCAAAGGAACACCTAGAAACACCCAAGAAGGAAGATTGAGATCAAAATTATCGATTTTATCAGATCTCTTCGATCAAGTTAGACAAAACAAACTCCCAAGAAATTCACTAAAATGTGGATTCCTACCGAAGAATGTTTAGTCTAAATGGTTCTATCTCAAGCAAGAACCTAACTCCTGCTTCTGCTTGTGCGTAACGCCTCGACTAAGGCTCAATGGCTATTTGATAGTGGATGCGGAAAGCACATGACAGAGACAAAGCAACCGTCAACTACAAAGCTTGCAACCGACCGTATATCGACGGTTGAGGAGAATTAAATCCTCTTTGGGATTTCGCAACGCCAAATTGGGATCTTTAACAATTACTAACGACATATGTTAAGGGTTTGAAATACAATCTATTTAGCATGAGCTAGTTTGCGCATAAGGATTTATCAGAAATTCAAAGCAAAGTTTTGCAAACTTATCGACAATGAGTCAAAGCGCATACCTTGGTTGCTCGGCGGAAAGGTAGTCTTTATGTTGCCGATCAAGCATCCGCCACAATCAAGAATGTTTCATGGTGAGTCAATCTGGTCACACGTAAGAGCACGGTTATGGCACAAAAGAATGAGTCACTTGAACTTCAAAACCCGAACAAACTTGCCAAGAAAGAGTTAGTGGTCAGCCTTCCAAAACATCTTTCAAAAAGGATGGTATCTGCTCACTGCCGATGGGGAAACAATCTAAGATCTCTTTCAAGTCCAAAATCGACACTCTAGAAATAGACCAATCGCAACTATTACACATGGATCTTTTTGAATCATCTGAATTAGTTATGCAGAAAGAAGTATGGTCTCGTTGTTGTAGATGACTTCTCAAGATTCACTTGGGTTGTTTTCTAAAGCACAAATCGATGCTAGGTGGAGATACCAAACTCCGAATAAGCTTGAAGTCATGAAAATGACAAAGTATCTCGCAATCATAATGCACTATGGTAATCGAGTTTGTCAACCAATACATAAAGGAGTTTTGCAAAGAAAGGTATACAACACCAACTTTCCTCAGAAGAACACCACAACAAAATGGTGTTGCGTAAAGGAAAAATAGAACCCTTAAAGAAGCAAAGAAGGACAATGTCACGACATCAAATAAGTGAAGTTTATCGGGTCAAGTCAGAAACACAAAGATGCTACACTCGTAATGTATGTTTGATAAACAAACACCATGACAAGACCCCTTATGAGCTCTTGGTTGGTAGACCCCCTTATGACAAGACTGGATCTCTGCAATGCAAGAAGAGTTGGATCAGTTTGAAAGAAACAAAGTCTGGAAACTAGTTCCATTTGTAAAAGGAATATCTTTGATTGGAACCAAGTGGGTTTTCAGAAACAAGATGAATGAATCTGGTGAAATAACCAGAAACAAAGCAAGGTTGGTTGCCAAGGGATTCACCCAGACTGAAGGTTTAGATTTTAATGAGTCATATGCACCAGTTGCCAGATTGGATGCAATAAGACTCTTTCTGGCCTTTGCAGCTCATAAAGACTTTAAAGTTTATCAGATGGATGTCAAAAGTGCATTCTTGAATGGTGAACTTGCTGAGGAAGTCTATGTTGAACAACCACCTGGTTTTGAAGTTTCCTAAGAAAGTAGAATGGTCTACAAGCTACAGAAAGCTCTACATGGACTGAAACAGGCTCCAAGAGCATGGTATGACACTTTGGCCAAATACCTTCTGGAAAGTGGTTTCAAGAAAGGTGAAGTTGATAAAACTTTATTTACCTTAAATCATGATGGGAAACTGCTCTTAGTTCAAGTATATGTTGATGACATTATATTTGGATCTAAGGACAAGCAACTTTGTGATGACTTCACAAATCTCATGAAAAATAAGTTTGAGATGAGCATGATGGGAGAATTAAACTATTTCCTAGGATTGCAAGTCAAGCAACTCAATGATGGAATATTCATTAGTCAGACAAAGTAGGCAAAAGACATGCTCACAAAGTTCAATCTTAAGCCTTCTGAAAAGAATGCTAAGATACCTATGAGCATAGGAACCAAGATGACCTATATCAATCGAGATAAGAGTGTTGATTAACACTAGTATATGAAATTGATAGTTCACTCTACTCATCGCAAGCGCACACTGATATTCAATATGCAGTTGGAGTGTGTGCTAGATTTCAAACAAATCCAATGCAATCATACTACAACATCGCTATGAAATATTAAGGTATGTGAAAGGTACAGTAGATGTAGGTTTGTGGTATCCTAAAGAAAGTGGATTGAGTTTGGCTGGTTATTCAGATGCTGATTATGCTGGATCAATGCTTGATAGGAAAAGTACCTCAGGAACTTGTCAGTTTCTGGGAGCTAGACTTATCTCATGGTTTAGCAAGAAACAAAACTCAATTGCAACTTCTACCACAGAGGTCAATATATTGTGTCGATTGTTGTGCAACACAAATTCTGTGGATTCAACAACAACTCAGAGATTATGGACTCAATGAAGAGAAAACTCCCATTTTCTGTGATAACACAAGTGCTATTGCAATCACACAGAATCCCAAGTTCCATGCCAGAACAAAGCACATTGATGTTAGACACCACTTCATCAGAGACCATGTTGAAAAAGGCAATATAGAGATACTCAAGATTGGCACAGAAGACCAACTTGCAGATATCTTCACCAAGCCCCTACAAGAAAGCCGGTTCTTGACCTTAAGACATAATCTTGGGTTGATGGAGTTGCCTAAGGACTGAAAAATGTCCTGAATCTCTAAAGTCTGAGTAAGCAAGGTAGAAAAGAAGTAGGCCTCTGAGAACATGCTCTCAGAAAGCCAAGTTGTTAAGAAGTGATGCAAAGGTTTCTGAGTTGCAACACTCAGAAAGGCAAAACATTTCTGGAACGGGTATCCAGAAAGGCAAAGGTTGGTACACACTCAATGAGTAAATAAGACTAGAACTTACTTACTAAGAGTGGGTCAAATACATTCAACAATCAAGTTTCGATTCTCAATTCAGAAAACTATTTAATCATAAAGAGAAAAGACACATAAAGCCCGAAAAACATAAGTTCTGGGAGTCAAACATGTCCAATGTCTTGTATTTTTGCCATTTTCATGATAAACAATATATAGATAAGGACTTGACACTCAGAATGATAAGCTCAAACGATTAAGTGTTCCTACTCTTTACTAAGTGACACAATGAATGTAGCATATTAAAAACCCATCAAGTCGGCACTTTACCATTTGTTGATTGATATCATTACATGATATTCAATATAAGCCCTTGATGAATAAACGTTTGATCTCAACTGTTGAGATTAAAACAAAGCAAGTAATGTCTGTTGAGAAATGCAGACATGGCCCACTACGCATTTAATGAAGTACAAAAGACGTACCACGCCTACGCAGATGCAAAGACACGCATTCATATTCAGCTATATGTATGTTGTATCTATGTACATTTTGTCTGCTATATATATAGAATTTGGGCAAAAGACAAACACTTTTACCAATTCAAATTTCAAACTTGATCAAAACAAGAAAATCTCTCAAGATTTCTGCAAAACTTCTTCAAGACTCAACTTCTTGTGCTTAGTCTTCCTAAAAGATAGACTAATCTCGATTATTCTTGCAAAACCCATCTAAACACCCACCAAAGACTATATATAAGAGATGGCACCAAAGAAGATGACCACCAAGAACCCTAAGGTCAAGATCATCCGCTCCTCACCGAAAAGCAAGGAGGAAAAGAACTCAAGGTGTTCAATAAACGCCTTATAGGAGAGTTTACCCTTTCGACCGAATCCAAGTCACAAGATGAATTGGGAGATTTTCTAGAAGAAATATGTTTCAGCCATTTCTTCAAAAGCAGATAGAAAACCGATATTGGGAATGTTGAAAAGTTCCCATATCTACAAGTTTCGTGTCGCACCCAAAGGACTATCCACACGGATGTGTTGGAGTTCTACAACAACTTCAAAATATTCACAAAAGTTGTGAATGATGTAGAAGAGAAGTACATGCAGACTGAAGTTCAAGGACAAGAAATTGTCCTAGACTGCAAGACTTTCTGCAACTTTTTCCGATTGAAAAATCGAGGAACAATCGACGACATCAACATCAGGGATGCCTCCATGATTCAAAGTATTAAGGAGCTATTTGAGGCAATCCAGATTGAAAATGCAAAGGTCGCCAAAGAAACTTTGTTCGAAGCCATCGAATCTACCATCTCCGTAAACACTGAGTACTTTCGCTCATTCTGGTCCGTTGCTTTGATGGCAACAATGGTGGAGTAGACCAGATAAGCATGGAGAGATGGATGATGATGCATCTTCTGAATAAGAAGCATGAAGGGCAGGAAACCCACTTTAATTGGGGGAAGTACGCCTTCAACAAATTTCTTGGACACATTGAGGAATTTGAGCCTAAAATCATCAATGGCCTTGCTGAGACAAAGACCAATATGCATTTGGTCTCGAATTTGCTACATTCGAAACAATGGGAATAACTCTCGAAAGAGACAAGAAATCCAATACCAACTCTCTTTTCGACATGCCTTTGAAGAAAAGGAGAGAATTGTCACGAGAAAGCTAAGAAAGAGGCGTAAGAGCTTGAAGTCACCAAAGAAGGTGAAGAGGTCTCGAGCAAGCTCCGCCAACCTCCAGCTGCCAAGAGAAAGAGGACTCAAAGCAAGAAAGCCTCTAAGTCCCAAAGTGTACAAAGCACAACCTTCCGGAGACAAGATCTCAAGATGTTGTTCGCCCGAAAGGCACCACCAGAAGCCCCAAGAATTCCGAGACAGTCGCCCCAGTAAATCTCCAGAGATGATAGAAATATCATAGATGGGTCACTTCCAACTGGACAAGGACTCGATGATGATGTAGTACTTACACAAGTATTCAAAAGTCCAGATTGAGACCCATGGAGGAGCATCAAGCTCAGCCTCAGAAGAAAGGAGCCCTCTATCCAAAGCAGAAGAAGAAGGCCCTGATGAGGAAGATAGAGTGATGGAAGATGTTGACATTACTTCCACATTCACAATGCCAAGACTTAATGTGGTTGAAGAAACCCTGCTTCAACAGTTCTCAACCTTCTGAGAGAGCTCAACTCTCAGAAAGGGATCAAACTGAGATGGAGACTCAGAAAGATATTGTAGAGGAGACCAACAATGAGCATAGAGAGGCTGTGGAAACTCCACTAGTCCAAGAGACCCAAACTCAGCCTGACTCTATTCAGACCAACTTGGAGACACAATTTCAGGGGGAAGAAAACTTGTCCACTCCCTTGAATCAAGAAGAGGTTACTCCAACCTCAGAACATCAAGAAGAGCCTGTTCCACAGGCTACAACTGAGAAAGTAGTGGAGGTGGAACCAACACCCCAACACCAAGAGTTTCCAGAGGCTGAAAAGCACTCTGAGGAAGTAGTTACTGAGCCTTCTGTTGAGAAGGTAAGTATCAGTAAACTTTCCTTAAGAAAATTTTGGTAAAACTCACTGCTTAATCAATATGTTTGTTCTATCTTACAGGCTCAATCAGAAGAACACTTGGACGGAGAGAATGTGATCTTATCTCCTCCAAGAGAAACTAAACCTCAACAAGCAAGATTCAAGAAAAGGTTCCAGAAACCCCCAAGGTTTCTGAGAAAGATGCCACTGAGCTTCCTCACTTGGAAGTAAGTGAAGTCTCAGAAAGCATTTTTTCACTTATCTTTTCTGATAACAAGTTTCTAAACATATTTGATTCTATTTCTCAGGTTCAACCAGAAAGAAAGGATGCTGAGGATCAGACTTCTCCTCACATCAAGGTATCTGAGGCCTTTGTGCCCAAACAAGCAGAAGTCCAAGCAAATGAGCCTAGTGTTTCTACACAGGTATGCTCAGAAAGCTTACTTTTGCACACAGATACTAACACAAGTAGTTTGAACAAAACTAACTTGATCCCTTTGTTTCAGGCTCAAAGTCTAGTGCCACTCAACTTACTCCAAGCCTTTAAGAAGCACACTCTCAAGAAACATCTAAAGTGCTTCAGACAATGGCAGAAACTCAGAAAGGCCGATCTTTCTGAAATTGCAAGAGTAATTGACATCCCAGAGAAAAGGGCCATAGCAATCATTCTGAAAGACCATATCCATGCTATGTTTCCCATAGAATCATATTCTTTTGCCACTCTGATGGATGATAACTTCTTAAATGAAGTAGCACAAAGACTCCTAGAAGACTTTCAAGCTGCTGATGCTCAGACCCAAGAGCAGATGGTGACCCATCCTGCCTTGCCCAGCAAGCTCACAACCTACCCTTCTGAGCAAGAAGAAGTAAATGGGAGGATGATCACACTTCCCAATGTGATCAACCTGGTTTCTGAAGATGAGGAGGAAACTGATGAGAATGACTACCAAGAACCTCCTTCTGAGCATCCAAGTCAAGAAGACAAGGAAAAGGATGATGATGATGATGATCAGAATGATGATCCCCAACCTGGAAACTGCGGGATTCAGAAAGTTAGCAAAGGAAGTGCAGAAAAGGCTACTCCTTCCAATGCTCAGAAAGCCCCATCATCATCACCACCAAAGTCTCATCAAAATACAACAAATCAACAAGACACAATCAAGAAATCACAAATACCGAAGTTCGTGGATTGAACAACTCGTAATTGTTGGAAGAGGAGAAGAGAATCAACTTAGAGTGTTAAGCTCTTATCAAGAAAAGGAAGCCAAACTTGAAAATCTCGTAGAAGCTAATGCTAAGGAACCGCACTCCTAGATGAGCAAAGGTTGTTGAAAATGCCATCGTTGTCACCGCCGAGATAGATGCCATGGATGACAATGATGATGAAGAGCATTATGCTAAGGTCGATCGTAAAGACCTTCTACTTCTCGTAAGGCCAAGATACTCAAAGGCAAACAAAAGATTGCCACTCGCAAACAATCCAAGAAAAGGATTATGAGAGTGATGTCAAATAAACCCAAACTTGATCTCCGAAGCGTAAGATGAGAGGCTAATCACTAAGGAAAAGCTAGCCCTTCCTGCTCCTCAAATTTTCTCTCCTGTGTGCTTCAAGAAGTGATGAGCACAGTCAAGAACAATTGCTTTATTGAACTAAGAGATGACTTGTTGCTTAAGACAACCAAGTCCTACAACATCTTAAGAGATGAAAGATTTGGTCACGATTGCTAAATAGAGCAACCAGCATAGCTCTCTCTTAGAAAGACTTAGCTCTGATCAGGGAAGAAGACTGCAACAGTGCCAACCAAGCACTAGCATATGCTACTTATGCTACTCAACAAGCTGAGGCTATTCTAAGGCCTCTTGAAGAGCTCAACAGAAAAGAGCAAGTGTTGGTTAGGCAAAACAAGGACATGAAAGAAGAAATCCAAGAATTGGTCAGGTGCATAACAACCTCCGTAAGAATTTTGAATCACTCTCAAGCTTATGCTATCACGAGTCACCATTCATGACTAAGGGAAAGGAGAGATGCCTCGTAAAGGCAGAGGAAGAAAAAAAACAATCAAATCTCCCTCCTCAAGTCAACTAGTCATTAAGGACACCATCGGCGACACCCTCACCAAGAAGTTGTTCCAGATCAACCAAACGTAAAGTCGAGAAGTATGGTCACTAGGGTACCAAGTCCCTTAGATCTCGGATGGGAACAACCAAAGCTTCAAGAAGAAAATCAAGAAGAAGGTGAGGTAAGAGGTCAAGAGAGCCAAGCCTTACAACCGAACATCAATGATGATGATGAGGATGAATCACATGTATGAGCATCCAATTCACAAAAGAAGAAGGCAAGCAAGCCCCTTACAACCTCCTCCGGCAAAGAAGGCCATTAGCGCCGTAACCCCTTCTGGAAATACCAAGTCAATTCAAGGGACTTCCACCAGCACAGCCCCAAGGCAGGAAGAAAGAGTCATAGGATCTCCTAACAGAAGGCCACCTAACAGAAATGCTAGAAGGGATATTCAGTTTGGCAGAGCAAACAAAGAAACTCATCAAGAAAAGCCAACTGATGCCCACATTGAGTATGTGAAGACCAGTAATGAAGAGTCTTCATATAGGTGCATTCTTTGTTAGGAATATCTGTTAGTATTTTGATCATTCATCACATGTTCTTATCTTAGCCAGAAAGGTGATTAAGTACTCTTGGTTCACTTGAACATTGTAAAAGAGGAAATCACTGAGTATGATTAGTCTAGTAAATCTTGTATTAGGATTATAGGTCTCTGAGTGTAATTTTTATTTTCAAGAAGACCATGAAGATCAATCCTAGCAATGGAGCTTTTCTGAAGATTACAAGACCGGAGATTGCACAAGATTTATGAAGACACCAAGGTTAAGTCTCACTCGGAAAGACTATGTCCTTAATCCTTTCTTAAGTTCATTTGGTTACTTTTGAAACATGATTCTGGAACATATGACATCATGAGTATGGAGCATGCAAGCCATCAGAAAGGCTAATGTATCCGTTGAAGACTACAGGACAAGAAATAGTACATGTGCATTAATTGCATCGGTAAAAGCCGCTAAAGCACGCCCTCTCGAGATATGAGACAAGGACTTCTGAGTACTCATTTCAAGATAAGTATAGACTGAATTTGAATTGTGTCTAACGGATAACATCCCAACGACTCTCTAATTCATCTATAAATATCACACACTTAGATGCTGAGAAATACGACCGAAGAACGATCTAACTTGCAAACTTACAATCTAGCAAAGTATTCTCTCAAGCACTCTACTACCCTTTCTGAAAGCTTTCTGTTGCTTGAAGAATCACTAGTAGTTCTAAATTGTCCTTTACCTTAATAAAAGATTGTTATTCGTGAAAGAGTTGAACTATCAGATAACCTTTCTGAAGCTCATTCTCGTAATCTGACATCAATTACTGGGTCAAGAAGAGCAGATTGCCATACCTAACAAGTGTATTAAGTAGTCTTGTTCTATTAGCCTCTCAAAACATAACTAAAAGTTATACGAGAAGCCTCTCTGACAAACCTTATAACCAACACCATCAAGGCGTGGAGTAGAGGAAGTACTTGATTTGGAAAATCAGGGAATAACTCCAAGGTTATCTGAGTAGAGGAAGTACTTAGCTCTAGGAGCTGGGGAATAACTCAGGGGGAACATTTGGTTGGGAACCAATTGTTTAAGAATCTTAGAATATGATTTTTGTAAGGTGAACTCAATTATCTGTTCTAGTGAATTCTAGGTCTCAGAAAGACCGAAGTGGATTAGTTGGAGGATTACGCCACCTTCGTGATACCACTATACTTGCCTGGTTATTTACCTTTATGTATTTACATTTCAAAGAAAGCACACACACACTTACTTATTGTTTTCGCACTTACCTATCTTAAAGTCTTCCAAGGCTCGATTTAAGTATCGAAACCCCGTGTTTCGAAGTCGGTTTATCGACAAAAGTTTTAAAAGACTATTCACCTCCCTCCTCTAGTCTTTTACTTTGCCGTTATCCGGATCAACATGGGTACTGGTAGTTCGAACGGGTCGATAGAACTCAACCCTTTTAAAAGACCGATTGTAAATGTCTTCTAATCAATTTATCAATACGATTAATTGCTTTAAAGTTCGCGGGTATGGGGTTAAGAGTGTTACTACCTTATGAAGCGATAATTAAGGTAAAACTATTTATGGAATAAATGCGGAAAAAAATTATCGTTTTATTGTGTTGATGATTCCATCGATACATAGACACCCCCAAAAAAATAAATTTGCTTTGCCATGATAATAAATAAAAGTTAGGGATAATCTATCTCTCAAGCCATAATGTACCTCCCACACGGTATTAATTAAGTCCAAGCAAGTTAATATTGTTCTATTCGGTCACCAATAGAAATGTTATGTAAGTGTTGATTTGCATAAGGATGGTAGGACACATTATACGGCAACCAACACGGTGTACAAAAAAGTGTTCGGCAACCATATACTTAATTTTTTACTATACCCGTCAAGTATCAACGGGTCATAACTAGTTATATTTTATAGTATTATTTTATTTTTAGTGGACTGGGCCTCATAATATTTTCTCAACCTGATTTTCAGATTTTAGTCTCGAGTTCCATATCTACTGTTATACAAATTACTAAACCCATATATTTGATGAAGTACGAAAACTGAATATTTTTCTTCACTGCCGCAACTTTCCACCATAATCGAGGTGAGATAAGCTTTCAGAAATTCTTCTTGCTTTATGTTTTGTATCAATCAACAAGTGTTATAGTTTCAAGAAGTTTAAGCATATTTCATATTTTGGACAAACTAAATTGTTTCTCTCAGTCATCATCATTACCGATTCATCATGTTTCGAAGGTTGTGTTGGTGACATCACCTTGATCTCATCTCATGCTAATTTGTTTCCCTCAATTAATTATATATCATTTGAATTTTGATTTGGGTTATTACATCGTAGTGGTAAATTTCGAAGATTCGAAGTGCAAGTTAGTGGTGCTTTGGCGATTCTAGCTAACTAGGTTAAGCTTGTTTCGAGTCGACTTCGAGGTAAGGGGGATTTCTTAACACTTTTGCTTCTATTTTCTATATTATTATATATGTATAGTTTTAATGTTTAACAAACAACTTATGATTATTATATCATATTATGGGACTTGATATAATATTCTATTCGAAAGGATCAAGTATGTGAATTCCCAAAAGTATGTTTTATGATGCGTGTGATGTGTGAAAAAATATGTTTCTGTACATGGAGATAAAATATGTTTTGAGCTCACAATTTTTACCTATGAATTCTGGGCCCGTCTTTGACGGTGATTACGTCTGGCTTCTGAAGTACTTCTTTCTGTCTGTGTTCCTTTAGTGGGGAACTTTTTGTTCGGTTCCATAGTGTGACTCTGTCTGAGCTTAAATATATGTTTCGACTGTTCTGTATAATGACTCCATGAAACTATTTTCCGGCTATGTGTTATGATATGGTGTGTATATATAAGTATGTTTTACTGCTCTACTTGATCCGGTAAAAGTGCCAGGAGATTCACCTTTTTTTTAGTGGTCTGAGTGGTTCTGGTTTCGTGAAGATGGCTAGTGGAGGCTAGTTGGGTTAGAGCAGCTAGTAGTGTTAAGAGTTGTTTTGTATTTTTTGAGATTGTAACTAGTCGAGTTTTCTAAAATAGTATTTATTGTATTTGAGTTGCAGTTGCTCTGTTGTTGTATCACTCTTTTCAAAATGATTTATAAAAATGAGGCTTCGTCTTGGCGTGAGCCCATCTCACGATAGACGACCGGTCGCGCCAAATTATTTTGGTTTTGGGGAGTGACAGTATATTTCTATTGCACATATATAGATAGATTTCAGTTTTAAGTGAAATTTAATTTCTAATTTTTGTTAATTCGATAGGCAAAAATGATGATTATCAGGTTTAAGAGTAAAGAACACATTATCGAGGGTATCTGATTAATAAGATCAAAGTCTCGAAGAGTTTTTTAACACTATGAAGTGCACTTGGAGAAGACTAAAAGAAATAGGTGAAGTTGAGACTGCTTGTCGCTCGTACAGTGTAGCATGGGCATGTAAGAATATTGAACGAGCTCTGCATGATCATCTTAAGGATTGAGCAGAAATCATTTTGTCAATCTCTTTGACCACAACCACTGGAGGATTGAGCACCTGAATGAGGTAGAGAGGCATTGCAACAAGTACACTTTTTATTAGAATTAGTCTTCCTCCCTGAGACAACATATTGATGTTCCACCCTGCGAATTTCTACCTTATTCTTTCCAGTAATGGGTTGAACAGAGCATTTTTTTTCCTTCCTATAGCTATAGGTGCTCCCAAGTAATTGAAGGGCATGTCCTGTAGGCAGAAACCTGTCAGTAGCTGGATTCTTTCCTTGTTCCCACTCCTTCCTACTATCACATTGCTTTTTTCCATGCTAATCTTCAGTCCATATGTTCTTTCATATATGCTTTAAAAAGGCCAAAATTTTCTGTGAACCACCTTCAACCCTTTATAGAATACAATGATGTCATCTGCATAAGAAAGATGGGTAACCTGCACTCCCTTCTTTGTATCAAAGTACATGCTAGGATTCTGCTCAAACAACTTGTTCAAACCCCTAGAGAGGTATATCTGCAGACAAAATAAACAAGGCTGGGGACAAGGGGTCCCCTTGCCTAAGTCCATGATCAGATTTGAAGTAGCCACTTAATTCCCCATTAACCAAGATGTTGAAATGGTTAGAGTTCACAGTTCTAATAATCATATCAATCTACAAGTTAGAAAAACCAAAAGCATTAAGGATCTGAGAGAGGAAGTTCCAGTTTACCCTATCATATGCCTTTTTCAAAATCACCTTACCACCTCTTCTTTTAACATGTAAGGAATGCGCTAACTCTTGGGCTAACAAAATATTATCAGTGATGAGTCTCCCTATGAGAAAACCACTTTGATTAGGGGAAATAAGATTAGGTAGGATACCTAGCAATCTATCATTAAGCAGTTTGGTTATGATCTTATGGGAATTGTTACATAAACTGATTGGCCTATAGTCTCCCCATATGGTAGGATCATCTTTTTTTAGGAATTAAGACCAGGGTAGTGGCTGTTATACCTGTAGGCAAGGGAGAGCCTGAGAAGAAATCAAGGACTGCCTCCAAGAGATCCTCTTTAATTATATCCCAACTTTCTTGAAAGAACTTAGCTGTATAACCATCTGGCCCTGCAGATGCCTCCTTGTTGAGGCTGAAAAAAACCTTTTTAATTTCATTCATATCAAGTAACATGGGTATGAGAACATGAGTAATCTCTCTAAGTTTATTTGAGGAGTGAATCCTATCTTGACTCACATGCTATACTTATATACTCACGGTGAACCCAACACAAGCCATATCTACTCCTATGGAGTGCAAGCATTGTACATTGGTCAAAGTTCATCGTTCCATATGTAATATAGCATTGACCTCAAGTCAAAGGACTATTATATTACCCTACAAACCGATAATACTGTAGACACATAAATAAAATCTACCAAACTGTTTCTCGATGGGCATACCAATACTCCTCTAATAGTATCTATGTGTACATCACAAGTTCTAATACTTTATAGTCGTGAGACCAACTATATCCTCTAAGGAAGTGATGTAGACCACATACCGACTTATCTCATATTATTGATATCTCTTTTCTCGACAATCCTTAATCGGGGTTTGTTATGAGTTATGTTACGTTTTTCAAATTCTCACACACTTGATAATTAAAATAAACTCAATGAATATTAGCATATAAAATGACAGACAAACATATAACATATTAATATGTGAATATAACATTTATATAAAAATATAAAACCTCAAATATTAAAAAAATATAAAAAATATGCCAAATCAATTTGACGTTGATTATTACCTCGATACAGGAAACAATTACATTCTATAAGACCAGGAGAAGGGAAGCGAAGTTGTAGGTCAAGAAGAGATAAGGGGGCTATGGCCATACATAACATATGCTCCCTTCATTCGTAACCCATGTCCTTGTTATGAGGTTGGTCAAGTGAGCATCAAATGTTACTCTAGGTATGTATAATATCAAGTACTGGACTATTTATATGGTCCAGCTTGTGTATTTACATTTTCTCGGCCTTCTTAAAACATTAATTTTGTAGTTAACATTTTGCATATGTACCAAGTCATGTAACCTTTTGGATTCGACTTACAATGGACATGATGTAGGAATCTTGGCATTTCATTTTGTTGTGGGGGTACTTAATTGGCCGAATGCTATAATGATTTTTACGTAATTCAAGTATACCGACACCTTTCAAAAATTTTACTCTATTATTTATATAGAAAATATTACTCGTGATGGATGTGCTGCAGGTTTGTAAAACTATTTGTAAGGATCTCTATACCAGAATTCTATTCAAGACTAAACAGCCTAATAGGTATTGAAGAGGTTTGTAGCATAAATTGGTTTCTTTTTATGCTTAATCTCTTCTACCTATGTTTTGGTTATTGTGAGAACTGGGGCTGATTTACTGGTTTGTTATATGGAGATGGTGTAGGTTTGCTTGTTGGTTGCTGGGTTTATTCTGATTTTGTGGATTGTCTCATAGGTATAACTAGCTCTTTCCATGCTCTTCTCCAACTCTCCCTTCTCAGGCCTGCACATTAATAGCCTGCAAAGCTTGGATATCTCTAGGAAGCAAGATTAGATCGCACTCAAGTTTCTTTCAAGTATGGTCAGAACCTAGTTTATCACCAAGGACAACATTTGTAGAGATGCGCACTCTCTTGGTTTTGATGGTAAGTCACAGACATCGAGCTTCATTGGGGTTTATCTATTTTGATAGGCATAGATCATAGTCTTTGTACTAGTGTCAGCTTCTTGTGCCTTTGAGACTAGTTTTGAGATAAATCGATAGTTGTTACTTTGTAATCGAGTCTACCTCTATCTTGTACTTTCACGGGCTTTAATGGATTTAATTGCTTCAAAAAAATTACTCGTGATTTGTCGAACTATTACTACATTTAAAAAAATTATGAATAAAATGGTTTCACCACCTTTAATCAATAGCCGTATAACAAGTCTGTTAAAAAGCAAAAAACTACTCCCTCTGTCCTACTAATCTAGTCCCATTTTTTTCAGCGTTGTTTTTAAGAAAGCTAATACTTTATTGTTTGTTGTTGGAGACAAGTGATACGTAATAGAGAAAGTATGATAGATAAATGATAAATAATGAAAAAAAAGTATAAGAGATATTGGGGTTAGTAGGGTTTAATTACTTTTTTACTATTAGTGTTCGTGACACGCTGTTCCCGCGTGGCCGCGTCTAACCTTTTGACCTTTAGATTATATGACAGACTAATTGTTCATTTTTATTGGTGTTAAATATAACCTTTAGTTTTGGAAATGTGAATGAGGTCAAGTTTTAAAATGAAAAAATAGAACACCATTTCAATTCAACCTATTAATTAATTAATCAATGAGACTAAGTAGTTAGATAAAGTCTAGTTATGTAAGGAACGGTTAGTGTTCATAAACTCGTCTCTTGTTCAAGACAATTAGTGGATAATTTTACTTTTGTTTTTGTCTTTTCATTCTTGTAACTTCTCATTTGGTAGTAATAACTACCTAGTAGAGTTTGCTTCGGATATTAGTATAATTTTTTATTTAACAAGACTAGATTAACGTGACACCTAAAAAGGAATATGAGACCATATTAGCGAAAGTGTGAGATGGAGGGAATACAACTTAAATTCATCTTTAGGGATTAAAATAGGGAAACCATTTTGATGAAGGGGTAAACTAGTAAATACCAATAAATAGACAAACTTATTAACACGACTTCATACAAAAATTCCAAACCCAAAATGGCCACAACCTAGTGTCCATCAATGTAATGGACCATTTACTTTCTGTTGGATCCGGTTAGAACTTTGTTGCAAGAATGGTCAGTGTTAACAGAAAAATATAATCGAACAAAGAGGAAAAATATTTTGACACTTACTACAACTTGTTACAAGAAACCAAAAAAAAAAAAAAAAAGTAAGAACAAGTTCGGATTTAATCCTGGACGAGACATCGGTGTGACAACTTCCCCTTAAGCTCAATTTGTCCTCCTTAACAAGCTTCAGGCCTTCATCGGACAATTAGCTCCCAAGGTACAAGGCCCAATCTCAGCAGCTACTGGAAACTTTGCAGTAGAAGCTCCGTGGAACTTCAGTGGTGAATAAACTCTCGAATTTCTAAAGTGTTGAAAGAAAATAGAGAGGAGAAGAGAGGGATAGAATTTCTGGTGTCTCCAAACAAGTGAAGGTTGGGGGTTGCAAATCTCACCATTAAGCCAAAAAATAAAAACTGCTACATTAGCCACAATCAACAACAGTCTGTTAGTCGGGAGGTTACGTGACGTGTCGTTATTTTAACGACTTATTTAGTCTTTTTTTACCGTGTTTTGTTAAGTTCTTTAGCCTTTTTATTAGTTTTTGGTGTTTTTTTTTACGTTTTGGTTATTTTGTGTGTTTTTAGGTAAAAAGGCAAGGAAATGGAGGATTGTACGTGAATCGAAGATCGTTCGAAGCTTCTAGAAGTGTGCCAAGATGTTAGTGGGCCAACTACTCCAAAAGGTGTCTAGGAAGTGGGCTATAGGGAAGTCAAAGGAGAGAAAGTGGGAAAAAACCAACTTTTTCCCGGAGAAGTAGCTCATCGCGGTGAGCCTCAAAGGAAATGAGCTCACCGCAATCTCGACAAAACAGAAAGACTGGATTTCTCAGCTAATCGCGGTGAGCACAGCCTTCACCGCGACGAGACATGTTCGAACCCACGATTTCTGACAGTTTCTCCACTATTTTGAATTTGAACTTCCTTAGTTTGTATATATAGGTCATTTGTAACTCATTTTTTACATATCTTCAGACATTCTTAGACCTACTTTCATATTTTCAAGCATTGTAAACACTTTGGTGATTCAATTCATCAATCAATTGAAGTCTTTATTCCTTTCAGTCGATCCCTTGTCATTGAAGAGTCGAGGTAATCAATTGTACAACTACTATTTAGCTTGTACGTGATAAATTGTTACTTTTGTACGTTTTCATCTTGATGTATCGGTTGTGATTCGTGACTATCTATCATCCATCAGATAATATCCGAATGATTGCATGTTGTTTGTGAGCTGCGCATAGTGCATCCTTAACTGGCTCGTATCGTATAAGCAAACTTTGTAGTGATTACGTACTTATTATCCGTATTTGGTTATACTCACAATAGCAAGAGTGATAAGCTGTGTATAGTGCATCCATAACTGGTTTTTATCGTATAAGCACACTTTTGAAAGGATTAATTACTTCGTTGTCTGTAGAATTGCATGAACTAGGGTTTACCTTTTCTTGTGTATGTTAGAATTGTTTAAGGTCTGAAGTATCAACCTATCCACACATTGTTAACAACCAATACAAGCGAGTCTAATCTATAAAACTAGCTTAATCAATTCCTCGAGAGAACAATCTTATGGTTTAGTTGTGTCTGTCTACAACACTATTTTACTACTTGTTTTACAAGTATTAATTGTGAGCACATCATTACGATTTTGAAAATTAAACCTCTTCTCATTTAAAATGAAAAAATCTGGAAGGCCAACAGTTACGTTCCATGGAAAATCGTAGTTAAAAGATAAACACGCGATGGCCTCCCGCCTCGCCCATCTTTCCGCATTCTATTTTGGTCCGTCTGAACTTCATCTTCTCATCCCTTAAATGGAAAATATATCTCCTACTTTATACACTATATCTCATATTGTATTCACTATTTGTCATACTTTATTCACTCTCTTACATACTTTATCACCATCTCTACTACTTTATTCAATTTTCTCTTAAATCTTGTGTCCGGACCTTTGGGAGATGAAATCGGAACGGTGTAATATATAAAACCAAACGGAGGTGATGTGTAAGGATGGAGGATATTGGTGCCTCAACTCCAAAGGTAGTCGGTCAATGTCAGTATCGTAACGTACCAATTGTTGATAGACGGACAGCTACTCCAAACCACTTGTTTATTGCCCATTCTTTTTGACTTTGACAAAATCAATCCTTATTCTATTGACTATTCTTTGAAACAAAGACCAAATGTACACATACAAACACCACATCACGAATCTCAACTCAACCATTTGAAATTATTAAAAAAGGAATCCGATGCCAGAATCCAGAAAAGTCATATACATGCAGAATAAAATAACAACCCCACTTGTTCAAATTAATTTAAATATCATTTCTGTCCCTACTCCTACCGAATTTACATGAAAACCCCAAAGTCCACTATTCTCGATATTACAAAAAGTCACCCTTTTCAACGCCACTAAGTTGACTCAAACATCGCTAATTGAGAAGATGAAGAGGGTGCAGCAATCTCCTGCATCGCGCCTTGTATATGACGGTGTTCCCCCTCGTATGTAACGATTAGCATCGTTGGATCGTCTGTTGCCCTTTCCACGTGTTTCCTCGCTGGGCATCCTCTTATTGTGCTACATTTATAGTAACCCCTGAAATAATACCAGATAAAAAATCAATTAGCAAAACAATAATTAAAATTAAGGTATAGTTTCATTAATTTCAATTCAATTCAATTCAGACAGGTAATATACATAGACTTAACAAGAAAATTGGTGATGATGGTGAGGGTGCAGGGTAGTTACCGTGGGTAAGGAGAGCCTTTGATAGGCTTCTGGCCGTACTTTCTCCATGAATACTCATCGGGTGGAATATCGGCAATTTTGGAGCTAATTGCTGGAACCCTAATTGTTCTTCTGATCTTCGATTTCCTCTTTTTGCAATGGCAACCGGAAGACTTGCCGGAGAAGTTCTGAGAGTGGTCGTGGCATCTTTTCGCGGCGAGTGGTGGTTTAGAGGCGGAGATCGTCGGAGCAACAAGCATTCCGATTTTGCCATTGGATACGCTTCCTTCACCAGTAATAGTCGAAACAAACGTGGTGGATGAGGAATTTCCAGAGGTCGAAAGCTCTTTAGTGAGGAGTTCGGGCTTGGTGAAATCGAGATGAGCCACCGCGATCGGAGGGAACAAGTTGAGAACCGGAGTTTGGGATTGAACTGGAGGAGATGGTTGAGAGTGAGTCGGAGCGCGTCGGAATCGGGCGTGACCAGATCGATGGAGGATAGAGATGACATTTTTGAACTTGGAAACGGTGAAATCGGTGATTTCTCGGCAATCGATGATTTGGTGCTGATCGCCGCGATGTTGATGATTCGAGACTGATCGGATTAGATGCTCCATGGATTTCAATCCGGCTGAAGCAGCTTCTTGAAGGGCCATTTGCTCCTTCAGATTCGAGTACTCGACCATTTGCACTGCCATTTTCGGTGTTTGATTTGCAGATTGGGAAATTTGGTTTAGTGAAACTTAATATAACAATGATGAGGAGGAGGAGTCACCGGCTCAGTGGGTGACCGAGTTTTTTTAGTCAAACTTTGGATTTTAATCGGACGGTTGAGATCTGTTGTTTGAAAACTTCAATACGGTGGGGTACAAGACGACCAAAACAGTGCCCATTTTTCTATTCAAAATGCGACCCACTTGTTCAAAATGTGGAAATTGATACTGCCAGTCTCTGGTTTTACTAGCCAATCTCTGGAAATTTGGAAATGAACTGATGGAAGATTGGCCATAGGGAGATAACGATTCGGAAAATATTTTAGTTGATAAATATTAATGAGTTAATGATGATTTATAAAAAATTTTGTTTGGAATAGAGTTAGAAATTTATAGGGTTGTTATGTAGGTTGTGTAATAATAAAGTGATGTGTTTAAAAAGTAAGTGATATGTGTAAGAAGAAATTGATGTGTTTGATTGATTTAAATGTTATTTTATTGGAGTATTAATATAAATAACTAGATTCCACAACTCTCTACAAGTTTGAGCTTTTAGATGAGATTTAAATTTATCATGTTTGATTGATTTAAGATTGTTAGTTTGATTGAAAAGTAAAGATGAAAGAGTAGGTAGAAAAGAATGATGATTATTTAGTGGAGAAAAAATTGAGTTAAATTTTTTACTGTATAAGATACAAAACAAAAATCCTGAAACAATTTAACGGATGAATTAATTAGTCCTTCTTAGTTGTATGCCAAACAGGCTGTAAGCTTTTTCTACACTTTCAAAACAACAAATGTAACCCGGAGGTTTCTATTGTGATTCGAGTTGTGGCTCTTAGTAACGTTAGTCACTTAATTTAATCCATTAGATGATAGATCGTGGTTGAGATCGCTGACCTACTACATGTTGCTTTATGTGTTGCATTTGACGTTGATATTGTCGCACTAAGTATCATACATGTGTTGTTCGTATCACTCTCCATTGTCTTCAAAAGAAATTACTTTACATTAAACAAATTAATTAAAAACATTTCTAATGTCATAAACTGAAATTATTGAAGTATCCATACTCCATATGTAAAACCTACAGACTACTAATCTAATTACATTAAAAAAAAAAAAATCTATTTCTCTAGTTTTTATGTATATTATTATCAATAATCCTTCAATTGGTCATTAATGATTAATTATCATGTGAATTATAAGACCATCTCCAACAATAAAACCCTATCACACTCTCTCTTTCTTCCACGTTAGCATTCCACTTACATCAAACTCAATTAAACTCTTCACCTCCAACAATCAAACTCTATAATACCCAACTTGTTATGTAATAATATAATGAATGTCCATTAACCTCCTCCACTCCTCCATGAATCATTTTTGTAACTCTTGTAAGTTACAACACCAATAAATCACCCCCACTAATGTGTATACATTATGATGAGATTAAATCTACTCCTACTTGTAGCCTATAAATAGTGGCTCATGATGTATGTTGGAGATACACTTGTATCATTTGATAAGATGAATGCAATGTTCTTCTACTCTACTCTCCATTCTTATTGTTCTTCTTTCTTTCCTATCATAGTAGCTCTATAATTTCTAACACGTTATCAGCACGATAGTGCTCAACCAAGAGTTTGAAACCATCTCTCCTTGAAAACTATGTAGTAAAAGAAAACCAAACTTTTTCTTCTGCTGAGATCCAAATTCATACATTCTCATCACATATGTATATGTCCTCTAGAAATAATGAAAAAAAAAGGAAGGGAAAGAGGAAGCCACATGCAAACGGTGATGATGAATAGTTGCCTCTTAATTTTTCCAATTCTAGAGACCCACGGATTAATCCAACTTACTCTATCTTTCTCTAATTAACAAATTCATTTTATGCATGTTTACACCCTTATTACAGTCTCAATCTTTGATTATAATTTTGGTTTCATGATGATTTGACATGTGGAGTACATGACAATTGATCAAGCATCTACCGGTCGAGCTACTTGCAGAACCCGGATTTGTAAGAGCATTGTTTATAAGTGGTGAATCATATTCACACATGTTCTTGAAGAATTTTTTGAGCGGGATATAAATACAAAACCATATTCCCTGAAGTGAATATGAGATATAAAACCTTGAAGATTACGATTATTGAGAAAGAAGTGAATGTCAAATTATCATTCACAGGTATATATGATCCAAAATTTTTAAGAATTGAAAACCACCAGAAGTGGCTAACCATTTATGGTTCCTTTGTTTAAATATATATGTTCAAAGACATATCATGGACCATGATAAATCCATCAACATATGGATCAAATATGCTAGCTTTGATTAGCTAGTCAAACATGGAATTCCCACCTACATTGAGAAAAGAAAACATTATTGATGGGTGACGAAAATATATTGTAAAATAACCAACCGTGCGTTATTGGGTAAGGATGGTGATATGAGTTTACTCTTAGTTTTTGTCTGATCTTCACTCATTGTAGTGATTTCTAACCTAAAATGGATACTAAGGGAATAGTATATGAAGTGATTTTCTGAAGTTGGTTCTATGAAGTAATTATTTCCAACGTGAAGTTGGTTTCAACACACTATTTTATACTACAAGTTCAAGACATTGTGAGATGACTTTTGATACTAATTCTTTACCGGTCATACTCTCTTGATCACACTACTACGACCTGAAGTTCGTAATCTCCTAAATGTTCAAAGATTTAGATTACTTATTATAATTGAGTGAAGTATTACTCAATAAAATGTGACGTATGACGTTGAGTTATCATGAATTCATGATCGTGTTACAATGCACATAAATAATATCAAATATTCTCCAACCCGAAGATGGAAGAAGTATATATGTGATAATTAATTGAAAATTGAGCATTTTATTTCAAAAGAGATACACATAATGTATCAAGTTTTGATGTATGAGCATTAAGCGTTGGAACTAACTAAGAATTCCAACTGATAAGACTTGACATCTAAAACGAATAGCAAATACCATTCGATTTTTCTAAAAAGAAGAGTGAAAGCCAATCAATTTTTGCACGTTATATGGTTTATGTTGAATGCTCTTGAAAGTAAAATTGTATATGTCCAACAAACATATGAGAAGCTTGTCATAACTCATGAGTAGTAGATAATTGAAATGATCTCCCAGCCTGAAGTTGGTAAATTGTAGCACTCTCATATAAAATTGCAAAGTTGATTACCCAACCTATAGTTGGGATAGGACAACATATTGGTGCTAGCATTCAAGTGGATTATAAACATGGACTTTGTTTACCTGATTGCTCATTAGTCTGATGGTATTTTATCTACGTGTCTATTCATGTATCCTTACAGATACATTTACAAGTAATTACTCGCACATATTACTTATCCAACATGAAGTTGGTAGTATTAATCTTATAACTTGTCCAACTGTTGGAATCATATGTGTGCAAGTATACTTAAAGTCATTCTCCTAAAAGCAAAATTTCTTATAATTGCTCCCGAAGTAGCAATTGTGTGCATACTAATGGATCGTGAAGACCACTATAAATTTGAAATGTATGTGGTAAAGATCTACCCCTAGCTCACAAGAACAATGTTTGGTCTCGTAGACCATAGTACTGTAATTTGAGTGTAACTATTGTTGTTCATACATATTTTACATGAAAATGAACTACAAGTTCAGTTTATTTGTAAAAGTTCTCATGATATATGATGAATAACAAATACAAATGATGTTTCTCATTTCCCCGAAGTGATTGGAGATACTTGAAAAATTAAGAGGTGTTAGGAATATCTGCTTAGATTTTGATCAAATGTAATGACTTATGACTTATCTTAGTTCGTAAAGGTGGTTAGTACTCTTGGTTCACTTGAACCGTAAAGAGGAAACTCACTAAGTATGATAGTCTAGCAAATATTGTATAGGATGTTAGGTCTCTGAATGTAATTTTATTCTCAAGAAGACCAAGAAGAAGGCATCCAACATAAAAAGTTCAACAAATTTTGAAGATCGAAGATCGCACAAGATTGTTTGAACAAGGTTTTTCAGATACCTATGACCGGATATCTTGAAGACACAAGCATTTTAAATAAACGGTGTTGCAAAAGATATCTGAGAAATAAAAGGTTTCTGAAACGAGAAAAAGTGCCCACAGATATCTACACTCAAATACCTTGGATAAAGATTATGTTTCCGGGAAACAATATATTTTTAACAAGTGGTATCTGGAGTTGTGATAGTCTCTGGAAAAGGACGTGCAAGGCTTCAGAAAGCATGCATAGTTCCGTTGGCACTACATGACAAAGTATAGTACAGTGCATTAAATGTGCGGATGAAATACGAACAAAAGCAGTAACCAAAGAAGAAGACAAACTACTACAATACTATACTCGGATATCAATAGTTTGAAATTGAAAGGTTAAACTACGGATACTATTCAAACGACACTCAAATTCATCTATAAATATCAACACTTAGGCGCTTGAGAACATATACAGAACTTACACCTGAACTTACATTGAATACTCTCACAAGCTCTCTCAAGCACACTACTTACCTTCAAGCTTTCTGTTGTGACCAAAGCTCTTGATTCTAAGTAGCACAAAAGTTCTAAGTGTCTTGATCCTTAACAAGCATTGTTATGTGTGAAAGAGTTGAACTAAGATTTCATATTTGAGATTCATTCTCTTGAACACTTATCATAGACTTGGGTCAGTAAAGAACAAGATACCATACATTGCAAAGTGTATTAAGTATACTTGATTCATAGAGCTATCTGAATAACTGAACAAGTTATTAAAGAAGCTCACCTGACAAACTACCTTAACCAACACCTTAATCGGCGTGGAGTACATGAAGTACTTAGTTTGGGAAACTAAGGAATAACTCCAAGGTTACTGAGCATAGGAAGTACTTAGTTTGGGAAACTAAGGAATAGCTCAAAAGGTTTCTGAGTACATGAAGTACTTGGCTGTGAAAGCCGGGGAATAATTCAGGGGGAACACTTGGTTGGGAACCTAGTGTATTTAGGAATCTAGATAAGATACTTGTAAGGTTACCTCAATTATCTGTCTTTGTGGATTCTAGGTCTGAGAAAGGCCGAAATGGATTAGTTGAAGGATTACGCCACCTTCAGATACCACTATAAAAAGACTTGTGTTATTTACTTTCTGCAGTTTATTACTTGCCTTATTTATCATGCAAAGTATTTACACTTATCTTGCTGAGCATGTGCACTTACCACAGAAAAGTCTTCCGCTCTCTGAAATTAAGTATCAGATATCTTCACAGATATCTGAGAAACTGTGTTTATCGACAAAAGTTTTAAAAGACTATTCACCCCCCCCCAGTCTTTTCCTTTGCCGTTATCTGGACCAACAAGTGGTATCAGAGCAGGAGGTTCCCAAGCCTTCTGCACTGAACCTAGATCCCAGATAAGTGCCCACTAACTGCATTTCACCTACACTTGATTCGTTTGTTTAGTATGTTTCCGCAGGATGTGTTTAAGTGGCCCAATTCTCAAGCAAGAGAATTATTAGAAATGGAAGAACAACATGATGCTCCACCTAGAAGCCATCGGTGTGAAATGATCGACGTGATAAAGCATGGCCCAATAGTCATTCAACAACTCAAGCAAGTCATAGAGGTTTCTAATGGTAGAGACAGAGAACAAAGCGATGGGTCTTCAGACGAATCGTCAACCATGGGAGACACGCGGTCAGTTATTCTGAACCAAAGCTCAGAGAGCTCTGGACATCAAGATGCCAAGAGAAATCGATTGGATGGTCGCTCGTAATATCATCATATCGTTCTACTCGAGCACATACAATTATAAGCTAGGTGCAAAACGGAGAAAGTGGCTGGCAACTGATTGAAGAAATCTGTGCCGGCACTGAGAAAACAAAGGAAAATAAGTTCGAAGTTTTGAAGCTCAAATTCCAAAACTTTAAACAAGGTCCCATAGACTCTTGAAGAACTAGATTTCCGGTTTACAACACTTATGAGTGACATGGTTGCACTTGGTGAAAGTAATAGATATACACAGTCAGAAAAGATTAAGACTATTGTGAGAAGTCTAAATCATAACTGGGAGCACACAAAGTTTTTCTACTTTAACCAAGGAATGGCGATATCACTCCGATGGAACTTTTCTCTCACCTCGCCATCATTGACTATGAGACAACTCAAAGAGAACAAACAATGAAAAGTTGCGAATGTTGCTCTAGTTGCTCAAGGAACTTGAAAGAAGAAAGGCAAGGAGGTGACTGAGGATGCTCTTGCTGTAAAGTAAATGGAAAAATATGTCAGTCGAGAAATTGAGAGAAGAAAAGCCAAAGAGAAGCTGAAAAAGCATTTAAGCTCAAACTATCACTAGTACAAAAATATGCAAAGCTCGCTGAACAAGCCGGCTCAGAAAGCATCAAGTACTGAGGAAGTAGAAATCGGAAATGATATCTATTTCTATTGTCAGAAACCTGGTCATTTCAAGAAGGATTGTCCTGTCTTCAACAAACTTAAGACAGTGACAAGAAAGATAGAAGAATCTTCAAAAGAAGTCAAAGAGCTATGCTCACTGAAGAAAGGAAAAAGATCCAACTCCAACTGGATGCTCTAGACATTGAGTTTGATTCTGAGGATGAAGACTCAGATGATTCCACACTATCTTCTCCAGAAATGTGCAGTGTTTCTCATGAAGTAATTGATTTGGACAAAAGAAGAAAGAAGTGTGTGGAATGGCTGAAGAGATCTTTCCGAGATCTCAACATTGAACCTTGTCTAATGGCTGATGAGGTAACACATACTTCCTGTTATACTTATGAAAGTGATGAAGAAGGAATCAAAGATCTGGAAAATCTCATAAGAGAACTTGATCTCTACAAAAGAGAATTTCTAATGGTCCGAGCTAGAGCCGAAATTCTTGAAGAAGAAAAGAATTTTCTTGTAAAGGAAAATTCACAAATGCTCAAGATATCGAGAAAAGGATCTTTGAAAATGCATTTCTCAAGGCTCAGTTATCTGAGACCGAAAAGTCACATAAAGAAGCATTGGCCAATCTTCAAAAGAAATGTGAAGATCTTCTTTCTGAGAATGAAGAACTCAAAAAGAAAGAACTATCTTTTCAATCTTATGCCAAAGCTAGTGACACTCTTACTGAAGTATAATCTTATTTAAGAAATCCTTCAGAAAAGAGAGGACTTGGGCTGGACACACACAGAGATAGTTCTACCACTCTGAATAAGAGTGATGAAAGACAAACATTTGTCGGTATTCACAAGGTGATTCCCAAACAATCTACAGTATCGGTCAGAAAGCTAAGGTTTTGACAAAGGAAAGGCAGTTGCGACCAAGCCTTTGTGGGAAAAAGATAACACTGAAAAGTGCAATCACCCACAGTGCTATGTCTCTCAGAAAGGAAAAATTGCAGGAGCTGACAAATTCTCCTATGTCACGTTTTCTGGAAAGAAAATAGATTATCAAGAGACTAGCAAAGCTGCTGAGAAAAGATCTCAGATAGCACCAGGTGCTCGGAATGGTATTGGCTATAAAGCCATCGGGAAACAACTTGCTCGTGAGTACCAACAAGAGCAAGAACGATGGTTAAAGGCTAGAATTGCTCACAACAATTATCAGAAGTGGAAGATGAATCAAGCCACTGAAAATCTGAATGCCAGGGCTAGAAGAAATCTGGCTAGGAAAGCTAAGTTTGCTGAGAAGCAGACTCAGAAACCTGACAGGTATCTGAAAGCACCAAATGGAGCACCAAGGAACACACCAAGGAAGAAAATAGTTCTTATTAACAATGATACTAATCATTTAACTAAAATTCTTCCTTATGTTCCTGTTAGAAAAAAGAATGTTCCTAAGAAATTCATTCAAAATGGATTCCTCTTTGGAAGATTCTTTAGTCCAGATAGTTCCATTGTTGGCATGAGAACACAATCTCCGGTTTCTGTTTTGTGCAGAACACTCTAAAGACTAATTCAAAGTGGCATTTTGATAGTGGATGCAGGAGACAAAGCAAATCTGATTGACTACAGAAAGTGCAATGATGGACCAATTATCAGGTTTGCTGGAGGAGATGAAAATCCAACCATAGGTTTTGGCAATTTGAAGTTTGGAGCCCTTACAATCTCTAAAGTACTTCATGTAAAGGGATTGAAATATAATCTCCTAAGCATGAGTCAACTAGTAGACAAAGGGTACCTTTATCAAGATCAAGTCAAAACTATGTAAAGTGATTGACAATGAGTCAAAGCAGACAGTCTTGGTTGCAAGGCGTAAAGGAAATCTTTATGTTGTTGATTGGGCATCCGCCACAACTGAAGAATGTCTCATGGTGAGTCAATCTGGCCACACTGAAGAAAATTGGCTATGGCATAAAAGAATGAGTCACTTGAATTTCAAAACTCTGAATAAGCTAGCCAAGAAAGAGATGGTGGTTGGTTTACCCAAAATGGCATATAGAAAAGAAGGTGTATGCTCGACTTGCGAATGGGAAAACAATCCAAAACATCTTTCAAGTCTAAAACTAGACATTCCAGTGAAAGGCCACTGCAAATGTTACATATGGATCTTTTTGAATCCTTTGTAACTAGTTATGCAGGAAAGAAGTATGGTCTGGTTGTTGCTGATGATTACTCAAGATTCACTTGGGTTGTTTTTCTTAAACACAAATCTGATGCAAGGGTTGAGATACCCAACTTCTTTGAATAAGCTCAAGTCATGAAAAATGACAAGGTATCATGTCGAGCAGACCATGGTCTTGAGTTTGTAAACCGATTACATAAAAGAGTTTGTACCTACAAAGGTATACGACATCAACTATCTTACGTGAGGACACCACAACAAAATGGTGTTGCTGAAAGAAAGAATAGGACCCTCAAAGAAGCAGCAAGAACAATGCTTGTTGACACTGAAATAAGTTAAATCTATTGGGTTGAAGCTATAAACACAGCATGCTACACTCAAAATAGATGTCTGATTAACAAACACCATGACAAAACTCCTTACGAGCTTTTCATTGGTAGATCCCCTAGTATCAAACATCTAAGGGTGTTTGGTTGCAGATGTTTTGTTCTTAACAATGGAAAATAATACTTGAGAACATTTCAACCAAAGGCAGATGAAGGAGTATTTCTTGATTATTCTCTGAATAGCAAAGCCTAGAGAATCTACAACAAAGGAACGCAAAAGATTGAGGAATTTGTTCATGTATTATTGAATGATGATCTCAGATAGGTTCAAAGAACGATGATTAAAGATTACGAAAAGGATCCTCGAAGGAAACAATTCTATCATTCAAATAGATGATGAGTCGACGATAAAAAGCAACCTATGCTTAGTAACAACGGATGACTCTAAGACATGATGAAGAATTTCCTATGAGAATTCGAAATGGAGCAGTTCTTGAGAACCTTCATCATGAAAAGGTATCGAAAATGAGATTCTTTGAAATGCAAGATTCGGATATCTCTAACAACGAAAAGTGTCGATATCCATGGCATTTTCCATGTGTCGATATCTCGGAATCTTTGCAAGTATCTCATCAAGATCATATTGATTCACATTCAAATCAAAATGATATTGATCCTACTAGTTCAAAACCCATTATGAAATGGATAAGAAATCATCCGCAAAGGATGTGATTGATCCCATAGACCAAGGAGTTAGAACTAGAAGAGCAATCATGAAAATGCAAATTGTCTCTATGGATGTTTAATCTCAAACATTGAACGAAAAATATTGAAGAAGCATTAAAGGATCAAGATTGGATCTACGCAATGCAAGAAGAGTTGGATCAATTTGAGAGAAACAAAAGTCGAAAGCTGGTTCCATTTGTTGATGGAATATCGTAATCGGAACCAAGTGGGTTTTCGAAACAAAATGAATGAGTCGGTGAAATAACGTAAACAAAGCTAGGTTGGTTTCAAAGGATTCACCCAGTGAAGGACTAGATTTTGATGAATCTTATGCACCGATTGCGAGATTGGATGCAATAAGACTCTTTCTAGCCTTTGCAACTCATAATGACTTTCTGATTTATCGGATGGATGTCAAGAGTGCATTTCTAAATGGTGAACTTCTTTGAGAAGTCTATGTTGAACAACCACGGTTTTGAAGTTTCCTCGAGAAAGTAGGATGGTCTATAAGCTTGAAAGCTCAGATGGGCTGAAACAAGCTCCAAGAGCATGGTATGATACATTGGCGGATACTACTAGAAAGTGGTTTCAAGAAAGGAGATGTTGATAAAACACTCTTCACATTGAACCATGATGGGAAACTACTTTTAGTTCAAGTATATGTTGATGACATTATATTTGGATCTAAAACAAGCAACTTTGTGAAGACTTTCTTTGAACTCATGAAATGTAAATTTGAGATGAGCATGATGGGAGAATTGAATTACTTCCTAGAACGCAAGTCAAGCAACTCAATGATGGAATATTCATTAGTCAAACAAAGTATGCAAAGGACATGCTCAATAAGTTTAATCTAAAGCCTTGAAAAGAATGCTAAGATACCAATGAGCATTGGAACCAAAATGACCTATCTTGAATCGACAAGAGTGTTGAAGAACACAAGTATAGGAAATTGATTGGATCTCTTGTACCTCACTTGCAAGTAGACGATATTCCATATGCGGTTGGAGTGTGCTAGATTTGAGACAAATCGATGCAATCACACTACAACATTGCTATGAAAATATTGAGGTATGTAAAGTCTTAGAAGTTGGATTGTGGTATCCAAAGATAGTGGATTGAGTTTGGTTGGCTATTCGGATGCCGACTATCTTTGGATCATTGCTTGATAAAAAAGCACCTCGAGAACTTGTCGATTTCTTGGTGCTAGATTGATATCTTAGTTGAAGAAACAAAATTCAATTGCTACATCTAACAAATTTGAATATATTGTCTTTGGGTGTTGTGCTTCAGATATTGTGGATACAACAACAACTCAGTGACTATGGACTCAATGAAGAGAAAACTCCCATTTTCTGTGACAACACAAGTGCCATTTCCATAACTCAGAATCCTAAGTTTCATGCAAGAACAAAGCACATTGATGTTAGACACCACTTCATCAGAGACCATGTTGAAAAAAGGCAATATAGAGATACTCAAGATTGGCACTGAAGAACAACTTGCAGATATCTTCACTAAGCCACTACAAGAAAGTAGATTCTTAGCCTTAAGACACAGTCTTGGACTAATGGAGCTACCAAAGAACCAAAAAGTTCAGATATCTGAAGAAGGTATCCAGAGAAGAGGTATCTGGAACGGGTTTCCAGAAAAGAGGAATCTGGAACGGGTATCCAGAAATCAAAGGCTAAAGGGTAAGATGGCTATTTGAAGATTTCTGAGATGGGTACTCAGATATCTAGATCACTTAGTGAGGGGGAACACAAAAGAGAATAGTACAACTGTCTATAGTTAACTACTATCTTGAAATTTGTATTATTTCTATCTTTGTGAAAAACTTTGAAAAGACAACAAGTATAAGATAGAATCAGATACAAACAGTGTTCTCATTCACACAGAAACGTGATTCAGATAGCTAATAGCCAACATTCATTAAATGGGCACAATTCTGATAGTTGATTGTGATCATTCTTTGAAGAAGCAACGGTGACCCTTGATGAAATGGGCGATTGATCTTTCTGAGATTAATTCTCGGTAAATAGTGGGTATTGAAATTCGACATGGCCCACTATGCATTTAATGCCAAACAAACTTTTACCCACATGCAATTCAGATCGTATATACAAAACCAATTTGTATGTATATGTTTGTCTGAATTACGTTGCTATATATATAGGATTTTGACAAAAGAAATTATTTTCGCCTAATCCAACATTCAGACTTGCACAAGAATAGCAAAAACCATTCTTCAACCTCTGCAAATTTATGTTAGTCTTTCTGCAAAGAATCACTAATCTCTCACCCAAATCTCTTTCAAACTTTCAAAACACTTGTACTATTTAAAGAGATGGCTCCTAAGCGTTAAATGCCGAAACCCCAATCTTCTACTGATGCTACTGAAAAGCAAGCACGAGTTAGTTATAGTGAACAATCGATTGGTAGGAGACTTTAATCCCGATCATTGGACTTCAAATCACAGAATGATTTGGCGTGGTGCCATGATTGAGGAATACCTCACGGCTGCTATTGAAAATCAAGCCGATAGGAAGCTAATTCTTGACATGCTTGAAAAGGCACAAATCAAGCGTTTTCTATCTGCTCTTCCCAGTGAAATTTCTTCACTGGATGTGTTAGAATTCTACAATAACTCCAGGATTATATCACTGTGTTTACGAAAACCGCAATAGTGTCTATAAAACTAAGGTCGAAAGGAAATCCTTTTGGACTTACCAACTTTCTGTAAGTTGTTTGATCTTCAAAATCGTGGAAAGGATTTTGAAATAGACACCAAGGATGATGATCTCCTTGAAGGTGTAAAACAGCTGTACAGTGATGTGTGTGATCTTGAAAAACCAAATACACCACCGATTTCAAGCTTGCGACATCGAACCGGACATCTCTTTGGTTCAACTGGGATGTGTTGGCATGCATTCTTCAGATGCTTTGATGGTCTACAAGGAGGTCTTGACCGGATAAGCGAACGCTGGATGATGATGTTCTTGTTGCAACAACAAGACAAAAGGGAAAACCCTTTCAATTGGAGAAAATGCGCCTTTATGAAGTTTGTGAAGAAGATTGAGGCTTTGAGCCTAAAATCGCTAAGGGACTTCTTGAGCGAGCCACGATAGCTATGGTCTAAAGATATGCTACTTTGGAGAAGCTTGGCATTGAGCTCGAGAGAAGGTGATATAGCCAAGTAACCTACTTTACAAATATGAGTATACAAACTTGATGAAAGTTCTTGGATCTCGGAAAGGTTCGAAGCGAAAAGATTGAAGAGGTATCGAGGAAAGGTTACGACGAAGCCGAACTTCACGAAAGAAGTCTGCAGCAAATCTGTAGCACACCCATTGAGGTTGTCGATTCCCGGATACATACGCGGCTGATTAACTCATCAATCTTTGCAAAAGAGGTATCGACTCTTGAACAAGTAGACTCGAGAGAAAGTGCTTTGAAATGTTAAGACTACTGAAAGCCTTGGCGATGAACTCATCAATCTTGCTAAAGAAAGTAGTGATAGATACAAGCCTATCTACGAAACCATAGGATTATGGACCAATCGGTTCCTAATCTGATGAGAGCTCGACGATGAAGATAATGAATTAGTCATCTCTCAAGTCCTAGAAAAAATCGAAAAGGGCTAAGATTCTTGAAAAAATGGCGGTGTAGAGGTATCTCAAGAAGAACCTACACCAAAGTTCTTGAACAAGCACTGTTTCAAAGGTTCTTTGAAGAAGCAAGCTGTGTCCAAGGTCGGACAAATTACACCATCGGATCAAGAAAGAAAGATATTGAAGATGCTATGATGAGTGATAGCTTAGTGTTGGAGGATCCGCCATTGCCTCAACACTCAACGGTCTGTCTCAAGCACAACAACCACAACTGACCGGATGTGAATCTGCTGAAATGGTACTTGAGTTCTGAAACCAAAGATCTTTCATTCTTTGAAGAAAATCCTGCAAAAGAGCAGGTTCCCCAACTCAATGAGAGGGATCAAACTGAGGCATCTACTCAGAATGATCAATCAGGGGAGGCAACTGAGTTGCATACTCGGAAAGGTCTGAAGTACGAAACTTCAAACAAAAGCCGGAATGGAACAACAAGACCAAAACATAGAAGGTCACAAGTTCGAGACCAATCACCCAACTTTCGCCGTAGTGAATGGTTTAACTCTCTACTTGTGATAATTTGTGTTTATTAATCTTGTTATTTAATAAAATTTCTTTTATTCAGTGAATTAGAAACACAAGAACAAGAGGAAGCTGGAAAGCTTGCCTCAGAGACTGAGAAGGAGGCTACTACAACCTAACCTCTTAATGAATCTGAGCCTGTGCTACAGGTGATAGAGAGTTTATTAAGATATTACTTTTCAGATATATGTTAATACACTTAACTAATTAAAGAAGAAGATAAGGCAGACATGCCAGAAAAGGACCCAGAAACCGTCAATGTTTCTGAAGAAAATGTCATTGAGCCTTCTAGTATGAAGGTATATGAAAATCAGTGATAAACATTCTTCATTATGGGTTAATATAAATTCTTCTCTAATTACTCAATACTTTCTACTTACAGGCTCATTCAGAAGTAGAAGTGCAAGGGGAAAGAGTTGCGACATCCCCTGCACCCATGGAAATTGATGAAGCCCCCAAGGCAACATCACCAGAAACTGAGAACGTTTCTGCGAAAAATGATTCTGAGCCTCCTGTTGAGGAAGTAAGTGGAAAACTCAGAAATCATTGAAGCTTAATTGCATAAATTCTTTTATGACAATTTCCTAAGTATTGTGATAATTTTAATTCTCAGGATCAAGTAGAAAGAAAGGTTGATGAGGACCAGACATCCTAGTCTCCACCTCACAACAAGATATTTGAGGCACCCCCTGCCTCAGTAGTACAAGTCTCTGAGCCTGATGTACTCATTCAGGTAACTCAGAAACCTAACTACACTCGTACTCAGATATCTATACAAGTTTTGAATCTAACTCAAAACTCTTTCTTTCAGCTCAAACAAGTGCCACTAAGGTCCCCTGATGATGAAAGAGGACACCTTCCCTTCTTCAAGGAACACACTTTGCCAAAGCATCCAAATGCTTCAAGAAATGGCAAAAGCTGGCTCCGATCTATCTGAAATCTTAAGGTGGTGATCACCACACAAGGAGAGCACGAGCCCTTGACTTGGAAAACTACGTCCATGCAATGTTCCCCACTGAACAATATTCTTTCGGAACATTGATGGATAAGGATTTTGTCAAGGAAGTGGCCAGAAAGCTGATCCAAGCTTTCAAACAAGCGGATGGTCAGACCAGACTACAGATGGCATTCAAGCCTACTTTGCCCCAGACTCTACAATACATACCCTCTGAACAAGAGGAAGTTAATGGGCAAACGGTCACTATTCCAGAAGTGATCAACCTGGTCTCTGAAGATGAAGAAGAGAAGGAAATTGATGAGAACAATTATGAAGATCCTCCTTGACCATCACAAGGATGAGGATAAGAAGGATGATGATGATGCTTGCACCGAGACGGAGGGATTCCACAAGTAAACAATGCCTCAGCTGCTGAAAAGCACACTGAGAGGACATCACAGCAATCCCCTCCTCCATCTCCTCAGAAATCTACCCATCCATCTCCCCAACACAAAGATACTACTAAACAAGTAGTTGAGCACTCTGAGGAAACAACTCAGAAAATATCAGATGCACAAGCCAGAGTTGCTCAACTCAAACAACTGTTGGAGGAAGAACAACAGCTAAATCTTCAACTGGAAGAAAAGATAGTTGAATCTAGAGTCAAGCTAGACAAACTTGAAGAACAAACACACAAGGAAACACAAGCTTACTCTGAGATTAAAGAGCTACGGGACGCTGTTGACTACATTACTAAGGAGCTAGATGCTGAACAAGCATCTGAAGCAAAGAATGATGCTAACGCTGCATCTTCACCAAAGAAACCATCCTCCAAAGGCAAGAAACCCATATCTGAGATGGTTGCCGCTTTTAGAAACCTTGATGAAGAAGTACAAGAGGATGAAGATCACTGGGCTGATGACTCAGATGATGAAGAAGACAGAACCTTGACAGAACATGCAAATGTTCACTTGGGAGTTTCTCACATAAAGAGAAAACTGATAGCTCCTCAAAGCTTCAGTAAGAAACCAAATCTCAACTCCCATGATTACATGGACAGATATCAGGTTCTGGCAACTCTAAGAAAGGAGTTTTCTCAGCAAAATGAAGAAGTAATTGCATCAGTCCCTGCTGAAATGAGAAAGTTCACTGAGCTAATCACTCAAAGAACAACAAGCTTGGTCATTGCTCAGAGAGACCTAGGCATGGTAAGGGATGATGACAATAATCTTGCTGAAAAAGCCCTCAATGAGGCTAGCTATGCTGCTAGAAAAGCAGATGCTACTCAAGGCCCACTGGCAGAGCTCACTGATAAGAATACTGGTCTTATCAAACAAAATCAGGAGCTAAAGGCCACTCTGGAATAGTTGGTTGCTGCTTACAACTATCTTCAAGGCAACTTTAACTCCCTTTCAGAATTCTTTGTGATTCTTAGTCAGTCAACAATGACTAAGGGGGAAGGATTTCAAGATGCTCAGAGAGGAAGAGGAAGAGGAAGAGGAAGAGGAAACAAAGAAAATTTGAACAACCACCTCTCGAATTAATGAGCCCTCCTCGATTGCTTTCTGAGTGGCCACCACACAACTTCACGAAAAGGAATGACAACAAGGGCGAACGAAACCTCCATGGAGTACCAAGGCTCCAAGGAGAAGACAAGTAAGAGGGATTGATGAGTCTTCTGAAGAAGAAGAAGAAGAAGAAGAAGAAGAAGAAGAAGAAGAAGAAGAAGAAGAAGAAGAAGAAGAAGGAGGAGGCCAAATCAAATTCCTGGGCAATGAAGAAGGCTGCAAAAGTCTCACAAGAATTGATATTGATGATGATGAAGAGACTGATGAAGATGAAGCTCCTCTTCATAGAAAAATAAAAATTGATAACCTAACTGAGCTCATAGCTTCAAAGCCTTTGGCAGCTAAAACACCCTCTGGAAATACCAAGTCTATCCAGGGTGGTTCTTCAAGCAATACCCCAAGGGAAAATTAAAGACAAAGGAGGAACAGGCTGAGAGCTAAACAAAGAAAACTTCAACTACCACTCAGGACTGAAGAAGCCAAGATTGAGTATGTGAAGACCAACAATTACTCCTCTGTCTACAAGTGCATTAATCAGAAGAATGGCTACTGGATTCTGGAACTCAAGCACTTATTGGTAAATGAAAAATTTCCCGAACCAATCCATAAACAGCTCATGGCATGGAGAAAGGACAAGCCAATCTTGATTAACACCAACCACATCAAAGCAGGTTGGATTTTGAAGTAATCAAGAGAATAGAAGCCGTGAAAAGGACCTCTCGATGAATGTCCTTATGTAAAGCGGATGATGTGCAGAATTTCCAACACCATCGAATGCACAAGAGCAAGACTTGCTGTGGAACCCTATGAGTCCTTCTACTTGACTGAAGATCAATATAAGGGTAACATCAGATATCTGAAGATCATATATGAATACTTCAAGCTATCAGATATCAGAATCAAGCATGCCTGGAAGTGGGGAAAGTATCTGTGGGTCAAGCACTTTGCCAAGAAGAATCCTACCAAAACCTACAAGGAAGTCGTGGATTTGCAGACACGTAGATGATTGTCAGAACACTTCTCTATGACTACTCTGATGATGTCAAAAGGTTTGGTGATAGGAAATTTGCAGATTGATCCATGGAACTGCTTTTGAAGACTTGAAGTGTTGAAGACTTGAAGACTAGTTTATTAGGATGTCTACTTGGAGCTTGGTTACTCCTGTTGTCCTAATTTAAACTATGTATTTTGTATCTTGCTGACTGAGCAGAAATGTTGTTTTATTTTGTATTAAAGTTATCTCTGAACTTTCTTTGTAACATATCGGATGAACCTACTCTCAGATATCAATTTCTGTAAAAGATAACTTGTCAGCAAAGATCACACCTTGTGATTTGGTTGATGTTTACTTTCTGCACTTAATTATACGAATTGAAAAATCATAAGAAATGATTAAGTGATGGATTGTTTCCTCATCCAGATTTGTAATAGGTCAGATAGTCATCGTTGACTGATCAAAATGGAGGAAATTTGTTAGGAATATCTGTTTAGATTTTGATCAGCAACATAATGACTTATCTTAGCTCAAAAAGGTGGTTAGTACTCTTGGTTCCAACAACCTTTGTAAAGAGAAACTCACTAAGTATGATAGTCTAGCAAATCTTATATAAGATGTTAGGTCTCTGAATGTAATTTTTATTCTCTGAAGAAGACCAAGAAGAAGGCATCCAGTAGAAAAAGTTCAACAAATTTTGAAGATCAGAGGCACAAGATTGCTGAAGACAAAGGTTTTTCAGATACCTATGACCAGATATCTTGAAGACACAAGTATTTTTAAATAAACGGTGTTGGAAAAGATATCTGAGAAATAAAAGGTTTCTGAAATGAGGAAAAGTGCTCACAGATATCTACACTCAGATACCTTGGATAAAGATTATGTTTCCGGGAAACAATATATTTTTAACAAGTGGTATCTAGAGTTGTGATAGTCTCTGAAAGGGCGTGCAAGGCTTGAAAGCATGTAGTTAAGTTGGCACTTCAGACAAAAGTATAGTACAATGCATTAAATGCGCGGACATAAATGTCTGAACAAAAACGGTGGCTTTTGAAGAAGAAGAAGACAAACCTGCTACAGTACTATACTCAGATATCAATAGTTTGAATTTGATTTAAGCCTAACGATACTATTCAAACGGCACTCAAATTCATCTATAAATATCAACACTTAGACTGCTTGAGAACACACACAGAACTTACACTGAACTTACATTGAATACTCTCACAAGCGCTCTCAAGCAAACTACTTACCTTCAAGCCTTCTGTTGCGACCAAGCTCTTGATTCTAAGTAGCACAAAAGTTCTAAGGGTTCGATCCTTAACAAGTATTGTTATGTGTGAAAGAGTTGAACTAAGATTTCATATCTAGATTCATTCTCTTGAACACTTATCATAGAACTTAGGTCACTAAAGAACAAGATACCATACATTGCAAAGTGTATTAAGTATACTTGATTCATAGAGCTATATGAATAACCCAACAAGTTATTAAAGAAGCTCACTGACAAACTACCTTAACCAACACCTTAATCGGGCGTAGAGTATGAAAGTACTTAGTTTGGGAAACTAAGGAATAACTCCAAGGTTCTGAGCATAGGAAGTACTTAGTTTGAAACTAAGGAACAACTCAAAGGTTTCGATTACAGAAGTACTACCGTGAAAGGGGAATAACTAGGGGAACACTTGGTTGGGAACCTAGTGTATTTAGGAATCTAGATAAGATACTTGTAAGGTTACCTCAATTATCCATCTTAGTGGATTCTAGGTGCGAGAAAGGCGAAGTGGATTAGTTGAAGAATTACGCCACCTTCGTGATACCACTATAAAAAGACTTGTATTATTTACTTTCTGCGGTTTATTACTTGTATTTATCTTGCAAAGTATTTACACTTATCTTCTTTGAACACGTGCACTTATCACAGAAAAGTCTTCCGCTCTCTGAAATTAAGTATCAGATATCCTCACAGATATCTGAGAAATTTATCGACAAAAGTTTTAAAAGACTATTCACCCCTCTAGTCTTTTACTTTGCCGTTATCTGGACCAACAAGAGGTCGCAAAATGAGCTAATGCCAATTTGGTATATTGGAAATATCTATACTCAAGTATACCCATGATCAAACCACAATTGGTGATTGAAAAATAATAAAGTTTTAAAACTTTAATTGCAAGATCATGATCAACCTCAAGTTGAGAGAATTACACGAGTGATCAAATATACCTCATCAACTTGAAGTTGGGAGGATGAGAATTGAGCGTTTTATTCTCAAAAAGAATTTATGTGATATGATAAATTATATTTTCCGAGCGTCTGGGTGGAAACACGACATGTCCTTTAAACTCTCGAATGTAGTGTTGGGGCTAAATGGTATTAACAATTCCCACAGCAAAGACTTCTAAAAACAGATTTAAGAAGTTATGTGCACATATAACTATTACTCGTGACAAGTATACATATTATAAGCAATATGTTCAACAAGCATATTATAATGCATATTTACAAGCTAAATTTGTGCACCATAAGAGCACATGTTGACTTGCTCATTCAAGGTGAATACTTTTAAGTCTTGCGAATAGAAAAAGACAAAGATTTATGTCTTTATGTCACATCATTCTGGCCATTTGAAAAATAAATACTTTGTACACATGTCAAAGTGATAATATATAAGTATATTGACATACGCAATTTTGATGTGAAAATTAGGCCATCCTGTTAAAATTAATTAATGTGAAATCAAGTTTCATATAATTATGTGTTGAAAGCTATCTCGTGTTATAATTATTATTATGGCAAGACACAACACCGAGATTAAGCATGGAAATGGAGATCTTGAATGACCAAAGTCACACTTTTAAAGTTGATAATGAATAAAATATAAGTGGTCCAAACCCACATATATGATCTCAATTTAAGGGCAAATTCATTTTCAAGACAAGAAAATCTAATCAAGTAATATATTGACTCCTATCATATTATTTTTTGCAAGAACTAACGGCAAAGCATACAAAAGTTGTATGCATACATCAATTTCTAATTTGGACATTATATTATCACGAGCCCTAGTTTTCCCAAATTAGGGAGGAAGAACATGAATAAGGCAAACAAATTCATTGAGCGAATTGATCCCATTATTTGAAAAAGTTCAAACTTAAACTAAATATTCAGCTTCATGTTACTTTATCAAGATATGTTCAAACATGAAATTGTATAATTTGAATGTTAACCCGCTATGATCCTATTTTGAGGCATACAGAGTTACATATCGATTATAGAATGACATGTGTGGACATTGAGATATCTCGCCTTTGTAATAATGATTCATTCACCTCGGAAATACTTGTTCCAATGCTAAGTACAAGAAAATGGCAAGATAAAAGCAATTTGGTACTCCTGAAGTAATGTATGCCATAAATGGCATGAATATCCGAACTATAATAGATGGCCCATATGAAATGAAATGGTACCTCCAAAAAAAATATTCAGGATATCAATTATTAGTACAGCACTTGAAAATCTAAGAAAGAGATTTGATACCGGTATATACTTGGAACCGAAATATTTTATAAGCATATGCAAAGTCGATGGACAAAAAATGATTTGACATGTAAATGGGGATCTTACATGTAAGTCCATTCGATAACATCATCATCATAATGATAGTAAATGAGCTCGTGGAATGTAAGTCCAATTGATTCTGAATTGAAATACGCATGATCGATGCATTATCGAGTCAAATTTCATGTGCATATAAATACTAAGCATTGCATCATAATATGTTTATTCTTGCATAGTTTACATTATTTAATTTTTCTAGTATCCTTAGGTATCATGTCGCATACTCACATGTTTGTTCTTATATTGTGAATGTTATCACCATACACAACACTCAGCCAGGTAATGCATGAATAATATTTGGGTTTGACTTACAAGTCATATTATTTGAGAAATTCAATGAGGGAGATAACATCTCCGAAGGATACTAAAAAGTATCATGTTTACAAACATGGATTGAATGAGAAAGTTCTTCAAGAACTAATTTTCCTATATCTACACTCATTCTATAATCAACTTCACATTGATGAAATGAAAATGTATATTCACCACATTGAACAAGTGAAGTATGAGATAAGATTCTCAAGACTCGAGAAGAGTAGTATGGATTACATCAATGATAGCTCAACTAAAGTTTGAGCATGTAATTGAATAATTACAACGATTACTCTTGTTAACCTTGAGATAGACATGGTCCAGAGTACCTTAATCGAGCATATGTCAAATAAGAATTCAAATGTCTAACCTTTGAGTTAGCAAGAATTTTATTCCTTACTATACCTCCCGGAAGAAGGTATATATCTTGTCAAGCAAATGGAAATGGCGATTGACAAATAATGAGTACTTTCAGCATTCCATGAGCAATTGTTGCACTCTTTTTCCTTCGATCAGGTTTTTATCCCATTGAATTTTCCTTAGTGAGGTTTTAATGAAATGACATTTTAAGCATGGTGACTTATCTCCATATTTTGTATAGGTTATATCTTTACATTTAAAAATATGATGGAATTTAGAACTCATTTATTTGTGACAAGATCTTTTGCAAAGTTTTCAAAATGATCACATATCATGGTGACTTAAAATGTAATTCTTCATGTGCTCAAGGCGTTCTTCTCATGAAGATAAGCGTACATATATACCAAATTTTGTGTTCTTATTCTAACCATGCGAAACACTTGAGGACTTATGTGATGAACAATATATGGAGGGTATTGTTGCTCATTGAAGATAATTCAGATACATGATGGATGAAGTTAGCAATAAACACTACGTTCAACATATAATGTTGATAATGCGATCAACAAATTGTCTGAAGACAATATGAATATGGTGGATATAAATGAAATGATGCACTTATGAGGGGGAGCAAATATATACACTGTACTATTTTTCCCTGACTAAGGTTTTTCCTATTTGGTTTTTCTTGCAAGGTTTTTAACGAGACAAGATACCAAAGCGTATTTTCTTTTAATAAGAATGATGCACTCTTTTCCTTCACAAGACTTTTCCCACGAGATTTTTTAGTAAGGGTTTTAACGAGGGCACATTATCAAGTCAATGGACATTCAAGGGAAGTGTTATATAATAATATAATGAATGTCCATTAACCTCCTCTCCTCCTCCTCTATGAATCCTTTTTGTAACTCTTGTAGAGATTTAACACTAATAAATCACCCCACTAATGTGTATATATTATGATGGTATTAAATCTCCTCCTACTTTAGCCTATAAATAGTGGCTCATGATGTATGTATGTTGTAGATACACTTGTATTATTTTGATAAGATGAATCTGATGTTCTTCTACTCTACTCTCCATTCTTATTGTTCTTCTTTCTTTTCCTATCATAGTAGCTCTATAATTTCTAATACAACTTTCTTTTAATTACTCATTTCTTTCAAAACAATACTATTCTTTAATTTCTTTTAGAAATCCATACTTCATATTATATTAAATGTAAATGATTAATTAAAATAACATTAAACAAAATTTCAAAAGTTATAATAGTTTGGAAATAAAAATAAAATAATTGAGAGACAAACATTATGCTTTGAGAGAAAAAAAAATAAACAACATTAAATTAAAATACTACGTAAATAATACTACTATTCACTACAAGATATTTGATCTAATTTAACCCTTAAAAGAATAAATACCAAGTAAATAAATCAGTGTATTTAAAAATTATGACTAATAAGAGATTTAAATCGCAGGTGCATGAAATTTTGATACTACTTTCTTTCAATAGCCACAAAAGAAAAAAAAAAGAAATAAACGTAAAGAAAGGAAAAAAAAGCGAAAAGAAGAAACTAATTAAAAGGAAAAGATAAATTAAAAAAATAAGAAATTCTTGCACGATTCCTCGAGCGTCCAGTCAGATTGATGCAATTATCGGACTTCTCCATTGACCCGTTTCTTGGAGATAGTCTATAATCACTAATGACAAGCCGAAACCATTGGTTTGGGATGGATCAAACATTTTGCAGTTATCACGAGGCCATTATAATGGGCCGGACGTGTCTATTTGTCTTGATAATTATTTATTTTTAATTCATTTATTTATTTTATAACAAGAAAGAATATATAAAAAAATTATTAGTTTTTTTTAATAAAACATATAGAAAAATTGTCAACATCAAGTTGCATATTAGGTGATAGGTTAGGCGACATAGAAACAGCATACGTGGCGTGCATCAACACACCCGACTATTATTAGTGAGAGCAACATATGTTGACGATAAAAAGTTGATGTAACCTTCATTTGTACTTTGTTATAAACTTTTAGCACTCATGCAAGCACTTGATGAGGAAGAGACTCAAAGCGGAAGACCTTAGAAACAAAATTGGTATACTAGAAAATGAGTTTCAAGTTCATACATTGTTTAAAATGAAAACTTCCACACAATAAATAATATAAATATTACCCCCCACCCCCCTCCCCGAAAAAAAATATAAATACAATTTTTACCACATTTTCATGTATTATAATTTATTTTAATTTTCATCTAAAACTACATGCTAACCCTAAAGAGTACTATTTGGAAGCAGGAAAAAATACAAACCATGTTATACTTCCTCCCTCCGGATTCGATTACCCAGCAGGAGCTGAAGTTTTAAGAGAAAAGTGAATAAAGTAGAAGAGATGATAATAATAAAGCATGAAATATATTGAATAAAGTATAAAATAGTAAATAGAGAGAGAGAGTAAATAAAATAGGAGGATTTTCCATTAAAGGGATGAAGTTAAAATTATAGCGATGCCAAAATGGAATCGAGAAGTTGAATTAGGTGGAGGGATTATTCTCGTAATAGTAATAATTTTTAAAAGATAATGCATGTTTGTTCAAAATTTTTAATTACATAATGTTAAAAAATATAAAGTTCAGTTAGGGGTGAAAGCAGGTAATCTGACGAGCGATTTTTCCAAACATTAAGCGACTCCTTGGCACTCCTAATTAATAATCAAGGCAGTGTATTTTTTTTCAAACCGCAAGGATCGGTTGACACTTATCCAAGACGAACCTTTAAAATTATTAGAGTCAAATTATACCAAGGAGAATAAAACATATGCAATGTAATGTATAAGCATAATAGAAGATGTGGTGTGGAGAATTAAAGAAATATTAGGGAAGCAAAGTGTCTTACGCAAGTATAAAATGAACTAGTAGGAAATAATAAGAAGATACACATCAACATACTTACTAAACATTTATTATTAATAATAATAAATACTACACAACAATACATAAACAATAAGAACACAACACCATATATATACTCTCTACATATTACTTAATTTTCAGAATATAAATATATATAATTAAGAGGGAGGGGTGGACGGGTGGCCGGTGACACCGTCAAACCTCCACCCTATAGTGGGTGAAAAAGAATTCTAACCATGACGATTTTTGCAAAACTTTAACTTGGTGAGTGCGATTATCTGACGTGCAATTTTTTTATGTACAGTTACCTGAGATTCGGTATATGTGCAAATGATAACATAAGTTTAGGTACATTAGTGTAATTTACAGCTCCAATGAAAGAAACGACTCGGGGTGAGAATTTGTAATTGCGACTCACCGGGCTGTAATTACGATTCCATGGAGATGGAATTGCATCTCATGGAGTTGTAATTCTGACTCACCAAAAGCTATTCTAATAGCTCATTTGAACTTTTAAGATCGGTTTGGAGCTTTCAAAAGCTCTCAATCGGGCCGTTAAGCTCAGGGTGGTGGAAGGTGGCGGTTCATGGTGGTAAGGATGATGGAGTTTGGTTGATATTAGTGTTGGGAATAAAACTTGAGAACTTGTTTGAGCTTTTTGAGAAAGCGTTGTTGGTGAGCTTTGGAGGATTAGATTAAGATTAGGAATTAGGTTACGATAAAATGAATAAAGGAGGAATAGAAAAAAAGAAAAATAAGGAATCAAGAAAAGCAAAAATCAGAAAAGAATTACATTTCGTTATTATTTCAGTAAGTATTATAAAAGACGATTTTTTTATTATTATATAGGAAAATCGGATTCTAGCTTTGACTGCGGATCCGTTAGAACCACCATTATAAATTGAATTAATATCCACACACTAAAATCCAAAACACATAAACAGCCCATCCACAAATCTGAGATATCTTCTCCCGAAAGAAAATTGGAAAATCCTCAAATCTCATCAAAATCAAGTGGATCAGGTGAAAAGCTCATCCTAATGGAATGAATCGAAGACGTATCGGCGGTGGAAAGTGGAAGAAGGTAATTCAGTGTGGATTTGTTTACTTTTGTTTTACTGTAGAATTCAGATCTGATCCAACAAAATGCTAATTGAAAATCAGGCAGAAACATGAAGAATAAGAAGAAGATGCGATTCACTTGTTGATTTCTCATCGAATGGCGATTTGATCCATCAAATCCGTAGGGAGATGGTGAGCGGTTGTTATATACGATCGATGTTTAGATAAAATTAGATCTGAAATTAAATCGATCGAAATTGAATTATTTTGTAGCGTATATTGCTGTTTTTATGATTAAGTCATTCTTATGATTTTAAAATTTGTTGTTATAATTTTAAGCGTCTCATTATATGGATTCGTTTAAACTTTTCTTTTAATTAAAATCTCATAATTGAACTTTTCCTTTTTTTTATTTTCGTTTTCGATTTCTGATCGATATTTAGGATCAAGAATCTAAAATTAAATAAAATCGAAAATCGTTTCATGATCGTATTATTTGGTGTTTTGTTATGATTTTAAAAAGCGTTGTTATGGTTTAAATCGTTGTTATAAGCGTCGTTGTTATGTTTTTAAACATGTATTGAATGATTACATCTATTATTGTTTTAACGGATATGTTATAGTTTTAAGGCGTATCGGCTTAGTTTTAATGACAACGTTAGTGTTTTAAACACCGTGAAATATTTATAATTTAATTTTTTTGAATCTTTTTATAGTTTTAAAAGCGTTGTTATAGTTTTAGGATGTAGATTTAAGCGTCGATATTCTTATTTTGAAACATGTTGAATGTTTATTTAAATATAGTTTTAAAGCGTTGTTATAGTTTTAAGATCTTTTATAATTTTAAGTTTAATATTCTTATTTTTAAACATGTTAAATATTTATGTTATTATTTTAAGCGTATTTATAGTTTTAAGGCCTGTATTTGTAGTTTTAGCGATAACATTAGACTTTTTAAACGATGAAATATTTATGATTTTATTGTTTGCAAATCTTTCTTTATAGTTTTAAGAGACGTTGTTATAGTTTTTAAGTATCGATATTCTTGTTTTTTATCTTACATTCCTACTTTTATACGGTAAAAAGTCCATATAGGAACACTCATAAAGGAATAAACTCAATATAGTAATAAAAATTGATTCCAACTTGGGCCAGGTTATAAATAAGAATAAACGCATTGTAATATTGATGATTTTTTATCCTTAAGGAATTATACTCACTATAGTAATAAATGACGTAATATTTGATAAAATATTATATATATTTTTCATTACATGAAGTTTATGATACAAATACTTATCTAAAGTTGTATAGTGACTTCAACTTTTGGTGATAATCACATCTCTAATTTTGTGTAAGAAATAGTTGACCATCTTGTTGCATTTATTTGAAAACACTTTGTCATCAGTAGAAAACTTCTTGACATGAAACTTTTGCTACCATCCAGATTATCACATGTGATTCTTGTCTAATTGATGTGATTTAAGCAAGTTAAAACATGTCGAATTTGTTATCCCCTCGCTTCTTTTTCCAATAGGTATTTTTACTTATTTGTTAATATGTTTTTCAAAATATATATGATAAAATTTTATCATGCAAGTTAGTAATTTTATACAAAATACAATATTTAAGTTATGTATGTGTTTTTATTTAAAAAAATATTTCTAACAAAACTCTAGTTAAGAATAAACTACGCTATAGGAATATTTTTTTAGGTAAAATGATATATTTGTATAGAGTTTTATTGTAGTTTTAAGAGTCGTTGTTATAGTTTTAAGGCGTTAATATGGTTTTAAGCACCAATATTCTTATTTTAGCTTGTTTGCATGTTTTTTTTCTAAGCGCGATGTGATAGTTTTAATGAGAGTTGTTATGGTTTTATGGGTTAGTGAATGTTTTAAGCGGTCTTTATGATGACATCGAGTTTGATGATAGGTCTTTCAAATGTATCATTCTGATATTGAAGCAATAATGCCTTGACAATAAAAGGCGGAAAGTCAAGTTCACCAACAAGTTTAATCGAACGCCTAGTTTAACAACTTAGTTTGCATCGCATCAAAACATCGAATAAACGTTTATTGCAATTTTTTCCCTATGAGAATAGATGTTTTAAAACCTTTGAATGACTGAATGTTTCAAAATTGTAATGACAGATGTCTCTAGTAGCTTATTTTAAACTTGTTTATTGGTATTTTAATGGCATCACTGGAACTTTTAGACTTGTTTAATGGTAGTTTAATGATATTAGATTGTCACTTAAAATTATAACAAACCATCTTAAAAACTATAATGTAGCTCTTTAAAACCATCACACCATCTTTTAAAATATTAACAAAAGAGGTTAAAATTATAATTGAAACATACAATCTTACGCGTTGAAACAATCACTATCTCTTAAAACATTAACAAAATCGTTAAAACTATAACTAAAACTTTCACGCTAACAACTTAAAACATGTGCATAATCTACTAAAGGATAACGAAAATGTGTATCTCGGTAGTTTTTAAGAAACTCGGCATTAAATCGCTAAACCAAAATCCATGAAAACCACAAAAAAGCATTTTCGTATTTTTAGGAAAATCTTACGTTTTAAAACTTTGGCATATTCAAACTCACCCATCCACATCGATATTATGGCGTTTTCGTTTATTATTTCAAACTCACCTCCACATCATTATTATGGAATTTTGTTATTATTTCAAACTTCCTCCACATGTTATATGGGTCCATTCGACGTTGACTTTAGATGTGGATGTAATTTTCAAATTTCTCCTTTGTAAAATTTGAGTTAGTTTGTATTACTTGTCAAACAATAATTGGAATCGAGTCTATTTAAATTTGAAGTAGATGTAATTTTCCTTTTGGTAAAATTAGTTGCCATCGCTTGAAAATATCTCTTGTTGAGATTACCATATCTTCCATTATTAAGTAAAGTTTTTGAATCAACCTCGAACAATCAACAATGATTAACCAATCGATCCGATCAATCAACAATGATTTACGTGGTTGTGAATGACATCCACAGGAGTAAAACTAAGAGATATTATTGATCACAAGCCTTTAAAATCATACAACAAATCTTTACAAACACAAAGTTGCGATTTAGTCAATCTAAGCTCAAGGAACCTAACTTCTATTCTATCTCGAATTGAAGAAGAAAGGTATTTATGGAATGAGAGAATGATAACTATAATCTAGATTAGATCTGATGATTGTAAATGATCTCCTTTTATATCAATCGTAACGGAGAAGAGAGCGGTTGAAGAAGTGCGTAACAAAAAGCTAAACCATTTATTATTTCAAGCTGTGATAATAACCAATCTCGACAATATTAACGGTTTTCCTCTCCTTCTCGGTTAACCTCGACCCTTTAATCATAACAAACTTAGATCATAACCATTCATCACTAATCTCCATGATTGAGCTACAATCTCACAGATCACCACAAAAGCTCAAACAAATCTCTGATATACTCCTAATGTTGGAGCACTACCTACTGCACTTTCATCAATAATGAACAAAGCTGAAACTTAGCAATAGGTAAAGCCTTTGTGGGACTATCGCCATATTCTCGAGTATGTATCTTCTCCACCTTGATACTTCCATCAGCTATCACATCTCTGATATAGTACAGTCTCACATCAATGTGTTTAGTTCTCTCATGATACACTTGATGTTTAGCCAACTGCAAAGCACTTTGATTGTCACAGTAGATAATGTGAGATCTTTGGTGATTCCCGATTCCTCGACAAACCTTTTAACCATAAAGCTTCATTTACTGCTTCTATCAATGCAATAAACTCAGCTTCTGTAGTTGAGAGAGCAACAACTGGTTGTTGAGAACTCTTCCAGCTTATTGCAGTTCCATATAGAGTGAAAAAATACCCAGTGTTTGACTTCCTTGTGTCAAGATTAGAAGCATAGTCTGCATCAACATACCCTACAAATGGTTGATCTGTGTGCTCAGCAACTTTAAAACATAATCCATGGTCTTGTGTTCCCCTGATAAACCTCAGTACACCTTTCACAGTCTCCCAATGAGCATAGCCAAGATTGCTCATATATCTGCTAATGGCACTCATGGAATAAGCCAAGTCTGGCCTGCAACACACCATGGTATACATGATGCTACCAACTGCACTTGCATATGGAATGGATTCCATTTTCTGCCTTTCTGACTCAGTTGTAGCACTTTGAGCACTAGAAATCTTTATGCTTTGACTTATAGGAACAGATGCAGGTTTTGAATCATGCATTCTATACTTAGTCAGGACTTTAGTCAGAGAGCTCACTTGAGTAAGAGTAGTGACCTGTTGATCTGCACTTCTGTGTATATCCATGCCAAGAATGCTCTTTGCATAACCCAAGTCCTTCATTTCAAACTCCTTGTTGAGACTCATCTTCACTTCTTCTATCATTGACATACTTTTACCAGCAATCAAAATATCATCCACGTAAAGTAATAAGTACAGGAAACCTGTATCTTGTCTTCCAGCTTGATAGATGCAGCTATCATAGTTGCTTCTCTTAAAACCTACTGATGTCACAAACTCATCAAACCTTTTATACCACTGTCTTGGAGATTGCTTCAATCCATACAATGATTTCCTGAGCAAACAAGCTTTTGTATCTGCATTATTAACTGTTACTCCATCAGGCACTTTCATATATATCTCCTCTTCAAGATTCCCATGTAAGAAAGCTGTCTTGACATCCATCTGCTGCAGATAAAAGCCATGTTGAGTAACAATTGACAACAGTATCTTGATTGATGTGTGTTTGACTGCAGGGGAGAAGATTTCTGTGTAGTCCAAGCCCTCTCTCTCTGAGTAAAACCTTTAGCCACCAGCCTTGCCTTGAATCTCACTTTACCACCAATTGCAGCTTCATCTTTCTTCTTGAAGATCCACTTGCACCCTACCAACTTGGTGTTCTTAGGTACAGTGACAATACTCCAGGTATTGTTCTTGTATAGTGATTGATCTCTTCTGAATAGCTTTCATCCATGGGACTTCTCTTGTGGTGGCTTGAGATAGCTATTTGGCTCTGCATATTACACCTCCTCTGCAATACTGAGAGCATAAGAAACCATGTATGACTTTCCAACTCTCCCAAAACCATACATGTTAGGTGCTTGCCTTGCAGTTCTCCTTGTTCTGTCTGCAACAGTTGGTCCAACTGTTGGATCAACGATACCTGATAATTCCCCAGTTTCATGCACAAAAGTATCAAGTACCTGAGTGTCAGATACCTGCTCCACCTCAATCTTGGTATTATCATGATCTTCACTTGTTGTATCAGTTGTAGAACATGTAGCTTTGTCCCTGATGTGATATGGGGTTTGAGAGGAATTATTTTCTCATTGAAAGTGACATCTCTACTCAATATGCACTTCTTCTGATCAATACTCCAGAGCTTGTAACCTTTCACACCGTTGGATATCGAAACAAACACCTCGATGGTTTTGCATCTAGCTTATCTTGTTTAGTGTGAACAAGACTCAAACAACCAAACACCTTTAAGAGATGATATCTGGGAGCATGACCAGACCATGCTTCCTCAGGTGTTTTGAAATTCAGATCAGAAGTGGGACTTCTATTGATCAAATAGCAAGTTGTGTTTGCAGTTCTCCCCAGAATCTTTTAGAGAGACCTGAACTTATAAGCATGCATCTTATCACCTCCAGGATTGTTCTATTATATGTCTCAGAAACACCATTTTGTTGTGGGGTTCCTGGTATGGTCTTATGTCTGATTATGCCCTTTTGCTTGCAGAAATCATTGAACTCTCCTGATAGTTATTCAAGCCCATTGTCAGTCCTGAGATATCTTAATTTCCTCGATCGATTCTCAATCTCAATCGATCGATCTTTGAACTTAGAGAATGTTTCATCCTTTTATTTTAACACCATGAGCCATACCTTCTTTGAGTAATCATCAATGACAGACATGTAGTACTTTCCTCCATTCAAAGTCTCAGTCCTAGCAGGTCCCCATAAATCAGTGTGCACATAATCCAAAGGTGCCTTAGTAGTGTGCTTCCCAGTTCCATAACTTGTTTTGTGAGCTTTACCTAAAACAGTTCTCACAGAAACTTAGCTTAGACACTTGGTCACCACTTAGAAGATCTTGCTTTGATAGCTCTTCAGGTCCCTTTTCAACGTGTGAGCTAACCTCTCATCTGCAATTGTGTCTTATCAAGCTGTTGCATCAGCAGTTGACCTGACAGAGGCTATACGGACACCACTTCCCTTGCATGATGTGAACCATTGGTCAGATTTGCCTTGATAACTGGTGTATTACCCTTCATCACTTGCATAACACAATTTTCAGACCTATACTTGTATCCCATTTTATCAAGAGTTCCTAGAGATATCAAGTTCCTATTTAAGGCAGGTATGTATCTAACATTAGTGAGGATCCTAATGACACCATCATGCATTCTCAGCCTTATATTACCAGTGCCTATAATACCATATGCATAATCATCGCCTAGCAATACATTTCCCCTGTTTCCATACTTGAAATCCTCAAACCACTCTTTGATGGGACAGTTATGAAAGGAACACCCTGAATCTAATATCCAATGTAAACCACATTTAAATTCAGTAATAGAGAGTACCTCAGCGTTGTCATAAGTTTTTGAGGATTACGCAAGATCTGCGATGTTGCTCCACCTTGCTCTGGTGCTTTTCCTGCTCTCTTCTCTCTCTTTAGCAAGAAATAATTCTTCTTCAAGTGACCTGGTTTCTTGCAATGGAAGCATTTTCTCTTCTCAGTGTTGTCATTTCCACCAAAGCTTGACTCCTTCTGTTGTTTAAGCTTGCCAGTCATCTTGCTTCTCCTAGCTTGATGTTTATTCCAATACTGCTTAACAAACAAACTCTCAGCTGGAGGATCAGATTGATTGCCAACATTCTTTTGATCCATTTTATTCCTCAATTCTTTTTCAATATCTGTAGCTGTCAGATCATCTGGCTTGGTCATTACTATAGAATCAATGAAGTGTTCATAGCTTTTGGGTAGAGAGCTCGATAATATCCGCCTTGTCATTTTACGCAACCTTCATATCCAAAGATTCAATGTCCATACACAGCTTATTGAATTCATCCAGTTGATCAATGATTGATCTATCAGATCTCATCTTGTATGAGAAGAGTTTTGCTTCAAATGCATCTTGCTGGCAGAATATTTCACATGATAAAGAGATTCTAGTTTATCCCAAACAGCCTTAGCTTTTTTTTTCTTTAATCACTTCCACCAAGACTTTATCTCCCAATGACAGAATCAACGAGCTCCTTGCCTTTCCTATGATGCGCTTCTTCTCAGCCTCATCAAAATCCTTAGGAAATCCGACATCTCCAAGCAACGCCTGCTCCAATCCCTGTTGAACAAGTAGAGCCTCCATCTTTACCTTCCACAATGAGAAATCAATTTTCTCTGTAAGCTTCTCGATGTCAAACCTTGCCATTGCTTCCATAACCGTTCTGAGTTGATTACACTTCCCATAGATGGGGCCAATTGTTGTGTAATGTTCTTTGAATCAACCTCGAACAATCAACAATGATTAACCAACTCAATCACGATCAATCAACAACGATTTACGTGGTTTGGCAAATGCCTACATCCATGGGAGTAAAACTCAGAGATATTATTGATCACAAGCCTTACAAGATCATCTGACAAATCTTCACAAACACAAAGTTGCAGATTTCGTCAATCTAAGCTCAAGAAACCTAACTTCTATTCTATCTCGAATTGAATAAGAAAGGTAACTGTTTATGGAATGAGAGAATTATAATTGTAATCTAGATTAGATACAATGACTGTAAATTATCTCTTTTTATATCCAATCGCCGGAACAGAGAAGAGAACGGTTGAAGAAGACTGCGTAACAGAAACGTTGAACCAACTATTATATCAACTGTGATAATAACTGCCTCAGCAACATTAACGGTTTTTCCTCTCCTTCTTAGATTTAACCTTAGCCCTTTGGTCATAACAAACTTTGATCATAACCATTCATCTCTAATCTCCTTGATTGAGCTACATTCTCACATCCACAATATTACAAAAACTAGCAAATGAAACAACTAGATACTTGGGACACGTTTTACTCATCTAAGCTGTTTCATTTTTCTAATTTAAGCTGCCAGACGTATATTATGGTACCCTAGAACATGGCCAAACCCAACATTTGTTTTTTTTAAACTTTTTTTTTCAATTTTTTAGTTTTGTTCAATCAAATTTTAACTAATTTTAACGTAATATAGTAATCATTAACAACTATAAAAATCAAACTAAAACAATACATACATCTTAATATTCATGATCGTTGCCATAATCCAGCAAATACTTGTTAAAAATGATTTTTTTAATAGATTTCTTTATATTTTATGGTATTAACAAGTATTTACATTCATATATTTTAAAAGATTTGGGGTTTGAGGGTTTTATGATTTTTTTAAAAATGGGACAACTTCTAATATTTCTAATAAATAAATAGTTTTTTGCAATATGTTAAAAATATCTCCCGTTTAATGTACTCCTTTCCTACCCACTATTCTATTTCACGAGAAAATCACAAGACAATGCACACAATCCATAAGTTACATGCCCAATAGATATTTCCATTCAAACCCCCACCCTTACCCACGTCAAACATCACAAACAAAAAAACCTAGAAAGAGGCTGTGCAACGCGCAGTGATGGAAATAGAAGTGTTTCACACCAATGATGAAAGCAAATTATGATCTCACTACTGTCGTTTATGTTCCTCTTACCTTACATGTAATATTGTATATCGTGAGATCAACAGTCTTGAAATTGGTCAGGATGAAAGAAAAGTATAATAAGTATTGCGGCAAGATTGAGAATATGAACAAGATAGTCTTCTACACCATGATTCTTGACCTCGTCCTAAACTTGAGTTTCTCGAATTTTCATTTGTAAGGTTGTATGTGGATGATCAGGATAATCGCAACAGAATGAACAAGCTTGTTAGAGAAGGTATGATAGAGTTATTTAATGGGTATAAGAGATTGTATGGTGCTTCAGGCACAACATCAAGTAATTCTTCTTTAACAATGGATAGAGATGGAAAGAAAGTAAGAAATGACATGTGAAGCGACTATAAGAATCGAAAGAGTGAATCTGTTGGTGAACAAGTAAAAACAAAACTTGAAAAGTACTTGGCTAAAGAAACGAAAATGTGAGAGACGGTGAGACACTTAACATTTTGCGTTGGTGGTCACATAAATCTGGTACTTGTACATTCCTATACTTGCAAAGATTGTATCTTTGTTGTTCATGTTTCAACAGTTGCATCAGAATCTGCTTTCATCATTTGTGGGCGAGTTATTGATTCTTATAAGATGAAACACTTCTATGTTTGCAAGATTGGATCAAGGATGCCAACTGATCACTCTATCTAGATCTGGATAACTCTGATATTCATAATCTTAACAAAGGTGAACATTATATTGTGTCATGTTTGTTTGTGTTGACATACTATGTTAATTAACCATTTTATGTGTATATATAAATAAATAATAGATATAGCAAAGCTTGCTACTACTATGGTTGACGTTTTATAGGATGAATCTGCTGCGAGGTACATCTGCTCTACTCAACTCGATTTTGTAAAATTAGATATTGTTTGTTTTTATTCAAGTTTTACTCATTTCTTTTCCATTGTACTCCAAGAAACATTATGGCAGCAGGGAATGATACTTCAAGGCTTTTCTTGGAATGGGAGTCATCAAGTGAACTAGAATCATGTTTGGCACTTCATTTCCTGGTTAATTCAGTATTAGGAAATTATCTTAGTAATTTTGTTCAATTTCAGCTTTAGGAACTTTGTCTGCCTTTTAGCTTTTTGCAGTTTGTGAAGTTTTCTAAACTATGCCAACATTTAGTGATTGTTTGGCAATCGATCAAAATCTCCAAAACCTAATTAAATACACCTAAAAAAATCTATTTTACCCTGGTTTTCATAATTTTAATCGTCACACCCATCCTATCTAATAAAGGTATTGATTATGAATATTAGTGGTGCTAGTGCCTTTTATTTTAGATATTTTATATATATATATATATATATATATATATATATATATATATATATATATATATATATATATATATATATATATATATGTGTGTGTGTGTGTGTGTGAAAATCCTATTGTATGATGAAATTTGCAAAGAAATATACACTCACTTCTTAATTTTCCAACATGCATGGAAAGTCATGTTAAAAGCCTGATTTTTCAATATAATAGGAAGACCACATTACATTAGTAGTATAAACATGTGAGGACGACATAAATCGATTTTTCTTATATTCAGGACCTTTCCAAGAACAGCATTTAATTTGGTCCGGGTACGGCCGTATGGATATACAACCAGAAATTTTGGGTGCCCGAATAAGAACCGAACCCGGACCAGACTGCCCCAACCTCCAACAACAAGATCCATCTCATGGTCCATGACTTCGAGGATTATGATCCACCTACATAGCGGACTCTTAGGAGAGTTTTGTTATGACCAAATGATTCTAGCATATGCCGTATAGTTTAAGATGACACTTGCAGTGACGTTGCTTCCCCATCAAATAATGGAAGAAAGAATCCATTGGGTAAATGGGCATCTAATTTGAAGCCATGACGTGCCGTAATAGATAATTACACGTAAATTGCTTCAAGCTTCGGTTCAACTCGTTCTGGATTTCAGAGAGAACAGTTGAGGTCATACTAGTTCTCCGATCAAGATAATGGATGACTAAACATGTCATGTTCCAGGCTTCCAGCCACAAGAGTTAAAACAGGAGCTGCAGCTAAGGACTAAAACTCCTAGCCTAAGCACACAATCACATAAAAAGGAAAATCCAAATCAAAGTGATTGCTGAGTATGACTCGAGGAAAACACAGTCATACAACGCCTGTCGACATAAGGTAACATATGAATAGGAGTGGGTGAACTTGCATGCAGCTTTACTAGTTCCTGCACTGGCATGGCTAACAATCTTGACACCCATGACTGAAAACTTACATCCAAGGAGATAAATCTTCTGTAAAGTGCATTCTACTACATTTCCGTATTTCCTATACCAATCTTCCTTCTTATTGCACAAACCAAGATATCTGTGATTTGGTGATAAAAGATTGAAAACCACAGTTTCCTGGCTCACAAATAATAAATGAATACACCTAATTGATGAACCCGAGCGGACATATAGGCACAAAACATGCATCTGAGAGGAACAATATGGAAGATGTGACATCAAACCTTGCATCCATCAAATACAACTGCAAATTGAACCAGCAGCAAGGTTAGAATCCCTGGCAAACTATAGCTATTACTTCGTGTCAGGGAAATAGCAAAAACCTATCAGGGAATATCACATATCTCTACTATTCAATTATTACTTGCATTTGCACAAGAAAGACCACCTGACAACAATACAAAAACTAGCCATTCTGATTTCTTGGCCCCCAAGTTGACCCATCAAGATATAATCTTATTTCCAAATACAATCAACATTTGGCTCAGTTAAAATACAACTGAACTACCCTAATACTTGTGTAACTCCATTAGCTAATGTTATGAATTCAAGACAATTTCTGTCACGCAGCCTACTTGAAATTTTAAATGCACTAAAGTTCCTGGTCCAAGTAGAAAGATGTTAGAGAACCAGAATTCATAGACCCATCATCATCATCATCATAATAATCATTCTCCAAGTGCCTCTAGAAAGGCTCCCAGGACTAGTGTCGGATGTACGCAGCATTTCCCTGCTGCAATAACAAAGGCTGTTTCAATTGACCTATAACGAAACATCATCTTCCACTTCATGAAACGAAGCGAAGATTCCAAGCCATTTTGTTTTATTCCATGACTCCATTATATCTCAAAGCCAAAAGAACAAACGAATTTTTGGCTTCATGGACCTATTATTTAATTGATAAATCCAGATAGAAAAAATTATTAATTTATGTAATTTACCCATCAAGATAGTATTGATGCTTTCAAGATAGTATTAACAGTAGAATTGCAGTTTTCAAGCAGAAAGTTAAATGAATCATCTAAACTCTAAATTCAAGTCCGAAACACATTTGTGAAATAATGAAATGCGGAAAATAAATACATATAAAACGGCCAAAAGAACATCTATAGTTGAAATTAATACTGCTCCAACTACTGAATACCATAAGTAGACTTTATCTAGCTCTCCTGCTAATGAGTTTAAAATGCCAAGACATTAATTAACTGCAGACTTCACAGAGGTATGTATCACTCAGGGTAGTTTTATAATAGGGAAGAGAAATCATGATAGAAGTATATGTGCGAAGTAGAGATTAAAGGACTGACCATAGTTGAGATTCTTAGACTACAAAAGTGGCCAGAAGAGTATGCAAAATCGCCCAATAGATAATGACACCTAGCCGTAAAGCAGGTTGCCTCATTAGTGCCCGATCACACGATACCCTGGCAGAATTTGGAAGTAGAATATAGTACTCTGTAAGTTCATGACATCAACCTCTCCAAATAAATCACAAAAATGGTATATAGCAAAAGACTGAAATGCATACCACAATCCGTCAACCATGTCGGATATTGGTCTAGTAAATCGTGGGACAATCTTCGATGTAGTGAGTGACTTAAAGCCATGAGCTGAAGTGAACAAATAATAGAAACTTAAGTTTAGATGAATATATTGCTCATACAGACTACTAATGATATCTGGGCTGTTACTAGGAGAAAAGAAAATCACCTTTATCGTCATCATCCTCCAATACATCACTATTTTTATCCATATCTATCGCAATGGCAACTTGATCATTATTGGCTTTCCTCAAACTTCGAACTTGCTGTGTTGAGGTCCCTGGAGGGCCCAATTGTTTTCTGCATAAACAGGAGGTAGAAATAAACATGTAAAGTGTGCTGGCAATATTAGAAAACATCACTCTAGTGTAAATTAGGGAAAATGTGCCAGACACTTGCTGGGTGGTGGTGTGGTTTTTCCTAATGTTTAGGAGAAACTGGTATTCCTAGAATTTCACAATAAAGGATTAAGGAAACTGTGGAAAGGAATAAAACGAATGTAAAACTGAAGTCATATATAACCAGCACCACCCCTCCAACATGTGACTACAAATTTCTAATATCACATTCCAGGTTCAGCACAGACATTTTAGTCAATAAGGCAGCATAAGCAGTGACAACTTGCTAAGGAATGATAGTAACCACCGGTGAGTATAAAGAACATACCATTTGCTCAACTTCAACAATCTCGGAAGTCGAGTTTGTTGGCTTTACGAAATCACCAGAACCTTGAAGTGCAAGTATTTGAGACTCCTTTGCACGCAAAGAATCCTTCAGGAGCTGTTCTTTTTGTTCAAATTCTTCAACTTTAGTTCTCTCTTGTTGCAAAAGCACGTCACTGTTCTGGGCCACTGTTCGAAGATTCTCTAGTTCAGATACCAAAGACATAATTTGCCTTTGCAAAATCTCTTTGCATTCATTAACCTGGTGTTCCTGGCAATCAGATGTCACGGCCTGGTCCTTTACACGAGATAACAGAGAATCAAACCACATGAGCACATTCAGAATTTCATCAGAACATTTCTTCTTGGTCATCTGAGTAACAGCTAGTACATCATTTGTACACCTAGTAACCTCTTGTCGAAGAAAAGAGATTTCTCCATCTCGCTCTTGCAATTGAGACAGAAGCATCTCAACCTCAGATACGAGATTTTTAGAAAAGTTGTGCACTTCATCGAACTTGCTCACAGCAATAGAATGTTTCTTTAAAGCCTTAAGCGAGGCTTCAACATTCTCCATCTCTTGTTTCTTTTGTTGCAACTCATTTTCTAGTATACCAATTTTGTTTCTAAGGTCTTCCATTTGAGTCTCTTCCTCGTCAAGTGCTTGCATCAGTGCCTCATTTTCTGCAAGAAAATTAAAAGTTTATAACCAAGTACAAATGAAGGTTACATTTGTTGTTTTGAAAGTGTAGAAAAAGCTTAGAAGTCCACAGCAGACCTTGCTCTTTTGCAGCCAGTGCATCAGACAGTGAGTTAACTTTCTGCTGCAAATTTGTGGCATTCATTTCCTGGTCTTTTAGTTCTCGCAGTTTTTTATCCAGCACGTCGCGCTCCTCTTCCATTACTGCAACTTGGCTCTGTAAGTCATATAGAGCTCTTCTTACCTGCTGAACCTCGTGCATATAATTATTTGCAGTAGTTTCAGCTTGCTTTATCTGATTAACAAGTTCTGTGCAAATTCTGTCTCTTTGGACATCCTTCTCCTGGAGCTCTTTCTGCAAGTTAAGCAAGGTACTCTTCATCTCCCTCTGGCCATCTTCAATGAGTTCACTTTGCATGCTCGTGAAATCCTTCACAAGAAGTATGAGTTGTTCACGCATGCCCCTGATCTGTACCTCATTGAAGATGTGCACGTCATTAGTGACACTGTTCCCTTCTTCAATCGACAATTGAGATCTTGAGTGCCTATTGGGAAATTTAGATACCAAGGCATTTCCAACCACCCGGCTCTTCCAATTTTCAATTTCCGAGATAGTACTAGTGCAGGTATCATATAGCAAAGAGATGCTTCCACGCAAATGTTGCAGTTCTGATTCTCTCTCTTTCCCAATCAATTCCAACTGTTTGGCATCCCTCTCAACGGATTCATGCATTTCTTTTTGAGAAACATATTCTCTATGAACGTTGATGACTACTTCAGCCACACGTGACGCTTCTTCATGTACAAAACGGGAGTGATTATACAGCCGTTCCCTGAAAGAACCAATTTCCACCAAAACTACCTGCAGGGACAGTAACATTATGCTTAGGTATCCTAGATTCTGACAACAATATTCACGTGGAGCACAACACAAAAGGTTTTAAAAATCGAAACTATAATAAATGAGTTTTTTCCATTTCCACACGAGAGCAGAAGCATAAAACTGGACGTAGTCAAGACAACTTGCAAAACAGTACCACAGATGGCATCACAACATTCACATATAATTTTCTGTTTCCCATACTTTTTTAAGTAAACTTAAAAGTGTAACTTAATTACTCACTGATCCCATTCAATAATTCAAGTATTTCTGGCCTACACTAGAACAAGTACATTTTGACAGTTAAACTGCTTTCGGAACATCTTGAACATGCCAATTCTTCCAATAATACTGGCAAGATGATAGTTTTTGCTGTCAAAATGTTTAAGAAAATCGTCCATAGCCACTGTACCTTGTTTTCTGAATTTCTCGAGTTGATGGCACCAGTGAATCCATGGGGAAATGGAGTTAACTCAGGATTACCATGTGGTTCAAGAAATGACTTCATCATGCCCTCCAGACAGTGCAAAACCTCCACATCTTTGGAAAGTACATCACCCAGTTCTGTCATTGTATAAAGAAGCTCCTCCTAATTTGATCCACACCAGATTTTAACACCATAAGTTCTGACAACTGTCCGTCTTTTTCCTCCGAGCGTATATATAGCTTTTCAACATGTGCAAGAGCTTCAGATTTGGCATTTTCAGCCAAATCCTTTTCCCTGGAGACTTCTAAAAGCAAATGGGAAGCTTTTGCAAGCTCTTCCTGAAGACCATCATTTCTTTCTTGAACCTCATTCAACTCTGCAAGGAGTAGTTCAGCGGCTCTTTTTGACTTTCTTGTTTCTTGTTCAGCTGAATTTAAATTGACACGAAGATCATGTAAATACTTTCCCAATTCCTTGACTTTCTCAACAGGATCTCCAGAATTCAATGCTACTCCAACATCAATATAACCTAAAGCATCCAACATACTGCTCCAGATAACCTCTTTTTCCTGCATAGTGCATTCATTTTCTGCCAGGCGATCCCTGAGCAACATAGTTTCAGATTCCAAAACTAGTGCACTGTCTTTGAAAGTGGACAACTCCTTGATCCTTTGCTCGTATGCAGAGATGGCTTTTTCAGTGTGCTTGGTCTCGGATTTCAGGTGCTCAACCTCAGCCTTCAGCTCTTCAATCACTTCCTTCATTCCATCCCTCTGTTGCACCAAGGACTTGCCTTTCCTAACTGCCAGATTTAACTTCTCTCTTACAGAAGCCGACTTCTGCTCCTCCTGATTGAGAAGCTGTTCTAATTCATTCTTTTTAACATCCAATGCTTCAACTTTACTCGATAGAGATTGATTTTTCAGCATGTAGCTATCCTTCTCTTCCTTCAACAACTTCAGTTCACCCATGTAATCTTCCAGCTTTCTCCTTAGAGTTTCTAGTTCCTGCTCCTCAACATCCCTTGAATTATGAGATGGATCGTCCCTTTCAGAAACAGACACCGTCAACAGGATCAATGTCAATGAGCTTCATGGTGGAAAGTGCTTTGTATTTTCAACAAGAATCGTCAGCATTACTTCTAGATGAGTGACGCCATCGTGATCAGATACAGCATCTTCAGTAATAGAGTACTCGAGAGCATTCATGACAAGTTCTTCCAATCGTTTTACTGCAGCCTCGGCATGATGAATATCTTCTTCCATTCGAAGCCTCTGTTCTTGCGATATGTTCAGTTCATTACGAAGATTCTCGTTACTAATTGTGACATCCGCAGCTTTCCTTGAGATTTCATCATTATCATGCCTCAGAATTTCCAAATCCCTTGATAGAGTTTCTTTCTCCTTGAAAGCCTGCTGGAAAGCGGTTTCAATCTCAGATATTCTTCTTCGTGAATCTTCAAGGCTAACAGTTTGGGATCCACAAGTGTTCTCCAAGTAATCAATCTTCTGCTGGAGAGAACTACACTGGTTTTGAGCATCGGCTAATGCACTTTCCATCCACTGAATCTTATCTTCAGGCTCAAGGGATCGCAATGGAGAAGGCATATCTACCTTGTCCATAATCTCTTCCCAATGCTGAATATGGTTGTTCCTCTCCATCAATGACTGTTCCAGCATCTCATTTTGCTCAGCCAACTCATAAAATTTGTTTTGCAGTTCCTCATATCTCATACTTAAGTCTTCAGTGGAATTTGTTTTGCTCACTTCATCGACACCAACAATTCCAGAATCTGAATTTGAACCCACTCCTGCTGAACTTCTATGATCCCAGTCGTTGAGAGGCACAGAGTTCCTTGTAACTGATTTCACTAACCAGTCTATCTTTTCAATTATATCTCTGGAATACAGGTGCTCCGAAACTCCATATCTTCCAGAAACTCCTCTATTCTCTGAAGGGCAGAGTCCTTGAGAAGAAATGATTCTCTTAATGCAGTTGCTGAGTTGCGAATGTGAGAGCTCTGATTCCAATGCTTCCATGCGCTCACCAGCTTCAGCATAGACTTCTAGCTTTGATTGAAGTTCGTGAAGACTAGCATCTTTAGATAGCAACTCCTGAGAGGACTTGTCGAGTTCTTTGGACATTTCTGAGAGGGACTGCTTCAGATTGTCACGCTGTGAAATAAGACCTTTCCCCTTTGTAACAGCTATACTTAGCTTTTCTCTGAGGGATGCAACATGCTGTTCTGATTGTTCAAGCTCGGCCACTTTCTCTTGTAGCATAGATTTCAAAGATACAGCCTCTTCTTCAGCACTCTTCAAGCTCTGCTTAAATATAAGGTTTTCATTTTCACATTGGACATGTGTGGCGTTTAAATGTTCCACTTGCCCTGCAGTTCACTTACTTGCATTTTCAGAGATGTAGATAAGCTTAAACTCTGGCCAGCCACTTTGAATTTCTCAAAGAGCAAATTGATCACAGATTCTATCCTGTGGGCAGGTTCACATGTGTCAATTTCTACACCATCCTTCCTCAAAGACTGCTCAATATCATCAACCAATTTTATAATTTTATCTGCTTCTAGACATTGTTTCTCCAGTTCATCAATATGTCCTGTAATGTTCATCAACTCTGCGTTGAGCTGTTGATTAGTGGACTGCAGATGCATTCTCTCATCAAGAAAGTTTTTCAACTGGTCTAAGAGAGGTCTGAAACCATCTGGATGTAATAGATCTTCCAATTTATTATCCACCAGAACATTCTCAGCTTCATCCGAGCACTTTAATGTTTCACTCGAGTTCATTGAGATTATTATGCAATATGTTCAATGTATTCACAGCCATCTCATTGTTGGCTTGCAAATTGTTGTTTTTCTCAATCATATCATTAAAGGCATCACATGAAGCTTTACGATCTATTTGAGCAGCTTCAAGTTGTCTTTGCAATTCTCCAATCACTTTGGTAGCCCGAGTAGCAAGAAGAAACGCAAGTAACAACATCATGGTTGTCACCGGTACCAATCAATGAACCGGAAGTCTCAACAGCAGCATCCAGCTCTCCAGCTATCTGAAGAATCTGGGTAACAATAGAATCCCATTCTTCTTCAAGACTTGATTGCCTGTTGGCCACCTCTTCCTGGAGAATCTTCAATTTATTAGATAGAGAAGCAACCGTGTCCTCTGAACTTTCACGCATTTCATTCAATTGGCTCTGCAGCACAGTAACTTTGGCGTCAAGTCATTCAGCTTCTCTGTGAGTTGACTATTCTCAGATTTCAAAATATGTTCTCGCTTCTGCACTGAATCACATAAAATGAGAAGCTCATCCTCTTTTGCAATAGTATAGTTCAGATTCTGTTTCATTGCTTCATATAGAACCATAAGCTCTATGTTTGATCCTTGACTTGATCAGCATGTTCCCTTAAACCATCATAGCTGCTCCTGAGTTCTGTCCCAGCAGCCTCAGCTAATAGTTTACTCTCCAGTATTTCTTTACAGAATTCACTTGCATTTTCAGCATCCTGAACCATGTCCCTCAGCAATGCTTCCAAGTCTTCAATCACCAATTTGGTCATGGCATAAGGATCTCCAGATGTTTGGTTTTCAGATATAGGAGACTCTTCTGTTTCAAGGTCATCAGTGACAACCTTTGACTCAAAAGCTTGAATCAGTTTTGATACTCCCAATGAAGCGGTTTTATCATTCGACCTACTCAAGGAATTTGAGTACAGGTGCATATTCTCCGTTGCCATCTCAAGTTTCAGCATTTTGGTTCCTGCCTCCTCCAAGTGCCTTTTCAATGCCAAAAATCCTGCAGAATGTTCAAAAACCTCCAATTTCTGTGGATCCAGAGAACATGAATGAAGTTCAGTCTGTGTCTGTGTCTGAACTTCACTTTCACCAGAAATTTTTGCAACATCCCTAGTCAAGAAATTCTCTTGATCAACTATTTGTATATTAGACTTGGAAAACTCTGAATTTGTTCTAAGAGTTTCATTTTCTTCAGCTAATTGACTGGCCCGAAATGTTGCTTCTTCTAGGGCATTCACCACCTTGCCACATTCAGCTCGTAAATCTGCTTCAGAAACTTTACACTCAGCTAACTCTTGTGACTGATTTCCATAATCAAGAAACATCTTCTCTCTCTCCTCTTCAAATTTTCTCCTCTCCTCTGTTATCAAATTCAGATTTTCATTCAAGTTGGAGATTTCCATCTCAAGATTTGAAATCATATGTTTGCAGTCCATCAACTCATTTGAATTTTTTTCTGCCTGGTTGACTACTGATTCCTTTTCTTCTCCAAGCTTCTGTCTCTCTTCTGATAGTGACATTAAACTCTCATTCAAATTTCGATTTTCCTCTCTGAGAGCTTCTAAGTTGCTCTTATACTCTGCAATATCAGCAATAAATTTACTTTTCTCATGGACAACATGATCCTTTTCCTTCTCAAGCTGCTTCACGTCATCTCTAGCAAAAGTCAGACTCTCTGTTAAGAAAAGTTGTTGCTTTTGCAATTCCTCTATAGAAGCTTTGCACTGAGCTAATTCTTCCTTCATCTTTACATTCTCAAGCAAAACAAATTCATTCTCCTCCAAAAGTTTTTCTTTTTCTTCTGTCACCAAATTAAAACCCCTGTTTAGGCTATCCTTTTCAGCCTGCAGGGCTTCCACCAAATTCCTGCAGTCCACTAGCTCCGACAAAAGGGTTGACATTTCTCCTTGTGTCGCTTCAAGTTTATGCTGTAAGCCATTGATTTCAGTAGAGAAAGTCTTGATCTCATCGTTTGAAACCTGAAGCTGCTTCTCCATCTCTTCCCTCACAGAAACAGCTTGTTGAAGTTCATACCGGCTTTGTACAATTTCTTCAGCAAGTGTTCTGTTCTTCTTTTGGACTTCATCCAAGGAAGCATTTGTTATAGAAATTTCATCAATCAAATTTTGATGTTCAGAAAGCTCTAGACAAAATGCATCTTTGGAAATAGTTGTAACATACAACTGCTCTTTCAGCCACTCAAAAGCATCTTGACAAGAAGATTTAATATATTTCATCTCGTCTGTATCTTGAAACTTCTTACCAGATAACTCTCTTGACTGAAGCAAGAACTCCATATCCTCTCCGTCAAGGATTTCTGCAAGCTGGGAAAGCTTGATCAACCTTCCATCCAGGACTGATGACAAATCCACGTGCTTACATCCTAAAGGCATCTTAGTTTCACCAATATCTAGCTCCAACAATCTATCTTCACCAGTAATTCCAGACCTTGCAGGACTAACTTCCACAAATCCATCACCATCATCCCGTGAGATACAGAGCACATCAACTTTCTCCTCGTTTGACAAGACAGGTATACTTTCATTCGGCTGATCAGTAGATTCAAATTTTATTGCATTCCCTGTCTCTGGTTCATTTAAAATATCATGGCTCTCCTGTGCTTCTTCTGCATCAATTGATAATGCTGTGCGAGATTTGCTGAGATGTGCAGACGCATGGGCAGCTTCGTCTGACTCAGTATTACTTGAACTAGTTGTCATATGATCTTCTGCAGTCTGGTTAAGCTCATTTGAGGGACCACCACCAAGTCCTTCAATCTCAGCTCCCCCACGCTCATCAATTTGATTCAGACTGGGAGTGCCGGCCTCCTGCGTTGCCCCTAACCATAAGAACAAAGTAAGCTTCAAATTTTACGAACCAATAAGGAAAGGTAGCTACAAACCAGAAAGTGTCAAGTGAGGGCACAAACCTACGTCTGTTACCTGCTCTTCCCCATGCTGAATCTCTGTCTGGAATGATATATCAATAGGTAAAGGTGGATTGAACTTGTTAGACTGCTCTGCTGAATCAATTGGATCTGAGGAATCTATCTTGTTGTGACTTTCATCCTCTAAAACTAGCAATAACCCATCTCTCTCTACGACCCCATAATCTGCACTTGGATTTAACTTCATCTCATCCATTCCAGAATCCTCTGATAGAAACTCGACAGGCACTTCAGGTAATGCTTTTTCAACACTTCTATTAGTCCCCACCGAAAGTGCATCAGTAGAAGCAACAGCATTACTTACCACTGGGTCTATTCTAGTATTGGATTCAGACAATGAAATAGTATCTTCTGCACCAGCTCTAGATTTTCCAGCTTTAGAAGATTTACTACTACCCCCTTTGTTATTCTTCCTGAACTGTTGAAGCTGAAAAAATGACAGAACGTATTAAAGTTATAACTCTATTAAAGACTTTTTCTATGATACTCCCTTTGCCCCATAATATAGTGCCACATTACTATTAATGGGTGTCCCATTGTACGTTGGCAATTTCATTTATATAAACTTTATAACCCCACAACCTAGGAAGCACCGAGACGGATGCGGATACGTGGATGCGCCAAATCTCAAAATAGTACTTAGTGGGATACAGATGTTTAACTTTTATATATATTTTAAATTATTCAATTTAATACATAAACTGAAAATTCTAATAACTTGGAACAAAGCAGATACTACAATGGCTAATTGTTAAATGATTCCATATAAATGGGTCTGTCCAGATTAGTGATTAAAGCCCACATATAAAATCAACACTCGGTAAATAGCATACTTAGAACTGCCGACCAAAGTAGAGGGCAGAGAAAATAACCTGCTAACAAAAGAAAAGGGAGCAAAAGTAGAATCGACATCTAAAAAAGGAAGAGGAAGAAGTAGCAGAAGTGATGGCAATAATCTTTCCGGGGAAGTGGCAACAGTAGCGAGACATTAGAGAGGTAAGTTGGTGCTACTTTCTAGGTTTTCCAGTTTGTTTAAACGGTTTATCCAACCCGGATTTAAAGTATTTAAAAAAAAAAAAAAAAAAAAAGATAAACCAAGGAGTTTGTAGACAGCTGTATCTCCCTCCACATGTTTAATCTGATTCTGGGGCAATTTCACGTATCGGCACTTCATAGTCATAGCCCACAACACTTAAAGATTACCTCACTTATCCATTCTCTATCTTACTTTATCTATTCCCTATATTACTTTATCAATTACTTATTACCTCTCATACTTTAACACCAACTTACAGCTTTTTTTTTATTGCTACTTTTATCTGAACTCTTAGAACTTGTGCTAAAAGTCTAAAACGCAGTCACACTACATTATGTGACAGAGGGGGTACTAGATAATCACTTTGTGAAAATGATAAACTGAACTATTGTTGTGCTCAACACATTTCAACATTTCTTGTTAACTGATGTAATGATAAGTAGTATATACATTTCACACTCGTAAGGATAACCATATAGAAACCAATTCCAAATAATTGTGAAATAGTTAAGTGTGTATCAGTCATCTGTTGCATGAATAGAGCATCTTTAGCGATGAAACAAGATAAAAGAAAATGAGAATGAATATGAAACACATAAAGGTCAAATTTCCCATCTAACGAACTCCTCCGTGCCGTAGCAATCAAAGGTTACAATTTAACACTAGTCTAGTATTATATCAAATGGCAGAGAACAACACAATCACCAAACATTAAAAAAAAAATATTACAACTAACACTTATCTCTCAGTACAAAATCTCCAAGCACATCTTATCTATCCAGAAACCCACTAATTACAAAAATACGAAGTTGAAGTGGAACTATTGTCTTTTGAAAATTGTTTTGTTGGAAAATTGGATTTCTCTGTGTTCTCCATCCAACAGGAATATCTAAATATTTTGGATCAGGGGTGGAGTTGGTTTTAACATTATTAGATACTAAATTAGAGTAACAATTTTTATCATCGATCTGTCGGAAAATCCTATTTCAAGTGATTTCCAGATTCAGTGATTCCATCTAGTACAACAAGCATGCAGAAATTACAATTACTGAACTACTACTACATATCCAATCTTTCTACTTCACCTGGAACGAAAACTGTTACATGAACTAAACTAGAAAGGAAAATTTAGGAATATAATATAAAATAGTATGTGATAGAAAGAGCGTTTACCTTTTCTCGACCTGCTTTGAGCAAGTCCTTGCGGTTTTTACCTTTGTCCATCTAATCGACTGTTCAGGCGAACCCTAACACCATCAAAATCGACGGATCGCCAATCTAATACCCCATAAAAAGGAGGAAGAATTATGAAAACAACAATTCTACGAGGAATAACAATTGAAATGTAAAAGATGAAATTGATACCTAGAGGAATCAGGGCAACCAATTGTTGCGTTTGGGTGCGTCTCGTGTCGGTAAGATCTGAAGCAATGCCGTTGGTTCTGGTTATTTTTCTGGGGTGATTGGCCCAGCTACTGTTACGTTTGGTGAACTCTATTTGCACAAAATTAAAACAAAAACGACCGGGCCGTGGGCTCAGAGAATTGGCCCGCCCACTACACAGGAATCTCAACAATTATTAGTGTCCCGTGTTTGGCTTTAAACTCGAGTTGAGTTTTTTAAACTAGAATTTAGTTACTCATGACAAACTTGATTCGGACTTGAAATCCCGAATCATTCGATCCGAAATCACCCAAATTAAATTTTAAATGAATTCCAAATTAACGAATTGATCCGATCCAAATTAAATTTGAAAGTTGCACTAATTTATAATTTTAAAAAATTACACGTCATACATTAATCGATCAAGTTGAAACTCAAAGTGCACATGTTAGTGTATTGGTCCCTTAGACAACAAAGTTAAAGTCTAGAGGGGACTGAATAGACTTTAAAACTTTTTGTGTCTGAACAGATTTTCTCAACAGGTACAAGTACTTGCTGGTACTTAACATGCAAAGTGGGAATTCTTTTACAATTAAGTGACTTAGTATGTGCTTTCAGTGGGCAATTCTATTTTAAAATATAGACAAGTAAGTTGCTGGAAGTACATTGCAGTAAGTAAATAACACTTGTTTATAGTGGTATACCATTCAACTAATTCACTAAGACAAAATAATGTGGTTCCTTACAAAATTATATGCTTAGCTAAATCACTTTATACCCTAAGTTCCCAACTTAGTAACCTTGAACACTCAACTTAGTAACCTTGAACCCTCTTTCTTTGACTTCCCAAGCCAAATCTCCGGTTCCTACAAGGATTTTCTTTAACTTCTTAAGCTAAGTAGTTCATCCCTTAACCTTGTTCCAAAGGGTTTTCCTTAGTTTTCCCAACTTAGTAGTTCCTCTCTTCTTCTTGACACGCCTGTTTGATGGTTGATTTGTGGTTTGCTTTGCCAAGACAGTGTATACCTTAATCACAATGTTTCAATGACTTTGATACACAAAGAAACTCCACTTATGTTCCTATATTCCAAGGACTAATTAAGTAGGATGTTTCTCAGAAACAAGATTCCTTCTTGTTTAGAGGAAAGAACACTTTATAGTCACAACTTAAAGCTTGTTCTATCGTAGGAATTTGAGAGACTTAGAGAGCTGGAGAAATTCGATCGCAATGTAAGCTTGTGTTCAGTGGTACATGGTGTGTTGGATGTGTTTTCACAGCTACTAAGTGTCTCTATTTATAATGTAAATCAATCCTGATTTGAATATGTTGCTTTTTCGTTTTCCAACCTCCTTCCTTCATTGAGTTCTTCCCATTGAACCTAAGTTCAAAAGGGTGTGAGATATAATGTTTGGAGTGAATTCTAGACTAAGTCTTGCATGCAAATCTCTTTAGGATTTCTTTCCCCCAATGTAAAGTTTGGTACATCAAGTAGGCAAAAACTTAGCTTGTAAAAAGATCAATAGCTACTTCAAATCAATGCATGAACAAGGCATGTAAACCAACTTTCATAATTGTTAGAACTGTAGGACCGGGATTGGTACTTCTGGACAGTTTTAAACGATGTTGACTATTGATGTTGAGTCAACACCGTTACGACAACAGTGAACAGTGTTCTACTAAATTACGACAACAGTAAACTGTAATCGACAGAACTCAATAAAGTGCAGCGGAATAAAACTGAACACGAGATTTCTAAAGCCGGTATAAAAAGATACCGACGGTGCCGAAGCAAAACTTCTACTAAAATTGAAAAGTAGAATTACAAAAAGAAGTTTAATTCAATCACAAACGATTGATTAAACTTACAAAAAAAAAAAAAACTAGACCTAGAACAGATAAGAAAAACCTATTCTAGTTCAATGATACTAGAGTAATTCTCAATCTTTAGAGAACACTCACAAGTAAACACCGAGGTAAAGGTCTAGTAAAGCAAGACGCCTAAAACATATAATCTTCGTTCTTCAAAGGCAAATCGGCAGCCTTGCATTGGCTTGATCTTCTCATATATATAGATGCCAGGATCGATCTCATGGAGAAGGCTCAAGCCCAAGTCGAAACCTGTTGGGTTTCTTTCATAAGGAAACTGCTTTGATGTATTAATGGTATAAGGAGTCTTCTAGATATCAATCTCTTTCAAATCTCACTTTCCTTATAGCATCAAATTCTTCCTTGAATCATTATGGAAGCTTCCTTCTTGCATTATGCTTCTTATTTTCCTTTTTACTCTGATTTGGTTTTGCTACGATGGCCTTTGCTACGATGGCCCTTTCTGACGATTTGCTATAGTGTACTCTAAAGAACCAATCGTGATCCATTAAGCATGTTGAGGCCCAACTTGATATATCCTACAAAATAACCATAGAAAAACAACTACAATTGTCGAACCGGTTAATAAACGAAGAAAGGCCGAATTAACAAAACAAGTGCTATATAAATTGCATTTTCAATCTCCCCCTTAATTCTTGCCTTTCTTCACAAAAACCTTAAATGTAGTTAGTAGGAAAACACAAGGTAATATCAAGCAACTCCCCCTTGCTCCAAGAACTCCCCCTTAATACAAAAAACCAAGAGTACAAACATTCTCCCCCTTTTTTGTGAGGAAAGAAAGAAAACAAAGTTCTTTTTACAGAAACTTCACCATCTTGGTAATCTGTTGAGGACTTGCAGACAAAGTACTAATGTTGTCGAAACGATGTTGACTCAACACTGGCAAAGAAAGTAGCAAAAGCAGGACTATAGGACAGATCAGCTTAAGGGCAGTCATCAGGAATAGAGTGGATGGTCAGCTGGAGGGCAGTGATGTGAAGAGAGCGGAAGGTCAAGTACACAACTTACAAGATAAGTCATGATGGGTGTTGTTGGGTTTGCGTCAAGGTAGATTCCTGCAGATATATATATATCAAAGCAACGAAAAACTGTGCACAACTGTTAATTAAAGATTAAAGTTGCAAGTAAAACAGTTATCCGTCAAGTCAACGTAATCAGATAAACAGATAAACCACAGGAGGTTGACCAAAATCTTGATCTTAAAGAAAGTGACTTGAAATGCAAGTGCAGAATGCGAAACCCAAAAACCCGAAGAAAACACCTTAGACCTACTCCCCCTCAAACCCAAAAACACACAGAAAAAAATAAAAGCACAGTAGTTAAGTAACCAGTACTTCAGCACAGTCAATGTTGACCTGAATGTTGACTCAACATTGGTGACAACATCGGGAAATCAGACCACTCTTAATGTAAGTCAGCCAGGAAACCAAGTCTCAAAATGTGCAGATTCGATTAACACCATCGATCTTGCAAAAGCAGAAGAGAAAGGAATACCAAAGAAACACACCCAACATTGCCTCAAAAAGTAAATTGAACAATTAGCATAAGTTTGAGTGGGGTGACCATGACACCGTGAACCATGTCAAATAATTGGAACACGTATGAATCAGCTCCAAAGCAAAAGCGGAGTTAGGCAAACACACGTCTCATGGCATAAAGATCACTCATTTAACTATATTGGGTAATTTGGTACTCAGAAAGTGAACCAGCAGCATTACGAGAATCGGCACTTTTGTGCGTGTCGGTTTCCAGTACAGGCCATCAACCCTCACGACATATGACACATTGGCCACGTCGATAACTGGATAGTATTTGAAACACCTTGACCACGATCCTCGGAAACACTTGAGCCATTTTTAACATAATTCATTAGATTTATTAAGCATAAAGAGCAGGAGGCAACATCAAGTACGAAGTACGAGTAAAAATAGCCAAAAAGCAGCAAAAGTGGGTTTTACATAAAGCAAACACACAGGAGACTCGATCCCTTTCAACCTTGGTTTCAAACAACCTTTCAGACCCTAAGCACCACCACTGTAAGCTACAAAACAAGAACAGCCACAGACTTGTACAGAAGCACAGGAGCACAGAAACACACAGTAGAACTAAAAAGCAAAAAGAAAACAGCATCACTTATTCTAATTTTCGAATGTTGACTGTGATGTTGAGTCAACATTGGTACTCAAAAATGACAATCACAGAGACTAAGAGATCTTGAACCGAAGAGTCTCTCACTATCTAACGGCTTGGTAAAAATATCTGCAAGTTGATTGGTTGTATCTATGTGTTCTATGTCAATTACTTTCTTATTGACCAAGTCCATAAGAAAATGATGCCTAATATCTATGTGCTTAGTGCGAGAGTGTTGAACATGGTTCTTAGAGATATGTATGGCACTAAGGTTATCACAGAACATCAAAAGGGTAGCACTTTGTAGACCATAGTCATGCAGCATATTTTTCAACTAGACCAGTTGAGACACACAACTGCCAGCTGCTACATATTCAGATTCAGCAGTTGACAGTGACACACAATTCTGTTTTCGTGCTATACCAAGACACCAAATTTGGACCAAGATAAGAGCAACCTCCACTAGTGGATTTTCTATCATCTAGATCACCATTGATCGAATCACTAAATCCCAGTTAGTGTTTGTATCACATGCAAACCATAATCCAAAATTATGATTCTGATATATATCGAGATTCTTTTAACAGGTTAAATGGGGCTTTAGGTTGGTGATACTGGCGTGCACAGAGAGCATGATATCAGTCTCTGGTAGATGAATCTGAAGGCTTTCAATCATTGATCTGTCTGATGTTGGAATCAACATCCGCCAACATCGATTACGCTTTCGAGAGGTACCCATAAGTGTACTGCATGATTTAGAGTTCTCCCGGACACGAAAGAAGCTGAGTTCACCAATCATATTCATCTCAAAGGTACCTATCATAGTTTGCACAAACTGATGTACTATGAAAAGATTAGTCAAGTTAAGCACAATGTAATCTTCTTTTTGCGATTGCAATTGTGGGATCACCACCACGTAGCGGTTGTCGAGACTGTACTGTCATGTCAAAACATTTCTCCTTGCAAGTATGTACTTTACAAGTGTGTTTGTTAAATTTGACCTTCAAATCATCATCGCACACATCACAGACACTAATAATAAGGTTAGCAGTTAAACCTTCAACCAACAGTACATTTTTCAAGGTTGGAAAACCATCAAGAGTTAACACCCCCTTCCCAAGTACTTTACTCTTGTATCCTCCTCCAAAAGTTACCATTCCAGTCTTTTGAGAGACAAAGTTAGAAAGATAACTCAAGGTTCCTGTCATATGTCTTGAACATCTGCTATCAAAGTGCCATCTACCTGCATTGTTAGGAGAGGTAGCAACAGAAAAAGCAACATTACAGACAATCTTTTCCCTAGGAGCCCAAATTCTCTTATACTTTTCTCTAGAGTTTTTTCCAGTTCGATGGGTTTACCATTACGGGCGGTGGCAATGAAGAAGCGGTTTAGAAATAAACTTTCGAAAGCAGACAATGTTGATGTCGATGTTGACTCAAGAGTGCTCAACATTAGATTTTTCATTACATGAGGAGCACCAAAGCAGATTTTGGAGCAGACACTTTAGGAGAGACAAACAAGAGGAACTTCTGATTGGCGATTGTTGCATATCTTACCGTGTCCTTGTAGTTTTTCCAGTGTTTCCTCTTAAGGTCATTCTCCACTGGTGCTTCCGACTTGAGAACTTAGATGATCTTTGCGAATCCTTGAGGGTGGATCACCTCGATGGAATCCAGAGGCGGTCGGTTCGAGCAGTTCATCTTCATTTTCGAGAGCGATTCATCGATGAGCTCTCCCCTGCAATGTTAGCGATGTTGACTCAACATTGTGATCAACATTGACTCCATCTTCTCGTGATGGCGGAGGGAATCGGTATAGAACACGATCGATTTAGTACTGTTTCTAGTGCGATGTCTGTTTTTCAGTACGATGACATCTCAACTTCTTTGTTTTCAAAGGGCACTGAGTCATCAAAAGTAACGTTAACAGATTCTTGAACAGTTTGTGTCCTTAGATTATACACCCTATATGCATGGCTATTAAGAGAGTAACAACAAAATGCCTTTATCACTTTTTGCATCAAACTTGCCTAAATGTTCTCTATCATTGAGAATATAGCAAGCACAACCAAACACATGAAAGTACTTAAGATTAGGCTTGTTACCATTTAGAATCTCATAGGGAGTGGTTGAAGTTCCTGGTCTAAGGTAGACTCTATTTATTATGTGACAAGCAGTATTTACAGCTTCAGCCCACAATCTTTTTGAAAGGTTCATGGAACTCAACATAACCCTAGCCATTTCTTGTAAGGTCCGATTCATTCTCTCAGCCACTCCATTTTGTTGTGGAGTTTTGGGTGCAGAAAACTCATGAAAGATTCCTTTCTTTTCAAAAAATCGGAAAGGTTTGATTCTCAAATTCCTGCCATGATCCGACCTAATGCGTTGGACAATAGTAGCATATTGATTACTAAACCTAGCATGCGGTTTCTTGAAGGAATCAAAAGTTTGATTTTCTTTAAAAAACTTACCCAAGTAAATCGAGAAAAATCATCAACTATGACACAGATGTACTTCTTACCACCTAGACTATCTACCTTAATTGGTCCCATTAAGTCCATATGTAAGAGTTCGAAGAAGTTGGATGTACTTATTTTCTGCCCTTCGGTTTGTAAGGATGTATGCATTCTAGTTTGTTTACCTTTTAGCGATCGCACACTTGCTTTCCGGCATTGCTCAACCGACAGTCCTCTAACCGCATCCAGGTTTGATGAGCCTTTCAATGTTCCTATAGCTTACATGGCCAAATTTCTTGTGCAGTCACGCCTTCATCATCTCTTGCCTCAATTTGTTCGTCGGTGAGTTCTTCTTCAAGAGAATGATCTGCAGACAAATCAAGCTGAACCATGCAAACAATAGACATCAAGAGACATTGAGTTTTGAGTCAAAACTTTTCCACGAATATTTCTTTTGCGTCATGAGTCATCATAATCAAAGAAGAGAATCTGAGACGATGTTGAGTTTTCATTGTTGACTAAACATCGATTTCCAACATCGTCCAGAACAGAGGACAGAGCTGCAACACGACCTTCTGAAGCATCAGATTCATGTTCATCACCTGAAACATCAACAGACAAGCAACAAAGTCTTTTCTTCTTACGAAGAGAGTTAGCACATTCATTACGATAATGTCCCCATCCTTGACATTCAAAACATCTAACTTTGCTAAGTTGAGCGGGACTTAAACTAGGGAATCTCTGGTCTTTTAAACTTGTTTGTGCCTTTTGAATTGCTTGAAGAGCCTTTGTTAGAATTCTTTCTAAGTGGTTTTGTTGAACTCTCTCTAACCTATCAAGAGCTTTATCGAAATCTTCTTCAGTCATCTCATCAGATTCATCACTACTACTATTAGACTCAGGGATTTTTGATTTGGAGTGCATAGACATACTAATAATTTTCGTACCATTGAGCTCATTCTGTTGAATTTCAAAATTCTTTAAATTGTTCATCAAGATATGAAAATCCATAGCTGCCAAGTTTTGAGTATCTTCCAAAATCGTTCTTTTTATGTCAAACTTTGAAGAAACAGATCGAACTGCTTTTGAAATCAATTGTTTATTGGACATGGAATCTCCAAGAAGTTGAATATCATTAGAAATAGTGAGCAGTTTGTCAAAATAAGAATCAATTGTTTCGTCTTCTGCCATTCTCAAATTTTCAAATTTAGACCAAAGAAGTTGCAGTTTCGTTTGTTTAATACTGTTATCACCTTCACAATGATTTTGGAGTAAATTCCAAGCTTGTTTAGCAGTAGTGCAATTTTGTATGAGTTTAAACATATGAGAATCAATATGAGAATAAATTGCATTCAAGGCTTTTTCATTGTAAGAACTAGCAAGAAAATCATCACCTGACCATTGTGCTTCGGGTTTTAGAATGACATCTCCATCAGCATCTGGTCCTATGGTAGGCAAGGCATATCCTTCAAGAACCGATTTCCATGCACGTCCTTCAATGGATTTGATATACGTTCTGATCCGTATTTTCCAGTAGTGGTAGTTCGACCCATCTAGCACAGGTGGCTTGTTGGCACTTGAATTAACAACGTCCATTGTAGTAGTACCAAATCCAGACACCAATTAATTAGGTGGCTGGCTCTGATGCCACTTGTTAGAACTGTAGGACCGGGATTGGTACTTCTGGACAGTTTTAAACGATGTTGACTATTGATTTGAGTCAACACCGTTACGACAACAGTGAAAAGTGTTCTACTAAACTACGACAACGATGGTAATGTCGTAACTCAATAAAGTGCAGCGGAATAAAACTGAACACGAGATTTCTAAAGCCGGTATAAAAAGATACCGACGGTGCCGAAGCAAAACTTCTACTAAAATTGAAAAGTAGAATTACAAAAAGAAGTTTAATTCAATCACAAACGATTGATTAAACTTACAAAAAAAAAAAAAAACTAGACCTAGAACAGATAAGAAAAACCTATTCTAGTTCAATGATACTAGAGTAATTCTCAATCTTTAGAGAACACTCACAAGTAAACACCGAGGTAAAGGTCTAGTAAAGCAAGACGCCTAAAACACATAATCTTCGTTCTTCAAAGGCAAATCGGCAGCCTTGCATTGGCTTGATCTTCTCATATATATAGATGCCAGGATCGATCTCATGGAGAAGGCTCAAGCCCAAGTCGAAACCTGTTGGGTTTCTTTCATAAGGAAACTGCCTTTGATGTATTAATGGTATAAGGAGTCTTCTAGATATCAATCTCTTTCAAATCTCACTTTCCTTATAGCATCAAATTCTTCCTTGAATCATTATGGAAGCTTCCTTCTTGCATTATGCTTCTTATTTTCCTTTTGCTACGATTGGTTTTGCTACTGATGGCGCTTACGAATCGCTACAATTTCTGCTACGCTTGCTATAGTAGCTTCTGATGACAATCGTGATCCATTAAGCATGTTGAGGCCGAACTTGATATATCCTACAAAATAACCATAGAAAAATAACTACAATTGTCGAACCGGTTAATAAACGAAGAAATGCCGAATTAACAAAACAAGTGCAATATAAATTGCACTTTCAATAATGTGTCAAGCATCAAAGTGTCCAGCACATTTCATTAGAAATTCTATCATGTGAGTAGATGACAATGTAAGCATGTTTTCTAAGCATATAATATCAAGTAATAATCATATGAACAAGTAATCGCAAGAGAAAAGGGTCGACGAGCAAGTTTGTTCTAGTAAGGAATTTTGTCAAAGACATGGTGAGCAAGAACAATACTTGTCAATTTCTCACAACTTGTCAAATCTCAACATAAGTAAGCAATCAAAAGGTGAATACTAAAAGTAAGCATACATTCACAACATCATTACATAACAATTTAAACAAATGAGGTTCACAATTGCAATGTACCAAAGAAGCAAGAAGAAAGCACATAGCAAAAGATAAATGAAATAGACTTGAAATTGAAGATGTAATGAAGATATGATTGGGTAGAAATCACTTACATGGTGTTCTTGGTTGATAGGTAATCTAAGAATGCAATGGGTAGGATGAATGTGTAGTGCAAGTGTAGTTTTTGGGAGCAAAAGAGTTGAAAATGAGAATAAAACATTTTTTAGGGTTTAAAAAGAGAGGGAGGGGAAAAAAGCAATCTTATGCGGTCGCAGTAGCTCTGCTGCCCAAGCTCCCCGATTTTGCGTCAAAATTTGATTTTTGGTTTTCTATATTTTGAACGCGAATTCTAGTCTAGAATAAAGTAATTAAAAGTACGGAATGAAAATTAATACGAAGGGTTTTAAAGCGAAAAAAGGTGAAAAGTTTGAACGCGAATGCGTAAATGATTGCGTAACGTAACCTTGGGTTGCCTCCTAAGAAGAGCTTGTTTTAGGTCTTACAGCTCGGCCCCTATTTTGAGATGATTAGTCGTTGGGGTTTGACCCATTGACTCTTTTTGTACGGTCCATTAACCAATCTCCCGCGAAGTCTGGATCGATATCCCAATCCTTTACTCCCATATTCAAACGGTCTCCATCTCTTGTGAACTCAAATGTGTATAGAGTGCTACCTTCATTTTCAAATCTTTATCATTGGCGAACTTCTCGTAGCATACTTTTTGCTCTCCCAATTCCGACCTTACTATCATCCAATGTCGATGTAAATCTTGTAAGATTTGTCCTTACATCTTGAGGTGTGGGAAGCTGGGAATTGGAATTTCACTTCATATGAGTAGAAGTGGCATTTGTCGATCTCCTTAATCTTTCTTATTGCGTCTTGGAACACTATAGGTGGACCTTCTTCTTTCTTCCTTTAAGATCCTTCTTCCACGAGCTTTCCTTTCTTCAAGTGTGTCTTTCCAATAGCTTGAAACCATTAACATACATAAAAACTCTTTTCCCCGTTATATCGATAATGGTGTTAGTCATGATCATAAAAGGTCTACCAAGGTACATGGTTTTATTATTCTCGTTCTCATAATCGACCACCATAAGGTTGATAGGAATCATAAGTGTTACAACCTTGATAAGTACAGTCTAAATCGTTCTAAAGCTTTTGGCTATGCACATATTTATATCATGCGACCTACCACAAGTTTCATTTTTTTTGGGACAAGTCTAAGTCTAAGCTTTTGAGCTTTGAGCAATTCCCCTTTCTCGGGCGGTAGGCTCCTTTCCGGTTGGTTGTTGTTGCTAGTTTCCTCCCCACTCATTTTGCTAGATAGTTCAATGATGGTTTCAACCCCTTTCCTCTCCTCAAGTTTGTCTATGTAGTCTATTAATGGTATGAGCGGCGTTCCCGTGTTTCTTCTTCCGTGGATAAAATCTCAAGAAACAAACTCGCACAAGAATAACTAGTATAATGACGGAAACTAAAGAAAAGTGTGTTTTTATTTTTTTTCGTAAAAAGGAACTACTGACAAATATATACTATTTTTGGATTTTGAATAAGAAAATAAACAATAACAAGAATGAAAATATTTTTTGTTTTTTGGAAATATAGAAATTGGTTTGCTATAGAGGTCTTTTATGCGATACGAATAAAAAAAAGAAATGCAAGAAATTAAAACGAGAGAGAAAATCTAACTTATCTAGTCGAAATTCGCTCGAGCGGTCAAGTATCCCGGCAGCCGATGCCAGAAAGTTGACGGGTGCTTGATGAAGCGAATGTCGTTGAGGTGAGATGTTCACCAAAACACTCGTAAAGTTTCATTATTTATAAAGCCGGAAGCCTAGTAGAAAGTTGACTTGGAGTGTCGTTCTCTCCGGATACTTGGCATAGGAACTAACAAATCACAACATAAAGTTGGAAATCAAATTGCAGATGATGTAAACCTAAACAAGATTCTTCTGGGGCTCTTTTGAGACAAATTGTTTGAAAGCTTTGAAACATGCAATTTTCATAAAAAAAGATTGAAGCAATAATGAAAGCATAAAAGATTGAAGGTTTTGACAATGGTGCGAAAGTATAAAGGATCCACAACCTCCCTCCATTGTAATGCCCACGACTACTTAGTTTTAAACCACGAACGTATCGTCGAAAGGTACGCAGGTTACATGATATAAATCAAGACGTAGTTGATAAAATTACCCCCACGTGGACCAATGTTTAACTTAAGTGTCAACGTCATGGCTAACTCATCACACCTTCAATACGCGCATGAGCTTAGAAGATGACATCAAGAACATGCACGTTGTTACGTCTAAAAACTAATTCATCAAATACATCAAATATAATGAGCAATACAATAGAGTTTGGTGGTTCTTCTTTACGAAAAGGTTTTGCTACCCATAGCAAGAGTAGTAAACATAGTATCAATAACAAGAACACAAAGAAAGAGATGAGAAAAGATTGTTGATGATGGTTGCGTTTTTCGTTCTTCACACTACAACAAAACTCAAGTTCAGTGACACTGCAAAATGTTATCGAACAGATGTTTCAGTGACATTTGTTTAGAAGTGTCACTTCAAGCCGTGTGGCTAAATGTATAGTGTCACTATATAATTAATTAGTATCATTTGGTTGACTGTCATGGTTTGTGTTGTTTAGTGACATTAGTAAACATAATAGTAAGTACATACACTCACACTTTACTATGCCATCAAATACATCTTAATTGTCACTTTAATCATGTAATTGAACAACAAGTTTATGACACTTAAAAATGCCACCGAATCTAGGATAAATCTTTTTTTAAAAAAATAAAATTCTGGGCAACCAATTTCCTCTGATTTGCCCCAACATATATTAAAGGTGTCAATTTATCATTTACAATCAAAATTGATAAGCAAAAAAAAAAAAAAAAAAAAAAAAAAACTGAAACTAAAAATCTTATTCATTTCATCTGAACAAATCAAATATAGGATCATTAACAATCACTGACGTATTACATGTTAAAGGTTTGAAATATAATCTATTTAGCATGAGCCAGTTTGCAGACAAGGGATATACTGTGAAATTCAAAGTAAAGTATTGCAAACTTATAGACAATGAGTCAAAGCAGACAGTCTTGGTTGCTCGGCGGAAAGGTAGTCTTTATGTTGCCGATTGGGCATCTGCCACAACTGAAGAATGTCTCATGGTGAGTCAATCAGGTCACCTGTAAGACCTTGGTTATGGCACAAAAGAATGAGTCACTTGAATTTCAAAACTCTGAACAAACTTGCCAAGAAAGAGTTAGTGGTTGGCCTTCCCAAAACATCTTTCAGAAAGGATGGTATCTATTCTGCATGTCAGATGGGGAAACAATCCAAGATCTCTTTCAAGTCCAAAACCAGACACTCTAGTGTTAGACCACTGCAACTATTACACACGGATCTTTTTGAATCATCTGTAACTAGTTATGCAGGAAAGAAGTATGGTCTGGTTGTTGTAGATGACTTCTCAAGATTCACTTGGGTTGTCTTTCTAAAGCACAAATCTGATGCTAGGGTGGAGATACCAAACTTCTTTGAATAAGCTTGAAGTCATGAAGAATGACAAGGTATCTGATCAGATTAGACCATGGTCTTGAGTTTGTCAACCAATTACATAAAGGAGTTTTGTACCAAAGAAGGTATACAACACCAACTTTCCTCTGAGAACACCACAACAAAATGGTGTTGCGAAAGGAAAAATAGAACCCTTAAAGAAGCGGCAAGGACAATGCTAATGACCTTTGAAATAAGTGAAGTTTATTGGGTTGAAACACAAAGATGCTACACTCGTAGCAGATGTTTGATAAACAAACACCATGACAAGACCCCTATGAACTCTTGGTTGGTAGACCCCTAATATCAAACATCCGAAAGTGTTTGGTTGTAGATGTTTTGTTCTTAACAATGAAAAGAGTATCTAAGAACATTTCAACCAAAGGCAAATGAAGGTGTGTTTCTTGGTTATTCTATGAATAGCAAAGCATCTGAGTTTACAACAAAAGAACAAAGAAGATTAAAGAATCATTCATGTTGTATTCTATGAAGGAAGCAAGAAAACACCCTTCGATGAACTCTCGAAAGGTTCAAGGAACTAATGATAAAGGATTCTGAAGAAGAACCCTCAGAAAGGAAAAACATCATTGTGGAAAGAGAGGATGACTCTGACGAAGAAAAGCATGAAATGCCTAGTAACAACCAGATGATTCTCAGACATGATGAAGAATTTCCTATGAGAATTCCAGAAATGGAAACTGAAGATGTTCATCAGAGAGCTAACTCTGGAAATGACCTCTTTGACAGGCATGACCCAGAAAGCTCTCACACTGAGCAAGTGTCAGACATTCACCGCCCCTCTGAGGTGCAAGATGTCACAGATACTGAAGAAGTATCAAGTCATAATCATAGTGATTCACATTCAGATCACATAGATGTTGACCCTACTAGCCCTAAACCCATGATGAGATGGATCAAGGATTATCCTGCAAAGGATGTGATTGGACCAATCAATCAAGGTGTTAGGACTAGGAGAGCAATAGCTGAAAATGCTAACTCTCTCTTTGGATGTTTCATCTCAAACATTGAACCTAAAACTATACAAGAAGCATTAAGAGACCAAGACTGAATCTCTACAATGCAAGAAGAGTTGGATCAGTTTGAGAGAAACAAAGTCTGGAAACTGTTTCCATTTGTAGAAGGAATATCTGTGATTGGAACTAAGTGGGTTTTCAGAAACAAGATGAATGAATCTGTTGAAATAACCAGAAACAAAGCAAGGTTGGTTGCCAAGGGATTCACCTAGACTGAAGGTTTAGATTTTGATGAGTCATATGCACCAGTTACCAGATTGGATGCAATAAGACTCTTTCTGGCCTTTGCAGCTCATAAAGACTTTAAAGTTTATCAGATGGATGTCAAAAGTGCATTTTTGAATGGTGAACTTGTTGAGGAAGTCTATGTTCAACAACCACCTGGCTTTGAAGTTTCCTTAGAAAGTAGAATGGTCTATAAGCTACAGAAAGCTCTATATGGACTGAAACAGGCTCCAAGAGCATGGTATGACACTTTGGCCAAATACCTTCTGGAAAGTGGTTTCAAGAAAGGTGAAGTTGATAAAACTTTATTTACTTTAAATCATGATGGGAAACTACTCTTAGTTCAATTATATGTTGATGACATTATATTTGGATCTAAGGACAAGCAACTTTGTGATGACTTTGCAAATCTCATGAAAAATAAGTTTGAGATGAGCATGATGGGAGAATTGAACTATTTCCTAGGATTGCAAGTCAAGCAACTCAATGATGGAATGTTCATTAGTCAGACAAAGTATGCAAAAGACATGCTCACAAAGTTCAATCTTAAGCCTTCTGAAAAGAATGCTATGATACCTATGAGCATAGGAACCAAGATGACCTATACTGAATCAGATAAGAGTGTTAATGAACACAAGTATAGGAAATTGATAGGCACTACTTTACCTTACTGCAAGCAGACCTGATATTCAATATGCAGTTGGTGTGTGTGCTAGATTTCAAACAAATCCAATTGTTAGGAATATCTGTTAGTATTTTGATCACTCATCACATGTTCTTATCTTAGCCAGAAAGGTGATTAAGTGCTCTTGGTTCACTTGAACATTGTAAAAGAGGAAATCACTGAGTATGATTAGTCTAGTAAATCTTGTATTAGGATTATAGGTCTCTGAGTGTAATTTTTATTTCAAGAAGGCCATGAAGATCAATCCTAGCAATGGAGCTTTTCTGAAGATTAGAAGACTGAAGATTGCACAAGGTTTATGAAGACACAAAGGTTTAGTCTAACTCAGAAAGACTATGTCCTTAATCCTTTCTTGAGTATATTAACTTATTTTCGGGATATGATTCTGAACATTTGACATCATGAGTATGGATCATGCAAGCCATCGGAAAGGCTCATGTATCCGTTGAGACTAAAGGACAATGAACGATACTATGCATTAAATGCATCGACAGAAATGCTGCAAAAAGCAGTCCTCTCTGAAAAATGAGATAGTGACTTCTGAGTACATAGTTCAAGATATCAACGGATATAATTTGATAGAGAGCACAACGGATACAATTCAAACGCCTCTCAAATTTATCTATATATATCACACACTTAGATGCTTGAAGAACATACCTTAGAACGCTCTATCTTGCAAACTTACCATCAAGCAAAGTATTCTCTCAAGCACTCTACTACCCTTTCTGAAAGCTTTCTGTTGCTTGAAGAATCACTAGTAGTTCTAAGTTGTCCTGAACCTTAACAAGAGATTGTTATTTGTGAAAGAGTTAAACTATCAGATACCATTTCTGAAGATCATTCTCCAGAACGGACACCTATTACTTGGGTCAGTAAAGAGCAGACTGCCATCCACTGAACAAGTGTATTAAGTAGTCTTGTTCTATTAGGCTCTCTGAAAACATAACTGAAAAGTTATACGAGAAGCCTCTCTGACAAACCTTATAACCAACACCATCAAGGCGTGGAGTAGAGGAAGTACTTGATTTGGGAAATTAGGGAATAACTCCAAGGTTATCTGAGTAGAGGAAGTACTTAGCTCTAGGAGCTGGGGAATAACTCAGGGGGAACATTTGGTTGGGAACCATTTGTTTAGGAATCTTAGAATAAGGATTATTGTAAGGTGAACTCAATTATCTGTTCTAGTGAATTCTAGGTCTCAGAAAGACCGAAGTGGATTAGTTGGAGGATTACGCCACCTCCAGATACCACTATACTTGCTGTGTTATTTACCTTTCTGTATTTACATTTCAGCAAAGCACACACTTACTTATTGTTTCTGCACTTACCTATCTTAAAGTCTTCCGCGCTCTGAATTTATGTATCAGAAACCCCCAGGTTTCTGAGAAACTGTGTTTATCGACAAAAGTTTTAAAAGACTATTCACCCCCCCCTCTAGTCTTTTACTTTGCCGTTATCTGGACCAACAAGTGGTATCAGAGCAGGAGGTTCACAAGCCTTCTGCATTGAAACTAGATCCCCAGAGATAGGTGAAGGAACTTTTTCCCTTTCTGAGGACTATATAATTTGTGTATTAAGTGTGTAGGTATGTCTCTGAGTGATGCACCCATTCTGAAGCCAGAAAACTACGAGAAATGGAAGAACAACATGATGCTCCATCTGGAGGCCATTAGTGATGAGATGATCCATGTCATCAATGAAGGGCCTATCAAATTCAGACAACTCAAACAAGTTACTGAGGTGTCTGATGGAAGTAAAGCCTCAGACAAGGAAGATGGAAGCGAGGACATGGCTGCTAGTGATAGTGGTCATGTTGCTCGTGGAAGCATTATATATGAAGACAAGCCAAGAGAGCTCTGGACATCTGAAGATGCCAAGAGACACAGATTGGATGGTCAAGCTCGTAATATAATCATCAGATCGACACCTGAGCACATACAATGTAAACTGTGGGGTGCTAAAACGGCGAAAGTTGCCTGGCAATTGATTGAAGAAATCTGTCTTTGGGCCGAAAACCAAAGAAAACAAGTTTGAAGTTCTTAAATTGAAGTTCCAAAACTTCAAACAAGGTCCCACTGAAACTCTGGAAGAACTTGATTTCAGATTTACTACTCTTATGAGTGATATGGCTGCACTTGGTGAAAGCAATAGATACTCCCAGTCAGAAAAGATTAAGACTATTGTCAGAAGTCTCAATCACAACTGGGAACACACAAAGTTCTTTTATTTCAATCAAGGGATGCCAAATATTACTCCAGTAGAGCTTGCTACTGTAGACTATGAGACAACTCAGAGAGAACAAACAACTGAAAAGTTGCAAAGTGTTGCTCTAGTTTCTCAAGGTACTTCTGAAAAGAAGGATACCAAAGAAGCATCTGAAGAAAATGCTCTTGCAGTAAGACACATGAAGAAATTTATGAGTCAAGAGATTGAGAGAAGAAAAGCTAAAGAAAAGCTGAAAAAGCATCTTGGCCCAAACTATCATCAGTAAAAGAACATACAAGTGAACAACTCTCTGAACATCCCCCATTCAGAAAGGTGTCAGTACTGAAGCTGCAGAAATAGGAAATGATATCTGCTTCTATTGTCAAAAGCCTGGTCACTTCAAGAGAGATTGTCCTGCTTTAAACAAGCTCAAGAAAGGTGACAAGAAGGACAGAAGAAATTTCAAGAGAAATCAAAGGGCCTTACTGACTGAAGAAAGGAAGAAGATTCAAATTCAACTTGATGCTCTAGACTTTGAGACAGATTCTGAAAATGGAGATTCAGATGACTCAAACCTACCATCACCAGAATTGTGTGGAATCACCCACGATGTAATTGACTTCGGCCTTAAGAAGAAAGAAATGTGTAGAGTTGCTGAGATTGCTGGTCCAGACATCTCCAACATTGAAATGTGTCTTATGGCTGATGAGGTAACTAACAATTCACAATTTCTGTACTATGAGAGTGATGATGGAATTGAGGATCTGGAGTTGGTCAAGAGTGAATTGGATCGTTATGAGAAAGAATTTCTGGAAGCACAATCCAAAACCAGAATTCTAAAGGAAAGCAAAGAAACTCTTGAAAAAGAGGTTTCTGAGCTAACCAGAGTATCTGAGAACAAGAACGCCGAAATAGCCTTTCTGAAATCTCAGATATCTGAGAATAAAAATTCTCACAAACTAGCCTTGGATGAACTTACTAAGAAAATGATGGAGCTGCTTTCTGAGAATGAAGAACTCAGAAAGAAAGAGCTATCCTTCCAATCTTATGCAAAGGTTAGTGACACTCTCACTGAGGTTCAATCCTATCTGAGAGATCCCTCTGAGAAAGGTGGACTTGGACTTGATGAACAATCGATTAATTCATCTCCTCTGAAGAAGAGTGATGAAAGGTTGACCTTTGTAAAAAGTCAACAGAATGGTTCTTCAACCACCTATAGCATTGGTCAGAAAGCTAGGGTAGTTGACAAAGGAAAAGGAGTAGCAACCCAGCCTTTGAAAGAACAACAAGTTCATAAGAAAATTGCGGATAAGGTTTCTGAAAAGAAACATAACCCTCAGACATGTAACCATCCACGTTGCTACATTACTAGGAAAGGAAGAATTGCTGGAATAGGCAAATTCTCTACTGTACCATTTTATGAAAATAAAGATGGTGCAGAAACTAGTAAGGCTTCTGAAGAACGTATTCAGAAAGCCAAAGGTGTTCGAAATGGCATTGGCTATCGTGCTATTGGAAAGTTCTTACGCAACAATATAAGGAAGGACAAGAACAATGGCGCAAGGCGATATTAGACGTAGTAATAGATGAAGTGGAAGAAATCTCAAGCCCGAAAAAGCGAATGCGAGCTAGAAGGAACTGGCGGAAAGGCTAAGTTTTCTTTGAAAAGCAATCCCGAAACCAGGTCCGAAAGCACCAAAAGGAACACCTAGAAACACCACAAGAAGGAAAATTGAGATCAAAATTACTGATTTTATTGCATCTCCTTCTGATCAAGTTAGACAAAAACAAACTCCCAAGAAATTCACTAAAATGTGGATTCCTACTGGAAGAATGTTTAGTCTAAATGGTTCTATCTCTGAAGCAAGAACCTAACTCCTGTTTCCTGTTTTGTGCAGAACGCCTCTTGGACTAAGGCTCAATGGCTATTTGATAGTGGATGCGGAAAGCACATGACAGGAAACAAAGCAACCGTCAACTACAAAACTTGCAACAATGGACCAGACATCAGATTTGCTGGAGGAGAATTAAATCCCTCTCTGGGATTTGGCAACGTCAAATTAGGATCATTAACTATCACTGACGTATTACATGTTAAGGGTTTGAAATATAATCTATTTAGCATGAGCGGTTTGCGAAAGGATTTCTTGTGAAATTCAAAGCAAAGTATTGCAAACTTATAGACAATGAGTCAAAGCATATCTTGGTTGCTTTCGAAAAGCGATCTTTGTGTTCTTAATCGGGCATCTGCCACAATCAAGAATGTCTCATGGTGAGTCAATCAGTCACTGAAGAGCCTTTGGTTATGGCACAAAAGAATGAGTCACTTGAATTTCAAAACTCTGAACAAACTTGCCAAGAAAGAGTTAGTGGTTGGCCTTCCTAAAACATCTTTCAGAAAGGATGGTATCTGTTCTGCCTGTCAGATGGGGAAACAATCTAAGATCTCTTTTAAGTCCAAAATTAAACACTCTAGTGTTAGACCACTGCAACTATTACACATGGATCTTTTTGAATCATCTGTAACTAGTTATGCAGGAAAGAAGTATGGTCTTGTTGTTGTAGATAACTTCTCAAGATTCACTTGGGTTGTCTTTCTGAAGCACAAATCTGATGCAAGGGTGGAGATACTAAACTTGTTGAATAAGCTTGAAGTCATGAAAAATGACAAGGTATCTGCAATCAGAACAGACCATGGTACTGAGTTTGTCAACCAGTACATTAAGGAGTTTTGTACCAGCAAAGGTATACAACACCAACTTTCCTCTGTAAGAACACCACAACAAAATGGTGTTGCAGAAAGGAAAAATAGAACACTTAAAGAAGCAGCAAGGACAATGCTAGCTGACACTAAGATAAGTGAAGTTTATTGGGTTGAAGCTGTAAACACAGCATGCTACACTCAGAACAGATGTTTGGTAAACAAACACAATGACAAGACCCCTTATGAACTCTTGGTTGGTAGACCCCCTAATATCAAACATCTAAAAGTATTTGGTTGTAGATGTTTTGTTCTTAACAATGGAAAAGAGTATCTAAGGACATTTCAACCAAAGGCAGATGAAGGTGTGTTTCTTGGTTATTCTATGAATAGCAAAGCATACAGAGTTTACAATAAAAGAACAAAGAAGATTGAAGAATCAGTTCATGTTGTATTCTATGAAGAAGCAAAAAAACACCCCTTGCTGATGAACTCTCAGAAAGGTTCAAGGAACTAATGATAAAGGATTCTGAAGAGGAACTCTCAGAAAGGAAAAACATCATTGTGGAAAGGGAGGATGACTCTGACGAAGAAAAGCATGAAATGCCTAGTAACAACCAGATGATTCTCAGACATGATGAAGAATTTCCTATGAGAATTCCAGAAATGGAAACTGAAGATGTTCATCAGAGAGCTAATTCTGGAAATGACCTCTCCGCGGTGCATGTCCTGTAAAGCTCTCACACTGAGAAAGTGTCAGACATTCACCGCCCTTCTGAGGTGCAAAATGTCACAGATACTGAAGAAGTATCAAGTCATAATCATAGTGATTCACATTCAGATCACATAGATGTTGACCCTACTAGCCCTAAACCCATGATGAGATGGATCAAGGATCATCCTGCAAAAGATGTAATTGGACCAATCAATCAAGGTGTTAGGACTAGGAGAGCAATAGCGGAAAATGCTAATTCTCTCTTTGGATGTTTTATCTTAAACATTGAACCAAAAACTATAGAAGAAGCATTAAGAGACCAAGACTGGATCTCTGCAATGCAAGAAGAGTTATGTCGTTTGAAAGAAACAAAGTAAAACTAGTTCCATTTGTAGAAGGAATATCCGTGATTGGAACTAAGTGGGTTTTCGAAACAAGATGAATGAATCTGGTGAAATAACCGTAAACAAAGCAAGGTTGGTTGCGAGGATTCACCTGCATCAAGGTTTAGATTTTGATGAGTCATACTGTTGCAGATTGGATGCAATAAGACTCTTTCTAGCCTTCTGACTCATAAAGACTTTAAAGTTTATCGGATGGATGTCAAAAGTGCATTTTTGAATGGTGAACTTCTGAGGAAGTCTATGTTGAACAACCTTTGGTTTTGAAGTTTCCTCGGAAAGTAGAATGGTCTATAAGCTCTGAAGCTCTTTATGGACTGAAACAGGCTCCAAGAGCATGGTATGACACTTTGGCCAAATACCTTCTGGAAAGTTGTTTCAAGAAAGGTGAAGTTGATAAAACTCTATTTACTTTAAACCATGATGGGAAACTACTCTTAGTTCAAGTATATGTTGATGACATCATATTTGGATCTAAGGACAAGCAACTTTGTGATGACTTTGCAAATCTCATAAAAAGTAAGTTAGAGATGAGCATGATGGGAGAATTAAACTATTTCCTAGGATTGCAAGTCAAGCAACTCAATGATGGAATATTCATTAGTCAGACAAAGTATGCAAAAGACATGCTCACAAAGTTCAAACTTAAGCCTTCTGAAAAGAATGCTAAGATACCTATGAGCATAGGAACCAAGATGACCTATACTGAATCAGATAAGAGTGTTGATGAACACAAGTATAGGAAATTGATAGGTTCACAACTTTACCTTACTGCAAGCAGACATGATATTCAATATGCAGTTGGAGTGTGTGCTAGATTTCAAACAAATCCAATGCAATCACACTACAACATTGCTATGAAAATATTAAGGTATGTGAAAGGTACAGTTGATGTAGGTTTGTGGTATCCTAAAGAAAGTGGATTGAGTTTGGCTGGTTACTCAGATGCTGATTATGCTGGATCAATGCTTGATAGGAAAAGTACCTCGTGAACTTGTCGTTTACGAACTAGACTTATCTCATGGTTTAGCAAGAAACAAAACTCAATTGCAACTTCTACCACGTAGGTGAATACATTCTTCTTTGGTTGTTGTGCAACACAAATTCTGTGGATTCAACAACAACTCAGAGACTATGTACTCAATGAGAAAACTCCCATTTTCTGTGATAACACAAGTGCTATTGCAATCACACAAAACCCCAAATTCCATGCCAGAACAAAGCACATTGATGTTAGACACCACTTCATCAGAGACCATGTTGAGAAAGGCAATATAGAGATACTCAAGATTGGCACAGAAGACCAACTTGCAGATATCTTCACGAAGCCCTTACAAGAAAGCCGGTTCTTGACCTTAAGACATAATCTTGGATTAATGGAGTTGCCTAAGGACTGAAAATTGTCCTGAATCTCTAAAAGACTGAATAAGTGAGTAGGCCTCTGAGAACAGGTTCTCAGAAAGCCAAGTTGATAAGAAGTGATGCAAAGGTTTCTGAGTAGCAACACTCAGAAAGGCAAAACATTTCTGGAACGGGTATCCAGAAAGGCAAAGGTCGGTACACACTTAATAAGTAAATGAAACTAGAACTTACTTACTGAGAGTGGGTCAAATACATTCAAACAACTGAAGCTTCTGACACTTGAATTCAGAAAGCTATGTTGTCATAAAGAGAAATGGACACACAAAGCCCAAAAGGCATAAGTTCTGAAAGTCAAACATGTGCAATGTCTTGTATTTTTACCCATTTCATGATAAACAATATATAGATAAGGACTTGACACTCATAATGATAAGCTCAAACGATTAAGTGTTCCTACTCTTTACTAAGTGACATAATGAATGTAGCATATTAAAAATCCATCAAGTCGGCACATTACCATTTGTTGATTGATATCATTACAAGATATTCAATATAAGCCCTTGATGAATAAACGTTTGATCTCAACGGTTGAGATTAAAACAAAGCAAGTAATGTCTGTTGAGAAATGCAGACATGGCCCACTACGCATTTAATGAAGTACAAAGGATGTACCACGCCTATGCAGATGCAAAGACACGCATTCATATTCAGCTATATGTATGTTGCATCCATGTACACTTTGTCTGCTATATATATAGGATTTGGGCAAAAGACAAACACTTTTACCAATTCCAAAATTTCAAACTTGCATCAAAACAGCAAAATCTCTCAAGATTTCTGCAAAACCCCTCTGCAAAACTCAACTTCTTGTGCTTAGTCTTCTGAAAAGATAGACTAATCTCGATTAATTGTGCAATATTCATCTGAAAAACACTCACTCTAAACTCTATATAAGAGATGGCACCCAAGAAGATGACCATAGAACCCTAAGGCAACATCCTCTGCTCCTGCTGAAAAGCAAGGAGGAAAGGAGCTTAAGGTGCTGAATAAACGCATATACAGGAAAGTTTACCCCATCGATTTGGAACCTAAACACAAAATGAATTGGGGAGCCTTTCTAGTAAAGAGATATGTACCAAGGTTATATCTTCAAAACCAGAAAGAAGCGATATTAGAATTCAAGAATTCCCATATCTACAAGCTTCTATCTGCTGCACCCAAAGGACTATCCACACTGGATGTACTGGAGTTCTATAACAACTCCAAAATCTTTACAAAAGTTGTGAATGATGAAGAAGAAAAATACATGCAGACTGAAGTCCAAGGACAAGATATTGTTCTAGACTACAAGACTTTCTGCAAGATATTCCGATTGAAAAATCGAGGAACATTTGAAGACATCAACATCAAGGACGCTTCCATGATTCAAGACGTCAAAGAGCTATTTGAAGCAATCCAGTTAGAAAATGCAAAAGGTTGCCCAGGAGACTTTGTTCTGAAGGCCATCAGAACTAGTCATCTCCAGAAACACTGGAGTACTTTAGCTCTTATTCTGGTCCGTTGCTTTGATGGCAACAAAGGTGGAGTAGACCAGATAAGCATGGAGAGATGGATGATGATGCATCTTCTGAACAAGAAGCATGAAGGGCAGGAAACCCACTTCACTTGGGGGAAGTACGCCTTCAACAAATTTCTTGGACACATTGAGGAATTTGAGCCCAAAATCATCAATGGCCTTGCTGAGCCAAAGGCCAATATGCACTTTGGTCTCAAGATCTGTTACATTCTGGAAACAATGGGAATCATGCTCAGAGAGAGGCAGGAAATCCCAGTCACCAACTCCCTTTTCAGACACGCTTTTGAAGAAAAAGAGAAACTTGCTGCTGAGAACGCATTCAGAAAGGCAGAAGAAGAAGAAACTGCACAGAAAGGTGAGGAGGTCTCTGAGTAAGCCAAAGCTAAACCTCCAGTTGCCAAGAGAAAGAGGACTCATAGCAAAAGAGCCTCCAAGTCCCTAATCATACAAGAGGCACAACCTTCTGGGGACAAGGTCTCAGAAGATGTTGGGCCTTCGAAAACAAATCAGAATGCCCCAGAGTCCCGAACTGAATGCTCCAGAACTCTCGGAGATGATAGAAATATCATAGATGGAGTGCACTGACCACAGAATAGTGATTCTGAGGATGATGAAGTACTTGCAAAAGTACTCAAAAGATTCAAGTATGAGACCCATGGAGGGCCATCAAGCTCAGCTCTTCAGAAAGACAAGAGCCCCTCTGCCCAGCAGGAAGAAGAAGGCCTGGGTGAGGAAGATAGAATGATGGAAGATGTTGCCATTGCTTCCACATTCACAATGCTAGAACTTAATATTGCTGAAGAATACCCTGTTCTTGAACAGGTTCCTCAACCTTCTGAGAAAGCTCAACTCTCAGAAAGGGATCAAACTGAGATGGAGACTCAGAATGATACTGCAGAGGAGATCAATAATGAGCACAGAGAGACTGTGAAATCACCACAAGTTCAAGAGATCAATGATCAGCCTGACCCTATTCAGGTAACAAAGATAGTTTGTATCTAACATGTCAACATAATTGTATGTTTACTTGTTACTCATAAAATTGTATTTATTCTGTGCCAACTGGAGACACACTTTCGGGGAAGAAAACATCACCCCTTGAATCAAGAAGAGGTTCCTCAACCTCGTAACATCAAGAAGAGCACATTCCGGGTAGTAAAAGTTATCTCTGAACAAGAAATAATTAACTAAAATTGCTCTTACGTTCTAATATTCTTAATGCCTCTTCTTAGGCTCCAACTGAGGAAGTAGTGGTGGTGGAACCAACACCCCAAAAACTAGAGATTCCAGAAGCTGAAAAGCTTTCTGAGGAAGTATTTACTGAGCCTTCTGCTGAGAAGGTAAGTAATCTATAATAGTCTTCTTCAACGAATGCTCTGTAAAACCCACTACTAAAATCTCTTATGTTTGTTCTTACAGGCTCAGTCAGAAGAACAATTGGATGGAGAAACAGTTGTGTCATCTCCTCCAAAAGAAACTAAAACTGTTGAACAAGCAGTATCTGCAGAAAAGGTGCCAGAAACCCCCAAGGTTTCTGAGGAACATGCTACTGAGCTTCCTCACTTGGAAGTAAGTGAAGTCTCATAAAGCACTTTTCCACCTATCTTTTCTGTTAAAAGTTTCTAAACATGTTTGATTTTAACTCTCAGGTTCAAGCAGAAAGAAAGGTTGATGAGGATAAAACTTCTCCTCACACCAAAGTATCTGAGGCCTCTGTGCCCAAGCAAGCAAAAATCCAAGCAGATGAGCCTAGTGTTTCTACACAGGTATGCTCAGAAAGCTCACTTCTGAACACAGATACTAACACAAGTGGTTTGAACAAAACTAACTTGAACACTTTCTTTCAGGCTCAAAGTCTAGTGCCAGTTGATTTACTCAAGGCCTTCCAGAAGCACACCATAAAGAAACATCTCAAGTGCTTCAGACAATGGCAGAAACTCAGAAAGGCTGACCTTTCTGAAGTAGCCAGAGTAATCGACGTCCCAGAAAAGAGAGCAATTGCCCTAAATCTGGAGGATTATATCCATGCATTGTTCCCTACAGAGTCCTACTCATTTGCCACTCTAATGCATGAAGACTTCATTCATGAAGTAGCACAAAGACTTATAGCAGATTTCAAGTCTGCGGATGCTCAAACCCAAGAGCAGTTGGTTACCCATCCTGCCTTGCCCAGCAAGCTCACTACTTATCCTGGTGAACAAGAAGAAGTTAATGGGAGGATGATTACATTCCCAAATGTGATCAACCTGGTTTCAAAAGATGACGAGGAGATGGACGAAAATGATTATCAAGAACCTCCCTCTGAGCATCCAAACCAAGAAACAAAGAACAAGAGTGATGATGATGATGATCAGGATGATGATCCCCAGCCTGGACAAGGCGGGATTCAGAAATCTAGCAAAGAGAGTGGAGAAAAGGCTACTCCCTCAATTGCTCAGAAAGCTCCATCATCATCACCTCCCAAGTCTCATCAAGATACCCAACAGGCTGAACACAATGATGCCTTAGAAGAAATTTCAGCCGCTGAGTTTAGAATTGAACAACTCAGAAAGGTATTGGAAGAAGAGAAGAGAATCAATATTAAGACTCAAGCTCTTGTTAATGAAAAGGAAGCCAAAATCAAAAAGCTCGAAGAAGCTAATGCCAAAGAATTGGCACTCCTAGATGAGCAAAGAAATTTGAAGAATGCCATTGTTGTCACAGCTGCTGAAATAGATGTAATGGATGACAATGATGATGAAGAGCATGATGCTGAGACTGCATCAGAAAGACCTTCTACATCTTCTCGTAAGGCGACACTTGATGGAAAGCAGAAGAAGATTGTCAATCTGCAAACAATCCAAGAAAAGGATTATGATAGTGATGCTGAAACCCACAACTTGATCACTGAAGCAGAAGATGAGAGACTTGTCACTCAGCACAAAAGAGCCCTACTTGCTCCTCATATATTCTCTGCACCAAGTAGTTCAAGAAGTGAAGAGCACCGTGCAAGGAACAGTGTCTTTTTAGAACTCAGAAAGACACTAGTTGCCCAAGATACAGAAGTGCTAAAATCCGTCCCAGAAGAGATGAAGCCTTCGTCGCTTCTTTACTCAATGAGCAACCAACATCGCTCTCTCGAAAAGACCTAGGGTTGGTCGGGATGAGGATTGTAACAATGCTAATGCAAGATTGAATGAAGCTACCATGTCGCCTGCAAGCCAACGCCATCCTAAGGCCGCTTGAAGAACTCAACAGAAAGGAGCAGGAACTGGTTAGACAGAACAACGAGCTGAAGAAAGAACTTCAAGAATTAGTCAGGGTGCACAACAATCTCCAGAAAAACTTTGAAACTCTCTCTGAAGCTTATGCTATCATGAGTCACCATTCATGACTAAGGGGAAGAAGAGATGCCTCGTAAAGGCGAGAAAGAAAAAGAAAACAATCAAATCCTCCCTCCTCAAGTCAACTTGTCATTAAGGACACCACTGGAGACACCCTTGCTAAAGAAGTTGTTCCAGATCAACCAGCCAGAAGGCTGAGAAGTATGGTCACTAGGGGAACCAAGTCCCTTAGAATCTCAGAAGAGAAGAAGACTTCTGAAGAAGAAGAAAAGGAAGAAGGAGAAGTAAGAGGCCAAGAAAGCTGCAAGTCTCCAATTTTGGACTACAATGATGATGAGGATGATTCTGATGAACATCCACTTCACAAGAAAAGGAGACAAGCAACTACTTCACAACCTCCTCTGGCAACAAAGCCCTTAGCAGCCAGAATTCCTTCTGGCAACACCAAGTCTATACAAGGAACATCCACCAGCACAGCCCCAAGGCAGGAAGAAAGGGTTAGAGGATCTCCTGACAGAAGGCCACCAAACTGGAAAAGCAAGGAGGGATTTCCAGTTTGGCAGAATAAACAATGAAACACATCAAGAAAGGCCAATTGATGCCCACATTGAGTATATGAAGACTAGTAATGAAGAATCTTCATATAGGTGCATTCTGAACAAGAGAGGGTATTGGATTCTGGAACTACAACATCTACTTGTCAATGATAAGTTTCTAACTCCCATCCTCAGCCAGATCCTGAAATGGAGAGAAGGCAAGCCAGAATTGCTAAAACCTGAGCACCTTCATGCCTGGTTAAACTTTGAAGTAGAAAAGAAGAATGAAGCCAGAAAGATATATCTTTCTTTTGCCTGTCCTTACCCAAAACCATGATGTACACAAGGTAAGAAAACTGCATGGTAGCTACAGCAGGAAGAACAAAGTAGGTGTTTCAACCTATGAGTCATTCTATATGACATTGGATGAATACCTAGATGATATACACTATCTGGAAGAAATATACAAGTATTTCAACCTATCTCAGCTGCAAGTAGACCATGCCTGGGTCTGGGGAAAGTACTTCTGGGTCAAACATTTTCTGCGGAAGAATCACAAGCTTGGCAAGAGTTACCATGAAATATGTGACTTATCCAGAATGACAGAGCTCTCTGTCAGAATGATTCTCTATGACTACGTCCAAGAATGCAGAAAAGTGGATGATCATGTCAACTGATCCAGAAAGGGGTGCTGAAGAACTTGAGGTATCTGAACCCAAGTTGTGTTTCTGAAGACTTGAAGACTAGTAACTTTAGAATACTCTCTTGGAGCTTGGACTCTCCTTTGTTCTAATTTACTTATTATGTTTTATTACTTTTTGTAATCTTGCTGATTGTTTCTGAAATTCTCTATCTGTAAAAGTTGCATCTTACTCAGAATCGTACTATCTGAAGATCATACTCTCAGATACATTTTAATAGATGACAACTTATCAGCAAAGATCACTTCTTATGATTTGGTTGATGTTTACTTTCTGCACTTAATTCAACTAAAATTGAATATCATTTGAAATGATTAAGTGGTGGATTGTTTTCTCTTCCAGGATTACAATTTTGTAATAGGACTTGAAAGATAGTCATGGATGACTGATCAAAAAGGGGGAAATTTGTTAGGAATATCTGTTAGTATTTTGATCACTCATCACATGTTCTTATCTTAGCCAGAAAGGTGATTAAGTGCTCTTGGTTCACTTGAACATTGTAAAAGAGGAAATCACTGAGTATGATTAGTCTAGTAAATCTTGTATTAGGATTATAGGTCTCTGAGTGTAATTTTTATTTCAAGAAGACCATGAAGATCAATCCTAGCAATGGAGCTTTTCTGAAGATTAAAGACTGAAGATTGCACAAGGTTTATGAAGACACAAATATTTAGTCTAACTCAGAAAGACTATGTCCTTAATCCTTTCTTCAGTATATAAACTTATTTTCGGGATATGATTCTGAACATATGACATCATGAGTATGGAGCATGCAAGCCATCAGAAAGGCTCATGTATCCGTTGAGACTAAAGGACAATGAACAGTACTATGCATTAAATGCATCGTAAATGCCGCAAAAGCAGTCCTCTCTGAAAAATGAGATAGTGACTTCTGAGTACATAGTTCAAGATATAAACGGATATAATTTGATAGAGAGCACAACGGATACAATTCAAACGCCTCTCAAATTTATCTATATATATATCACACACTTAGATGCTTGAAAAACATACCTTAGAACGCTCTAACTTGCAAACTTACCATCAAGCAAAGTATTCTCTCAAGCACTCTACTACCCATTCTGAAAGCTTTCTGTTGCTTGAAGAATCACTAGTAGTTCTAAGTTGTCCTGAACCTTAACAAGAGATTGTTATTCGTGAAAGTGTTAAACTATCAGATACCATTTCTGAAGATCATTCTCCAGAACGGACACCAATTACTTAGGTCAGTAAAGAGCAGACTGCCATCCACTGAACAAGTGTATTAAGTAGTCTTGTTCTATTTGGCTCTCTGAAAACATAACTGAAAAGTTATACGAGAAGCCTCTCTGACAAACCTTATAACCAACACCATCATGGCGTGGAGTAGAGGAAGTACTTGATTTGGGAAATTAGGGAATAACTCCAAGGTTATCTGAGTAGAGGAAGTACTTAGCTCTAGGAGATGGGGAATAACTCAGGGGGAACATTTGGTTAGGAACCATTTGTTTAGGAAATTAGGAGATTGTTATTCGTGAAAGTGTTAAACTATCAGATACCATTTCTGAAGATCATTCTCCAGAACGGACACCAATTACTTAGGTCAGTAAAGAGCAGACTGCCATCCACTGAACAAGTGTATTAAGTAGTCTTGTTCTATTTGGCTCTCTGAAAACATAACTGAAAAGTTATACGAGAAGCCTCTCTGACAAACCTTATAACCAACACCATCATGGCGTGGAGTAGAGGAAGTACTTGATTTGGGAAATTAGGAAATAACTCCAAGGTTATCTGAGTAGAGGAAGTACTTAGCTCTAGGAGATGGGGAATAACTCAGGGGGAACATTTGGTTAGGAACCATTTGTTTAGGAATTTTATAATAAGGATTATTGTAAGGTGAACTCAATTATCTGTTCTAGTGAATTCTAGGTGTCAGAAAGACCGAAGTGGATTAGTTGGAGGATTACGCCACCTTCAGATACCACTATAATTGCTGTGTTATTTACCTTTCTGTATTTACATTTCAGCAAAGCACACACTTACTTATTGTTTCTGCACTTACCTATCTTAAAGTCTTCCGCGCTCTGAATTTAAGTATCAAAACCCCCAGGTTTCTAAGAAACTGTGTTTATCGACAAAAGTTTTAAAAGACTATTCAACCCCCCCCCCCCTCTAGTCTTTTACTTTGCCGTTATCTGGACCAACACCATTGCAATCACACTACAACATTGCTATGAAAATATTAAGGTATGTGAAAGGTAAAGTAGATGTAGGTTTGTGGTATCCTAAAGAAAGTGGATTGAGTTTGGCTGGTTACTCAGATACTGATTATGCTGGATCAATGCTTGATAGGAAAAGCACCTCAGGAACTTGTCAATTTCTGGGAACTAGACTTATCTCATGGTTTAGCAAAAAGCAAAACTCAATTGCAACTTCTACCACAGAGGCTGAATATATATTGCTGCTGGTTGTTGTGCAACACAAATTCTGTGCATTCAACAACAACTCAGAGACTATGGACTCAATGAAGAGAAAACTCCCATTTCTGTGATAACACAAGTGCTATTGCAATCACACAGAACCCCAAGTTCCATGCCACAACAAAGCACATTGATGTTAGACACCACTTCATCAGAGACCATGTTGAGAAAGGCAATATAGAGATACTCAAGATTGGCACAGAAGACCAACTTGCAGATATCTTCACCAAGCCCCTACAAGAAAGCCGGTTCTTGACCTTAAGACAAAGTCTTAGGTTAATGGAGATGCCTAAGGACCCAAAATGTCCCAAACTCTAAAGTCTGAGTAAGTGAGGTAGAAAAGAAGTAGGCCTCTGAGAACATGTTCTCAGAAAGCCAAGTTGATAAAAAGTGATGCAAAGGTTTCTGAGTAGCAACACTCAGAAAGGCAAAACATTTCTGGAACGAGTATCCAGAAAGGCAAAGGTTGGTACACAGTCAATAAGTAAATAAGACTAGAACTTACTTACTGAGAGTGGGTCAAATACATTCAAACAACTGAAGCTTCTGACACTTGAATTCAGAAAGCTATTTAGTCATAAAGAGAAAAGACACACAAAGCCCGAAAAGTATAAGTTCTGGAAGTCAAACATGTCCAATGTCTTGTATTTTTGCCATTTTTATGATAAACAATATAAAGATAAGGACTTGACACTTTAATGATAAGTTCAAACGATTGAGTGCTCTTACTCTTTACTAAGTGACATAATGGATGTAACTTGTCAAAAATCCATCAAGTCGGCACAATACCATTTGTTGATTGATATCATTACAAGATATTCAATACAAGCCCTTGATGAATAAATGTTTGATCTCAACGGTTGAGATTAAAACAAAGCAAGTAATGTCTGTTGAGAAATACAGACATGGCCCAATACGCATTTAATGGAGTACGTGTATGATACCACGCCTATGCAGATACAAAGACATGCATTCATATTCAGTTGTATGTATGTTGTATCTATGTACATTTTGTCTGCTATATATATAGGACTTGGACAAAAGACAAACACTTTTACCAAATCAGAAATTTCATACTTGCATCAAAACAGCAAAATCTCTCAAGATTTCTGCAAAACCCCTTCTGCAAACTCAACTTCTTGTGTTTACTCTTCTGAAAAGACAGACTAATCCCGATTAATCTTGCAAAATCCCTCTGAAAACACTCACTCAAGACTCTATATAAGAGATGGCACCCAAGAAGATGACCACCAAGAACCCTAAGGCCGCATCATCTGCTCCTGCTGAAAAGGAAGGAGGAAAGGAACTTAAGGTGTTGAATAAATGCCTTCTGGGAAAGTTCACCCCATCTGACTGGAATCCAAACCACAAAATGAATTGGGGAGCTTTTCTAGTGAAGAAGTATGTACCAACAGTCATACCTTCAAGACCAGATAGGAAACTAATATTGGGGATGCTGAAAAGTTCCCATATCTTCAAGTTTCTGTCTGCTGCACCCAGTGGACTATCCACACTGGATGTGCTGGAGTTCTATAAAACTCCAAAATCTTCACAAAGGTTGTGAATGATAAAGAAGAGAAATACATGCAGACTGAAGTTCAAGGACAAGAGATCGTCCTAGACTGCAAGACTTTCTGCAAGATATTCAGATTGAAAAATCGAGGAACAATTGAAGACATCAACATCAGGGATGCTTCCATGATTCAAGGTGTTAAAGATCTATTTGAAGCAATCCAATTAGAAAGTGCAAAGGGTTGCCCAGGAGACTTTGTTTTGAAAGCCATCAGAACTAGTCATCTCCAGAAACACTGGAGTACTTTAGCTCTCATTCTAGTCCGTTGCTTTGATGGCAACAAAGGTGGAGTAGACTAGATAAGCATGGAGAGATGGATAATGATGCATCTTCTGAACAAGAAGCATGAAGGGTAGGAAACCCACTTTAACTTGGGGAAGTACGCCTTCAACAAATTCCTTTGACATATTGAAGAATTTGAGCCCAAGATCATCAATGGCCTTGCTGAGCCAAAGGACAATATGCACTTTGGTCTCAGAATTTGTCACATTCTGGAAACAATGGGAATCACGCTCAGAGAGAGGCAGGAAATCCCAGTCACCAACTCCCTTTTCAGACACGCCTTTGAAGAAAAGGAGAGACTTGCTGCTGAGAAAGCACTCAGAGAGGCAGAAGAAGAAGAAACTGCCCAGCAAGGTGATAAGGTTTCTGAGCCAGCTTCAGCTCAACCTCAAACTGCCAAGAGAAAAAGGACTCAACACAAAAGAGTACCTAAGCCCCAACAAAAAGAAATAGAGGCACAACCTTCTGGAGACAAGGTCTCAGAAAATGTTGTTCGCCCAGAAAGGCAGTTCCAGAAAGCACCAAAGATTCTGAGCCAGGCAGCTCCAGAACTATCAAGGGATGACCGCAACATTATAGATGGGTCAGCTCCCAATCTGGACAGTGACTCTGAAGAGGATGAACAAATCCGAGAGGCACTCAAGAGGTCCAAGATAGAAACACATGGAGGAGCATCTTGCTCAGCTCCTCAAGGTCAAAGGAGCACTTCTGCCCAGCAGGAAGAAGAAGGCCTGGGAGAAGAAAATAGAATGATGGAAGATGTCGCCATTGCTTCCACATTCACAATGTCAGCACTTAATGTTGCTGAAGAAAATCCTGTTTTAACACAGGTTCCTCAACCTTCTGAGAAAGCTCAACTCTCAGAAAGGGATCAAACTGAGATGGAGACTCAGAATGATACTGCAGAGGAGACCAACAATGAGCACAGAGAGACTGTGGAATCACCACAAGTCCAAGAGACCAATGATCAGCCTGACCCTATTCAGGTAGCAAAAGTAGTTTGTATCTAACTTGTCAACATTAAAATGTTAACTTGTTACTCATAAGCTTCATTTGTTACAGGCCAACATGGAGACACACTTTCAGGGGGAACAAAATTTGTCCACCCCCTTGAATCAAGAAGAGGTTCCTCCAATCTCAGAACAACAAGAAGAGCTTGTCCCTCAGGTAGTACAGCTATTTCTGAACAAGAAATAACTAAGTTAAAAATGCTCTTAAATCTTGTGTTCTAATCTTCTTAATGTCTCTTATTAGGCTCCAACTGAGGAAGTAGTGGTGGAACCAACACCCCAACACCAAGAGATTCCAGAGGCTGAAAAGCTCTCTGAGGAAACATTTACTGAGCCTTCTGCAGAGAAGGTAAGTAATCAGTAATAATCTCCTTCAAGAATACTCTGGAAATACCACTACTCAATCTTTTATGTTTATTCTTACAGGCTCATTCAGAAGAACAATTGGATGGAGAAACAGTTGTGTTATCTCCTCCAAAGGAAACTAAAACTGCTAAACAAGCAGTATATGCAGAAGAGGTTCCAGAGACCCCAAAGGTTTCTGAGGAACATGTTACTGAGCTTCCTCACTTGGAAGTAAGTGAAGCCTCAGAAAAGCATTTTTTCCATCTATCTCTTTACATACATAAGTTCCTAAAACATAATTGATTCTAATTCTCAGGTTCAAGCAGAAAGAAAGGATGCTGAGGATCAGTCTTCTCCTCACACCAAAGTATTTGAGGTCTCTGAGACCAAGCAAGCAGAAGTCCAAGCTGATGAGCCAAGTGTTTCTACACAGGTATGCTCAGAAAGCTTACTTTTGCACACAGATACTAACACAAGTAGTTTGAACAAAACTAACTTGATCCCTTTCTTTCAGGCCCAAAGTCTAGTGCCAGTTGATTTACTCAAGGCCTTCCAGAAGCACACTTTAAAGAAACATCTCAAGTGCTTCAGACAATGGCAGAAACTTCGAAGGTGACCTTTACAATTAGCGAAATGTCGACGTCCGCAGAAGAGAGCAATCTCCTTCAATCTGGAGGATCACATCCATGCATTGTTCCCAACAGAGTCCTACTCATTTGCCACTCTGATGCATGAAGACTTCATTCATGAAGTAGCACAAAGACCTATAGCAGATTTCAAGTCTGCGGATGGTCAAACCCAAGAGCAGATGGTTACCCATCCAGCCTTGCCTAGCAAGCTCACAACCTACCCAACTGAGCAAGAGGAAGTTAATGGGAGGATGATCACACTTCCTGATGTGATCAACCTAGTTTTTGAAGATGAGGAAGAGATGGACGAAAATGATTATCAAGAACCTCCCTCTGAGCATCCAAACCAAGAAGCAAAGAACAAGAGTCATGATGATGATGATGATCAGAATGATGATCCCCAACCTGGACAAGGCGGGATTCAGAAAGCTAGCAAAGGAAGTGGAGAAAAGGCTACTCCTTCAAATGCTCAGAGAGCCCCATCATCATCACCTCCCAAGTCTTATCAAGATATCCAACAGGCTAAGCACAATGATGCCATAGAAGAAATTTCGGCCGCTGAGTTCAGGATTGAACAACTCAAAAAGGTGTTGGAAGAAGAAAAGAGAATCAGCATTGAGTGTCAAGCTCTTGTTGATGAAAAGGAGGCCAAACTCAAGAAGCTCAAAGAAGCTAATGCCAAGGAATTGGCACTCCTAGATGAGCAAAGAAATCTGAAGAATGCCATTGTTGTCACAGCTGCTGAGATAGATGCCATGGATGACAATGATGATGAAGAGCATGATGCTGAGGCTGCATCAGAAAGACCTTCTACATCCTCTCAGAAGGCCAGCATACTCCAAGGAAAACAAAAGATGTTAGCCAGCTTGCAAACAATCCCAGAGAAGGATTATGAGAGTGATGCTGAAGAAGACCGCAACTTGATTACTGCAGAAGAAGATGAGAGACTTATCACTCAGCAAAAGAGAACCCTACTTGCTCCTCATATCTTCTCTGCACCAAGTAGTTCAAGAAGTAAAGAGCACCGTGCAAGGAACAGTGTCTTTTTGGAACTCAGAGAGACACTAGTTGCCCAAGACACAGAAGTGCTAAAATCCGTCCCAGAAGAGATGAAGCCATCGTCATGCTTTACTCAACAGAGCAACCAGCATAGCTCTCTCTCAGAAAGACCTAGGGTTGGTCAGGGATGAGGATTGTAACAATGCTAATGCAGCATTGAATGAAGCCAGCCATGCTGTCCTACAAGCCAACGCCATCCTAAGGCCGCTTGAAGAGCTCAACAGAAAGGAGCAGGAACTGGTTAAGCAGAACAAAGAGCTGAAGAAGGAGCTTCAAGAATTAGTCAGGGTGCACAACAATCTCCAAAAGAAATTTGAGTCACTCTCTGAAGCTTATGCTATCATGAGTCAGTCAATCATGACTTAGGGGGAAGAGATGCCTCAGAAAGGCAGAGGAAGAAAAAAAAACAATCAAATCTTCCCTCCTCAAGTCAACTAGTCATCAAGGACACTGGAGATGCCCCTACTGAAGAAGTTGTTCCAGATCAACCAGCTAGAAGGCTGAGGAGTATGATAACTAGGGGAGCCAAGTCCCTTAGAATCTCAGAAGAGAAGAAGACTTCTGAAGAAGAAGAAAAGGAAGAAGGATAAGTGAGAGGCCAAGAAAGCTGCAAGTCTCCAATTTTGGACTTCAATGATGATGAGGATGAATCTGACACAGATGAACATCCACTTCACAAGAAAAGGAGACAAGCAACTACTTCACAACCTCCTATGGCAGCAAGGCCTTTAGCACCCAGAACTCCTTCTGGAAATACCAAGTCAATACAAGGAACATCCACCAGCACAGCCCCAAGGTAGGAAGAAAGGGTTAGAGGATCTCCTGATAGAAGGCCACCTAACAGAAAGGCAAGAAGGGATTCCCAGTTTGGCAGAGTAAACAGAGAAACTCATCAAGAAAGGACAACTGATGGCCACATTGAGTATGTGAAGACTAGTAATGAAGAGTATTCATATAGGTGCATTCTGAACAATATAGGGTATTGGATTCTGGAACCACAACATCTACTTGTCAATGATAAGTTTCCAACTCCCATCCTTAACCAGATCCTGAAATCGAGAGAAAGCGTAATTGCTAAAACCTGAGCACCTTCATACTTGGCTAAACTTTGAAGTAGAAAAGAGGAATGAAGCCAGAAAGATGGATCTTTCTTTTGCCTGTCCTTACCCAAAGCCTGATGATGTACATAAGGTAAGAAAACTGGATGGTAGCTACAGCAGAAAGAACAAACTAGGTGTTCCAACCTATGAGTCATTCTATATGACATTGGATGAATACCTAGATGATTTGCACTATCTGGAATAAATATACATGTATTTCAACTTATCTCAGCTGCATATAGACCACTCTTGGGTGTGGGGAAAGTACTTCTGGGTCAAACACTTTCTGCGGAAGAATCACAAGCTTGGCAAGAGTTACCATGAAATATGTGACTTATCCAGAAAGACATAGCTCTCTGTCAGAAGGATTCTTTATGACTATGTCCAAGAATGCGGAAAAGTGGATGATCATGTCAACTGATCCAGAAAGGATGCTGAAGAACTTGAGGTATCTGAACCCAAGTTGCATTTCTGAAGACTTGAAGACTAGTAATATTAGAATACTCTCTTGGAGCTTGGATTCTCCATTGTTCTAATTTACTTAGTATGCTTTGTTACTTTTTGTAATCTTGCTGATTGTTTCTGAATTTCTCTATCTGTAAAAGTTGCATCTTATTATGTAAACTGTACCTATCTGAAGATCATACTCTCAGATACATTCTAATAGATGACAACTTATCAGCAAAGATCACTTCTTGTGATTTGGTTGATGTTTACTTTTTGCACTTAATTCAACTAAAATTGAATGTCATTTGAAATAATTAAGTGGTGGATTGTTTTCTCTTCCAGGTTACAAATTTGTAATAGGACTTAAAAGATAGTCATGGATGACTGATCAAAAAGGGGGAAATTTGTTAGGAATATCTGTTAGTATTTTGATCACTCATCACATGTTCTTATCTTAGCCAGAAAGGTGATTAAGTGCTCTTGGTTCACTTGAACATTGTAAAAGAGGAAATCACTGAGTATGATTCGTCTAGTAAATCTTGTATTAGGATTATAGGTCTCTGAGTGTAATTTTTATTTCAAGAAGACCATGAAGATCAATCCTAGCAATGGAGCTTTTCTGAAGATTAGAAGACTGAAGATTGCACAAGATTTATGAAGATATCAAGGTTTAGTCTAACTCAGAAAGACTATGTCCTTAATCCTTTCTTAAGTGTATTTACTTACTTTTGAAATATGATTCTGGACATATGACATCATGAGTATGGAACATGCAAGCCATCAGAAAGGCTCATGTATCCGTTGAAGACTACAGGACAAGAAATAGTACAAGTGCATTAATTGCATCGGCAGAAAAGCCGCTGAAGCACAGTCCTCTTGAGACATGAGACAAGGACTTCTGAGTACTCATTTCAAGATAAGTATGGAATGAATTTGAATTGTGTCTAACGGATATCATTCCAACAACTCTCAAATTCATCTATATATATCACACACTTAGATGCTGAGAAATACACCTTAGAACGCTCTATCTTGCAAACTTACCATCAAGCAAAGTATTCTCTCAAGCACTCTACTACCCTTTCTGAAAGCTTTCTGTTGCTCGAAGAATCACTAGTAGTTCTAAGTTGTCCTGAACCTTAACAAGAGATTGTTATTCCTGAAAGAGTTGATCTATCAGATACCCTTTCTGAAGCTCATTCTCCATAATTGACATCAATTACTTGGGTCAGTAATGAGCAGACTGCCATCCACTGAACAAGTGTATTAAGTAGTCTTGTTCTATTAGGCTCTCTGAAAACATAACTGAAAAGTTATACGAGAAGCCTCTCTGACAAACCTTATAACCAACACCATCAAGGCGTGGAGTAGAGGAAGTACTTGATTTGGAAATCAAGGAATAACTCCAAGGTTATCGGAGTAGAGGAAGTACTTGATTTGGGAAATCAAGGAATAACTCCAAGGTTATCTGAGTAGAGGAAGTACTTAGCTCTAGGAGCTGGGGAATAACTCAGGGGGAACATTTGGTTGGGAACCATTTGTTTAGGAATCTTAGAATAGGATTATTGTAAGGTGAACTCAATTATCTGTTCTAGTGAATTCTAGGTCTCAGAAAGACCGAAGTGGATTAGTTGGAGGATTACGCCACCTCCAGATACCACTATACTTGCTGTGTCATTTACCTTTCTGTATTTACATTTCAGCAAAGCACACAAACATACTTATTGTTTCTGTACTTACCTATCTTAAAGTCTTTCGCGCTCTGAATTTAAGTATCAGAGATCCCCAGGTTTCTGAGAAACTGTGTTTATCGACAAAAGTTTTAAAAGACTATTCACCCCCCTCTAGTCTTTTACTTTGCCGTTATCTGGACCAACATTGGGTGAATTGGATTGATTACTTTCTGTACACCGACCGTGTGACAATATGAACGATTACCTTAGATTGAATTAGCATAACTGGATCATTGCTACCATGTTCATTTTCTCTCATTGATCAAAACAGTTTATTTGCTTACTAGTATGAATTTGTGCTTTAGAAGTAAAACTACTCAAAACCTACTTGTTACTCACAAACAAACGTTCTGCTCTATTTCGTTGTGGTAGCTTAATTAATTCCCTAGAGAATGATACCGAGTTAGGCATAGTCTACAACTAAAGCTTATTCTCTTATGTTTTATAGAGTATAATTTGAGCTTATCAAAGACATCAAAGACTAAGCTTCTTCTTCATTTCTTCTCTAGATTTCGATTTTTGTTCTTAGATTACTATGAGTAGCTAACTTTCTTTTGTAAAGGCGAACCGCCATAACTATGATTTTTGCTACTTCTTTATATACCGTGATATATTAATGAATTAGTTTTAAAACGTAATTCGTGCTTGTTCTTTATTCGTCCGACTCTTTATGTGGGAAATCCTTACTGACTACGACTTGGTAACGAATTATACATTATCCTGTGTGATTTGTCTGATAACGTGACGAGATAGTGTGTTGAGTGACACAAAACATTGTTGGTAAGTGAAGGTGTCTGGATTAACTACGACTTAATCCTTTTGGCATGTTTCTTTGCTGCCTATAGACGCCTAGTACGTTGTTTGATTCTAAGTAGTTGGGAGTAGCATAGCAGAGGGAGGTCGGGGATCCTTTACGCCTGCCCACCATCGATTTCATCTCATCAATTTAGGGTTTACTACAATTTAATTAATCTGTTTACTTTTCTGCATACAATTTACAAACGTTATTTGCTTGTTCCTATGCTAAGTGTCCGTGGAGAACGACATTCCGAGTCAGCTTTCCGCTATAAACTGTAGATTTGAGGACTTCCGACTTACAAATTTAATCTTGATTGTATTTAGGGATTACAGGTTCTACAACAAAAAACGAAATCTCTGAGTGAACATCAAAATTTGGCGCCGCTGCCGGGGACACTTGACCACTCAAGCAAGTTTCGACCAGATAAGTTGAATTTTTTCTTTCGCTTTACTTTACGCACTATCTTTCAATTCGTATAGCAAAAACCCAAAAAATATATATATAACCTGTGGGAATCAATTTCCACAGCAAAAATCCCAAAAATATTTTCTTTTTCGTATTTGTTTATTTTCTTATCAAAAACCTAAAAATACGTTTATCTGCTTTATTGTTATATTATTATTATATATCTCTGCGTAAGCTTGTTTGTTAAGGAAGATGGAAGAAGAAGACGAAAGAACTATCAAAGAGATCAGTATGCCGAAACCAAGAAGGAGTGGAATTCGGATCCAGCGGCCTGTAAGGGAGTATGGATTTGATCTTACTCTGATTAGCGCATTACCAAGGTATGGAGGTAGAGAAGGAGAGAATGAATGCAAGTTCATGTACGCATTTGAGTCTATTGTCGAGCAGTTTTCAATGAAGGGGTTAACTGATGGTGAGCTTAAATTCTGGTTCTTCATCAAAACACTAGATGGAGCAGCAAAAAGATGGATAGATTCAATCTAGGAAGAGGTCAGTGAATGGGAAGAGCTGAGGGGTCTGTTCTTGAAAAGGTTTCTAGGGCTTGCAAAGGTTATGAGAGAAAGGAGAATGATATCTACTTTTACTCAGAAACAGAAGGAATCTTTTCATGATGCATGGGAAAGGTTTAAGGAGATGTAATGCAACTGCCCCCAACATCAGTTCACTTCGCGACAGCTCTGTGAGTATTTCTACATGGGAGTTAGAGAGGAGTTTAGAGACCTTATAGACGTAGCTCTGAAGGGATCATTTATGAGGAACTCTGCTAAGCAAGTGCTGGGAGCATGTGCAAGTGTTGCTGAGAACTCAAGGTACAAGAGTGAGTAGCTGAAGGAGAATGAGATTTTCAAGAATCTGGAAGCCATGGAGGAAGTAAGGACAGTAGCCGCAATTGAGAAAGAAGCACAAAGGGCTATGAGACAGGGCGTAGGAACTCCTGAGTACTTGGGCAAAAGAAACGTATCGAAGGAAGTAAGCCAAGAAGTATCAGAAGGAAAGCCTATTGAGCTGAGCATTGAGGGAAATGATGAAGTTTCCAAAATCAGCAGCGAACAAGTAGTCGACAGCATAATAACTGCCAAAAGGGGGTTAGAAGAGGAGATCAAAACCCTTAAGGAACATTACAACCAGAGAGGAAAAGTAGTGTTGGAAGAGCTGGATAAAGGAAGCACTGATACTCAAGCTCTAGTGAATTTCCTTCACAAACAGTTCGTGGCGGTCAGCAAAGAGCTGAAGACACTAAGTGAGAAGTTTGAAGGGGTGGAAGAGGAAATGTTGGCGATGAAGATCGTAGTAAGAGATATAGATAACAAGGTAGATGAAGTAAAGGAGCAATGCATGGAATACATAGGATCGATAACCATTAGGAGTGGGATAACATCACCAGATTCTATTCCAAGAAGTAAAGAAGACGCTAAGGGGAAGAAGAAGAATAAGGAAGTAGCAGAAGTCAAAATTTCGAATGAGGAGGATGAGAAGAATAAAGCAAAAGAAGACTACAGAAGGGGACGTGATTATAAATATTGGCTCGAGAAGGGATTTGTTAGGTTTGTGACCGGTAAGTTAGTAGATTTGAAGGATCTACCTTTCCCAGGAAGAATTGCAAACGACATCAAGAAAGCTGCTAAGAAGAAGGCTAAAGGAAACTTGGAGAGCCAATCAATTCCAATGCCAATGCAAGACCTGTTCACTCTATACCCATCTGACTACATGGCAGCTGTAAGGCAATTCTTAAACCGGAAGAAGGCCTACGTCGGAGTAGCATGGAGAGAAGGATCAGATATCATGAGGAGAGGAATAGGAGATCCGGGACAGTTCAACATGACGATTGGAGTGAAGGGAAAGAAGGTAAATTGCATGATAGACATTGGAGCCAGCATAAATCTTATGTTATTGGCTAAGGCGAAGAAGTTAGGGATTGAAGATATAATAGAATCATGTGGAACTAGCGTCCAGCTGGCCGACAATTCGACAAAGAAATGTGCTGGGGAAATCAAAGGTTTACCTGTATAGATTAGAGGTGTGAGATTGAGACTGGACTTCTTGGTAATGGAAATGGAAGGGAATGGAGTAAGATCAAAAACATTGATTGGACGGCTGACTTTACATAGACTAGAAGCAGTGGTAGACGTTGGAGAAGAGACTTACAGCCTGATTATCGATGGATAAAAGAAACGTTTCAACTCGAGAGGAGATCTACTGGAAGAAGGAAAAAGAGTTGAAAGAGGTTGCTGGGAGAGCGCTGATGATTTTCATTTAGGAGATGAAGAGGAATTTGGGTATATAATGTCGGATCTGTTGGAAGAAGACATAGTGGACTTTGACTATGAGCATTATGAAGAATTGGTGCAACTTTTCTTCGTGGATGTGATCAAGGACAAGCGAAGCAAGGAACATACTTCATATATGTTCCAATTTGGCATGGATCCCGTAGGGGAAGATTTCAAAGAAGAAGCGATGAGGCGTTGGGATGGAGATACGAACGAATGGTTGAAAAAATTCTCCAACAAGTTTGAGGGTCCAAACCTCGACAACTAAGTCATCTATGAACAGGGGTCGAACTATAAGACCTAAAACAAGCGCTTATTGGGAGGCAACCCATGGTCATGTTTATTTTATGCACTTGCATTTGCACTTTTTACTTTTCATTTTCGATTTCTGCACCAGACATCAGGTTTGGGGGAGGAAGACCCCTTGAGATTTGCATGTAAGCTATAGTCCTGAGTTCACTCCAAACATGCTATCTCACACACTTTTGAGACTAAGATGATACGCGGAGGAGGAATTAAATGAACAAGCATGGAAGCACATCACCGAGAGGGGAGTATGTGTCCTTTTTTACTTTCCTAGTTTCCTATCCGCTCTCTGCTAGGTTTGGGGGAGGAATTTGACTATTACTTGCTCGGTCTGAAATAACCTTAAATACTCACATTTAGTAGTTTAAATTTTAAATTATGATTATCTGTTACGTCTAAGGTCTGTTTTACTTGTTGAAAAATATTTTGATCTGTGGGAGAGTACCAAGTATGAGCCATAACTAAGATGAGGAGCTGTGGATTTGTTTTTCTACTTTGCTGCTTGCTGAACATATGCTCTAACCAAATCCGACTCATGCTACTTTGATGAGTGAGTTTACTTGCTACACTAATTGAAGTCCTATGTGCAACCGTGCGAACACTGCTACCCTTGAGTCATTATTTGTCAGCAGCATGAATATGATTAGTGGTACTCACATTTCGGAATCCTTTTCTGTACCTTTCGCTAACCCCGTTGAAAGATTTTTTAGCCCTTATAAAACTCCACCACATATCCTATAGTTCCTTTACTTAAGCGGTGACAGCAACCTACCGCCGAGCTTGAACGAAGTGATGCGTCAAATCAAGTACTTAATTTGTTTAGCCAAGAGAAATATCAAGGATCACTAGAAAAGCATATAGTGAATTGATAAGTTTCCCCGAGTGTCGTTCTCGAAGGACTTCACTAAGCTTGTCGGTGTTTTAAAGTACTAGTTTGACTAGAATTGCGTCTTACGACTTTCAATTATTTTCTTTCGCAAATCACACAAAGATCAAACATCAAACACAGGTTTGTTATCAATTAAAGGAGACATGAGATGGTGGTTTCATCAAGATCTAGCTAGTAAAAGGATGCAATGGATTACTCGACGTTTTGAAAGTGAAAACGTTTAATCAACGTAGTAGAGTCGTCAATTCTACTAGTCGACGTTTGTAGTCGAAAGCGTTGGGCGTAAATTGTTGTTAACCTTGAGGGTGTGAATCCCTCTTGTGGATTTTGGGTATAAGAAAACGATTGCAAAGACTTTGAACTAATCAAACGATTCGCAAGAATTCAATAAGACAAAGAACAGTTTTCATCCAAAGACCTATACTAGCATGCTCAAGATTTCACCACCAACCCATGGGTGTTGTTTAGCTACTCATATTCATATTGTCACATGCAAGAAATATGATAAAACATAAGCATAAACAATCACCAGAAGTAATCAAAGGGAAACGATACAGAATTACCGAATGACTTCGAATAACTAAGCTTCAATTGATCAACAATGGTGAAAGTACTGGTTTGCAGGAAGAAATCTTCAGCTAAATGGTTAACCAAGACTCCTACTTCAATCAGATGGATGATTCTTGGTACCCTAGACCTCTCAAAATCTCCCAAACTATGTTGTGAAATAAAAAAGTGATATTGAAAATACAGAATCTGGAGTTTAAAATTCCAAGATCAGAAAAGTAACGCCAATTCTGTGAACAGATCGGGATCGCCCCGCTGAGCGGGTGATCGCCAGCCGGTTGGGGCGATCGTCCACTCCGGCTCCTGGACGCAGCTCTCTGTGGCTGCATCCAGACATCCGGGCGATCGCCCCGCTCCTCCCCAAGCTCGATTCCGTCTTATTCTTCTATCCTTGACCCGTTTGGCATTCCCAGAGCCTTCGTGGCACCTATTTGGAGTCTTGGAGCTTGTGATCTCCGATAAAGTGCATCCAAATGCATCATTTTGACTCCTTTTCTTCATGAAAAGTACCTAAAACCTGGAATCAAGGTGGAAACACAAGATACACAAATAAAATACAAAACATATACAAATAAAGGAAAAACTAATCTAAAAGTTAGTAAAAACAAGGTAAAAAAAACAACCTGATGAGGTGTCCTAAAAACGCCTCATCAAAATTCCCCAAACTGAACCTTTGCTCGTCCTCGAGCAAACAACAAACCTAAAAAAGAAACAAGACTCTAAATAGGCAAAACAAAGAACGAGTCAAACAACCAAGTTACAGAGTCTACATTTGTAAGAGACAAACTCGAAAGATGCAAAGGGTTTGAGTTATAACCAAAGTTGGTGGAAAATTAAGTAAAAATCTAACTAGTTCGTTTCCAAAGTAAATAAAACTTAAGTTTAACTCAGTGGTCCCTCACAAGGAATTTTAAAGCAATTCTCACTCTTCTGGATAAGTCCAACATGGTTAACACTCAAAAGTAAAGCTGGGAAGGCGGTTTTCACCACAAGTTGCCAAAAATCTCTTATGCAATGCGTTCTTTTCAACGATTCCAAAGGGACTTTAGTTTAAAAGACTAAAAATAGAGACATGCTACTCCGACTACTGTTCCCTTTACCCTTTCAAATTTCTCAAAACCTTGCACACTTATTTTTTAGAGTTACTTGAAATTGTTGTAAGTCTGCGGATAAAATCACTGGTGTGTGACCCTCGTCATCAGCAAGGATTTATTCTGCGTGTGGCTCCCGTCCAAAGCTTTTGCTCATGTAGACAAGGAATTCCATACGACTCACAACTTGGGGTTTGAGTAACTCGTGTGCTTATTTTTCCTCATTGGGATGTTTTGGCTTCAATTTTGTGGGTGTCCATTTTACCGAAGGTCTGCACTTTTGTGCGTGTCGATTAGCTACGTGTCATCAACCTTCACGGTCATATGGTTGATAAAAGTCCACGCCGGTATATGGTAGTATTTGAACATGCCCAACACGACCTCGGTGATCACTTAGGACCATAGATACACCTCGAGCCTTATTTAAAAAATAATTTGTTGGGAACAGAAGTTAGAACCACACATCTCTCAATCAGTCATAAAAAATGGAAATCCCCTCCCCAAACATGTTCTTTAGAACGGGTTTGGAAGGGTATCAAAAGTACAAAACATGCCGTTTGTCATTCCCATCTAATTAGAACACGCATAAGTATGAAATGGCGCAAAAAACTTTAAAATAATCTGCACGTCCCAGGAGTCACCCAAAACAATTCTTGCCGGTATAAAATTTGTTCATCAGCTCAAACAAGGCTCCTCACAGGTTTATTGGACCACAAAGCTAAACAGACTTCTTATTTACAAGGGAAACAAACTTGAAAAATTTTAAACTCAACAACCACTACTAATCTGTATATACTCAAAACATAAGCATCAAAAGAGTTTGTCACGAACAAAGGACGTTCAACCAGGAAGTTCGACTCAAGACTCACAAAAAATTTAGGGTGAATTACAGTAGGTCCCCCTGATAAATTTCATAATAACACTTTGATTCATCTGATTCTAACAATAACACCATAGGACAAAATTAACAAATCAATTACAAAACAGTCCAAAATTCAAATTGTTGCCAAACACATCCTTAATTTAAACTTCTAAACAATTTACAATTTTATTATAAATTTTTATTTTATTACAAAATTGATCCAAACAATTTGTATTTACTCCCTATAATGTTTTTCTATTTTCAAACTTACCAACAAAAATTGCAAACAACCCTCTTAAAAAATTTAATATATATTTTAAATATAAAAGTTTATTATGAAATAACAAAAGTTTACAAAACATAATGAAAAAATAGAACACGTTAATATTTTCATGCTCCATGAAAATAGCTTCTATGAATACTATGTTTAGGTATAATTTTTTTATATTATGGTGAATAATATTTGCAAAAATGGAACCGAAAACGTATACTTGAGACATAAAAAAGGTTTGAATGGCAACTATGTTTCAAGACTAAGTACTCGTATATCTTAATATTTTTGTTATTTTTAGCAAGATTATATTTGAAATATCATTTTATTTCATTTTCGTAAATAAGTCCATATTTTTAGAACTAGTTTTAAAAATTATATTTTCATTTCATTTATTTTAATTTTAACGTTAAATGATTTGAAAATATTTTTATATTTATTAATATTGCATATTGGACGCTTGTGAAAGGAAAGAGACGAAAACTAGAAAATGTGACGGTTAAAAATAAGGCCATGTTTGGAAAGCACACTTTCAAAGTATTAAATGGACCAAAATGTTATTGTTGAAAACAGAGGGACTTTCTTGTTAGTAGGGTATTTATTAGGGGGACTTCGTGTAATTTTCCCAAAAATTTAAAAATAGGCCAAAAAGACACTATAAAGCCAAGTAAGGCACACCGGCCACAAGTAATAACATGCAACCTATATGGCTCACCGACCACCACTAAGAAAGCGATAAAAAAACTACACAAGTTAAATTAAAGGCACACCGGCCACAATCCACCAAATAGAAAATAGAAAATTGAAGTACAACAATCATACAACAATCAGATAAAATAGTACAGGCTAGAAGATCAAATACGACACATTTAAACTCCCCCTCCCCAAACCTAGAGTAGAGCTGGTCCTCCAGTGAATAGACTAGAAAGAAGAAAAAGTGAAAAATGTACCCAACGTTGCTCAATGCAGCATCACTGCTGCGGGGCATCGGACCCAGATGGTCTAGCATGTGGGTGAGAAAATCCCCAACCCTGCGACGCCCAATCCTGCATCTGCCTGTACTGAGTGTTCCACTCCTCTCTCTGTGAGTTCCACTCCTGACGAAAGCTCGAATGCTCTGCCATGTATTCCTTCATCTCATCCCTAGCAACTGTAAAGTCAGCCCTCAGATCGGACTGTGCCCTCATAATCTCAGCCTGTGACTGCATAATCTGCTCCTGGACTCCCGAAATCTGTCCATACTTTGTGTCCAGCCTAGCATAGTGCGGCTGGAAGTAGTCAGTGAACTACTGGAAGTCAAAGGCTCCCTGATATCCATGCTGCGGTGAGATGGTCTGCTGTGGCTCTGCCTGCTCTTCCTCTGCATTGGGTTGAGCTTCATACATCCCCTCTTGAGTCTCCGGGACTCTTCTTACTGCCATCTTTGCCTGACACCTCTCCTCATGCTCTACCTCATACTTGATATCACTGAACTCAGTGTTGAACTTGTTTATCATAGTCTAGACAGATCCAATCTTCAAAATTGCACGTGGTTGGAGTGTCGCATTGACTACAATTCCGGCTCTCCTGCAAAGTGAAGTGATAAGACAAGGGAATGCAAAGATCGTCCTCAAGTTCCCATGGTAATGCTCGAACTGAGTGATAATCAGTTGGCCCAAATTAATGGGTTCTCCCTGCACAAGAGCGGCTAGGAGTCAGGCTGAATCATAGCGAACAAAATGGGCATTCCCCGTGGGGCAGATGGACGTGACAAGCCAGGCATGGATAATATGGGTTCGGAGGCTGAGGAACTTGTGCTCAATCATCCAAGGGGGCTCCTGGGGGTACCTGTAGTACTCATGGCAAATGATGTCTGTGATCTCCTTCGGAATTGCCAATTCAGTTGTCTTTTTGTGCACATAGACATCATCTTCGGCATCAAGTTCAGGCACACCGTAGTACCGGTTGATCGAACGAGGAGTACACTCAACATACTCATTCCTGATTGGCACCCACTCGATATGATCATCCTCGCACTTCCGATCTTCATAGTTTGCATAGAAGTCAAATACCAACTGCATATCCCATTCCTCGGGTTTCCTAGCAAGCCTGAGCCACCCTCGACTCTCAAACATAGTCTTCAATGGTTCCATGATTCGCTCTTCCTCACGAGAGAGCATCATCAGGTCCACTCCTCGATCAACATCATAAGCTCGGCCGGAATTGTTGGACATGTACTCCATGCTCCTCTGAGAAATGGCGGGAGCACCATAATCCACGGTGGGAGGTGGATCAATCCTCACCATTGCATTGCTCCGCGACGATTCCCCTCTGGTTCTCTTAGATGGTCTTGTCTTGGGTGACATGGTACTTACATAAATAGGTGTTAGCTCACTTTAATCGCAAAAATGCAACCAAGACTTGACTGAGAAGCTTAACTCACAAGGTTATGCACCTTATCCTATCAGATAGACAATTTCAACCATAGTGCGCGCAAGAACAACAAAGCTCAATGAATTCGAAATCTTAACCGAAAGCAAATGCCTATGCCAAAATACTACGCCAAAGATAACACTACCAATTCAAGTCACTATTGAACAAAGTAGAATATGGAGATATGAAGAATTACTAACAAATTTGATTGAAAGCCATAATCAAGATACAAATCAACAATCAATACTAGAATTATATTCAACAAATCACAAAGTGCATAAATACAAACATTCATAATCCGAAACCCATTCGAATGTAAAATTCCCCAAAAAGTAGCAAGAAGGGTTAGCCAATTACCTTGATTTCAGAATGGATCAGATGAAATGATGCAAGGATGTTGTTCTAGATGATGAGTGCTTCGAAAAGAGCCAAATAACAAGAGATTTGGTGAAGAAATGAGAAAATTGGAAGAATTTGGAGAAGGGGCGATCGCGTGAAGACCAGCTTTAATTCTGTTTCTGCAGACCGGGCGATCGCCCGCTCGTCTGCACACGGTCAATCAACCTTTTTTTTATTTTTTTTAATAAAGGAAAATGATAAAAAATTAAATGTGAATGCAATTTATACTAATAATGCAAACTAAAATGAATTTAAAGATTTTTTTGGATTTTTGAGAATCGAAGAAAAATATGCTAATGCAACTATATGCAATGCAATGAGAGAATGAGTCGAATCACTCCGGGTTGCCTCCCGGATAGCGCTTCTTTATAGTCAATAGCTTGACTTTTCACGGAGTTCATGTCCCGCAAGTTTCGATACCAGGCTTCCTCTTCTTCTTAAGCCTTCCTATACCTGGTCCCTGCGCACTAGAACACACATAAACAGGTCCTACAAATCCTACGAGAGGATTTTCACACAAGGACAAAATGTGTTAGGTGGAGTGTAGGCTTGCAACTCTTGTTGCACACCCCGTACCTCATAAGTGGCTCGACGGTGGCGCATATTGATCGTGAGATCAAGCGTCTCAATGAATGGTCTCCCCAACAACACCATTCCATCTCCCACTTTCAACCCCTTCCTAACCGGCACCAACACATAGAAGTCGGTTATCACAGAATCATTTCCCAACCGGATTTCCACATCTTCTACAACACCAAGTGGTCTCCGTATCGAGCCATCCGCCATTCTCACCATAAGCTTCTTCTCCTTCAGCCCCCTCACTCTACTCACCTCGTACATTTTGTACGACATGACATTGACACCAGCCTCGGTGTCCAACATCCCCGACACTCCTTCCAAGCTCCCAAAACCAACCATGACATTAAAGCCACTAGAACTGGTAGTTTTGGAGCCCTTCTTCCTAATCAACTCCCCCGGTGGTGATTTCACTACCCATTGAGCCATATGGACCTCCTCAACACCGGTATCACTCACAACAGGGTCTACAACCCCTTCACTACTCACAACCTCAACACCACAATCATGTTTATCAACAAGAGCATCAACAATATCATCATTCCTACTCACCGGTTCCACTGGGACTACATTAAAAGGAATAAAACTATCGGAAGCCATACGTACCTCATTCTCCCTGGGAGGAGAGTCGTGGTGGCTGAATGCCCCCACATTCTTCCACTTGAAATTTCAGGACCTCGACCCTTGCTCTTTCCTTGAATACTGTGATTTCCACCGGTACCTCCGTTACAACAGTGATTGCCATGGAATTTTCGGTTGCTCCGGGCAACCTCCCCTTCTCTCGGATGCGACTCCTATCAAGCAACTGCTAGAGTTGCCTCTTGATATCCTTGTTGTCCCCTTCCAAAACCGACAACCTCCCATCCGTCTTCTCTTGGTGCATTTGAGCCCCGTCAATAAACCTCTGCGACCTCTCCATGAACTCCTCAATTCTCGATTTGCTAGTCGAGGTGGAATTGTTGGGCTTCTCCTCTTCCTTAGGAGTAGGATTGTCACAATGATCGTTCGAGTAGCTCAGCTTCGACCGATCCACATTAGGGTAGATTTGGTTAGGAGCAAACCTATGAACCAGTCCCTTTCCTCCAAATCCAACATCCCTTGGCCTATACCTCGGGAAATACCCCTCATTGGCTCCTTGCACCCAACACACTTCCTCTCCTTCCGCTGGAGTAGCAATCTCAGACACGTCCTTGACCGAGAAGTCGGCCCTACATTGATTTGTCCCGTGTCCATAGTTGTTGCGAATCCCACACTTCTCCTGAGCATGTGGATTCTGACCACTCGCCGCCAACAACTTCACTTACCTCAACTCCCTTTCTAGCTCTTTTATACGGCTGCTAGAATCATCAAAGGTGGCCTTCACCTCACTCCTAAGACCCCTGCTTCTCCCTCGCACACTCTTGTGCTGCGAATTATTTGCACACTTGATGAACATATCATTTAGCTCCTCCGGTGTACGATTGATGATACTTCCACAACTAGCTACGTCAACATAAGATTGTTGACTCTCGTTCAGTCCATCATAGAAGTATTGCATCAGATCCGAAAGACTTAGGCGGTGATGAGGCACTTCGCTTGGAGCATCTTGAACCTCTCCCAAGCCTCATAAAACGTCTCATCGTGGAGTTGCTGGAACCCCGTGATCTGTACCTTCAAAGTAGTAGTCTTTGATTGAGGATAGTAACGATCCGTGAAGGGCTCACAAATCTCATCCCAAGTAGTCAAAGACACCTCCGGTAGCATATTCAACCATGCCTTAGCTCTGTCCGCTAAGCACATGGGGAATATCTTCATCATCAAGTCGTCATCCTCCACCACTGTAGTATTCATCCCCGCTATGAACATCTCCAACTCCTTCAAGAAGCCCATCACATCTTCATTTTCCATCCCATAGAATTTGGGAAGGTACTGAAGAAGATACGACTTCAGCTCATACTTCCGGGCCGCTTCTGACAGAAAGATGCACGACCTATGGGCTCCAACGTGAGCCTTGAAAATGTTGTGGATCTTGTTTCTAGGAACAACACGAGCACCACCACCACCAGGACCAGCACCACCAGCTCCTCCAACTCATCCACCTATGTCACCCATATCTGTTTGAAGAATAGAGTCCTCTGTATCAGACTCTGAACCAGATTCTTCAATACCCTCACTCACTTGCGTACTACCAAGACTAAACCTCAACCTCCTCCGACGCCTTTAAATATCGTCAACAAAAGGCTCCACGGGAAGATTCAAGTTCCTTCTCCCTTGCATAAACTACTTGCAATCAGAAAAGAGAAAGGTATGAAACGAAGTTCTCCACAAATAGAAAACACAAGATAACCGAGTAAACTAATTCTTAAAACACAAACTAAGGAGTTAAGTCCCCGGCAGCGGCGCCAAAAACTTGATGCGTCAAATCAAGTCCTTAATTTGTTTAGCCAAGAGCAATATCAAGGATCACTAGAAAAGCACGTAGTGAGTTGATAAGTTGCCCCGAGTGTCATTCTCGAAGGACTTAACTAAGCTTGTCGGTGTTTTAAAGTACTAGTTTGACTAGAATTGCGTCTTATGAATTCCAATTCTTTTCTTTTGCAAATCACACAAAGATCAAACAACAAACACGGGTTTGTTATCAATTAAAGGAGACATGGGATGGTGGTTTCATCAAGAGCTAGCTAGTAGAAGGATGCAATGGATTACTCGACGTTTCGAAAGTGAAAACGTTTAATCAACGTAGTAGAGTCCTCAATTCTACTAGTCGACGTTTGTAGTCGAAAGCATTGGGTGTAAATCGTTGTTAACCTTGAGGGTGTGAATCCCTCTTGTGGATTTTGGGTATAAGAAAACGATTGCTAAGACTTTTAACTAATCAAACGATTCGCAAGAATTCAATCAGACAAAGAACAGTTTTCATCCAAAGACCTATACTAGCACGTTCAAGATTTCACCACCAACCCATGGGTGTTGTTTAGCTACTCCTATTCATTTTTTCACAGGCAAGAAATATGAAAAACATAAGCATAAAAAATCACAAGAAGTAATCAAAGGGAAACGATACAAAATTACCGAATGACTTTGAATAACAGAGCTTCAATTGATCAACAATGGTGAAGGTACTGGTTTGCAGGAAGAAATCTTCATCTAAATGGTTAACCAAGACTCCAACTTCAATCAGATGGATGATTCTTGGAACCCTAGACCACTCAAAATCTCCCAAACTATGTTGTGAAATAAAAAAGTGATATTCAAAATATAGAATCTGGAGTTTAAAATGCCAAAATCAGAAAAGTAACGCCAATTCTATGAATATATCGGGGCGGGCGATCGCCCCAACCAACAGAATGGGGCGATCCCCGCTCAGGCTACTGGACGCAGCACTCTGTGGCTGCGTCTGGTCATCCGGGCGATCGCCCCGCTCCTCCTCGGGCTCGATTCCGTCTTATTCTTCCGTCCTTGACCCGTTTGGCATTCCCGGAGCCTTCGTGGCACCTATTTGGAGTCTTGGAGCTTGTGATCTCTGATAAAGTGCATCCAAATGTATCATTTTGATTCATTTTCTTCATGCAAAGTACCTAAAACCTGGAATCAAGGTGTAAACACAAGAAACACAAACAAAATACAAAATATATACAAATAAAGGAAAAACTATTCTAAAAGTTAGTAAAAACAAGGTAAAAAAAATCTTGACGAGGTGTCCTACAAACGCCTCATCACGAAGAAACAAAGCAACGAGTTCCAAAGAATGGAGGAAAATCATGTTTTGATCATGATCTTTTGGGGGAAAGTAGAGAAGAAAACCCTAACCCTAGTTCGAGAAATTGGTTTGGGGGGGGGGGGGGCAGTGGAAGATGAACATCATCGAAGGTAACTCTGTTGGCCCTATTGTTATATTACCGGTGCTAAAAATCTCTAGCTCTTGCTCCAGAAAAAATAGAAAGAAAGTACCGAAAAAAAGCAAAGGTACAAAAGTCTCAGAGTGGATCTGTGGTCCTTGTTATCATCGTTTTCGTGTTGGGCATGTTTGTTCGTCCAGATAACGACAAAGTAAAAGACTAGGAGGGGGAGATAGTCTTTTCAAACTTTTGACGATAAAGTAGTTTCTCAGATATCTTTGAAGGTATCTGATACTTATATTCAGAGAGCGAAAGACTTCTGTGATAAGTGCACGTGCTCAGCAAGTAATAAAGTGTGTAAGTACTCAGCGAGCAATAAATACGCGATAAGTAAAGTGCAGAAAGTAAATAACACAAAGCTTTATAGTGGTATCTGAGGGTGGCGTAATCCCTCAACTAATCCACTTGCCCTTTCTCAGGAGTTGAATCCACTAAGATAAGATAATGAGTTCTCCTTAAAAAATCCTATCTCTTGATCCCTTTAACACTAGGTTCCCAACCAAGTGTTCCCCTTGAGTTGTTCCCTGGATTTCCAAACCAAGTACTTCCTCTACTCAGTAACCTTTGAGCTATTCCTCAGCTTCCAAAGCCAAGTACTTCCTATGCTTAACGCCTGTGTGGTGTTGGTTATGGTAGTTTGTTAGGTGAGTAGGCTCTTAATAATTTATACAGTTATCTAGGAGTGCTCTGTAGAAACAAGCTCACTTAATACACTTTTCAATGTATGGTAAGTTGTTCTTTACTGACCCAAGTCTTGATGTTGTTCAAGAGAATGAATCACAGATATGAGTCGCAACTATATCTTCTGGATTCAACTCCTTCACAATACGCAATTCTTGTTTCAGGATCTGAACACTTAGAACTTTCGTGCTACTTACAATTCAAGAGCTTTAGTCGCAACAGTAAGCTAGAGAGTAAGTAGGCAGAAGACTTGTATGCTTGAATGTAATGTATCGCAAGTGATGTTCAGTCTAAGGTGTATTTCAAGCATTCTATGTGGTGATATTTATAGTTGAAAATCATGCCGTTTGAATAGTATCCGTTAGGCACAATGAAATTCAAAAAAAATGATATTTGAAGTTAGTAGAATTGGGACGAAGACAAAAAAAATTCTTCGAGTCAAGAAGCCTGTGCTTCCTCTTTACAGAGATTTCCTCTTTTGCTCAGACATCTCTATCTGCGTAATTAATGCACTGTACTAACTTTTGTCCTGTAGTGTCAACGGAACAATGCAAGCTTTCTGAGGCTTTGCAAGTCCTTGCTCAGTGACCTATAGTGCATCAGAGACCTATTGAAATACATGTCTTCAAAGACACTTAATTTCTTCAAGGTATCTGAGCTAAGGTTTCTGAGGAGACACTTCTCCTTAGTCTTCAGCAATCTTGTGCAGTCTTCTGATCTTCAATAGATGACTTCCTTTTGCTGGATGCTTGTTTCTTGGTCTTCTTCAACGATATAAAAATTACATTCAGAGACCTAACATCCTATACAAGGTTTGCTAGACTAACATACTCAGTAAGCTTCCTCTTTTACAATGTTCAAGTGAACTAAGAGTACTAGTTACCTTTCTGAGCTAAGATAAGTTATTAGGATTACTGATCAAAATCTAAACAAATATTTCTAACAAATTTCCCCCTTTTTGATCCGTCACCTATGACTATCTAAAAACCTATCATGAACTGGATGAGGAAACAATCCAACACTTAAACATTTCTTATGATCTTTCATTTCTATTTAGTTAAGTGCAGAAAGTAAACATCAACCAAATCACAAGGTGTGATCTTTGCTAACAAGTTATCTTTTCATTGGATAGATATCTGAGATTAAGTTCATCAGATAGAATTACAAGTGATAATACATATAACTTTTACAATATAAACAATAAATTACAATCAGCAAAAATAGAAAAATACATAACTAAGTAGGACAACATGAAGTTCCAAGTTCCAAGTGAACATCCTACTAGTTGGTCTTCAAGTCTTCATCTTCGTCTGCTTCCTGGATCTGGGTATATGAAGTCACCATATCTGATAATGTCATTAGAGTAATCATAAAGGTAGCAATTTCAACTTTTCTTGAGAACTCAACATTATCTGTGTAGGATTTGGTGGGTCTTCTATTGCTAGTTTGTTCAACCCAGTAGTATCTTGCGCATAACCAAGCATGATCAATCTGAATAGGAGACATCTTGAATTTTTCATAGATTGTCCTCAGATACTTCAGATCTTGCTGGTAATCATCTTCAGTGAGATAGAAGGACTCATAAACCTGTACTGCTAGTCTTGGCTTTGTTCCAGTGCCAAGTACATTCTCAATTCTGTGTACATCAGCAGGCATATAGTAGGGGCAAGTTTCAGATAGCTCTTTCTTCATGGCCATCTATCTGACAAGGATTTCAAAATCAAGTGCATCCTTTATCTTATCATTTGGCACTAGATCAACTCTGTTCTTTCTCCAGGCCATCATTTGAAGGTAGACTGGTACTGGGAAGCCTTTTTTGTTTAGTAGCAAGTTTCTTACAAACATTACCCAATAACCATTCTTGCACTTGTAGATTTCAGAGTTTAGATCAGCTTGAGTTGGAATATATTCAATCATAGCTTCCTCAGGGCTAAGAGTATCAACTCCTCTGAATTCTTTAATCCTTTCTCTGACCTTCCTCTATCTTTCAGCTTTGCTTCTTGAGAGCTAGATGTACCTTGCTGGGTAGGTACTGCAGTTGTAGGCTCAGATGGTTGGCTTGAGCTTCTTCTTTGTATAAGAGGAGCATCATCTTCCTCATCCTCATCATCATCATCTTCTTGATGAGGTTGCACTATGTCTTTGCATCCATCATTATTGCCTTTTCTTCACTTTGCAAAGATGTCTTCTTCAATTTCTGCATTGTCTTTGTATCTTCTCCTTGATCTCTTGGCAGCAACAGGAGGTTTCTGAGACCCTGTCCTAGTGACTCTTCTTTCAGTAGAAGTTACTATTTGAAGTTGACTAGGGGTTGCATTATGAGGTTGGGCATCTTCAGATATCATCTTTTGTTTGCCTTTCCCCTTTGTAGCTTTTCTGGTTCTTTCCCCCTTAGTCATAGGAGACTGATCAAAATTATCCACCATTTTGACAAAGGATTCTAATAGTGATTCAAAATTCCCTTGTAGTTTGTTGTAGGCTTGGGATAACTCTTGCAATTCGGCTCTGAGTGCAACATTCTGCTGTGCAAAGCCATTTTTTGCATCTGTTAGCTTTGAAACATCAGTGACTACTTAGCTTATAGTAGTCATGGCTATATCAGCATGAGTGTCTACAAACTGCATAAGTTGTTAATCTGATTTCCTTAGCATAGCTGGATCTTGATGTTCCAGAGCAATGCTGGAAGTCCTTCTTGAAATCATTTCAACAAGCTTGCGGTATACAGGAGGCATAGATGCAATTAATTACTTGTTTTGATCTTCTAGCTCCTTGAACTGCTCTGTCATGTGCTGGGATCTCATCTCATAATCCTCAGTCTCATCATCAGGAATCTGGATGTGGACAAGAGGAACCAAAGTCTTTTTAGACACACTAGTCTGAGGTTGACTATGGTCATGAGCTTTTTAAGTGTGGTCGTCCTTGTCTTCTTCTTCTTCATCACTCCAGGTATCTTCATTGTCTAAGTCAGCAACCATTGCTGGTAAAGTCTTCTTCCCTTTGCTAGATGAGGTCATATATTTCCCTGTTTCTTCCTCTGGAGTTTCTTCAGCATCCAATTCTTTAGCAAATGCTTCTGTAGCAAGCTGAATTTTCTTTTGCTCAGCAAGGGCTTCTTCTGCCTTACGAGTAATTTCCTCAACCTGTCTTAGGTTGGCTTATCTTTCTGCCCTCTTGATTTCTAGCTCAAGATGCAGTCTTGTTTTTTCTTCCAACAGAGCTTTAAGTTTATCTACTCTGTACCCAGCTTCCTGGATCTTCTGTGGAGTATCTTCAGAGTGCTCATCATCTACTAGGGGAAGGGGATTTTTGAGTTGTCCTCTTAGGTTGCTTTTCAGTAGTTGAGGCAGTTAGTGTTCTAACAATCCCTCCTGTGCCAGGTGCAGGGCGATCATCATCATCATCCTTGAGATCATCATCCTTCTTGTGAGCAGATCGAGATGGAGCTTTTGGTTTTTCAATATCATTCTCACCAGTCTAATTATCTTCTTCATCTTCAGATACCAGGTTAATGACCTCTGGTAGAGTGATCATTTGACCATTGACCTCTTCTTGCTCAATGGGAGCAATCTGCAGTGGTTTAGGAAGGGCTGGCTTTAGTGCCATTTCAAGTCGGGTCTGTCCATCGGCTTGCTCAAAAGCTTGAATAAGCTTGCGCGCCACTTCCTTTCTGAACCTCTTATCCATCAGCTGGGAAAAAGAGTATTGTCCATAAGGGAACATGTTGTGCACATGGTTCTCCAGATCAACTGCCTGTGCCCTTCTTGTAGGATCATCAAGAATTCTGATGACCTCATCAATAGGGAAGCTCCTTATTTTCTGCCATTGTCTAAAGCAGCTAAGGTGTCTGGGCACAGTGTAATCCTTGAAGAACGGAAGGAGATCCTCATAATTATTAGCAGGAACCCTTATGGCACGAGAAGGAGCCTGAAAGAAAATGGAGTTTTGATTAAGTATCAAAACTTGTTTAGATATCTGAGTTTAAAAAAGTCAGGTTTCTGAGTTACCCATGTCACAACAACTGGCTAAGATGGCTTAACCAGTGAGGTGTAAGGACCCTCAGATATCTTGGGAGGAGACTTAGGCGTCTTAGAAAAGTGTTAGCAAACTTAGAAAGATTAAGTAGGATTTCACACACATTGGTATCTGAGATGTCTACCTCTCTGACAGGAGGCTCAGATATGTGTCTCTCAGAAACCTTTGAGGTTTCTGGTATATTTGATGTCTTTGGCTTTTCAGCCACATCATCTTTCTTCTCAGTTTGAGCCTTTATGAAATATAAGAAAGTTTTAGAAAGTTCATTGGAGGGAGATCTTTGAGAATACACATAAGAATCTTCAGCTACCTGTGTGACAGGCTCAGATTCCTTATTCTTGGAGGGTATAGAATCCTCCTTCTCAGATTGTGAGGGAAACTTTCCAGTTTCCTCTCCTTCCTTTTGTGTAGGAAGCTTTTCAGCTTCCTCTCCTTCTTTATTTTCTTTATCAGCTTGTAACAAAGAATAAACAATAAGATACAAGACATAACACATAGAATTTTTACAAGTAAAGGGTTAAACCACTCAGTAACCTAATCAATGTCAGGCTGATTGGTCTCTGGAACTTGTATTGGTTCCGTGTGTTGGTCTTGTTGTCCCTTGACAACATCTCTGTTTGAAGTTTCATGCACTTCAAGCCTTTCCTGAGTCTTTGGCTCAGTTGCCTCCCCTGTGTGATCTCCCTGAGTCACAACATCAGGTTTATCCCTCTCAGTTGAGAGTTTTGGAACCTATTGAATCACAAGATTTATCTCAACAACACCATCAGCTCCCTGACACATCTCATATGCTTCTACCAAGTAATCATCCCTTGGATCATTAGAAGTATGGGACACTTGTGTTTGTGTGATCTGGATCTTGATGGAGAAGGAACATTTGTGATAGTTCTCTCCAGATCAGCAACAATGTTTTGGATTGATGCATTGGCGGTGTCATCAAGTACAACTGCATCATTCATCAAGGCATCATTGATAGATTGGAAAGTAGATGGCCCTGGAAGAGTGTTTCCTCTGGACATGGTTACTTGCTCAGCAACCTGTGATGCAGGGACTTCATCAGCAACCTCATTCCTTTCCAAGAATGGGTCAAAGTCCAACTCATCTGCTTCTTCAGCAGTCAGTGGCTGGGACGCATCAACACCCTTGGCATCAAGAGTGGTCCCTTCAGCATTATGGAATGCTGGCTGGGTAGAGGCAGTGGTATCTGCAACACTATGGTCTTGTATCTGAACTCCACCAGTGGTATCTACAGCACTGGGTTCAGATACCCTTGTGTCAGTATCCACCAGAGAACTGCTCTTCTTGGCACATGCCTTCTTTATTCCTCCAGTTCTACGTTTCTTCTTTGGCACATCATTTGCCTCAGAAACGTCTTCTACTGGCCTCTTCTGGTTCTGCTTGAGCTCACAATTGTATTTGAAAACAAGATCACTATTTGCAATCTCTCCATTCCCCCTGAGCTTTATGCCAAGCTTCTCTAGAATGTAGCATATCTTCAGACCAAATCTGATAGTATGCTTAGGCTCAGCAAGATCACCTTTCACAACAGGAACAAAGCCTTGAAGTTTGTCAACAAACCTCAAAAAGATGTACTTCCCCCAGTTGAACGGCGTAGCTCTCTCCTCCAGAGTGTTGAGGAATGCCATCATTCCCCATCTATACATGCTGATCTGGTCAGCTCCATCATGATTTGAATCAAAGAACCTATGCAATACAAGGGCTATCAAATCCCAAGGTTCAACAAGATGTCTTCTGCTGACAATGGGGTTGTCGAACTTTGTTGGAGTATCTTCCTTTTCAGGATTTCTATAGAGAGAGTAGAAGATTTCTGCACTCTTGGTTGAGGTATCTAGTACATATTCAGTAGCTTGGGTGGGTAACCCAAATAGAGTGCTGAAGGTATTCACATCAAGGTTTATGTCAACACCTTGGACCTTCGTTGTGATGCGCACTTCTTTAGTGCCATCATCCTCAATTATGGTGGAATTATTGGAAAATTCCAACACATCCTCAATAGAGGTGCGTGTGGGCTTTGCTGAGCAAAACTGCTTGATCTTTACCTTTTCAAGTAAAGAAAGCCCATGCTTCATATCCGCTTGGTTGTTAGCAGCACCAAGCAAGTACTCATCAACAAGTACTCCTCCCCAAAGTATCTTGGAGTCGGGATTCCACATGGAGAAGTTGAAATCACCAACAACTCTCTGATTAGTCACAACAATCGCTGGATTTTTCTTTTTAGCAGTTCCAGATGTGGACACTTGGGATTTCTGAGATGTAGCTCTCTTTGGTGCCATCTCTTTAAATAGAAGTAGTATATAAGAGATATTGAAAGAGATTAAGGTCGAATTCTATTAAGTGATTCTTTGCAGAAAAACTTAGCAGAATTTTCGACACTTTCAGATAAGATTAGTAGAGAAAAGATGAAGAATTTTGCTGTTTTTGTGCTAAGTAAAATGTGAGTTTAGGCGAAAGTGTTTTCTTTTACCATAAACTGCTTTATATAGCAGTACAAGTACACAGATACAAATGAATTATGTATCTCGCAATCTGCACAAGGCGTGGTGAAAAAGTGGTTTCAGATTAAATGCGAGTGGGGCCAGTTACTGGGTTACTGCGCTAGTGGGCTAAATGGACGCATCTGATCCGTTGAATTGCTATCGCCATTATTTCAATGGTAGAGATTGATTTCTCAACAATGTTCACAATCAACACATGTAAATGTGCCCAATTAATGTTATTTGGCTAATAGCTATCTGAGTCGTTTTCAACGCTCAACAACATGTAACTAGGAGACAAACTGGTTTCTGAGTTTATTAATTAAGCGTCTAGTGTTGTTTGAAAATTATCACACAAATGGAAATTTTTCAAAACACAAGAGATAGTTGACTTCTGACACATAATATTGTTTGTCTACTTCTCTTCTTTTGTGTTCCCCCTTACTCAGTGGCCTCACATATCTGAATACCCGTTTCAGATACCTCTTTAACCAACTTTACACTTAGCCATGATATCTGAGTGCCTGTCTCAGATATCTCCTTCACTCTTTAAGTGCCTTTATTTTCAGAAAGCCTTATTCTTCTCTATTGGCTTATTGAGTTCCCGTCTCAGTGACTAATTTAGCACCTTGGCAATTCCATTAACCCAAGACTGTCTCAAGGCTAGGAATTTGCTTTCTTGCAGAGGCTTTTGTGAATATATTTGCAAGTTGGTCTTCTGTACCAATCTTGAGTATCTCAATATTGGCTTTTTCAACATGATCTCTGATGAAGTGGTGTCTAACATCAATGTGCTTTGTTCTTGCATGGAACTTAGGATTCTGAGTGATTGCAATAGCAATATTAGTGTTGTCACATAAAATGGTAGTTTTCACTTCATTGATTTCATAGTCTCTGAGTTGTTGTTGTATCCACAAGATTTGTGAAGCACAACACCCAGCAGCAATATACTCTGCTTCTATGGTTGATGTGGAAATTGAGTTTTGCTTCTTGCTGAACCATGATATCAATCTAGTACCAAGGAATTGACAAGTTCCTAAAGTACTTTTTCTATCAAGCATTGATCTAGCATAGTCAGCATCTGAATAGCCAACTAAACTCAAGCCACTCTCTTTTGGATACCACAATCCAACTTCTGCAGTACCTTTAACATACCTTAGAATCTTCATAGCAGTGTTATAGTGTGATTGCATTGGATTTATCTGAAATATTGCACTTACACTAACTGCATATTGAATATCTGGTCTGCTTGTTGTGAGGTATAGTAGAGACCCAATTAATTTCCTATACTTGTGTTCTTCAACACTCTTGTCAGATTCAGTATATGTCATCTTAGTTCCAATGCTCATAGGTATCTTAGCATTCTTCTTAGAAGGCTTTAGATTAAACTTATTGAGCATGTCTTTTGCATACTTTGTTTGACTAATGAAAATTCCATCATCAAGTTGCTTGACTTGCAACCCTAGGAAGTAATTTGATTCTCCCATCATGCTCATCTTCAAATTTACTTTTCATGAGCTCAGCAAAGTCTTCACAAAGTTGCTTGTCCTTAGATCCAAAGATTTTGTCATCAACATAAACTTGTACTAAGAATAGTTTCCCATCATGGTTCAATGTAAAGAGAGTTTTATCAATTTCACCTTTCTTGAATCCACTTCCAAGCAAGTACTTGGCCAATGTGTCATACCATGCTCTTGGAGCTTGTTTAAGTCCATATAGAGCTTTCTGAATCTTATAGACCATCTTGCTTTCTGATGAAACTTCAAAACCAGGTGGTTGCTCAACATAGACTTCCTCAGCTAGCTCACCATTTAGGAATGCACTCTTGACATCAATTTTTTAAACTTTAAAGTCATTATGAGCTGTAAAGGCTAGAAATAGTCTGATTGCATCCAATCTTGCAACTGGAGCATATGACTCATCAAAATCTAGTCCTTCAGTCTGGGTGAATCCCTTGGCAACCAACCTTGCCTTGTTTTTTGTTATTTCACCAGATTCATTCATCTTGTTTCTGAAAACCCACTTAGTTCCTATGACAGATATTCCATCAATGTAGGGAACTAGTTTCCAGGCTTTGTTTCTCTCAAATTGATCCAAATCTTCTTGCATTGCTAAGATCCAATCTTGTTCTTTTAATGCTTCTTCAATGGTCTTTGGTTCAATGTCTGAGATGAAACATCCATAGAGAGAATTTGCATTTTCAGCAATTGCTCTCCTAGTTCTTACCCCTTGGTCTAAAGGACCTATCAAATCCTTTACATGATGATCTCTTATCCATTTCGTAATGGGTTTAGAACTAGTAGGATCATTATCATTTTGATTCATTTCTGTATCATTATGATCATGATAAGATACTTGCTCAGTATCTAAGATATCTGGCACTTGTGAAGTGCTTGAGATATCTGACACTTGTTCAGTGTCCTGGGTATCTGAGACAGGATTCACAGCAACCTCCTGCTCAGAGACCTCTTCGTGATGAAGATTCTCAGTGTTTTGATCAATTTCTGGATTTCTCATAGGAAACTCTTCATCATGTCTTAGAGTCATCTGGTTGTTACTCAGCAAAGGTTACCTTTCTTCGTCAGACTCATCCTCTAAGTGAATGAAAAAATCATTTCCTCTCTGAGATTCTTGTTCAGAATCCTTGATCATAAGTTCTTTGAACCTATCTGAAAGTTCTTCATTCAAAGGTACTTTCTTGTTTCCTTCATAGAATACCACATGGACAGATTCTTCAATCTTTTGTGTCCTTTTGTTGTAGATTCTGTAAGCTTTGCTATTCATTGAATAACCAAGAAATACTCCTTCATCTGCCTTTGGTTGAAATCTTCATAGATATTCTTTACCATTGTTAAGAACAAAACATCTGCAACCAAACACCCTTAAATGTTTGATACTAGGGGGCCTACCAATGAATAACTCATAGGGAGTCTTATCATGGTGTTTGTTTATCAAACATCTATTTTGGGTGTGGAATGCTGTGTTTACAGCTTCAACCCAATAGATTTCACTTATTTCAGTGTCAGGAAGCATTGTTCTTGCTACCTCTTTTAGGGTCCTATTCTTCCTTTCAGCAACTTCATTTTGTTGTGGTGTCCTTACTGAAGATAGTTGATGTTGTATACCTTTGCAGGTACAAAACTCTTTTATGTACTGGTTCACAAACTCAGTACCATGGTCTGTTCTGATCACAAATACCTTGTCATTTTTTATGACTTCTAGCTTATTCAGCAGGCTTGGTATCTCGACCCTTGCGTCAGATTTCTGTTTGACAAAAACAACCAAGTGAATCTTGAGTAGTCATCCACAACAACCAGACCATACTTCGTTCCTGCATAACTAGTTACTGAGGACTTAAAGAGATCCATATGTAACAGTTGCAGTGGCCTCACATTGGAATGTCTAGTTTTAGACTTGAAAGATGTTTTAGCTTGTTTTCCTAATTGGAAAACTGAGCATACACCATCTTTTCTATATGCCATCTTACGTAATCCAACAAACAATTCTTTCTTGGCAAGCTTATTCAGAGTTTCGAAATTCAAGTGACTCATCCTTTTGTGCCATAGCCAATTTTCTTCAGTGTAGCCAGATTGACTCACCATGAGGCATTCTTCAGTTGTGGCAGATGCCTAGTCAGCAACATAAAGACTTCCTTTTGGCCTAGCAACCAAGACTACCTGCTTTGACTCATTGTCAATCAATTTGCATAATTTATATTTGATCTTCAGTAAGAACCCCTTGTCAGCAAATTGACTCATGCTTAGACGATTATATATATTTCAATCCCTTCACATGTAGTACTCCAGTGATTGTAAGGGCTCCATTTTTCAGATCTCCAAATCCTACGGTTGGATTTACTTCTCCTCCTGCAAATCTGATATCTGGTCCTGTATCACATACTCTGTAGTTAACCAGATTGGCTTTGTTTCATGTCATGTGCTTCCCACATTCACTATCAAAATGCCACGTTGGATTCTTCTTTAGAGTGTTCTGCACAAAACAGGAAACATGGAGTTAGGTTCTCATTCCAACAATGGAACCATCTAGACTAAATTATCTCCTAGTAGGAATCCACTTTTGAATGAATTTCTTGGGGACATTATTTTGTCTAGCAGGAACATAAGGAGGAATTCTAGGTAAATGACTAGTATCATTATTATCAAGAACTATTTTCCTTCTTGTTGTGTTCCTTGGTGCTCCTCGTGGTGCTTTCAGATACTTGTCAGGTTTGCTGAATCTTCTTTTCAGCAAACTTAGCTTTCCTTATCAGATTTCTTCTAGCCCTGGCATTCAGATTGCTTGTGGTTTGTTCTTTCTTCCACTTCTGATGATTGTTGTGAGCAACCCTAGCTTTCATCCATCGTTCTTGCTCTAGTTTGTAATCATAAGCAAGTTGTTTCCCGTTGGCTTTATAGACAATGCCATTTCGAGCATGTGGTGCCGACTGACATCTCCACTCAACAGCCTTACTAGTCTCTGGGTCATTTTTCTTTCCAGAAAACGTGACATTAGAGAATTTTCCAGCTCCAGCAATCTTCCCTTTCTGAGAGACGTAGCATTGTGGGTGATTACACTTTCCAGTGTGTTGTTCCTTTTCCAGAACTTTCCCATCAGATTTCCTTAGGACTTGTTTATTCCTCAAAGATTTGGTCGCGACAGTCTTTCCTTTGTCAGCAGCCTTAGCTTTCTGACCAATGCTATAGGTTGTTTGGGAACCACCTTGATCACCCCTAACAAATGTCATTCTTTCATTACTCTTGTTCACAGTGGTAGAACTATTTGTTTGAGTGTCTAGCCCAAGTCCTCCTTTCTCTGAGGCATCTCTTAGGTAAGAGTGTACTTCAGTGAGAGTGTCACAATCTTTGGCATAGGATTGAAAGGACAATTCTTTCTTTTTGAGTTCATCATTATCATAAAGAAGACCTTCACACTTCTTTTGATGTTTATCCATTGCTTCTTCATGTAACTTTCCTGTCTCAACTATTTGTGCCTTTAGAAATGCATTCTCAGCATCATTTGTCTCAGATAGCTTTCACAGTTGTGAGCACTCATTTTCAAGAGATTTCTTTTCTTCTTCGAGAATTTTGGTTCTAGCTTGGACAATCATGAATTCTCTTTCATAAAGATCTAGCTCTTTTCTGAGGTGTTCTAGATCTTTTATTCCTTCCTCATCGCTATCATAATTTATAAATCGAGAAATAGTGGTTACCTCATCAGCCATTAGGCATGGCTCAATGTTGGAGCAATCTGGATAGACCTCCTCAGCAACCCCGCACATTTCTTTCTTCTTTTGACCGAAGTCAATCAATTCATGAGTGATGCCACACAACTCTGGTGATGGAAGCTTAGAATCATCTGAGTCCTCATCCTCAGACTCAGAGTCAAGATCAAGAGCATCCAGTTGGATTTGAATGTTCTTCCTTTCCTTAGTGAGCATAGCTCTCTATCCTCTCTTGAATTTCTCCTTTCTTTCTTGTCACCTGTCTTTAGCATGTTATAAGCTGGGTAGTCTCTTTTGAAGTGACCAGGTTTCTGACAATAGAAACAGATATCGTTTCCGATTTCTGCTCTCTCTGTACTCGATGCTTGCTGAGAAAGCTTGTTCAGTGAGCTAGTCAATTGCATACTTTTGTACTGGTGATAGTTGGGACCTAGATGCTTTTTCAGCTTCTCTTTGGTCCTTCTTCTTTCTATTTCCTGACTAACATACTTTCTCATATGCTTTACAGCAAGAGCATTTTCCTCAGTCACCTCTTTGGTATCCTTCTTTTCAGAAGTACCCTGAGTTACTAGAGCAACATTCTGCGATGTTTCAGCAGTCATATGTCCTCTTTGCTTTGTCTTATAGTTGACAGTTGCCAAATGTGAGAAAAGCTCCACTGGAGTGATGTTAAGAATTCCTTGGTTGAAATAGAAGTACTGAGTGTGTTCCCAGTTTTGATTCAAGCTTCTCACGATAGTCTTAACCTTTTTAGAGTTAGAGTATCTCTCACTTCCACCAAGTGCATCCATTTAACTCATCAGTGTTGTAAACCTGAAATCAAGTTCTTCAAGAGTCTCAGTGGGACCTTGCTTCAAATTTTGGAATTTAAGCTTCAAAACTTCGAACTTGTTTTCTTTGGTTTTCTCAGTGCTGGCACAGATTTCTTCAATTAGTGACCAGGCTTCTTTCGCCATTTTTGCACACCACAATTTGCATTGTATGTGATCTGGAGTAGAACGAATAATGATGTTTCTTGCTTGACCATCCAGCCTATTTCTCTTGGAATCTTCCGATGTCCAGAGATGTCTGGGCTATGGTTCATACGCAATTTCACTAGTTGGTCTTGCACTTGATGTTGTACCAGATGTCGAGGAACCAGCAGCATTTGTATCAGTGGGTTCTTTGTCTCGACCAGTTGAAACTTCAATGACATGTTTCTCTCATTGAATGACAATAGGGCCATTCTTTATCACTTCGATCATCTCATCACTGATAGCTTCTAGGTGAAGCATCATGTTGTTCTTCCATTTCTCATAGATCTATGGCTTGAGAATGGGTGCATCGCTCAGAGACATCTTGCAGCAAACACTAAATAAACAAATCAAGTATACGTGGTAAGCTGTTAGTGAGCACTTATCTAGGTTCTAGGTTCAGTGCAGAAGGTCAAAGAACCTCCTGCTCTAATACCACTTATTGATCCAGATAATGACAAAGTACAAGACTGGGGGGGGGGGGGGGTGAATAGTCTTTTCAAACTTTTGACGATAAAATAGTTTCTCAGATATCTATGAAGGTATCTGATACTTATATTCAGAGAGCGGAAGACTTCTATGATAAGTGCATGTGCTCAGCAAGCAATAAAGTGTGTAAGTACTCATCAAGCAATAAATATGCGATAAGTAAAGTGCAGAAAGTAAATAACACAAAGCTTTATAGTGGTATTGGAGGGTGGTGTAATCCCTCAACTAATCCACTTTCCCTTTCTCAGGACTTGAACCCACTAAGATAAGATAATGAGTTCTCCTTACAAAATTCTATCTCTTAATCCCTTTAACACTAGTTTCCCAACTTAGTGTTCCCCCTGAGTTGTTCCCTGGTTTTCCTAACCAAGTACTTCCTCTACTCAGTCACCTTTGAGCTATTCCTCAGCTTCCAAAGCCAAGTACTTCCTATGCTCAACGCCTGTGTGGTGTTGGTTATGGTGGTTTGTCAGGTGAGTAGGCTCTTAATAACTTATACAGTTATCTAGGAGTGCTCTGTAGAAACAAGCTCACTTAATACACTTTTCAATGTATGGTAAGTTGTTCTTTACTGACCCAAGTCTTGATGTTGTTCAAGAGAATGAATCACAGATATGAGTCGCAACTATATCTTTTGGATTCAACTCCTTCACAATATGCAATTCTTGTTTAAGGATCAGGACACTTAGAACTTTCGTGCTACATAGAATTCAAGAGCTTTATTCGCAACAGTAAGCTAGAGAGTAAGTAGGCAGAAGGCTTGTATGCTTGAATGTAATGTATCGCAAGTGATGTTCAGTCTAAGGTGTATTTCAAGCATTCTGAGTGGTGATATTTATAGATGAAAATCATGCCGTTTGAATAGTATCTGTTAGGCACAACGAAATTCAAACTAACGATATCTGATGTTAGTACGACAGTGAGCTTTGTCTCTTTACATAGATTTCCTCTTTTGCTCAGAATGTACTAACTTTTATCCTGTAGTGTCAACGGAACAATGCAAGCTTTCTGAGGCTTTGCAAGTCCTTGCTTAGTGACCTATAGTGCATCAGAGACCTATTGAAATACTTGTCTTCCAAAGACACTTAATTTCTTCAAGGTATCTGAGCCAAGGTTCCTGAGGAGACACTTCTCCTTAGTCTTCAGCAATCTTGTGCAGTCTTCTGATCATCAATAGATGACTTCCTTCTGCTGGATGCTTGCTTCTTGGTCTTCTGCAAAGATATAAAAATTACATTCAGAGACCTAACATCCTATACAAGATTTGCTAGACTAACATACTCAGTAAGCTTCCTCTTTTACAATGTTCAAGTGAACTAAGAGTACTAGTTACCTTTCTGAGCTAAGATAAGTCATTAGGGCTACTGATCAAAATCTAAACAGATATTCCTAACCATATTACAGATACTACCCAAATACCGGCGTGGCGCTAAAAGCTACATGTCCGTGAGGGTTGATGGCATGTATACCAAACTAGCATGCACAAAAGTGCGGAATTCAGTAAAACAGACACTACCAAAAAACGTAGGGACTAAAAGAGAGCCCAATGATGGCCAACCAAAAAACATACGAGTCAGTAAAATGACTGCAAAAAATAGTATGTCAAAAGTAAAAGAAAAAAGAAAAAATAAAGGAGCAAGTAGTCTATGTGTGAAGCAACTGATGGAGTAGTTACGATGATAAATGAGGTGTTGAAGAATTTGACATTACGAGTGGACAAAGTCGAAGGAAGGAACACAGTGTCTGAAAGGATAAGTCCCCCTGAAATACCCTTTATTCTACCTTGTTATCTTTTAATGATACTTGGCCTTGCACTCCTCTATATATTTATCCTACATATTTTACTTACCAAGCCAACCTGAGTACTACTTTGATTTGTGCCTTGACTTTTGGGAGCAGGATTGCATAACAATACCGCGAGGTAATGATTTTGAAGTACACCTATAAGGATATTGGGTTACACTTGTAACCGCTGGTTGTAGTGAGTGATGCTTACTTGTTACTTGTTTGCTGTGGAGTCAATAAGTTGGACTTGAAACTAAGCGAGTCAGTAGAGTTTGAAACCCTAGAAACTGGCTACTTGTCTATGTGGTGGTTTATTCTTGCTGCTCATTTCATGGTCACTTCTTGATTATTGTTATTGCCTTGCTCAAGGCTGAGCAAGAAACTGGTTTGGGTGTGTGATGTGACAATGACATGTGCGATATAGAATGCTTTTAGACCCTCGTTTTTTGCCTTAGATGCAATAGTTGTATCGTTTTATGGTCAATTACCAACTTCACGTGTTTTCTGTAGGTCATGATCACGTTTTAGAGGAATTGCACGATTTTTGGCACCAAAACAGCATAATTGTGCAAAATCGGGACGAAGAAGCAAATACGCCGGATTGCCCGTTGCACGGAATTTGAGGAGTCAAAACATATCATGTGACCAACCAATGCGAATATAATTGAAGATGCAACAACATTGTAGAAGACCACTTTTCAAGACAACGAAGTTACGAAGCCCGAAATCGAAGAACAAAGAAAACAGATTCGAATCTGTAGAAATCGATGATGGAGCTCCCCAGGGGACCGCAGAAGTCCTCTCTGCGGTCCATAGGGAACCACAGTTAAGGGTCTGAAATCTTCCTGGGCCATTTTCCTAGCCTGTCAGGCTAGGGCCCGCCTTTCAAAACCATCCTTATGATGAATGGCGGCCAGAGCTCGAGATTTTCAGTATAAATAAGACCTCAGGGGTCTCATAATTCTACACCGCTCACAAGCAGCTCTCCTGAGAGAGAACCAGTCCTCGGGGAAGTGAAACCCCAAAACCACAGGCCGTCAGGCACCCAGAAGGAGGAAATCCTAGAAGCAGCAGCACGAAGACATCAAAGACTAAGCTTCTTCTTCCTTTCTTCTCTAGATTTCGATTTATGTTCTTAGATTACTATAAGTAGCTAACTTTCTTTTGTAAAGGTGAACCGCCGTAACTCTTCTTTTGCTACTTCTTTATATACCATGATATATTAATGAATTAGTTTTAAAATGTAATTCGTGCTTGTTCTTTATTCGTCCGACTGTTTATGTGGGAAATCTTTACTGACTGCGACTTGGTAACGGATTATACAATATCCTATGTGATTTGTCTGAAAACATGATGAGATCGTGTGTTGAGTGACACAACACATTGTTGGTAGGTGAAGGTGTCTGGATTAACTACGACTTAATCCTTTTAGCATGTTTCTTTGCTGCCTATAGACGGCTAGTACGTTATTTAATTCTAAGTAGTTGGGAGTAGCATAGCAGAGGGAGGTCGGGGATCCTTTACGCCTTCCCACCATTGATTTCATCTCATCAATTTAGGGTTTACTGCAATTTAATTAATCTATTTGCAATCAATCTGTTTACTTTTCTGCATACAATTTACAAACGTTATTTGCTTGTTCCTATGCTAAGTGTCCGTGGAGAATGACATCCCGAGTCAGCTTTCCGCTATAAACTATTGATTTGAGGACTTCCGACTTATAAATTTAATCTTGTTTGTATTTAGGGATTTCAGGTTCTACAACAAAAAACGAAATCACTGAGTGCACATCAATTAGTCTTTTCAAACACCGACAAGCTTAGTCAAGTCCTCTGAGAACGACACTCGGGGCAACTTATCAACTCACTACGTGTTTTCTAGTGAACCTTTATATTGCTCTTGGCTTTATAAATTAAGGACTTCATTTGACGCATCAAATGGTCACAATGAAGATGACGTCCGAGTAATGGCGTGTAGAATGTTTTCGGAGAATCACAAGGAGCACAAGTTGTTCAACGACATACATTGTTGGCTAGCATTGAAGGAGTATCCCTAGTGGCAGAAAGACATGGAGTGGAACGGGAAGCCAATACCAAAACCGACCAATTTTGGAGGTAAAAAATGCTCCTTTTCCAATGGAACAAGGTGTGGTGGAGGTAGCAAACATCCTCACATTGTCAGTTCCATGCGTCCTATGGGTCGTAATAAGGCTAAGATGCAATAGAAACAATGTAATACTTCTCACATGAGTACCCACTCGTACATGGAAACTTTAAGCGAGGGCATTGTCTCATTTAACACAAACATAGTGAACTGACGGAAATTGAGGCGAAGAGACTTCAAATACAGGAGAAAAGGATTGAGGTTATGCAGGGAAAGATTGATAAGAGATCTGAAGATGTAGCAAGGCTCGCAAGGGTACAAGAGGAAGCTATGAAGATTCAGAAGTACTAAACGTTATGCATTTGTATCAAAACTATGTAAACTTGACCCGGGAGCAACTTGACCTGGCGGAGAAACTGAAGAGGGACTTGTCGGAATAACAAGTCTTCGATGTGCAATTGTTTCGATGTTTGATGTTGCTTTTTGTTCTTTTTTTGTTGTGTGCTTTATTTTATTCAGGTAAGTAATTTCAGATTATGTATTATAGTGTTTCTTGTTGTAATATGACCTTTGTATTTTAATGTATTGTTTTTATATTTAAGTGAATGAATTTGTACTTGTGTAATAATAGCAATAGTCACCCATTTCATTAATAAGAGTTCATACAACCTAATACAATAACTAAGGATGAATTAATATTACACTCATAAACTACTTAAACGTACGATAGGCAATCACTCGAAGGGGGGGGGGGGGCTTGACATGTTGTGCCGATAAAAGTCACACCGGAAGCCCAATATAATTATGTGTTGAAACCTCCATGACCACTTCCTGAGCAACCCACACAATCACAAGGAATATCTTTGAACACAGTGGAGGTGTAGGAGTTGGATCAGAACTGACATTTCTTGAGCAATTGTTGGAGTTGGATTTCAAACCAAGGTGGTTCTCCAACAATATAGTAAACCTGGGCGTTAGAATCGTATGTACGTATTTCCGCCCAAACCATATGGTCGCAACGATTCCTATATTTGAAGAAGTCAATTCCACAGCCAGTGTCATCCCATTGAGGACCCTTCCTAAGGAGAAGTAATTCAATCAGAGTTTGTCAACCTCCACTATCGTTATCCTTGGCAATACATTGGACAAGCATGTTGTGCACAATGCCGATGAATTGCTGGATTTTATGACTATAACACCACATGTTTAACTCGGCATACATCAATAGATGTCGAACCATGAATATGACACTGGCTTTGTTCATCTTGCGAGAGAGTACAAGAGGGAGTCGTGGTACATATTCTTATGACCACTGATGCGCTCAAAATTAATACTTGTAAAATAACACAAGTAGTAAAGTGGTTGTCGTAGTACAACAAGGCTTAAACCACAGGGTCGTTATCTCGAGGAATTGATTAAGCAAGTTCTAAGGTGTAGGCTCAAGGTGTGAGTTGTAAACAGATAGTGTGGGTAAGGTTGATACTTCAAAACCCTAGAACAAATTACAATTACAAGACAAGGTAATACCTAGATCATGCAATTTCTACAATTAAAACGAAACAAGCGAATCTTTCAAAAGTGCTAACGCGATATAGCTAATGGTACACTGTCCGCGAATGCAACAACTTTGCTATTGCAAAATCGAACCAGATACAGATTATAAGTACATATGAGTTATGGCAAAAAGCTTGTCACTAGCTATGCCCTCATCCGGATATATACTAATTAGAGGTAAAGACTGATGCATGTTCACAACGATCAAGCATGCGTTCAACAATTAGATAACAATATGCCACAATACAAGTTAATACAGCATACACCTAACTAGTACTATTGATTACCTGGGCGCCTATTGGTCTCTACGATCGTCAGAAAGATCAATAATGCTTCTTCGAATTAAAAGAGAGATAGAAATCTCTAAGTGTTTACAATGCTTGGAATTGAAAATATGAAAGTAGAAGTAATGAAGATATGTCCTAATGACTGATAGAAGGGTCCTATTTATAGACCAAGGAAGAAGAAATTCGAAATCATGGGAAAAACTGCCAAAAAAACGTGGGTTGAATCTGTCAAAACAGGTGTCACCGCGGTGAGGTTCTTTGGGGAATCCTCCTCACCGAGGTTTGGCCATTCTGTCCGCCATTCTGTCCGCCATTCTGATAGTCTGGACCGCAGTGAGCCCGTTTGGATGTGGGGCTCACCGCGGTGAGCCTTGAGTCCGGGAACTCTTCCATTTTTCCCATTTTCTCCACTTTTCTCTCCCTTTTCCAACCTCCATGTCACCTCTCTTGGAGTAGTGGCCCACTAAATTGGCCTTGTGGTGCTTCTAGAAGGTTTTGAAGTCTTCTTTGCACTTTGGTCCTCCATTTCCTTGCCAATGACGCTAAGACACCTAAAAATGCAAAAAAACACACAAAAAACCCAAACGTGACACGAAACAAAAAATACTAAAAAAAGGCAAAAAGACGCAAAAAAATATGTAAAAAGACACTAAATGAGTCGTTAAAATATCGACTCCTCAAACTCCCCAAACCGAACCTTTGCTCGTCCTCGAGCAAACAACTCTAAAACCTAGAAAAAGAAAAAACACATAGACACGACAAACAAACATAAGAGTTCAATCGACAAGCTACCGGGACAGGTATTGCCAGAGATAAGCCGTTATACTGATGTAAACTTCTATCCCCTCTAACTTTGACAAGTAGCTTTGAAAAGATCACAATCTTCCGTTTCACAAGTAAATAAAACTTAATCCTATCCTAATAGTCCTCACAAAAGAATATAATAGTGCAACTCTCAAGTCTGTCATCTGGAAGTGTCTAGTAAATAGGGTATTCGCTCAAGACTTAACTCAGGATTGTGACAACAAATGTCACAAGCTGCCACTAATATTACATGCTTTTGCACTCAATTAGAACAAGTCAGAAAGGACTTTTTAGGAAAGTGGTCGAAATCAAATACAATGGAATAAAATTAGCTGCCGTTCTCGTGTTTTTCTCTTTTTGCACGTTTATCTTTTTTTTCTTCTTCTTGTGCTTTGCTCTTTTTGCACAGATTTTCTATTTTTTCATTTTTTTCTATCTCAATGTTGCAAGTGTATCCCAATAGGTTGCCTAAGATCCGTACTTTTGTACGTGTTGGTTTGGTATACACCCCATCAACCCTCACAACATACGAGCACTGCCCACGCGCTGGTTTATAGGTAGTATTTGGCATGCATTTTGGAAACAAAACCATCAACCCTCACAGCATACGCACAATCAACCCCGCGTTGGTTTATAGGTAGTATTTGGAAATGTCCAACACAATCTTAGACGATCATAAATCATCCTGGAATACACCTCGAGATTTTTTATTATCTTTTTCTTTTTTAAGAACGGCAGCATAGCAATTCAAAATAATTTCGAAATCGACCATATCTCAAATATAGAAAGTAGTGAGCCTGAGTATGAAGTTGACAAGAGTCCTCCTCCCCAAACTTGTTCCTTGGAACAGGTTCGAGAATCGAGACAACAAGTCAAAAATGTCGTTCGTAAAACTCATTTTAAAAAAGAGTGCACATGTATGTGAAGTGGCGCAAGTTAAAAATCCTTGCTCATCCTACTAGAATCACACATTTGCCGGTACAAGATTTTTTCAACGGCTTTAAGGCTTCTCACCGGCTGTTTGACTACTAAAACATGAAGACTTTTTATTTACAAGTGAAATGAACTAGAGTGATTTTCGAAAATTCCTTAGCACTCAGTCAGAGGCCATCTAAGATCACATCAGTAAAAAGGCTTAACTAAGGCAATAGATAACCAGAATTGTCAAAAGAACTCAAGACTCGACACAAAAATTTTTGAAATAGGCTAAAAGACTCGAGTCAACTGCAATCACACAAAAGTGGCTAACATACCACCCCACATAATCGCAAAAATGAAAAACAAAGGGAAAAGCACATATATACAATATATACAAGGCAACAAATAATCCGTGGCATGTAAGCATATGAGTATACTTCCCTCCCCAAAACTATTCGATAGCTAGGCCCTAGCATAAGGAATAAATTAAAAGGAGAAAGTTCAGAGTTACCGTCCGTAGTATGCCTCGGTCGGCATGATCACTAAGAGAGGGCGGACCATGGGGTCCGGAAGATGAGCCTCCACTTTGTTGATGCCAATCATCCGTCTGAGCTTTGCACATTCACTCCATATGCGCTAGGCGCTCAGTTGCCCGTATGTCCGCTGCAGACATGTGCTGTGTGAGGCTTGAGTAGCATGAGTCCCACTGATCCAAGTGCATACCAAACCGTTGCGATACTCCATATATGACTCTAAGGTCCACGGTAAGTCCCTGGTAACACTCTCCCAACTGTGAAAGATCGGAGGCTAGCGTACTTTGCCTCCTCTCGATGTGCCCAAACTGGGGTCCCATCCAGTCCTGGAGTCTCGTGCTCAGCCGCTGAAAGTCTGCGGCGAGATCTTCCCCATTTTTGGAAGGTGGTGGATCTTCAGCCTCGTCGTCGGTCTCCTCCACAGATACCTCTTCATATCCAGTATCTCCGCCTCGGGATCATATTCCTCATCGCTTTCGCCCAATGATCTTGATATCATATTTCCCCAGTCCCTCACATTTGCCTCTATTCTTTGTAGCTCTTTCAAGTCTAGGCAACTCTTTGGGCAGCCATTTTTGATGATGTCTGGCACACCGATTGCCTCACACATCTCGGTGATCAAACATGGAAATACCAATTCCTTGGGACTGTGTCTGTGGGTAAATGTCTCTGCCAAGATGATCTCTCCTACATCGATATGCTGCCCTCTCATCAATGCTGATACCAATCGGGCTGTCTGCGCATATATCCTACTGAAGGTGGAGTTTGGTATTGTGTTGTACTGTACCCAATGCCCCCAAACCCTCGCAAGTGGGTTGAGGTTCCTGAGTTTAAGCTTGCTGCTTCCATCGACTACCCTGTGACCAGAATTGCAGATGGTAGCTATGTCTTCTCCCTCCACCTTGAGTCCAGGGGTCTAGTTGAATATCTCATCCAAGGTGAGCATGTGTCACCATCTCACTCTAAGAAAGTCGTGATGGAGTTGTTGTGTACTCCACCTTCTTCCCACGGATAGGCACAAATCCATTGATATCTTGATCAGCGAGGTTGATGTAGAACTCTCTAACCAAGACCGGATCGTACATTCTCCTCAAACCTACCAACCTTTGCCATCCTAGCCTCCTTATGCTCGCGTTGATAGTCTCTATCATTGGGTGAAGAGACCCGAAGACACTTATCCCTCGTTCCGCTATGAAACCTCTCGAGGTGCTGAAGTGCTTGATCCTAAAGTCATCTGCTTCCTTACTCAGCTTTATTCCGTAAGCGTCTGCCCTAATCCTTGGAGCTGGGCCCCTGGAGCTTCTTTCTCCTACCTTCTGCTTCTTATTGGACACACTCTTTCGCCTGGGTTCCATAGTACCTGGATAGATAATGTTAGCATACACCCATATTTAACATGCAACAACACTAATGCCTAATCCTAACTCTTAGTCTCAAGTAAACCATAGTGCATTCAAGTGTTGCTACATCATGCTTTTCCCCAAACCAATTCTCGCATGTAGTGACAACAATGCCTAATCCTATAACATAGTCAAGACACCCATAGTGCACACATTGTTACTACAAGGGATTTTTCCAATCGAAAAGGTAGCATGTTCAATCCTATTATCAAATACGCAGCACGAGTAGAAATTCTAGGATAGACAAGCTAACACGTCAAAGCTTTTCCACCACAAAACATCATAATTGCCTGAAAATCTAACTAAACAATCATGGATTATGGCCTATATAGATAAATTCATACCTTAATAGCTTATTCACATACCCAACATCAACCAATTAAACATGGAAATCCAAGTTTGTAAGGCTGAGGGAGTAGAAAGAATTACCTCGATTCCGGAAGAAATGATGGATAAAAACACAAATTGAAGTCTCCAAGTAGTAGAGGAACTTACTACCTTCGCAGCGGTCTACTATCCAAGTTAAATGGTGGAGAATTGGTGAAAATCTCAAGAATTGGGGAAAAAACGGGCAAGGAGAGTGAAGAAAGTGAAGGAGGAGGAAGCCCTCCTTTTCTTAAATCGTCAGGCCTCACCGCCGTGAGGCAGGGGTAGGGGCGCTTCTCACCACGGTTTGGCAGAGAGGCCAACTTTCTGCCTTGTGTCAACCGCGGTGAGATCCCTTTTTGCCCTGGCTCACTACAGCGAGATCTGTTCTCCCGCAATTTTTTTTATATACATAATACGAAAAGATAAGTTGACAAAATGAAAGAATGAACCATTGAAATAATTCAGGAATAAAGAATACAAAATTCATGCAAGGAATGAAATTTTTACCTATATGCATCGTAGTTACTAAGTGCGAAAAGCAATAGAAAATGTTGCTTTAGTTAGAGTCGTTAGCGTCGACTATGCCTCTTGCTCCATAGGTCCAACCTATGGAGTCTTACTCTCGCCCAAGGGGTCGGCGTACTTCGCGAAGGGACCTCCGACTTTTGGCCTCGTGTATAGAGGTACCTCGTAGGGGACTCCGAGCACCTCCATAATGCATTTACGGTCCCGGACGTTGATGGTCACTCCTGCAGTGTAATGGAATGTCCTTCCCAACATGATAAGTTCTTGTTCGTCTCTGTCCTGACTACCACACTCCATGATCACGAAATCAGTTCGAACATGGAAGCCAATAACACGTACATCAACTCCCCGAATCATCCCCTCCGGTCGTTTGAGTGCTCCGTCCGCCAAAACCATGTGCTCCTCTAGGGGTAACATCCCCGTAAGCTCCAACTTCCTGTACAGGCTGAGAGTCATCACGTTCACCCCAACCCCTGAGTCAAGTGTTCCAATCACGCGGTTGGAATTTCCAATTCCAACCTCGATATTCATGCTCGGTATTAACATCGGCATGGGTTGGCTTTGAATAACCAGGATTGGTCGGATCTCTCCTTGTGGTTGTGGCTCCATCTTGAACACCATATTGACTGGTTCGTCGTCTTTATGGTCGGCGAAGCTTAGAACCTCGTCTGTGTCTATAATTTCACCTTCTTCGGGCTCCTCCGGTTCATACTCAGGGGCTAGAGGCAACACCTCGGGATCCTCCTCCGGATCCTCTTCGTCTTCCTCGGATTCATCATCGGAGTCACTGGAGAATGTGATGGGAAAGTCCTTTGTACCTGCGCGCATTCCAGGTCGAGGGTGGCTTGCTCCACACTTACCACAAAGTCCGAACTAATGCGGACCTTTGTCCTCAGAGACCATCCTCCTAACCAAAACAAAACTGCTGGGAGCAGCTTTGTTGTCCTTCGTGTCGAGCGTTGCTGCTGCGTTTGTTTCCTCCATCTTAACTTCTTGTTGAATTTTCATTGAGTCCATGGATAAACTGAAAGAGAAAACAACAGCCCACTTTAAAAGCGGGACCCGCCTTTCCCATGCAAGCTTAGACCTACTTCCAAAGTAAGGCCAGCTATACCATGCAGGCTAGGGTTCGCAAGACAAAACAAAAAAAAAAAAAACACGCAAAGCAAAAACTCCTTTTTTCTTTTTTTTTTTTTGAAATTTTCAGATTTTTTCTTTGGTTTTCGAATAAGATAAAAATAAAAATACACAACTACACACTGATCCTACTTATTGAAGAACGTAGGAATCAATTCCCCGGCAGCGGCGCCAAATTTTGATGCGCTCAAAATTAATACTTGTAAAATAACACAAGTAGTAAAGCGGTTGTCGTAGTACAACAAGGCTTCAACCACAGGGTCGTTCTCTCGAGGAATTGATTAAGCTAGTTCTAAGGTGTAGGCTCAAGTTGTGAGTTGTAAACAAATAGTGTGGGTAAGGTTGATACTTCAAAACCCTAGAACAAATTACAATTACAAGACAAGGTAATACCTAGATCATGCAATTTCTACAATTAAAACGAAGCAAGCGGATCTTTCAAAAGTGCTGACGCGATATAGCTAATGGTACACTGCCCGCGAATGCAACAACTTTGCTATTGAAAAATCGAACCAGATACAGATTATAAGTACGTATGAGTTATGGCAAAAAGCTTGTCACTAGCTATGCCCTCATCCGGATATTGATGAGACGATAATTTAGAGTCTCATTGGGTCCATTTTAGCGGTCTTTGTGAGTCTTTGTCTTTATAGTCTTTTTGGTTCGTTTTTACGCTTTGGTGTTTTATTTATATTTTGCAGGATTTGATGTCTTTTGAGCTAAATAAGGACGAGCTGCTTAGCATAGCTCGCCGCGGCGAGATTTTACAAGCTTGGACCTGGAAATTGCAGGAAGGCTCGCCGCGGCAAGGAAATCAGTCCGGCGCGGCGAGATTTTGCGAATGAAGCTCCTGTTTTGAAGATTGAAGCTCACCGCAGCGACATTATGCGAGAGCTATATATTTTTCGATTAAGAAGGCTCGCCCCGGCGAGCTATTCCTTCTGCAGCGGCGAGTGACGCAGAATAGAATTTTTGTTTTTCCTTATTAGCTTAGAATTTGGATTTTTCTCTCATACTTCTTTTAACCTAGTTCATAGAAAAAACTCCAGATCATACTTTGACAATTTTGGAGCTTGTTTTGCTTGTTTAACGAAGGATTGATATCGAATCCTTGATTACTGTGGTAAATCTCTATTCTTTAATCTTATTCAATTCGTTCTCGCTTAGTTTATCGAATTGTATGAGCTTGCATGCGATTATCATTCTGTTTGTGTTAATCATGAGCAATATCTTGTATTCTTTCATCCTTGCTTCGATTATGAGTAGCTAAATCACTCCGAACATGGTAGTTGCATGATAGCTTTGCATATTCACCTCTAGGGTTTGAAATCATTCATATAGGTTAGGCTAGTTCAATGATCTTCGTAAAATCCCTTCAATCCAATAAGCTAGTTCAAAGATTCTCTAAAACGTTTTGGTTAAGGATCGTGGATTGACGACCCACGATTACTCTAGTTCAATGATTTTCAAATAATGTTTGGTTGAATTGGATTGATAGTTTTCTGTACATCGACCGTGTGACAGTATGAACGTATCCCTAGAGTGAATTAGCATTGCTTGATCGTGTCTACCGTGTTCTTTCTACCTCATTCTTACAAACAACTACATTGCATTTTCTGTTTTCTAGTTATTAGAAGTACTTATTTCAAACAAATCAAATTATTTCTACAAGTAATTGTTTGCTTTCAACTGTGTGATAGCCTAATTGATTCCTTAGCGAACGATCTCGTGGTTAGCATAGTCTGTTTACGACGACTGCTTCCTACTTGTTTTCCTAAATAGTAATTTGAGCATATCAGATATATACTAATTAGAGGTAAAGACTGATGCAAGTTCACAACGATCAAGCATGCGTTCAACGATCAGATAAAAATATGTCACAATACAAGTTAATACGGCATCCACCTAACTAGTACTATTGATTACCTGGGCGCCTATTAGTCTCTGCGATCGTCAGAAAGATCAATAATGCTTCTTCGAATTAAAAGAGAGATTGAAATCTCTAAGTGTTTACAATGCTTGGAATTGAAAATATGAAAGTAGAAGTAAGTGAAGATATGTCCTAACGACCGATAAAAGGGTCCTATTTATAGACCAAGGAAGAAGAAATTCGAAATCATGGGAAAAACTGCCAGAAAAACGTGGGTTGAATCTGTCAAAACAGGTGTCACCGTGGTGAGGTTCTTTGGGGAATCCTCCTCACCGCGGTCTGGCCTTTCTGTCCGCCATTCTGATAGTCTGGACCATAGTGAACCCGTTTGGATGTGGGGCTCACCGCAGTGAGCCTTGTGTCAGGGAACTCCTCCATTTTTCCCATTTTCTCCACTTTTCTCTCCCTTTTCCAACCTGCATGTCACCTCTCTTGGAGTAGTGGCCCACTAACTTAGCCTTGTGGTGCTTCTAGAATGTTTTGAAGTCTTCTTTGCACTTTGGTCCTCCATTTCCTTGCCAATGACGCTAAGACACCTAAAAATGCACAAAAACACTCAAAAAATCCAAACGTTACATGGAACAAAAAATACTAAATAAAGGCTAAAAGACGCAACAAAATACTGAAAAAGGCACTAAATGAGTCGTTAAAATATCGACTCATCAACCACCACGTCTATTTCCACGGCTTTTGTCATGACCATTATTTGGTACATGACTATTATATGCGGTCGGATTCATGCCACGTGGGGCTTCAGAATTTGCAGTATTTATTTATTGATGTGGGGCAAAGCCAATCGCATGCATCTGGTGGCTTCTTAGGAGCAACTCATTATTCTTTTATGCCACCAACATGTGCGTGAGAAACTGCGAATATTTGGTAAATCCGATAACCTTGCATTAATAACATATTTGCTGGAGGAAATGTTTGATATGTTTTTTGAAGCATATCAAAATCAGAGACCATTTCCCCCACACTCTTTGACAAAATACGAAACATCAATGATAAACCAAGCACCTGTAACAATATCCCAATGATAAATCATACTAGTAATTGCATAACAGTAAGCAACAATGACTTTTTTAACAACAACTCAACTTAGATCTCAAAGAATCTCGGTAGACAAATTTTCAACATCTGTTTTCCAAGTTCACTCATGTTTCCAAAATCTTACTGACATTAACACGTCCAGAGATCGGTTGGATCTGTTCTGTTGCGGTCTGAGCCACGAACATAAAACAAAACATATTTTACATGAGTAGTGGAGTATTTAAACAAAACACAACATCATCTAAGCAAGTATAATTATCCATATCATCTCTACAACACATCCATCATTTTACATGTATAAGGCTCATTAGGTGTTAAACTAACCTCTTTTTCTTTTTTTCCTGCACGTGTGAATTAAATAGCGTGTACTAGGCTCATTAGGATCGTCTTCTACGTCGGAATCAGATACATACAACTTTTGTGAGCCTGACCCATCTCTAACGGGTACCCTTTCAGTCACATCTGACTTCGATTTTTCCTCTAGCTTGAGCTACTCTTTCTGCTTCATCGAATATCAATTTTAACTATTGAGCTACTCTTTCAGCAACATCTAACTTCAACTTTGTCTTCTTTAGTGCCTCATCGAACATCGATTTTGCGTTACTCAAACTCTTATGGAGTTCATACTCAGCTTTAGCCAATTGCAGACCAATACTCAGGTCCTTAACAAAGTTGTTCTTGTCCATGAATAGAATGAGAAAAATATGGAGACTGCTTAAAATTTGATGGAAGAAAAGCACTCTGTGAATGAAATGGGTTATAGAAATTCATGCGGGGAAAAATGGAGAGGAGTAGTAAAAGAAACTTTAGAATTAATGAAGGAAGAAATGGAGTGAGTAAATGAAATGAAGATTAAAGGGTCACTTCAGTCTATTAACCAAGAAGAAGTAAATGTGATTCATTGAATAAGACACAAAATGTCTTATAATTGTTGAAATGCTCCAAAAAGACAATGTCTTATATATGAAATAGATGGGAGTATGTTTTAAATAATACTTGACTTGAAAATAAATCTACCTTCTTTTGGGATTTTCCTCTTGCAAGAATTGACTAGGGCAGCTCGTGATGATAACGTGATATAAAATAAAGAAGGAACAAAAGTATTTCAATATTTATATGATTCTAAAGCTTTACATTGTTATTGTGATGGATCTTACGGTGTGCAAAATGATCTATATTTATAGTAAAGATCACGTATCAAAATGTAGTACAAACATTAAATATAGCTGCTAATTAAATGTATGCACCAAGCTTATTAGAAAACCATGTCTCATGATATGATGATGAAGATTAAATGTGAAATATGTGGGTATTCAATATTTGACTACTTCTTTATAACAGAAACAAGTTTTGTTTTTTAAAACAAAAGTGCTCCTGCTGAGTTTATGCTTAAGTTTTTCATTAAGACCTTATTCCCAATGGGTGTTTCAAATTCGAAGTAGGTTAGTTGCAAATGGTCCCCCCCCTCGCTAACTATGTGTGTTTATTAACGCTGATGGTTCTGCCTTAGGAGCTCTTGAACATGTGGAAATTGGATGTATAATAAGAAATAGTCATGGAAAGTTTATAATGGTTGCTACTTCCTATGTGGGAGTCACTTGTAACAATACGGCTGAGTTTCAAGCTAATGATCTTGGAATAAAAATGGCAAGATAGATGAGACTAAACAAATATATTATGCAACCTAACTCTAAATATGTGTTTAATTGTATTGTCAGGAACATGATCCCATCATGGAAACACAATGAGCTGGTGGATCAACTTAAGGAAAGCAATGCGAGGGAAGAGAATGTTTATCTGCAGATGATCTAGAGAGAATTCATTGGAGTTGTGAATCTTTTTTTGCAAAAATTTGAAGTGGATATACTTTTGGAAACTTTGAAACTTTTGAATTTTTTGATTCTCACCCCTCAAATTATGTTAAACTTCGTAGTAATCTTTTAATTCGGGATGCATGGTGTGGCTTGGTATGTACCTAAGTTTCGATGTGAACAAAGTGTCTCTTCGTACGGCTCCCGTACAAGATCACGAACCTAATGTATCTTTATTTTGAGTAGTTAACTAAAGTAGTTTCTTTCATTTTAAAATAACAAACAGTCGAATTTATACATACATATTCGTAAAATTTTAAGTGGGTCCAAATTATGCACATATGCATTCGTAAATTTATGCAAAAATATGACCACTGCGGATTGAACTTGCACGTCATAATGTATACGAATAAACTTCTAAACTTATCTATAACATCCAATTTCAAATTCTAGTAACATTAAATTTTTATAAATATAACTATTTTATTTTTCATATCGTATAGATAATTAATACGCTATATAGCTAACGATTAAAATAAAATACAAAAATGCATAAACGAGTCAAAGGCACCTCTAATGGGTTATTTTTTTAGGTACTCTAGAATGAGACACCGCCAATTTAGGACTCTAAAATGATACTGTCCAATTTAGGCTCTAAGTCAAAAGGAGTAAGACACACACTTATAATTAATGAGTTCTTATCATTTAGGCTTTTTGATCGTGTTGAAGAGTGATAAACTCAAATTATACTCTAAAAAGCAATTAGAGAATAAGCTGTAGTTGCAGACTAAAGCCTAACTCGTGATCGGTCTCTAGGGAATTAATTAAGCTATGTAGCAGTGAGATTAAACAGATACTTGTGAGTAACAATCTGAATGATGGTTTTGTTATACTTCTAACTAGTTTAACTAAAGCCAAGATTACGATTAAAAATGAGAGAAAGATGAATACAGTAGCAAGATCCAATTATGCTAATTCGAACTAGGGATAACACTCATATTTGCACACGGTCATTGTACAAAAAATCAATCAATTCGATTCAACAAATTGTTCTTAGAAAATATTATACTGGAGAAATCGTGAGTCGTCAATCCACGATCCTTAAACATGAACAATTTAGAGAATTTAATACGGACTTATCGTATTGAAGGTTTTTACGAAGATTTAATACGAGACTAACCTATATGAGTGCTTGATAAACCCTAGAACGAATATGCATAATCTTCACATACTACTGTATTCAAAGGTGTTTAGCTACTCATAATTGATGATTGCATGCAAAGATTCATGGTAATAATCATGTGAAACATAGATGAAAAGCTCGCATGCAATAACATACAATTCAATCAATAAGATAAAGAACGAATTGTAAAGAACAAGCAATTGAGAAGTCAATACCAATAATCTTGATGAATAAAATCAATCAATAACCAAGCTCCAAGAATGTCTCAATGTCAATGTGTGTTCCTTGGAGCTTTTCTCAAAACTAGGTTAGAAAAAGTATGAAAGAAAAGAATCCAAATTCTAATCTAATAAGGAAAACTAAATTAACTCTGCGTCTCTCGCCACGGCGAGCCTTCTTAATCGCAATATATATCCTACTCGCAAAATCTCGCCGTGGCGGATCAATTCCTTCGCCGCGGCAAGCTTCAATCTTCAAACAGGAGCATCACTCGCTAAATCTCGCCGCGGCGGACTGATTTCCTCGCTGCGGCGAGCCATGATGGAACTTTCAATGCCAAGCTCGTAAAATCTCGCCGCCGCGGACTAAATACGTCGCCGCGGCGAGCCATACTAACCGACTTGTCTTCATACGGCTCAAAAGACACAGATTTCTACAAAACACAAACAAAATAACAAAGCGTAAAAATGAACTAAAAAGACTAAAAAACTAAAGACAAAGACTCACAAGAAGCAGCATGTCCTTGTCCATTTCTTTGATCTTCACCTGCGGTGACTCAACAACCACGAAATCAGTCATAAACACATCTCCTCCAATGGTTACCGGGACATCTTCAACAACTCCCATGCATTTGCTCCGAGTACCATTAGCCATGGTCACAAAGCATCTTCTCGGTTCTAGACCCTTCAGGTTGAGTTCCTCATAAGTTTCGAATGTCATCAAGTTAACTACAGCTCCAGTATCAATAATACCTGTAACCTCAGAAGAACTGCCCATCCCGACAACCAAATCAAAACTGCTTGCATCACTAATGCTCTTCTTTTCCTTGTGGATCATTTGAATTGGTCATGCATTCGCCTTCTCTTCTGGAATCGCGGGACTAGATGTTATCACCCTTCTTGCTTCTTGTGCCGGTGCTACCTCAACTTGGGAACCCACCTTATCATGGTTACAAGTGCAAGTCGTAATAACAGTCTTAACTACTCCTGGCTTGTCAAAAACTACCTCCACAGCAAGTATTCTGTTATTCTCGACAGTCGCGGGGAGTTTACCCTTCTCTCTTTGTTGGAAGGCGCCGACCAGGTCACCAAGAGTCTTCTCTAACCTCTTTTGCGATTGCTCAATGCTCTCAAACCTCTGGTCATTCTTGGCTTGATTCCGCTGTGCTTCTGCCCAAAACCTCTCTGATTTCTCCATGTGAGCTCTAATCTCCTGATCAACGTTTCTCGGTGCACTAGTAGGCGGAGCCTGAAACTGCTGTGCTGAACCCTGTTGAAACGGAACATGTCGAAACGGAGCTTGCTGAATTGGAACCTGCTGTGCTGGAACCTGCTGTGGTGCATTCTCATAGAAGCTACCTCCATAGGATAAATTGGAACGGTCAGGGTTGAAGGGCTGCACCTTAATGGCGCCTGCATTCATTCCCGGATTTGGTTGCCAACCACCACGCTGCCTGTTCTGCACCCAGCAAATGATCTCCGGAGTTGGGTCATCCCCCATAATCTCAGGAAGTCTACACATACTAGAACCATGCCCGGAATTACCACACAGATTACACCTCTCGTTAACCGGAGCCACTAGTGCAGGGATAGTGCCAAGCATCCTCATTTCCTTAATCTGTTCGACTAATTCAATAGTACTAGGGCCTGGTGTTTGCTCCACGGCTTTAGATTCATCACTCCTTGGTCTGCCTCTAGTTCCCTTAAGCTTGGAGATGGCAGCAAGCTTCTCAAAATCCGCATTCAATGCAGCCGGAGATGCCGTAACAATAGAGCCATCCACGGTCATATCCACCATGTTCAGTGCTTCCCAATCGAGTCCCTCATAGAACTTGCAGCATAAATCCATCTCACTCAACCTATGGTGAGGGCATTGAGAGAGCAAGTTCAGGAATCGCTCCCTGGCCTCGTAAAAGCTCTCATCATTCATCTGCATGAACTTCTCAATCTGCACCCGAAGCTGCCTAGTCTTCTCCGTCAGATAGAACTTGTTCATAAAGGCCCTGTATAGATCATCCCAAGTAGCCAGAGAGCCTTCAGGTTGATTCAACAGCCAACTCTTTGCTTTATCCTGCATACACATGGGAAAGACCTTATTCCTGATTTCCTCATCAGAAACCGTTACTGAGCCTACAGTAGGCGGAATCCTAGCAATCAGCCCCTCGAACTCCTTGAGAAACTGGAAAACATCTTCATTAGCCATCCCACAATACTTAGGCATGTCATGGAAGTGATGAGACTTGATCTCCATGTTCCTAGCATTGTTAGAGAGCACAACAGCTGATCCCCCATCCTTAATTTCACCAGGCTGCATATAGGTCCCATAAGTGATCACAGGGGTCTCAACAGCACCATTGACTCTGGGAGCATTCTCGTTGACGTCACCCATTTCAACAGTGGCTAAGTTACATCTTCAAGTCGATGGTAGTGTCTATCGATCTCGGGTACTAGAGGTTGCAAAGGTGTTCCTTGCGATCTTGTACCGGGCATAAACCTGCGAAGGTTCTTCTACAAAATCAAAAACCTCGAAAAATCTTAGTTTTTGTTAGTGTAGAAATCGCAGGTAAGTAGAAAAAAGCAAATAAAATATTACACCCACACGCTACAGTAGGAATTAATTCCCCGGCAGCGGCGCCAAATTTGATAAGCTCAAATTATACTCTAAAAAGCAATTAGAGAATAAGTTGTAGTTGCAGACTAAAGCCTAACTCGTGATCGATCTCTAGGGAATTAATTAAGCTATGTAGCAGTGAGAGTAAACAGATACTTGCGAGTAACAATCTGAATAATGGTTTTGTTATACTTGTAACTAGTTTAACTAAAGCTAAGATTACGATTAACAATGAGAGAAAGATGAATACAGTAGCAAGATCCAATTATGCTAATTCGAACTAGGGATAACACTCATATTTGTCACACGGTCGTTGTACAGAAAATCAATCAATTCGATTAAACCAATTGTTCTTAGAAAATATTATACTGGAGAAATCGTGAGTCATCAATCCACGATCCTTAAACATGAACAATTTAGAGAATTCAATACGGACTTATCGAATTGAAGGTTTTTACGAAGATTTAATACGAGACTAACCTATATGAGTGCTTGATAAATCCTAGAACGAATTTGCATAATCTTCACATACTACTGTATTCAAAGGTGTTTAGCTACTCATAATTGATGATTGCATGCAAAGATTCATGGTAATAATCATGTGAAACATAGATGAAAAGCTCGCATGCAATAACATACAATTCAATCAATAAGATAAAGAACGAATTGTAAAGAACAAGCAATTGAGAAATCAATACCAATAATCTTGATGAATAAAATCAATCAATAACCAAGCTCCAAAGATGTCTCAATGTCAATGTGTGTCCCTTGGAGCTTTTCTCAAAACTAGGTTAAAAGAAGTATGAAAGAAAAGAATCCAAATTCTAATCTAATAAGGAAAATTAAATTAAATCTGCGTCTCTCACAAGTGAAGAAATAGCCACAAGTAGCCTTCTTAATCGCAATATATATCCTACTCGCAAAATCTTGCCGCGGCGGACTGAATACCTCGCCGTGGTGAGCCATGCTAACCGACTTGTCTTCATACGGCTCAAAAGACACAGATTTCTACAAAACACAAACAAAACACCAAAGTGTAAAAACGAACTAAAAAGACTACAAAACTAAGGACAAAGACTCACAAAGATCGCTAAAAAAGACCAAATGAGACGTTAGAATATTGTCTCATCAAAGAGGCTTAGACCATTCTACTTAGTAGAATGTTGTTTCAGCAGTTCATAGTAGATGGTTATATGATGATGGAAGCCCAAAGGCTTGCTTTCATAATGAGGAACCAACCGTTATTGAGGTCTAATAAATATAAGTCACTTGATGATGCTATTCGGACAAGTGATACTGATTCCGCCGATCCATCAAGAAACATCGGTAAACGGTTTGTCTTGACATCCTCCTTTGTAGGAGGACCTAGATATATGGTGCAGAACCTCCAGGACACGATGGCCATATGCAAGAGTATAGGTTATCCCGAACTTTTCATCACATTCACGTGTAATCCCAAATGGCCTGAGATAACAGGTTTTGTCGAGTTGAAAGGTTTACGACCTGAGGATAGGCCTAATGTTATGAGTCGCGTCATCAAAATGATGTTGGACCAGCTGATAAAAGGCTTGAAGACAGAACATGTATTTGGCAAGGAAATCGGAGGTAAATATTTATAAATATTGTATCTTATATTATATCAACTTATTGATATATTATACATTTCACATTTACTTAATTTATATTTATTTTATTATCTTTGTAGTCGTGTATACTATTGAATTTAAAAAACGCAGGCTTCCTCATGCACATATACTACTATGGGTTGATTGAGCTGATAGAAATATGTCAGCAAGTTCCGTAGATGACTTCATTAGTGCTGAGATACCTGATTAGGAACTCAATTCGGAGCTATACAAAGCTGTATCTGAGTATATGGTTCATGGACCATGCAGACCATTGAATTCAACTTCATCTTGCATGCATGATGGCAAGAAATGCTCTAAGAAATTTCCAAAGTCGTTTAATGAGTGCACAATATTCAATGATAATGGCTATCCTGTGTATAGGAGGCATGATGTCGGTGCCACTATTGAGAAGAATGGCAATATCATTGATAACAGGTGCAATTTATAATTACCTATCAAGCTTGAAGTATTAAATTATATTCCATCTATATTTATCGAACTTGATTGTCACGTGTATTAAAGAATAATAAGTTGTTTCACTCTACATATAAAGGTTTATTGTTCCATACAATCCGCTCCTATTGATGAAGTACCAGGCGCACATAAATGTTGAATGGTGCAATAAGACCAATTCAATCAAGTATCTGTTCAAGTACGCCAATAAGGGTATGGAAAGGATAGATGCAAAACTAACTGTGGATGAGGTGAACGATTATGTTGCCTACCGGTACGTATCTGCATTTGAGGCAGTATGGCGAATAATGGGTGATGTGCACTCAGAGATTTCGTTTTCCATTGTAGAACCTGTGATGAGTCAGTTTTATACTGTCTCATTTGGTCTTTTTTACCACCTTTTTGTCATCCTTGAGTATAGTTTTATTAGTTTTCCTAAGGTATTTTTACTTGTTTTGTTCTTTGTGTGTTTTGTAGGTATTTGGCTAAACCATGCTGATTGAAGGTAAAATGGTGTATTTTATATGCACATACAAGATATGGAGTTTCAATGCCTCGTATGGATGCTAGAAGTGGAGCGGGAAGGCCAAAATACCAAGAATTGGGGTCAAAAGGAATCAAAAGGGCAAAGCAGTCATTCCAGAAGAACTGGCGACGCCAGTTATCAAACTGGCGTACGCCAGTAACTTTCTATTTGGTTTTAGCCCAAACTGGCGACGCCAGTTTCTTCTTTTCCATTTTTTTGCGATTTTAGTTAGAAGAAGTCAGACGTTTTTGTTTTGAGACATTTATTCGATTGTCAAAAACACACTTTGCCCTAGATTTAAACCTAGTTGATAGAAAAAGCTCCACACATCCATACTTTGACATTGATAACAATTTGGAGCTTGATTTTGATTATTCGTTGAAGGATTGATATCGAATCCCTGATTACTGTGGTAAATCTCTATTGTTTTATCTTATTCAATTCGTTCTTACTCTGTTTCTCGAATTGTTTGAGCTTGCATGCGATTATCATTCTGTTTGTGTTAACCATGAGCAATATCTTGTATTCTTTCGTCCTTGCTTCAATTATGAGTAGCTAAATCACTCCGAACATGGTAGTTGCGTGATAGCTTTGCATATTCGCTTATAGGGTTCGAAATCATTCATATAGGTTAGGCTCGTTCAAAGATCTTCGTAAAAACCCTTCAATTCAATATTCTCGTTCAAAGATTATCTAAAGCGTTTTGGTTAAGGATCGTGGATTGACGACCCACGATTACTCTAGTTCAAATATCTTCAAACTCGTTTGGTAAATGTTGAATTGATAGTTTTCTGTACACCGACCGTGTGACAGTATGAACGTATCCCTAGAGCAAATTAGCATTGCTTGATCGTAACTACTGTGTTCCTCCTACCTCATTCTTACAAACAACTACATTGTTAATTTTCGTTTTATAGTTTTAAGAAGTACTCGAATTCAAACAAATCAACATTGTTTCGCAAGTAACTTTTTGTTTTCAATCGTTGCGATAGCCTAATTGATTCCTTAGCGAACGACCTCGTGGTTAGCATTGTCTATTTACAGCAACTGCTTTCTACTTGTTTCCTAAGTGGCAATTTGAGCATATCAAATTTGGCGCCACTGCCGGGGAGTCAATTCCTATTGTAGCGGTTGATTGCGAATTTTTATTAGTTTGTTTTTCAGCCTGTTGTTTTTTACACTAATGGAAACTAAGATTCTTCGAGGTTTTTTATTGTGTAGACTCAACTACAGGTTTATGCTTGGTAGGAGATCACAAGGAACACCTTTGCAACCCCCAGTGAACGAGATCGATAGACACATTCGCACCAGAGATGAACTTAGCGAGAATCGAAATGGCAGGAAACGCAGAGATTAACCAACCAATTTCTGAGGTGCCTGAGATCACCATGGAACCTACATACAGCCTGGTGAGATTAAGGCCGGGAGGTCAGCTGTTGTGCTTTCTAATGAAGCCAGGAACATGGAGATCAAGGCATATCACTTACATGACCTACCCAAGTACTATGGGATGGCTAATGAAGACATGATCAAGTTCCTGAAAGAGTTTGAGGCATTGATTGCTAGGATCCCGCTTACCGTTGGGGAGATCACTGTTACTGATGAGGAGATTAGGAAGAAGGTTTTTCCTATGGGCATGCAGGATAAGGCTAAGAGCTGGCTTCTAAACAAGCATGAAAGGTCTTTCCGGATTTGGGATGAGCTTTACAGGGCATTTATGAACAAGTTCTACCCTGCAGAGAAGACTAGGCAGCTTCGGACCCTGATAGAGAAGTTCATGCAGATGAGCGATGAGAGCTTCTACGAGGCTAGGGAACGGTTTCTGAATCTGCTTTCTCAGTACCCTCACCACAGGATGAGTGAGATGGATTTGTGCAGCAAGTTTTATGAGGGATTGGACTAGGAGGCGCAGAATATGGTGGATATGACAGTTAATGGGACCATAGTTACAGCATCTTCAGCAGTTTTGAATGAGGCCTTCGAGAAACTATCCGCTATCTCTCAGCTTAAGGGAACACGTGGAAGGTCCAGGAGAGCAGAGGTGAAAATAGTGGAAGAGGCGTCGGGACCTAGTACCTGCGACCTGGCCGAACAGATCAAGGAAATGAGGATGCTTGGCAATGTCTCAGCCCCGGCGTAACAGGTAAGTGAAAGGTGCAATCTGTGCGGTAATTTTGGGCATGGTGCCAGCATGTGTAGGCTTCCTGAGATTATGAATGAGAACTCGACTCCGGAGGTAGTCAACTGGGTACAAACTAGACAGCAAGGGAACTATAGGGGGAACCAAGGTGGTAACGCATGAGGGCCCAGGATTCAAACTTTTAACCCGAACTGTGCCAACTTGAGCTATGGCAATAACTTCTACGAGAATGCGCCACAGGAGCAACAGGTTCCGGTCCAGCAGCAAGTTCTAGCACAGCAGACTCAATTTCAGCCTATGAGAGTGCAGGGTAATGCCGTTCAGGAGATCCATAATCACATGGAGAGGTCAGAAAGGTTTTGGGCAGAGGCACAGAAGAATCAGAGCATGAACGACCAGAGGTTTGATAGTATTGAGCAGTCCCAGAGGCGGCTTGAGAAGACTCTAGGCGATTTGGTTGGGAATCTTCAGCAGAGATAAAGGGGTAAGCTTCCAGCTACCGTAGAGACCAACAGGGTTCTTGTTGTGGAGGTATCTTTCGACAAGCCGGGAAGAGTGAAGACAGTTGTGACTACTTGTACTTGTGGACAGAATAAGGCGGTAGCCGAGGTTGAGGCACCACAGGTGACTAGGCCACAAGAAATAGTTGAGGTACAGGAAGTAGATGAGGTAGTTAAGTCCAGTGTTGCGACTCCAGTAGAGGAGGCAAGTGCAACACTGGTTGTTCTTGAGGTTAAACCCATTGCTAGAGTGATCCAGAAAGCAGATAAGAGCATCAGTGATGCCGACAGCTTCGACTTGGTAGTTGGGATAGGAAATTCTTCTAAGGTGACTGGCATTGTTGATACGGGAGCAGCAGTTATCCTGATGACTTTTGCGACCTATGAGGAGCTCAATTTGAAGGGTTTGGAACCCAGGAAATGCTTTGTCACATTGGTCAATGGATCAAGGAGCAAGTGCATTGGGGTTATCGAGGATGTTTCGGTTGAGCTTGATGGGGATACCTTTATGGCTGATTTTGTGGTTGTGGAGTCGACACGGATCAAAGGCAAAGTGATGGAGAAGGATATGTTACTACTCGGGCGACTGTTCATCAAGACCACTCGCATGATTGTCAACCTTCACGCCCGTACCTGCACCATAGAGGTACATGGAAAGAAACGTGAGTTGCGAGCCACCACCACGCCATACTCACCCCTGCAGGTTCAAACCAGTAACTATATCAGTGCACACACAGGTCCCCTGTATACTTACTCTCCCCCAAAGGGATGTAAGGGAGCTCAAAAGACTGGGAAGATCAAGTACCATATATTTTCACCCTGGAATGTCGAGCTAACGACTTTAAACAAATGCACTTTTATTTCCTTACTTTAGACATTGTCCTTTTATCTCGCATTTCATACTGTTGAACTATTTACTTTACCGTTGAGACTATTTATCTACGACCTTAGACATTGCGGATGCCTTTACTGATTTTGTTATTTATTCTCTTGCATGTTTGGGAATATAGAACCCTTGTACTAACATGAGGAAACTCGTGTAACTCCGAGTCGAGGCTTGGGATTTCAATTTTGCGATGTGAAATTGCCAAAGGTGCACAGTTATCTGAAGGGGAGAAAAGGAGGTGAACTTCCAGACTACCCGTTAGCCAACACGGAAGAATCTTGTACATGACTATAAAGGTACACCAGTAGGCAAGTCACTATAGCTCCCATTCTCTTTTCTTTTCCACTCTACGCATGAGGACATGCTTGAGTTTAGGTTTGGGGAGGGGGAATGTGCTCTCTAGTGTCTTGTCTGCAATTTTTTCCGTTATCTGCATCTTTATAGTTTTCCGTCTTTACTTCTATGTATTCTGTTCTATTGTGTGTTATGTGACCTTTCTCTGTTACAGTTTCTTTGTCAGTCTGGGTCTAGTTAATTTAATTTTCGTGGTGAGTCGGAGTTTTTTACCAAGTCGAACATCCTTTGTAGATGATAAATCCACCTGCTGCTTACGTTTTGTTTGATGATTAGCTGGAAGTAGGACAGTGTATTTTTAATCCTGCTAGCTCGTTTCTCTTTTAAAAAGCAAGTTTGTTTAGCTCTTTGGTCCAAAAAAGCCTGTGAGGAGCCTAAGAGCCGATGAAAAAATTTTGTACCGGCAAATGTATTGTGTGATTTCCTAGGTTGTGCAAGTTTTTACGTATTACTTGCGCCTTTTCATACTTATGTGTACTCAGTCTTGTTAGGGATGACGAACGACATGCTCTTTTTAAGCACTTCCCCCTGTTCCAAGGAACAGGTTTGGGGAGAGAACTGTTATCTTGCGACTATATGTGTTGTTTTGCGTTATTGCTAAAAAGTTTGTTTATTGCTCCCTAAAAGCTTATTGATATTTGAATCTCGGGGTGGATCTATGGTCTTCATTGATCACTGTTAGTCGTGTTAGGCGTGTTTCAAATACTACCTATATACCGACGTGGTCTTAAAAAGCTATATGTCCGTGAGGGTTGATGGCACGTACACCAAACTGACACGCACAAAAGCACGGACTTTCGGTAAAACAAACACCTGCAAAACATTGAGATTAAAAGAGCCCAATGTGGCCATGCACTGAGTTCAACGAAGTGTTACGAGATCTGATGTTGTTTTGAACTGAATAGGGGGAGCAGTTTCAGCTTTTGTTTTCTGAAAAATTGAGTCGCCTGTTAAGTTGCTTTCGATCTAATGAGACGAGTACAAAAGCATAAGATATTTTAGGCACCTTTGTGACGCAAGTCACCTTCCCAGTTTATATTTGAGCTTATACCCCATTTGGATACTTCCAAGAGAGTGAGAGATACACTGCATTCACTTGTGAGGGACTAGCGAGCTACACTTAAGTGCTATTTGTCTGGGAAACGATTGTGTTTGATTTTCTGTACACTGTTTTGCAAAAGTTGGTTTTATGAAAAAAAATTTGCATCTCGTGGACTTACTGTTTACAATGATATATTCGGTCACTTGGGACCTTGACTCTTTGTTTGTTTTCGTGGTTTGAGTCTAGTTTATGTCTAGGTTTATTTGTTCGCTCGAGGACGAGCAAAGGTTCGGTTTGGTGAGTTTGATGAGTCGGTTTTATACCGTCTCATTTGGTCTTTTTTAACGCCTTTTTGTCATCCTTGAGTATAGATTTATTAGTTTTCCTAGGGTATTTTTACTTGTTTTGTTATTTGTGTGTTTTGTAGGTATTTGGCTAAACCGTGCTAATTGAAGGCAAAATGGTGTATTTTATATGCATCTACAAGATATGGAGTTCCAATGACTCGTATGGATGCTAGAAGTGGAGCGGGAAGGCCAACATACCAAGAATTGGGGTCAAAAGGCGTCAAAAGGGAAAAACATTCATTCCAAAAGAACTAGCGATGCCATTTATCAAATTGGCGTACACCAGTAACTTTCTGTTTGGTTTTGGCCGAAACTGGCGATGCCAGTTTCTTCTTTTTCGTTTTTCTGCGATTTTAGTTAGAAGAAGTCAGACGTTTTTGTTTTGAGACATTTATTCGATTGTCAAAAACACACTTTGCCCTAGATCTAAACCTAGTTGATAGAAAAAGATCCACATATCCATACTTTGACATTGATAACAATTTGGAGCTTGATTTTGATTATTCATCGAATGATTGATATCGAATCCCTAATTACTGTGGTAAATCTCTGTTGTTTCATCTTATTCAATTCGTTCTTACTCTGTTTCTCGAATTGTTTGAGCTTGCATGCGATTATCATTCTGTTTGTGTTAACCATGAGCAATATCTTGTATTCTTACATCCTTGCTTCGATTATGAGTAGCTAAATCACTCCGAACATGGTAGTTGCATGATAGCTTTGCATATTCGCTTCTAGGGTTCGAAATCGTTCATATAGGTTAGGCTCGTTCAAAGATCTTCGTAAAAACCCTTCAATTCAATACTCTCGTTCAAAGATTCTCTAAAATTTTTTGGTTAAGGATCGTGGATTGACGACCCACGATTACTCAAGTTCAAATATCTTCAAACTCGTTTGGTAAAGGTTGAATTGATAGTTTTCTGTACACCGACCGTGTGACAGTATGAACGTATCCCTAGAGAGAATTAGCATTGCTTGATCGTAACTACTGTGTTCCTCCTACCTCATTCTTACAAACAACTACATTGTTAATTTTCATTTTCTAGTTTTAAGAAGTACTCAAATTCAAACAAATCAACATTGTTTCGCAACTGTTTATTTTCAATCGTTGTGATAGCCTAATTGATTCCTTAGCGACGACCTCGTGGTTAGCATTGTCTATTTACAACAACTGCTTTCTACTTGTTTCCTAAGTAGTAATTTGAGCATATCAACATGTAATCTCCAAGTACAATCAAGATTAAATTTGTAAGTTGGAAGTCCTCAAATCCACAGTTTATAGTAGAAAGTTGACTCGGTATGTCGTTCTCCACGAACACTTAGCATAGGAACAAGCAAATAACGTTTGTGATTGAATGCAGAAAAGTAAACAGATTAATCTCATATAGAATAATTAAATTTTCAGTAAACCCTAAATAGCTTTGTTTGTAAATCAATGATGGAAAGGCGTAAAGGTTCCCCAACCTCCCTCTGCTATGCTACACCCAACTTCCTAGTTAAAATCCTACGCACTTACCTCTAACGACAACAGGGTATAATACTATGGTGCTCAAGGCGCAGTCAGCATGAGTATCCCTACTCAGTTCAATGAAACTACTGTGTCAGTCAACAGAACATCACACCACGAAGGATGTATAGAGTTGTATAACCATGATTTATGTCAAATAAATATTCCGTTAACATATCACGGTATGTAAAGAAATAGCAAAAGTAGAGTTACAGCGGTTCGTACAAGAGAAAGTTAGCTACTCATAGTAACAAAGAACATAAATCGAAATCTAAGAAGAAAGGAAGAAGAAGCTTAGTCTCTGATGTCTTCGTGCTGCTGCTTCAAGGGTTTCCTCCTTCTGGGTGTCTGACGAAGGTCTAAAAGTATGCATTTACAAATATTGCATCTAAGGCAAAAAACGAAGGTCTAAAAGTATGCTACATCGCACATTTCATTGTCACATCACACCCCCAAACCAGTTTATTGCACATCCTTGAGCAAGGCAAAAACGATAATTAAGAAGTGACCATGAAATGAACATCAAGAATAAACCACCACATAGACAAGCAGTGAGTTTCAGGGTTCCAAACTCTACTGACTCGCTTAGTTTCAGCTCCAACTTCATGACTGCACAACAAACATATAACAAGTAAGCATCACTCACTACAACCAGCGGTTACAAGTGTAACCCAATGTCCTTATAGGTGTACTTCAAAATCATTACCTCGGAGTAATGTTATGCAATCCTGCTCCCAAAAGTCAAGGCACAAATCAAAGTAGTACTCAGGTTGGCTTGGTAAGTAAATCAGGTAGGATAATATATAGAGGAGTGAAAGGCCAAGTATCATTAAAAGATAACAAGGTAGAATAAAGGGTATTTCAGGGGGACTTATCCTTTCGGACACCGAGTTCCTTCATTTGACTTCATCTTCTCGAAATGACAAATCTTCAACTTCTCTTCTATCATCGTAACTTCTCCATCGGATTTATTCATGCAAATGCTGATTATTTGCGACGGCGTGAGCTCTGGAAAGATATTCTTAGCCTCCCTGCCGGTCCGCTTATTCTTGTTGGCGATTTTAATTCTGTTTTGGGGGCTCAGGAGAGATCAGATGGAAGACCCCCAGCACGGCATGAGGTTCTTGACTTTCAATCATTTATCAATGATGGTAACTTCATTGAGTCTCTTAGCACAGGTTGTCGGTTTACGTGGTCAAATAGGAGATTCACCAGTGGTTATTTGGAGACTAGAATTGATAGGGTTCTGTCGACAGAGTCTTTTTTGGATTTATGGGACACAGTTCGATATCATGTCGGGATTCGAAATTGTTCGGATCATAGCCCTCTGTTTGTTCATTCTGTGCGGGAGCAAGAGATTGGTAGGCCTCGTCCTTTTAGGTTCCAGAGCATGTGGTTGAGTCATGATTCTTTCTCTGATGTAGTTCGATCCTCGTGGAACGTGTCTATTTCAGCTACATGCGCAATATCTGTGGTGATCGGGAAGTTGAAACGTCTTAAAGGGGTCCTTAAACAGTGGAATCTCACTGTTTTTGGGAATATTCAGATTCGTCTTCAAGAAGCCCAGAATCGTCTACAGGTGGTTCAGGATCGCCTTAGTATGTTGGGACATGTAGATGATATACCTCAGGAGGAATTGGCTGCTCTTTCCGACTATAATAGTATATTGGCTTAGCAGGCGACCTTTTTGAAGCAGAAAAGTCGGGAACATTGGCTGCGAGATGGTGATAGGAATTCTGCATTCTTCCATCGTAGTTTGAAGATTAACAAAGGACGTTTTGGCATTTCTTCCCTTCTAATTGATGGCAGTGTTTCTCAAGATAGGCAGGCAATCCGTGATCATATGGTTGATTATTATGAACGCCTTTTCTCACCACCGCAACTGACTACCTCTACCTTTGATGGGCTTGCTGATCTTATTCCTTCTGATGTCACTGAGCCGAATGCAGCTCTTCTTCGCTTTCCTACATGTGAGGAGATCCGTCATGTGGTGTTCGGGATGTGCCCTGACAGTGCTCCAGGTCCGGATGGATTTGGGGGTCGTTTTTATCAATCTATGTGGCATATTATTGGGGATGATGTGATAAGTGCAGTACGTACATTCTTTATTCATGGACATTTTCCTCTAGGTATGAATGCCAGTTTTGTCACACTAATTCTGAAGATTAGGGAAGCTTTGCATATTGAGGATTTTCGCCCGATTGTCTTAGGCAACTTCTTGTATAAGATCATTGCTAAATTGTGGCTGATCGTTTAGGACATATCCTTTCCGGATTAATTTCCTTTCATCAATTTGGATTAATTCCGGGTCATCGAATACATGACTGCATTGCTTTGGCCTCAGAGGGTGTTAACAGCTAAGGGAATCGTTCTCGAGAGGGAAACCTGGTGCTTAAGGTGGATATTCATAAATCTTTTGACACGTTAGATTGGAATTTCTTGCTTGCTGTTCTCTCGAGTTGTGGTTTCTCAGATACCTTCGTGGGTTGGATTAATCATATCCTGCATTCTGCCAGGCTTTCTATTCTAGCTAATGGGTCTCCAGAAGGTTATTTTGGTTTCTCACAAGGTGTACGACAAGGGGATCCACTTTCCCCTCTACTCTTTTGTGTGGCAGAAGAGGTTCTCAGCAGGCGTTTATCTCAGGCAGCTGCAACGGGGGAGATCTCTCCTTTGTTTATTGGTCGTGATATTGATTTTCCTTCACATCTTCTTTATGCATATTACGTTATCATTTTTTCCAGGGCCTCTAATGCTAATTGCAGAACAATTCTAAGGATTCTGGAGCACTATGCCATCTGGTCTGGACAACATTTTAATCCTCAAAAGTCACGGGTCTATTTTGGATCTCAGTCACCAATGCTAGGAAATATAGGATGCGACGAATTTTGGGTATCACTGAAGGTACTCTTCCTTTACTTATCTTGGAGTGCCGTTATTTCGAGGAGCACCACGTACTGTTCACTTGCATGTCATTGCTGATTCCATTTTAGAAAAGTTTTGCTAAGTGGAAGGGCACATCTTTATCAATGGTTGAGCGTATTTTCTTAGTTCAATCAGTCATCCAGGGGTCCTTTGTATATTCGATGATGATTTATAGATGGCCGATTACTCTTCTTAAGCGTTTGGATACTCATATCAGGAATTTCATCTGGACTGGTGATATACATAAGAAAGGGGCTACTTCAGTTTCTTGGAGTAGATGTTGTGTTCCAAAATCTGAGGGCGGTCTCGGCATTCGGTCTCTTGTGGCATCCAACGAGGCTTATCTTTCTCGTTTAAGTTGGGACATTTGGACTGTGAAGAAGCCATATTTGGAGATCTTCCAACGTCGATTTTTTCGTCATCAGAATCTACGTTCGCATGTCAACTCCTCAATATGGTATGGGTTTAAGTTCTGTTATCCATCTCTTCACTTGAGCTCTCGTCGGTTGGCAAGTCAGGGCTCAACTATTCATTTTTTGTTGGATAATTGGCTTGGTTATTGTATTGCCGATAGGGTTCAAATTCCGTTGCATCTTCGGCATTATTTCGAGCATCCGATATCAGATTATTGGTTTCATGGAAATTGGGTGCTTCTTGAAGATTTTCGCATAGCTTATCCAGAGGTTGTTAGGGACATCATCTCTTATCATTTGGCACCAGCAAATTCGGATTTTAGGGTTTGGACATACTCTCTTAATGGTTCAATTTCCTCCAAACAGATGTACCATAAGATTCCACCCACTTACATAAAGGTGAATTGGGGTGATTGGATATGGGCACAATTTATTCCACCATGTCGTTCTATTACGACTTGGAGGGCTATACATGGTAGACTCCCGACCATGGACCGTTTGTGTCTTATTGGTTTGTTGGGCCCCTCAATTTGTCATTTCTGCCAGGCTGCTGCGGAATCCATTGATCACATCTTTGCAACTTGCACCTTTGTTCAGACTATTTGGGCTCGTCTTTTTGGTAGCTTTCAAGTTCCATATCGGGATTTTGCGAGTATAGGGGAGCTTATTCTGTTTGCGATGGATCGACATTTTAGTCCTCAGATTCTCTCACTTTGGAGACTCTCTATTGTTACTAGTGTTTGGGTGCTATGGAACACACGGAACAAATGGATTTTTGATGGAGTTGTTTTCTCTCATCGCTTGATTTTGACAGCGATTTGGTGTCTTGTTGGGGAATCTAACTCTCTGCCTTTGGACACTATGTTTAATTCACAAGTTGATCTGCAGATTTTACACTCTTTTAGGGTACGTGGTTGCCCTCGGAAGGCCCCACAGATTACTGAGGTTCATTGGCAACCTCCACTGTCGGGTTGGATGAAGTGCAACACGGATGGTAGTTCAAGAGGAGCACCAGGTGCCTCAACAACAGCAGGTGTTTTTCACAATTGTAGAGGTTTCGTTCAGGGATGTTTTGTCACGAAGCTAGGTTACTTGTGTGCCTTTGAAGCGGAGTTGATTGCGGCTATGATTGGTATTGAAACCGCACACGCTAGAGGTTAGAGGATGCTTTGGCTAGAAACAGATTCGACTTATGTGGTAGAACTTCTTCATTCCAGAGCGCGTACCGTTCCTTGGAGATATAGGAATCGTTGGTTGAGAGTTCTTTCCCTTATGGAGGGCATGGATTTTCGGGTCTCGCATATTTTTCGTGAGGGGAATGCTCTAGCTAATCATGATCGTGACGGTTTCTGGACCTCAGCACCGGATTTCCTTCTTCCGCATATTGGTCGAGATATGTCCTATCAGCCTTTTTATAGGTTTATGCAACATTAACGCTTAGGTACTCTTTCCCTATCACAGGTTTTTCCAATTGGGTTTTTCTGTGGAAGGGTTTTAACGAGGCCTGTGGTTGCAACCTTGGGTAATTCACCCAGGGGTTAGTGGGTACCTCCTTTGTCTGTGTTCTTTTTGCTTTAGTTTCTCTCTTGACTACCCGCCTGTGGGATCAGCTTGAGAGTCATCTCTACTTTTCCCGGTGTACTTTCCTTTCTTTTTTTTTTCTTAATACAAGTTCAGTTAAAAAAAAAAATCGTAACTTCTCCATCGGTTGCTTCACACATAGATTACTTGCTCCTTTATTTTTCTTTTTTCTTTTTCTTTTTTGGCATACTATTTTTGCAGTCATTTTACTGACTCATATGCTTTTGGTTGGCCATCACTGGGCTCTTTTAGTCTCTACATTTTCTGGTAGTGTCTGTTTTACCGAATTTCGCACTTTTGTGTGTGCTGGTTTGGTATACATACCATCAACCCTCACGGACATGTAGCTTTTTAGGGCCACGCCGGTATGTGGGTAGTATCTGTAACATGCCCAACATGAAAACGGTGATCACAAGGACCGCAGATCCACTCCGAGACTTTTGTACCTTTGCTTTTTTCGGTACTGAAAATGCAAGTTGCACTTGATTAGTTAATCTTATCTTTCATGATTCAGTTCAATGTTTGTGTTTGTTGTTGTTGTTTGTGAACTGCAGGATTTCAAAGTTGTGCAACATTGCGAAATAGTGCCGATACAATGTTGGAACAACATTACGGACAACAGCAGACAACATAGAAACAAGCAGGCCAATTGGATTGATGACTTGGACTGGAAGCAATCAATTCGAATTTCTGCAGGAATAAGGAAAGAGTTTGAGTTGCTTTGGACATAAGGAATGCAATCTAAAGAGAGAATCTTTCAAGAATATTGTTGAAGAAAGCAAGAAGGAAATATATTGTTGAAGACACTAATATGGGAATTTCCTTCTAGCTGATTATTGAAGAAAACAAGAACATGGAAAATTGCCTTTCTTTGAGATCCTTTCGACTTGGATGGATGGGCTGTCGATATCTCAAGTATATATACAAGGATTCAGCCGAGCAATCATAGAGCCTTTCTTGATGATCAATCGAGATTTTATTAAAAGAGTTTAGGCTTCTTGTTTTCTGCTAGCTTTAGAGTTTGTCTAAGAGTATTCATTGTTGGAATAACTCTTTCAAACATCGACCTAGAATAGCTTTTACTGTTGGTTCTTCTAGGGCTAGTTTTGGTTGTTTAATCAATCGTTTGTGATTGTATTAAACCCACTTGATTAGATCTACTTTTCCTGTCAGTAGATATTTTGCTTGCTACGCCAATATATTTTTCTATATATTGGCTTGGTAATAGAAGTTTCATTCTTATTCATCCGCTGCCATCTGTTTGCTATGTTGAAGACAATGTCGAACAACATTGTTGGCAACATTGTCTATTGATCTTGTTTCAAGTACCAATCCGGGATCCTAAGTTCTAACAAGTGGTATCAGAGCCAGCCACCTAACTACTGGTGTCTGGATTTGGTACTACTACAATGGAAGTTGCAAACTCAAGTGTCTACAAGCCACCTATGCTTGATGGATCGAACTACCACTACTGGAAAATCAGGATGAGGACATACATCAAGTCCATTGAATGTCGAGCTTGGAGATCTGTTCTAGAAGGATTTGTCTGGCCTACTGAAGGACCTGATGTTGATGGAGATATTGTTCCCATACCTGAAGAACACTTCACTGCAGGTGACTTTCTTTTAAGCTCTTACAATGAAAAAGCTTTAAATGCCATTTTTGGACATGTTGATGCTCATATGTTTAAAATCATTCAAAATTGCACTACAGCTAAACAAGCTTGGGACTTACTTGAATCATCATTGTGAAGGTGATAATAGTGTCAAACAAACTAAACTTCGAATGCTTTGGTCAAAATTTGAAAATCTAAGAATGGAAGAAGCTGAAACCATTGATTCTTATTTTGAAAAGCTTTTGACTTTGTCTAATGATGTTCAACTTCTTGGTGATGCTATTTCCAACAAGCAACTGATTTCTCAAGCCATACGTTCTCTCTCTTCAAAATTTGACACTAAAGTTACTATTTTGGAAGACACTCACAATCTGGCTACTATGGATTTTCATACCTTGAGAACAATTTGAAAAATTTTGAGATAATTGATAACGAAAGAAAAGGTACGAAAATCCTTAGTATGTCCCTTCACTCTAAATATAAAGCTAAAGTTACTGAGCTTGAAAGCAGTAGTGATGATTACAAGACATGGTGAAGAAGCCTACAATGACTTGGTTAGGAAAATTGAGAAACTTAGATTCAGGAAGAATTCTAATAGAGGCTCTTCGAGCAACTCAAAAGGAACTAGAAATTTCAAAAAGAAAACTGGTGTGTCTAACTCTAGCCCTAGTCTTAGTAAACTTAGTAAAGTTAGATGTTTTGAATGTCAAGGATGGGGGCATTATCAGAATGAATGTGCTAACACTCTTCGAAAGGAGAAAACGACTATGCTTGCTTGTCTCAGTGATGTTTCAGATGACGAACAGGAAGACGATGATCCAGAAGTTCATGCCAAAGCCCTATCTCATTACGAACAATGTTGAGAAACAATGTTGGTCCAACATGGATGGTCCAACATTGACAAAAGAAGTCTTTTTCGACTATGATGATTCTCAAAACTGTGAAACACTTTTCTGGACTAACCCTGAGGAATCAGTTTCTACTAATGTTTTGTGTCTGCATGGTTCAGTTGATCTATCTGCAGATTATCACCGGAAGAGTGAAATCGATGAATGAAAACAATGTTAAGTCAACATTGACATCAACATTGTCTGCTTTCAAACTGCTCTTCCGATGTCTCTATCCGTAAAGGCACTGTACCCAAGAATAAACAGGTTGTTGCAGTCGAATAAAAGTTAAAGACACTACTCCCGAGAAAACGACATCGAACACGAAAAGGTGTCTAAACCAAGAACTCCAATGGTGTACAAGGAGAAATTGTCAATCTTGACAAGAATGATGACACAACATTGAGCTCAACATCACAGGCAGAAATTCCATCTGACGGTACCCATGAGATGAGCATGATAGGTGAACCCAGCACTCCTATGGCTAATGGTCTTATGCTCAGCAGAATCGATGATGGAGATGATGTTGACCTAACATTGTACAGAACAATGACTCTGACCTTCTATATCTATCAACCAAAGATACCTCACATCATGTTTTATGTGTGTTTGTGCAGTATCGATCAACCTAAAATCCCACACCTGATTGTTCTTAAAAGATTTTTCATATATGTATCAAGAACTGTTAATCTTAGATTATGGTATGCATGTGATACAAACACTAATCTAGTGGGATTTAGTGATTCTGATTGGGCTGGTGTTCTAGATGATAGCAAATACACTAGTGGAGGTTGCTTTTATCTTGATTCTAATTTAATGTCATGGTATTTCAAGAAACAGAACAATGTGTTACTCTCATATGTTGAATCTGAACATGTAACATCTGGGAGTTGTGTTACTCAATTGATATGGGTGAAAAATATGCTGCATGACTTTGGTCGACAATGTGATACCTTGTTGATGTTCTGTGATGACCTTAGTGCCATAAATAATTTTAAGAAGCCTGTTTTGCCCTCACGCACGAAACACATAGACATTAGGCATAATTTTCTTAAGGATATGGTCAATCTGCAAGTAATAGTCATACAACACTTAGATACAACCAATCAACTTGCAGATATTTTTACCAAACCATTAGATTGTGAGAGATTCTTCAGTCTTAGGAGATCTCTTGATTTGTGCTCTTTGTGATCTTCGATGTTGAAACCAGTGTTGACTCAACATCACAGTCAACACTGGCTGCAGAAAAGTGATGTGTTTTTTGTTGCCTTTTGATTTTTTTTTTATTTTTTTGTGTGTGTGTCTATGTGCTTTCTGTGCTTCTGTACTGGTCTATGGTTGTTCCTACTTTGTAGCTTACAGTGGTGATGCTTAGGGGTTGAAAGGCTATTTGAAATCAAGGTTGAAAGGGATCGAGTCTCTTGTGTGTTTGCTTTATGTAAAACCCACTTTTGCTGTTTTTTGGCTATTTTTACTCGTACCTTGACTCACACTTGATGTTGCCTCCTGTCCTTTATGCTTAATAAATCTGATGAATTATGATAAAAAGGGCTCGAAGTGTTTCCGTCGAGGATCGTGTTGGGCAGGTTTCAAATACTATCCAGATATCGACGTGGCCAATGTGTCATATGTCGTGAGGGTTGATGACCTGTACAGGAAACCGACACGCACAAAAGTGCCGATTCTCGTAATGCTGCTGGTTCACTTTCTGAGTACCAAATTACCAAATGTGGTCAATTGAGTGATTTTATGCCATGAGACGTGTGTTTGCCTAACTCCGCATAGGCTTCGGCTTTGGAGCGGATTCATACGTGTTCCAATTATTTGACATGGTTCACGGTCTCATGGTCACCCCCACTCGAACTTATGCTAATTGTTCAATTTACTTTTTGAGGCAATTTTGAGTGTGTTTCTTTGGTATTCCTTTCTCTCTCTGTCTTTGCCTGCAGCATCAGTGGTGTTAATCGAATCTGCACATCTTGAGACTTGGTTTTCTGGCTGACTTACATTAAGAGTGGTCTGATTTCCCGATGTTGTCATCAATGTTGAGTCAACATGCTGGTCATCATTGGCTGTCCTTGGAGTACTTTCTGACTTATATTTGCTCTTTTTTATATGTGCTTCTCTATCTGACCTTTCTGTGTGTTTTTGGGTTTGAGGGGGAGTAGGTCTAAGGTGTTTCATTGGGGTTTAGGGTTTTTGCTTTCCTGTTCTTGCATTTCAAGTCATTATTTAAGATCAAGATTTTTAGTGTCAACCTCCCTAGGGTTTATCTGTTTATCTAATTACTATGACTTGACGGATAACTGTTTTACTTGCAACTTTAATCTTTTATTAACAGTTGTGCACAGTTTCTGTAGCATTGACATATATTTGCAGGATCTTTTAAGGCAAACCCAACAACACCCATCATGACCATCCACTCTTATCCTAACACTGCTCTTCAGCTAATCCAACCTCTATTCCGACATTCGCCCTCCGATCCAAATTCTCTTCCTGCTTCTGCTATCACCTTGGCTGCCAGTGTTGAACTCAATGTTTTCAACATCATTCTCCAACATTGCACAGTTCTTATTGCAGGTCCTAGTCCACAACTCATTGCATGTCTTCTTGTCTCCTTCTGTGAACTTGGTTGAATAATCTGAGAGATATCTTTCTTCTCAAAAAAGGGGGAGAAGAGAAGAGATTGAACAAAAAGCTAACATACTTTATTTTGTTATATTGCTCTCGTCTAATGTTGAGGGGGAGTTCTGTAGTTTCATGCCTGTTATATTTGTTTGTGTCTAACAAGTTTGTTCAGGTGTGTTTTTGTGAAGAAAGACAAAGGGGGAGATTGAATAGTGCAGTGTTGACTGCAATGTTGTGTCAACATTGCAGACGACTTTGTTTACTGCACTTATACTGCGATTCTACGCAAGTTTGTCTTTATTCACTAACTACTGAGTGCAGGAATTGTCAAAAGAAGTATGATATGATGCCCATGATGAGTTCAAAGGAGATGAGTAGACAAAGACATAAGAGGGAATTTGAAAGTGCATATTTACAGCAATGTTGAGTTCTGTGTTGACTCAACATTGTCCATCAGCATTGATCGATTGCACTTTATCTTTCAGTTCCCAACAAAGGATTCCTCTTGACTTGTTTAAATCCTACTTGTTCGATTTGACTAACAAACTGGTTTTAGGTTGTGTGAAGAAAGATCAGAATTAAGGGGGAGATTGAAAGTGCGATTTAGTGCACTTTGTTTAGTAATTCAACCTTTCTTCGTAACATAACCGGTTCAATGTTTGTAGTTATTTTTCTATGAATATTTTGTAGCATATATCAAGTTGGGCTCAAACATGCTTATTGGATCAAAAGGAATCAATGAGCCCAAAGGAATGCTATTGCTTGATGAAAGACTAAGATTAAGGGGGAGATTGAAAATGCAAGTTGCACTTGATTAGTTAATCTTATCTTTCATGATTCAGTTCAATGTTTGTGTTTGTTGTTGTTGTTTGTGAACTGGAGGATTTCAAAGTTGTGCAACATTGCGAAATAGTGCCGATACAATGTTGGAACAACATTACGGACAACAGCAGACAACATAGAAACAAGCAGGCCAATTGGATTGATGACTTGGACTGGAAGCAATCAATTCGAATTTCTGCAGGAATAAGGAAAGAGTTTGAGTTGCTTTGGACATAAGGAATGCAATCTAAAGAGAGAATCTTTCAAGAATATTGTTGAAGAAATCAAGAAGGAAATATATTGTTGAAGATATTAATATGGGAATTTCCTTCTAGCTGATTATTGAAGAAAACAAGAACATGGAAAATTGCCTTTGCTGAGATCCTATTGCCTTTCGACTTGGATGGGAGCTGTCGATATCTCAAGTATATATACAAGGATTCAGCCGAGCAATCATAGAGCCTTTCTTGATGATCAATCGAGATTTTATTAAAAGAGTTTAGGCTTCTTGTTTTCTACTAGCTTTAGAGTTTGTCTAAGAGTATTCATTGTTGGAATAACTCTTTCAAACATCGACCTAGAATAGCTTTTACTGTTGGTTCTTCTAGGGCTAGTTTTGGTTGTTTAATCAATCGTTTGTGATTGTATTAAACCCACTTGATTAGATCTACTTTTCCTGTCAGTAGATATTTTGCCTACGGCGCTGCCAATATATTTTTCTATATATTGGCTTGGTAATAGAAGTTTCATTCTTATTCATCCGCTGCCATCTGTTTGCTATGTTGAAGACAATGTTGAACAACATTGTTGGCAACATTGTCTATTGATCTTGTTTCAAGTACCAATCCGGGATCCTATGTTCTAACAGGTACTTTCTTTTCTATTTTTTCTGGAGCAAGAGCTAGTGATTTTTAGCACCGGTAATAAATAGTAGGGCCAACAAAGTTACCTTTCAATGATGATCATCTTCCACTTCTCCCCCAAACCAATTTCTCGAAGTGGGGTCAGGGTTTTCTTCTCTGCTAAGTTACTAGTATAGGGTAAGTACACGCTTAAGTATTACAAATTACAAAGAGTAAGGACTCAAATATTTAAGTATATTAAATTTCAACACAATTTCCTCTTCTTTCCCCAAAACCAATTCTCAGTCATGATCAAAATATGATTCTCCTCCATTCTTTGGAACTTGTTGCCTCGTTTCTTCGTTCAAGCTCGGCGGTAGGTTGCTGTCACCGCTTTAGTAATTAAAGCAAGTATAGGATATATGGTAGAGTTTCATAAGGGCTCAAAAAAGCTTTCAGTGGGGTTAGCGAAAGGTATAGAAAAGGATTCAGAAAGGTGAGTACCACTAATCATATTCATGCTGCTGACAAATAACGACTCAAGGGTAGCAGTGTTCACATGGGTGCACACAGGACTTCAATTAGAGTAGCAAGTAAACTTACTCATCAATGTAGCATGGGTCAGATTTGGTCAAAGCATATATTCAGCAAACAACAAAGCAGAAAAATAAATCCACAGCCCCTCATCTCAGTTATGGCTCACACTCGATACTCTCCCACAAATCAAAACATTTTTTAACAAGTAAAAGACCTTAGACGTAACAGATAAGGCTAAACATAACTTAAACTGCAAATTACTAAGTGCGAGTATTTCAACTTATTACAAACCGAATAGTTAAGCAGGTAGCAATCAAATGAAATTCCTCCCCCAAACCTAGCTAAGAGTAGATAGAAAACTAGGAAAGTAAAGAGAAAAAGAAAAGATACTCCCCTCTCGGTGGTGCTTCTCCAATCCAGATGGCGCTTCAAGATGAGGATCCTCCAAGAGGCGGTGGAGGATAAAATCCTTGATAGCCTTGGTAGTACAGCGTCGGATCGACGTCGGGTGGTGGATAGAGCTGCAGTGATGGGAATAAGGTGGATACTCGTAGTGACCATACCCGTCAACGTTCTCCTGCCGGAAGGAGATCTGCTCATAACGGTGCAGGAGGGTGACATGATTGTTCCATTCTGACCTCCGACCCATTCCATTCATATCATCTCGCCTTTGCGCACTCCCTTGACTCTCCATCTGATAGTTGTTCACAAATTCGTTGAACGAATTCATATCAAAAGCTCCTTGCGGCTGATCCGCTACTCCTCTACTTCTAAGCTCGGCTTTGGTGGCCTTCTTCTGCATCTCAAGGAGGTGGATAGTTCTGTCTTCATCAAAAGGTTCTATGAGTCGAGCGAATACTGACTCACTAGTAGGAACTCCATTCTTATGGCATATAGCGGTAATGAGACCAGGGAATGGTAGGTTCCTTGTTGTGTTGTTCTTCACCATATGCATCTACTTCACCATGATTCTTCCAACATCAATGCAGTGGCCCTCCATAATTGCGTAGACAAGAGTGGCTACGTCGCCCTTGAGCCCTTCGTGGTGCAGGGTTGGCTTCAAGTTGGTCTCCACAAAGTGCATCCAAAATCTTGCTCTTCCGTTGAGCGTAGCCTTTGGGATAGACATTCCCACTGCATCCTCTCTAAACTCTTCTCCGAGTAATACCTGTGGGATGTTTTCTAGGATCTCTCCGTACTCCATCTCGTCATATGTCGGTTCCTTGTATTCACCATGGATGTGCTCCTCCGGGATTTCGAAGAATTCGTTGATAGCTCCTGGACCAAACATGACCTCTACCCCTCGAATGATGAGGGGGCGATCTAAAAGTGCATCCTCCAGCTTTTTGGCCTTCAGTTGGAAGTACTCCGCGTAGAACTCCCGGACTATCTCTATATCGTATCCTCGGAGAATGGAAGTGAAAGTTCCCCAAGCATAGAGGCTCAAAACGTCGTGGATCCAATTAAGGGCCGGGTTCATCCCCCATTCGATCTATATTTTCCTTTGGGGAATCACCCATCGGTCGCTATTAACCAATAGCCAACTCCGAGCTTTGCTTGAGAGGGTCGTCAATGCCACTTCTTCCCTTTCTTTGCTCTCTTAGTGCTCAGTTCACCCACATCCTTTCCTCCTTTGGTTCTTCCCATTGTAACTAGGCCAAAAAGTGTGTGAGATAGCATGTTTGGAGTTAAATCAATTCTAAGGATTACATGCAAATCCAATGGGGTTTCTTCTCCCCCAAACCTAATGTGTGGTACAAGGTGTATGCAAAATTATAGCTTGTAATAAGATCAAGAGCCACTTCAAAATAATGCAAGAACTAGGCATGTAACTCAAGTTTTCAAGTTGTATCAAGCATCAAGTTGAAAGGCAAATTGTAATGTAGTCTCCATCCTCTGAGCATATGACGATGCAAACATATTTTCTAGGCATACTTCAACAAGTTACTACCATGTAAGCAAGTAATCGAGGGAGAAAGGGGTCGACAAAGGAGTTTGTTCTATTGAGACATTTTATCGAACACTTGGTAGGCAAGAACAAAAACTTTCAAATTCTCAAACGATTTGTCAAATCTCCAACAAGCAAGTAATAAAGTAGTGAATACTAAAAGTAAGCATGTATCCACATATCTCAAACATCAACAAATCAATCAATTAAAGCACATAATTGCTAAGCACCAAAGAAACAAGAAGAAAGTGCAAGCAAATAATTGAATGATAAAGACAATTAATTGAAGATAAAATGAGGATAAAAATGAGTAGAGATCACTTACTTGATGTTGATGATGGATGTGCAAGATAAAAATGCAATGGGTATGATAGAATTGAAGAGCAAGTGAAGAGTTTTTGAAGAGAAATGAAATGGGGAGGGAGAAAAATGATTTTGGGCTTTAAAAGGAGAAGAAGTGAGTTAGGAGCAGCTCACTACGGTCGCCAGTGGGCCGCAGTGAGGCTGCTGCCCGGCCTCTTCGTTCTTCGCGATGTTTCGCATTTTTTCAATTTTTTGGTTTTTTCGTTTTTTCAAAAAGTAAACATAATAAATAAGAAATCTTGAAAATGATTTTGAAAAGTTTTTCGAAAAATAATTTTGGTACGGAAAATGAAAACAAAAAAGATGAAAATTGAAAAGGCAAATGCAAATGCGTTTAACCTTGGGTTGTCTCCCAAGAAGTGCTTGTTTAAGGTCTTATAGCTCGACCCCTGGTTATTAATAACTCAGTTGCCGGCGTAGGACCCCCGTTCTCCATCGGTGCAAGTAGTCAACAAATCTTCCATGAAACTCGAGTCGGTATTCCAATCCTTCGCTCCCATGTTGAATCAGTCACCTTCCCTTGTAAACGCAAACTTGTAGAGGGTACTTCCTTCATTCTTGAGTCGGTTTCTAAAACCCTTGTCATCCTTGAAGTTCTCGTAGAATAGCCCCTCGTTTCTCAATTTCCATCTTCCGGTCATCCACTTGTCTAAATAGATCTTATATGGTTTGTTCTCCCTATCTCTCGGATCCGGAAACTGGAAGTGAATCTCATGCGAATAGAAATAGTACTTATCTATTTCCTTCATCTTCGTCAGCGCATCTTGAAATTCCCCAAGTGGTTGATCCTTCCTTCTCTTTGGCGATCTCTCAGCTACAAGCTTCCCCTTCTTGAGGTGCGACCTTCCGATGGACAATTCCATGTCACTCAACAGTCCATTAACAAACATAGAAACCTTTCTACCAGTTATATCAATAATGGTGTTAGTCATTGATGTGCTCAAATTATTACTTAGAAAACAAGTAGTAACTAGTTGAGACAGACGATGCTAACCACAGGATTGTTCGCTAAGGAACCAATTAAGCTACCACAACGGTGTGAAAGCAAACAGTTACTTGTGTAAACAATTGAATGATTTGAGTTTTGAATGCTTTCTAAACTAGAAATCAGATAAAGCAATGTAAAGGTTAAAAATCAATGAGATAGAGAGAACACAATAGTTATGATCGAATAATGCTAATTCGCTCTAGGGAAATCGTTCATACTTGTCACACGGTCGCTGTACATAAATCGATCAATCCAACCTCAACCAATTGTTATTTGAATGTTTTGAACTAGAGTAATCGTGGGTCGTTAATCCACGATCCTTAACCAAAAACGATTTACAAAATCTTGAACTAGTGAATTGGATTGATAGTTCTTACGAAGATTTTGAACTAGACGAACCTATATGAACGAATCCTAACCCTAGAAGCGAATACGCAAAACCGTCACATAACTACCGTGTTCGGAGTGGTTTAGCTACTCATAGTAGAAGCAAAGATCAAAGATTTCAAAGTATTGCATATGATAAACACAACCCTATTGACAATCGCACGCAAGCTCATACAATTCGATAAACAATAAAAATATGAATCGAAGAGATAAATGATAGAGAATTATCAAATGTTACCAGGAATTCGATATCAAATCTTCAACAATGATGAAAACCAAGCTCCAATAATGTCAAAGTATGAATATGGAGCTTTGTCTAAGAACTAGGTTAAAAGAAAGTATGAGAAGAAGTCCCAATTCTAAGCTAATAAGGAAAATAAAAATCTAATCTGCGCTTCTCACCGCGGAGGGCGATTTGCCTCGCCGCGGCGAGCCTTTTGTTATCGAATTATATATCTTCTCGTAAATTCTCGCCGTGGTGGACAAATTTCCTCGCCGCGGCGAGCCTCTTTAGCAGTCCAAGAATTAGCCTCGTAAATTCTCGCCGAGGCGAGCCTGGCTGATTGGCTCTTCCTCTTTTTGGCTCAAAATGAATAATTCCTACAAAAAGGGAACAAAACACCAAAGCGTAAAAACAAACAAAAAAACTAAAGACGAAGACTCACAAAGACCGCTAAAAAGGACCAAATGAGACTCTAAATTATCGTCTCATCAAACTCCCCAAACCGAACCTTTGCTCGCCCTCGAGCAAACAAACGACCTAGACACAAACTAGACTCGAAACCACGAAGACAAACAAAGAGTCAATGTCCCAAGCGACCGAATCCACCATTGTAAACAGTAACTCCACGAGATGCAGAAATTTTGTTTTCAAACTAACTTTGGCAAAATAGTGTACAGAAAATCAAACACAATCATTTCTTAGATAAATAGCACTTAAGTTTAGCTCGCTAATCCCTCACAGGTGAATGCAGTGTATCTCTCACTCTCTTGGAAGTATCCAAATGGGGTATAAGCTCAAAAAAGTAAATTGCGACGGTGACTTGCATCACAAAGGTGCCTAAACTTTCTTATGCTATAGTACTCGTCTCATTATATCGGAAGGGACTTAATAGGCGACTCATTTTTTCAGAAAAAACAAAGGCTGAAATTGCTCCCCCTAATTGTGTAAAACAACACAAATCTCAATCAATTTCTTCACTGTATATTCAGTGCTTGGCCTCATTAGGCTCCTTTAATCTCAATTTTTTGATAGGTGTCTGATGAGACAATATTCTAACGTCTCATTTGATCCTTTTTAGCGGCCTTTTGTTAGTCTTTGACCTTAGTTTTAAAGTGTTTTTGTACGTTTTAATGCTTTGAAGCTTTGTTTGTGTTTTGTAGGATTTTTGTGTCCCGAAGGTGAAAATCAAAGTGAAAACTTTGGTTCTAGATCTTTGAATGTAGAGTAACTGGGCGAAAACGTAAGTGGATTCGGAGTTCGGAGGAAGATTTGAGAGCCGTTTTAGCGAAGCTTGCAAAAGTGAAGTTTTACGAAGCAGTCTATCCATTTTAGCCATAACTCTCTCATATGATGTCCGATTGACCTGAGCTCGGTGGCCACGAAAAGATAATTCATAGGGCTACAACTTTTGTTTTGGAAGCATGCCAAATTCTGTCCGCAGCAAAAACTACAGAGGTTTTAAGCTCGCCGCGGCGAATGATGTTCTCGCCGCGGCGAGATTTTGCGAGAGCAATTTGGGGACCTAAATAGTGTCTCACCGCGGCGAGCTATTTTCTTCGCCGCGGCGAGATTTCGCGATGGGCGATTTCTAGCCGAATTCTGGACGGATTTTTTTCATTTTTTGTCCTATAAATAGATTTCTTTCACCATAACTTCGAACATAACTTATTCTAAACCCTATTTGGGACCTAAGAACCCTAGTTTATCATTGATTGATCTTTGGAGCTTGGTTTTCATCTTGTAAGAATCATCGACATCGAATTCTTGGTAATTTATTGATAACTCTCTATTGCTTATCTACAATTCTTTGTTTTCTTACATTATCGAATTGTATGATCTTGCATGCGATTATCACCATGTTTATGCTCTGCGTATTCAATACCATACCTTCTTTCGTCTTCGATTCCATCATGAGTAGTTAAACCTCTCCAGAACTCGGTAGTTATGTGATGGTTATGCAGATTCGAATCTCGGGTTTATATTCGTTCATATAGGTTCGTCTAGTTTTAAATCTTCGTAAAACCTTCAATTCAATAGGCTAGTTTTAAACTTTCAAAGTTGTTTTGGTTAAGGATCGTGGCATGACAACCCACGATTACTCTAGTTTTAAATATTCAAATTACAATCGGTTGAATTGAATTGATTGCTTTCTGTACGCCGACCGTGTGACAAATATGAACGATTACCTAGTATTGAATTAGCATAACCGGATCATCGCTACCGCGTTCGCTCTTCTTTCCATTAATTTTCACCAACTAGTTTTCTTCTGTTTCCTGTGTTAGGTTTAGTTTAGGTAAAAATACAAATTTCCAAATCTTGTTTTCTGCAAACATCTCTTATTTGCTCTGCATCACTATAGTGTCTTACTTAGCTCCTTAGCGAACGATCCTGTGGTTTAGCTTTGTCTGTCTATAACAACTACTTACTACTTGGTTTTCTAAGTAATAATTTGAGCACATCAGTGTCTATTTTACCGATAGCCAGCACTTTTGTGCATGTCAGTTTAGTTTACGCGCCATCAACCTCACGGACATGTAGCTTTTCAGCCACGCCGGTATATGGTAGTATTTGTACACGGCTAACGGTGATCAACTAAGACCATAGATCCACCCCGAGACTCAAATTCAAAAGCTTAGGGAGCAGTAAACAGACTTTTCAGCAATAAGGTGAGATAGCTCAGAGTAGTTGCAAGATAACAATTCTGTCCCCAAACATGTTCCTTGGAGCAGGGGGAAGAGTTTTAAAAGATGAAACATGTCGTTCGTCATCCCTAAGGAGACTGAGTACACATAAGTATGAAAAGGTGCAAGCAATTCGTAAAGAACTTGCACAACCCAGGAATCACACAATGCATTTGCCTGTACAAGATTTTTTCATCGGCTCTTAGGCATCTCACATGCTTTTTGGACTAAAGAGCTAAACGAACTTGCTATTTAAAAGAGAAACGACCTTGCAGGATTAAAAGTACACTATCCTACTCTCAGCTAATCATCAAACAAAACGTAAGCAGCGAGTGGATTTAACATCTACAATAGACATACGACTTTGTAAAAGACTCAGACTCACCACGAAGGTACTGGAGGAAAAATAACTAGACAAAAACTAACGAAGAAAACTGTAACGTAGAAAAGGTGGCTAACCTACCACCACAGTCACATAACAAACAAATTAGAGTACAAATGTCAAAAATAAAGTACAAAAGATGAGACAACTTAAGCTAAAGATACAGTCGACATCCTCCCCAAACCTACACAAGTGCTAGTCCCTAGCAATGAGAAAGTGTAAGAAAGCGACTGTAAAGAGTGACCAACCATAGTGTTATCTCGGCTGGCAGAATCAAGTGGATCCAGAAGGGCCACCACCAAAATGTTGTGTCCAGAAATCCTGCTGCTCCATCCACAATGCCTCCTGCCTCGCTAGGCGCTCAATCTCGCGCTATTCTCGGGCCTCTGCGTACCTATCTCTCTCCTCCTGCCGCGGGTAGTGCTCCTCAATGCGGGAGTACTGTTCCTCGATCCTGGCATAGTGTGGTCCGGCCCAATCCTAGAACTGTGCCGTCATCTGCTCAAAGTAGGAAGAGAAATCAGTGGGGTCAGTCTGTGCAGGTGCAGTGCCCTCAGCTTCCCTAGCAACATGGATGCGATGTCGGCCAAGGATGACTCTGGCGCTGGTGGAGTTCAAGGCACCCTTTGGTTTGTCAGTGCGCTGGATCCCAGGTACCTGGTGGGATTGGCATATGCTGGTGATGAGGCAGAGAAAACCGAGGAGACTCCCCTTAACCTTCCGAGATAGAGCCTCCGCCAGGATAATATCAGGGGCATCAACAAACTGCCCGGTCATGATAGCTCGGATTAGGCGGGCGGTGGGAGGGGTCAGGGTGTTGAAATGAGAGTTGGGGGTCACATTATACTAGATCAGGTGTTGCCAGAAGCGAACCTCTGGCTTGAGGGAGTGTGTGTCAATGGTGGTCTTGGTCCTGTGGACCTCTGGGTTGATATCAGGTAGGAGAACAAACTCGGCCAAGTCCCTCTCAAACTGCCTGTTGTGCAGATTGTCGCCCCAATGGTTATAACGGTCATCCCCTGACTGGTACAGCTTGGACTAAAGGAAGCCATGGATACTATCTCTGGAAAATGGAATCCGGACCTCGGAGTGTCATTACCCCGTCCGACAAGTCGTAGAGGCTGATGTAAAAGTCCCGAACCAGCTTCGGGTTGTATGGTAGCTGCTTCCCAAAAAAGCTTCTCCCAACCTGAATACCTGATCTGTGTCCACATCCGGGCGTAGACCGCATCCTCTAGCTCCTCAAGACCCAGCTCCCTTTCTGGCCAAGTCTTCTGGGGGTCCTTGAAGTTTGCCTCCATAAAAGCCCTGCCATTTATCGACAGGTAGTGGAACTCATCCACGGGTTCCATTGCTCGCTACTCCATTGCTGCAGATCGCCGCCTCAAGGCGTTTGCTACTTGCTGGTCTGCGAGACATGATTCCTGCGAGAGAGGTGTTAGCGGACAGAATAATGGGGGTAGCAAGAATACTACCTCCCCAAACCAGTATAAGATCAGCAGTCAGAAGCAGCAAAAAACAGGGGAAGGGTGAAAATTCCCCAAACCTGTTCAAAATTCTATATTCAATCCAAAATACGATTCAAACAAATTCACAACCATAGTAATCAACACAAAGGGGGAACAAGTTGGCGTAATTTGGGAAAAACAGGGTAGGGGTTCAAAAAATCAATAAATGCAAGTAAATTCAATAATCAACGAGTAAAAAATCAATGCATCAATCAAAAAAGACCCACTATGCTAATCAATCAAGAACGAACGACGATCAACCACATAATTCAAGCAAAACTCGAATGTAAAGGAAGAAAGGAGTTTCAAGCCAAATTACCTTTTGAATCGGAAGAATTGGATGGATAACACGCAAAATTGATGCAAGAAATGGAGAGAGGAGGAAAAACCGTTGAATTGCAACAAGAATGGAGGCATTTGGTGGAGAATTAAGAGAGAACGAGAATTTTGGGTGAAGAGAAGAAGAGAACGGGAAGAAGAATCGAGGAGAGTGAGAGCGGGGAAGAAGAAGAAGGAAATAAAACGTTTAAGAAAAAACCTAGCTCATCATGCGAAAAAAGCCTCGCCATGGCGAAGTTTTTACGACGAAATTAAAAGCAGATAGCCTCGCCACAAGGGAAAAACCTCGTCATGCGAGAAATTACGAAACAAAAATCAGGAATGGAGGAAGATCTCACCGCGGCAAGAATAAGCTAGGCAAAATTCTTGAGCTCCCGTCTTATCTCGCCGCGGCGAAGCAAATAGCTCGCCGCGGCGAGAGCAAAAAACTCAGGAAATTTTCCTTCCGCCTCTATGCAGCCTCGCCTCGCGAGATTGAAATTCCACGCCTTGGCGTAGAATTTCATGAGTTTCCTCGTGTGAGTACAAAAGTCCGGCTCCCTTTAACACACATAAACAGTAAAAATAAAAGCAACGATAACACAAGTTGTCCAACTGCTTAAATAAATAGTCACAACAATAATGAAAACAATGCAAGAGTATATTGTGCAAGAAAGTAAATTGTCTCAAGTGCGAAGAAATAAAAGTGCATGTTGGTCCAGATAACGGCAAAGTAAAAGACTAGAGGGGGGGGGGGTGAATAGTCTTTTAAAACTTTTGTCGATAAACACAGTTTCTCAGAAACCTGGGGGTTTCTGATACTTAAATTCAGAGCGCGGAAGACTTTAAGATAGGTAAGTGCAGAAACAATAAGTATGTGTGTGTGCGCTTTGCTGAAATGTAAATACAGAAAGGTAAATGACACAACAAATATAGTGGTATCTGGAGGTGGCGTAATCCTCCAACTAATCCACTTCGGTCTTTCTGAGACCTAGAATTCACTAGAACAGATAATTGAGTTCACCTTACAATAATCCTATTCTAAGATTCTTAAACAAATGGTTCCCAACCAAATGTTCCCCCTGAGTTATTCCCCAGCTCCTAGAGCTAAGTACTTCCTCTACTCAGATAACCTTGGAGTTATTCCCTGATTTCCCAAATCAAGTACTTCCTCTACTCCACGCCTTGATGGTGTTGGTTATAAGGTTTTGTCAGAAAGGCTTCTCGTATAACTTTTCAGTTATGTTTTCAGAGAGCCAAACAGAATGAGACTACTTAATACACTTGTTCAGTGTATGGCGATACCGCTTCTTTATCGACCAAGTAATTGATGTCCATTCTGGAGAATGAGCTTCAGAAAGGGTATCTGATAGTTCAACTCTTTCACGAATAACAATCTCTTGTTAAAGTTCAGGACAACTTAGAACTACTAGTGATTCTTCAAGCAACAGAAAGCTTTCAGAAAGGGTAGTAGAGTGCTTGAGAGAATACTTTGCTTGATGGTAATTTTGCAAGATAGAGCGTTCTAAGGTATGTTCTTCAAGCATCTAAGTGTGTGATATATATAGATAAATTTGAGAGGCGTTTGAATTATATCTGTTGTGCTCTCCATCAAATTATATCCGTTTATATCTTGAACTATGTACTCAGAAGTCACTATCTCATTTTTCAGAGGATCGCTTTAAAGATTTCTGCCGATGCATTTAATGCATAGTACTGTTCATTGTCCTATAGTCTCAACGGATACATGAGCCTTTCTGATGGCTTGCATGCTCCATACTCATGATGTCATATGTCCAGAATCATATTTCGAAAGTAAGTTAATATACTTAAGAAAGGATTAAGGACATAGTCTTTCTGAGTTAGACTAAACCTTTGTAAACCTTGTGCAATCTTCAGTCTTCTAATCTTCAGAAAAGCTCCATTGCTAGGATTGATCTTCATGGTCTTCTTGAAATAAAAAATTACACTCAGAGACCTATAATCCTAATACAAGATTTACTAGACTAATCATACTCAGTGATTTCCTCTTTTACAATGTTCAAGTGAACCAAGAGTACTTAATCACCTTTCTGGCTAAGATAAGAACATGTGATGAGTGATCAAAATACTAACAGATATTCCTAACAAATTTCCCCCTTTTTGATCAGTCATCCATGACTATCTTTCGAGTCCTATTACAAAATTGTAATCCTGGAAGAGAAAACAATCCACCACTTAATCATTTCAAATGATATTCAATTTTAGTTTAATTAAGTGCAGAAAGTAAACATCAACCAAATCACAAGTGATCTTTGCTGATAAGTTGTCATCTATTAAAATGTATCTGAGAGTATGTTCTTCAGATAGGTACAGTTTACAGAAAGAGATGCAACTTTTACATATAGAGAATTTTAGAAACAATCAGCAAGATTACAAAAAGTAATAAAACATACTAAGTAAATTAGAACACAGGAGAGTCCAAGCTCCAAGAGAGTATTCTAATGTTACTAGTCTTCAAGTCTTCAGAAACGCAACTTGGGTTTAGATACCTCAAGTTCTTCAGCAGCCTTTCTGGATCAGTTGACATGATCATCCACTTTTCTGCATTCTTCGACATAGTCATAAAGAATCCTTTCCGAGAGAGCTCATCTTTTCTGGATAAGTCACATATTTCATGGTAACTCTTGCCGAGTTTGTGATTCTTCCGCAGAAAGTGTTTGACCCAGAAGTACTTTCACCAGACCCAGGCATGGTCTACTTGCAGCTGAGATAGGTTGAAATACTTGTATATTTCTTCGAGATAGAGTATATCATCTAGGTATTCATTCAATGTCATATAGAATGACTCATAGGTTGAAACACCTAGTTTGTTCTTCCTGCTGTAGCTACCATCCAGTTTTCTTACCTTGTGTACATCATCAGGTTTTGGGTAAGGACAGGAAAAAGAAAGATCCATCTTTCTGGCTTCATTCCTCTTTTCTACTTCAAAGTTTAGCCAGGCATGAAGGTGCTCATGTTTTAGCAATTCTAGTTTGCCTTCTCTCCATTTCAGGATCTGGTTGAGGATAGGAGTTGGAAACTTATCATTGACAAGTAGGTGTTGTAGTTCCAGAATCCAATACCCTCTCTTGTTTAGAATGCACCTATATGAAGATTCTTCATTACTAGTCTTCATATACTCAATGTGGGCATCAGTTGGCCTTTCTTGATGTGTTTTATTGTTTATTCTGCCAAACCGAAATCCTTCTTGCTTTTACATTTGGTGGCCTTCTGTCAGAGATCCTCTAACCCTTTCTTCACCTTGCCAATGTCTTGGTGGATGTTCCTTGTAATGACTTGGTATTTCCAGAAGGGGTTCTGGCTGCTAAAGGTCTTGCTGCCAGAGGAGGTTGTGAAGTAGTTGCTTGTCTTCTTTTCTTGTGAAGTGGATGTTCATCTGTGTCAGATTCATCCTCATCATCATTGAAGTCCAAAATTGGAGACTTGCAGCTTTCTTGACCTCTTACCTCTCCTTCTTCTTGGTCTTCTCCTTCTTCAGGATTATTCTGGTTGTTCCCATCTGAGATTGGAGACTTGGTTCCCCTAGTTATCATACTTCTCAGCTTTCTGGCTGGTTGATCTGGAATAACTTCTTCAGCAAGGGTGTCTCCAGTGGTGTTCTTAATGACAAGTTGACTTGAGGAGGGAGGAATTGATTGATTTCTTTTTCTTCCTCTACCTTTCTGAGGCATCTCTTCTTCCCCCTTAGTCATGAATGACTGACTCATGATAGCATAAGATTCAGAGAGAGTTTCAAAGTTTTTCTGGAGATTGTTGTGCACCCTGACTAATTCTTGAAGTCCTTTCTTCAGCTCTGTGTTTTGCTTAACCAGTTCCTGCTCGTTTCTGTTGAGCTCTTCAAGTGGTCTTAGTACAGCGTTGGCTTGCAAAATAGCATGGCTGGCTTCATTCAATGCTGCATTAGCATTGTTACAATCCTCATCCCTGACCAACCCTAGGTCTTTCTGAGAGAGAGCTATGCTGGTTGCTCTGTTGAGTAAAGCAGCAGCCAATGGCTTCATCTCTTCTGGGATGGATTTTAGCACTTCTGTATCTTGGGCAACTAGTGTCTTTCTGAGCTCTAAAAAGACACTGTTCCTTGCACGATGCTCTTCACTTCTTGAACTACTTGGTGCAGAGAATATATAAGGAGCAAGTAGGGCTCTTTTGTGCTGAGTGACAAGTCTCTCATCCTCTGCTTCAGTAATCAAGTTGTGGGTTTCAGCATCACTATCATAATCCTTTTCTTGGATTGTTTGCAGATTGACAATCTTCTTCTGCTTTCCATCAAGTGTGCTGGCCTTCTGAGAAGATGTAGAAGGTCTTTCTGATGCAGTTTCAGCATCATGCTCTTCATCATCATTGTCATCCATGGCATCTATCTCAGCAGCTGTGACAACAATGGCATTTTTCAAATTTCTTTGCTCATCTAGGAGTGCCAATTCCTTGGCATTAGCTTCTTTGAGCTTCTTGATTTTGGCTTCCTTTTCATCAACAAGAGCTTTAGTCTCAATGTTGATTCTCTTCTCTTCTTCCAATACCTTTCTGAGTTGTTCAATCCTAAACTCAGCGGCTAAAATTTCTTCTATGGCATCATTGTGTTCAGCCTGTTGGGTATCTTGATGAGACTTGGGAGGTGATGAAGATGGAGCTTTCTAAGCATTGGAGGGAGTAGCCTTTTCTCCACTTCCTTTGCTAGCTTTCTGAATCCCGCCTTGTCCAGGTTGGGGATCATCATTCTGATCATCATCATCATCACTCTTGTTCTTTGCTTCTTGGTTTGGATGCTCAGAGGGAGGCTCTTGAAAATCATTTTCGTCCATCTCCTCGTCATCTTCTGAAACCAGGTTGATCACATTTGGGAATGTAATCATCCTCCCATTAACTTCTTCTTGTTCAGCAGGATAAGTAGTGAGCTTGTTGGGCAAGGCAGGATGGGTAACCATCTGCTCTTGGGTTTGAGAATCTGCAGACTTGAAATCTGCTAAAAGTCTTTGTGCTACTTCATGAATGAATTCTTCATGCATCAGAGTGGCAAATGTGTAGGACTCTGTTGGGAACAATGCATGGATATAATCTTCCTGATTGAAGGCGATTGCTCTCTTTTCTGGGACATCGATTACTCTGGCTAATTCTGAAAGGTCAGCCTTTCTAAGTTTCTGCCATTGTCTGAAGCACTTGAGATGTTTCTTTAAAGTGTGCTTCTGGATAGCCTTGAGTAAATCAACTGGCACTAGACTTTGAGACTGAAAGAAGGTGTTCAACTTAGTTTTGTTCAAACCACTTGTGTTAGTATCTGTGTACAAAAGTAAGCTTTCTGAGCATACCTGTGTAGAAACACTAGGCTCATCTGCTTGGATTTTTGCTTGCTTGGGCACAGAGGCCTCAGATACCTTGTTGTGAGGAGAAGTCTGATCCTCATCAACCTTTCTTTCTGCTTGAGCCTGAGAATTAAAATCAAATATGTTTAGAAACTGTTAACAGAAAAGATAGGTGGAAAAGTGCTTTCTGAGACTTCACTTACTTCCAAGTGAGGAAGCTCAGTAGCATGTTCCTCAGAAACCTTGGGGGTTTCTGGCACCTTTTCTGCAGATACTGCTTGTTCAGCAGTTTTAGTTTCTTTTGGAAGAGATAACACAACGGTTTCTTCATCCAATTGTCCTTCTGACTGAGCCTGTAAGAACAAACATAAGAGATTTTAGTAGTGGGTTTTCCAGAGCATTCTTTGAAGAAGACTATTACTGATTACTTACCTTCTCAGCAGAAGGCTCAGTAAATACTTCCTCAGAAAGCTTTTCAGCCTCTGGAATCTCTAGGTTTTGGGGTGTTGGTTCCACCACCACTACTTCCTCAGTTGGAGCCTAAGAAGAGACATTAAGAATATTAGAACATAAGATAAGAGCATTTTTAGTTAGTTATTTCTTGTTCAGAGATAACTTCACTACCTGTGGGACAGGCTCTTCTTGATGTTCTGAGGTTGGAGGAACCTCTTCTTGATTCAAGGGGGTGGACAGGTATTCTTCCCCCTGAAAGTGTGTCTCCATGTTGGCCTGTAACAAATACAGCTTATGAGTAACAAGTTAACATGTAATTATGTTGACATGTTAGATACAGACTATCTTTGTTACCTAAATAGGGTCAGGCAGATCATTGATCTCTTGGACTTGTGGTGATTCCACAGTCTCTCTGTGCTCATTATTGTTCTCCTCTGCAGTATCATTCTGAGTCTCCATCTCAGTTTGATCCCTTTCTGAGAGTTGAGCTCTCTCAAAAAGTTGAGGAACCTGTTCAAGAACAGGGTTTTCTTCAGCAATATTAAGTGCTGGCATTGTGAATGTGGAAGCAATGTCAGGATCTTCCAGCATTCTATCTTCCTCACCCAGGCCTTCTTCTTCCTGCTGGGCAGAGGGGCTCTTGTCTTTCCGAAGAGCTGAGCTTGATGCTCCTCCATGGGTTTCATACTTGAATCTTTTGAGTACTTTTGCAATTACTTCATCATCCTCAGAATCACTATTCTGTGTTAGTGCAGACCCATCTATGATATTTCTATCATCTCTGGAGAGTTCTGGAGCATTCTGGTTCAGGACTCTTGGGGCATTCTGTAGTTGCCTTTCTGGGCGTCCAACATCTTCTGAGATCTTGTCTCCAGAAGGTTGTGCCTTTTGTATGCTTAGGGACTTGGAGGCTCTTTTGCTTTGAGTCCTCTTTCTCTTGGCAACTGGAGGTTTAGCTTGAGCTTGCTCAGAGACCTCCTCACCTTGCTGTGCAGTTTCTTCTTCTTCTGCCTTTCTGAGTGCGTTCTCAGCAGCAAGTTTCTCCTTTTCTTCAAAGGTGTGTCTGAAAAGGGAGTTGGTGACTGGGATTTCCTACCTCTCTCTGAGAGTGATTCCCATTGTTTCCAGAATGTAACAGATTCTGAGACCAAAGTGCATATTGGCCTTTGGCTCAACAAGGCCATTGATGATTTTGGGCTCAAATTCCTCAATATGTCCAAGGAATTTGTTGAAGGCGTACTTCCCCCAATTGAAGTGGGTTTCCTGCCCTTCATGCTTCTTGTTCAGAAGATGCATCATCATCCATCTCTCCATGCTTATCTGGTCTACTCCTCCTTTGTTGCCATCAAAGCAACGGACCAGAATAAGAGCTAAAGTACTCCAGTGTTTCTGGAGATGACTGGTTCTGATGGCTTTCAGAACAAAGTCTCCTGGGCAACCTTTTGCATTTTCTAATTGGATTGCTTCAAATAGCTCTGTGACGCCTTGAATCATGGAAGCGTCCTTGATGTTGATGTCTTCAATTGTTCCTCGATTTTTCAATCGGAATATGTTGCAGAAAGTCTTGCAGTCTAGAACAATTTCTTGTCCTTGGACTTTTGTCTGCATGTATTTCTCTTCTTCATCATTCACAACTTTTGTGAAGATTTTTGAGTTGTTATAGAACTCCAGTACATCCAGTGTGGATAGTCCACTGGGTGCAGCAGATAGAAGCTTATAGATATGGGAATTCTTCAGCATCCCCAATATCAGTTTCCTTTCTGGTTTTGAATGTATAACTGCTGGTACATACCTCTTTACTAGAAAAGCTCCCCAATTCATTTTGTGGTTAGGGTTCCAGTCCGATGGGGTAAACTTTTCCAGAAGGCGTTTATTCAACACCTTAAGTTCCTTTCCTCTTTGCTTTTCAGTAGGAGCAGATGATGCGGCCTTAGGGTTCTTGGTGGTCATCTTCTTGTGTGCCATCTCTTATACAGAGTTTTGAGTGAGTGTTTTTCAGATGAATTTTGCACAAATAATCGAGATTAGTCTATCTTTTCAGAAGACTAAGCACAAGAAGTTGAGTTCTGCAGAGGGGTTTTGCAGAAATCTTGAGAGATTTTGCTGTTTTGATGCAAGTTTGAAATTTCGGAATTGGTGAAAGTGTTTGTCTTTTGCCCAAATCCTATATATATAGCAGACAAAATGTACATAGATACAACATACATACAACTGAATATGAATGCGTGTCTTTGCATCTGCATAGGCGTGGTACGTCCTTTGTACTTCATTAAATGCGTAGGGGGCCATGTCTGCATTTATCAACAGACATTACTTGCTTTGTCTTAATCTCAATCGTTGAGATCAAACGTTTATTCATCAAGGGCTTATATTGAATATCTTGTAATGATATCAATCAACAAATGGTAATGTGCCGACTTTATGGATTTTTAGTATGCTACATTCATTGTGTCACTTAGTAAAGAGTAGGAACACTTAATCGTTTGAGCTTATCATTCTGAGTGTCAAGTCCTTATCTATATATTGTTTATCATGAAAATGGTAAAAATAGAAGACATTGTACATGTTTGACTTTCAGAACTTATACCTTTTGGGCTTTGTGTGTCCATTTCTCTTTATGACTAAATAGCTTTCTGAATTCAAGTGTCAGAAGCCTCAGTTGTTTGAATGTATTTGAGCCACTCTCAGTAAGTAAGTTCTAGTTTTATTTACTTATTGAGTGTGTACCAACCTTTGCCTTTCTGGATACCCGTTCCAGAAATGTTTTGCCTTTCTGAGTGTTGCTACTCAGAAACCTTTACATCACTTCTTTTCAACTTGGCTTTCTGAGAACCACATTCTCGAGGGCCTACTTCTTTTCTACCTCACTTACTCAGACTTTAGAGATTCAGGACAATTTTTCAGTCCTTAGGCAACTCCATTAATCCAAGATTGTGTCTCAAAGTCAAGAACCGGCTTTCTTGTAAGGGCTTGGTGAAGATATCTGCAAGTTGGTCTTCATGGAACTTAGGGTTCTGTGTTATTGCAATAGCACTTGTGTTATCACAGAAAATGGGAGTTTTCTCTTCATTGATTCCATAGTCTCTGAGTTGTTGTTGAATCCACAAAATTTGTGTTGCACAACAACCAGCAGCAATATATTCAGCCTCTGTGGTAGAAGTTGCAATTGAGTTTTGTTTCTTGCTAAACCATGAGATAAGTCTAGTTCCCAGAAACTGACAAGTTCCTGAGGTACTTTTCCTATCAAGCATTGATCCAGCATAATCAGCATCTGAGTAACCAGCCAAACTCAATCCACTTTCTTTAGGATACCACAACCCTACATCTACTGTACCTTTCACATACTTTAATATTTTCATAGCAGTGTTGTAGTGTGATTGCATTGGATTTGTTTGAAATCTAGCACACACTCCAACTGCATATTGAATATCAGGTCTGCTTGCAGTAAGGTAAAGTAGTGAACCTATCAATTTCATATACTTGTGTTCATCAACACTCTTATCTAATTTAGTATAGGTCATCTTGGTTCCTATGCTCATAGGTATCTTAGCATTCTTTTCAGAAGGCTTAAGATTGAACTTTGTGAGCATGTCTTTTGCATACTTTGTCTGACTAATGAATATTCCATCATTGAGTTGCTTGACTTGCAATCCTAGGAAATAGTTCAATTCTCCCATCATGCTCATCTCAAATTTACTTTTCATGAGATTTGCAACGTCATCACAAAGTTGCTTGTCCTTAGATCCAAATATGATGTCATCAACATATACTTGAACTAAGAGTAGTTTCCCATCATGATTTAAAGTGAATAAAGTTTTATCAACTTCACCTTTCTTGAAACCACTTTCCAGAAGGTATTTGGCCAAAGTGTCATACAATGCTCTTGGAGCCTGTTTCAGTCCGTAAAGAGCTTTCTGTAGCTTATAGACCATTCTACTTTGTGAGAAAACTTCAAAGCCAGGTGGTTGCTCAACATTAACTTCCTCAGCAAGTTCACCATTCAAGAATGCACTTTTGACATCCATCTGATAAACTTTAAAATCTTTATGAGCTGCAAAGGCCAGAAAGAGTCTTATTGCATCCAATCTGGCAACAGGTGCATATGACTCATCAAAATCTAAACCTTGATGGGTGAATCCTTGGCAACCAACCTTGCTTTGTTTCGGTTATTCCACCGATTCATTCATCTTGTTTCGAAAACCCACTTAGTTCCAATCACGATATTCCTTCTACAAATGGAACTAGTTTCGGACTTTGTTTATTTCAAATGATCCAACTCTTCTTGCATTCTTTGAGATCCAGTCTTGGTCTCTTAATGCTTCTTCTATAGTTTTTGGTTCAATTTTTGAGATAAAACATCCAAAGAGAGAATTAGCATTTTCAGCTATTGCTCTCCTAGTCCTAACACCTTGATTGATTGGTCCAATCACATCTTTTGCAGGATGATCCTTGATCCATCTCATCATGGGTTTAGGGCTAGTAGGGTCAACATCTATGTGATTTGAATGTGAATCACTATGATTATGACTTGATACTTCTTCAGTATCTGTGACATTTTGCACCTCAGAAGAGCGGTGAATGTCTGATACTTGCTCAGTGTGAGAGCTTTCTGGGACATGCCTATCACAGAGGTCATTTCCAGAGTTGGCTCTCTGATGAACATCTTCAGTTTCCATTTCTGGAATTCTCATAGGAAATTCTTCATCATGTCTGAGAATCATCTGGTTGTTACTAGGCATTTCATGCTTTTCTTCGTCAGAGTCATCCTCTCTTTCCACAATGATGTTTTTCCTTTCTGAGGGTTCTTCTTCAGAATCCTTTCTCATTAGTTCCTTGAACCTTTCAGAGAGTTCATTAGCAAGGGGTGTTTTCTTGCTTCCTTCATAAAATACAACATGAACTGATTCTTCAATCTTCTTTGTTCTTTTATTGTAAACTCTGTATGCTTTGCTATTCATAGAATAACCAAGAAACACACCTTCATCTGCCTTTGGTTGAAATGTTCTTAGATACTCTTTTCCATTTTTAAGGACAAAAAATCTACAACCAAACACTTTCAGATGTTTGATATTAGGGGGTCTACCAACCAAGAGTTCATATGGGGTCTTGTCATGGTGTTTGTTTATCAAACATCTGTTCTGAGTGTAGCATGCTGTGTTTACAGCTTCAACCCAATAAACTTCACTTATTTCAGTGTCAGCTAGCATTGCCCTTGCTGCTTCTTTAAGGGTTCTATTCTTCCTTTCTGCAACACCATTTTGTTGTGGTGTTCTTACAGAGGAAAGTTGGTGTTGTATACTTTTGCTGGTACAAAACTCCTTTATGTACTGGTTGACAAACTCAGTACCATGGTCTGTTCTGATTGCAGATACTTTGTCATGACTTCAAGCTTATTCAGCAAGTTTGGTGTCTCCACCCTAGCATTAGATTTGTGCTTTAGAAGGACAACCCAAGTGAATCTTGAGAAGTCATTTACAACAACCAGACCATACTTCTTTCCGGCATAACTAGTTACAGATGATCAAAAAAGATCCATGTGTAATAGTTGCAGTGGTCTAACACTAGAGTGTCTGGTTTTGGACTTGAAAGAGATTTTGGATTGTTTCCCCATCTGACCGGAAGAACAGATACCATCCTTTCTGAAAGATGTTTTGGGAAGGCCAACCACTAACTCTTTCTTAGCAAGTTTGTTCAGAGTTTTGAAATTCAAGTGACTCATTCTTTTGTGCCATAACCAGTGCTCTTCTGTGTGACCTGATTGACTCACCATGAGACATTCTTCAGTTGTGGCAGATGCCCAATCGGCAACATAAAGACTTCCTTTCCACCGAGCAACCAAGACTGTCTGCTTTGACTCATTGTCTATAAGTTTGCAATACTTTGTTTTGAATTTCACAGTGAATCCCTTGTCTGCAAACTGGCTCATGGTAAATAGATTATATTTCAAACCTTTAACATGTAATACGTCAATGATTGTTAATGATCCTAATTTGACATTGCCAAATCCCAGAGAGGGATTTAATTCTCCAAAGAAATGATGTCTGGTCCATTGTTGCAAGCTTTGTAGTTTACCAGATTTGCTTTGTCTCCTGTCATGTGCTTTCCGCATCCACTATCAAATAGCCATTGAGCCTTAGTCCAAGACGCGTTCTGCACAAAACAGGAAATAGGAGTTAGGTTCTTGCTTCAGAGATAGAACCATTTAGACTAAACATTCTTACAGTAGGAATCCACTTTTTAGTGAATTTCTTGGGAGTTTGTTTTTGTCTAACTTGATCAGAAGGAAATGCAATAAAATCAGTAATTTTGATCTCAGTTTTCCTTCTTGGGGTGTTTCTAGGTGTTCCCTTTGGTGCTTTCTGGACCCTGGGTTTCCGGGGTTTCTTTTCAGCAAACTTAGCCTTTCTGACCAGGTTCCTTCTAGCTTTGGCATTTAGTTTTTCAGTGGCTTGAGATTTCTTCCACTTCTGTCTATTGCTACGTGCAATATCACCCTTGTGCCATTGTTCTTGTCCTTCCTTATATTGTTGCAAAAGAACTTTTCCAATAGCACGATAGCCAATGCCATTTCGAACACCTTTGGCTTTCTGAATACGTTCTTCAGAAGCCTTACTAGTTTATGCACCATCTTTATTTTCATAAAATGGTACAGTAGATAATTTGCCTATTCCAGTAATTCTTCCTTTCCTAGTAATGTAGCAATGTGGATGGTTGCATGTCTGAGGGTTGTGTTTCTTTTCAGAAACCTTATCCACAAGTTTCTTGTGAACTTGTTGTTCTTTCAAAGGCTGGGTTGCTACTACTTTTCCTTTGTCAACTACCCTAGCTTTCTGACCAATGCTATAGGTGGTTGAAGAACCATTCTGTTGACTTTTTACAAAGGTCAACTTTTCATCACTCTTCTTCAGAGGAGATGAATTACTCGATTGTTCATCAAGTCCAAGTCCACCTTTCTCAGAGGGATCTCTCAGATAGGATTGAACCTCAGTGAGAGTGTCACTAGCCTTTGCATAAGATTGGAAGGATAGCTCTTTCTTTCTGAGTTCTTCATTCTCAGAAAGCAACTTCATCATTTTCTTATTAAGTTCATCCAAGGCTAGTCTGTGAGAATTTTCATTCTCAGATATCTGAGCTTTCAGAAAGGCTATTTCAGCGTTTTTGTTCTCAGATACTCTGGTTAGCTCAGAAACCTCTTTTTCAAGAGTTTCTTTGCTTTCCTCTAGAATTCTGGTTTTGGATTTTGCTTCTAGAAATTCTTTCTCATAACAATCCAATTCACTCTTGACCAACTCCAGATCCTCAATTCCATCATCACTCTCATAGTACAGAAATTGTGAATTGTTAGTTACCTCATCAGCCATAAGACACATTTCAATGTTGGAGATGTCTGGACCAGCAATCTCAGCAACTCCACACATTTCAATCTTCTTAAGGCCGAAGTCGATTACATCGTGGGTGATTCCACACAATTCTGGTGAAGGTAGGTTTGAGTCATCTGAATCTCCATCTTCAGAATCTGTCTCAATGTCTAGAGCATCAAGTTGAATTTGAATCTTCTTCCTTTCTTCAGTCAGCAAGGCCCTTTGATTTCTCTTGAAATTTCTTCTGTCCTTCTTGTCACCTGTCTTGAGCTTATTTAAAGTAGGACAATCTCTCTTGAAGTGACCAGGCTTTTGACAATAGAAGCAGATATCATTTCCTATTTCTGCATCTTCAGTACTAACACCTTTCTGAATTGGGGTGTTCAGAGAGTTGTTCATTTGTATGTTCTTGTACTGATGATAGTTTGGGCCAAGATGCTTTTTCAGCTTTTCTTTAGCTTTTCCTCTCTCAATCTCTTGACTCACAAATTTCTTCATGTGTCTTACTGCAAGAGCATTTTCTTCAGATGCATCTTTGGTATCCTTCTTTTCAGAAGAACCTTGAGAAACTAGAGCAACACTTTACAACTTTTCAGCTGTTTGTTCTCTCTGAGTTGTCTCATAGTCTACAGTGGCAAGATGAGAGAAGAGCTCTACTGGAGTAATATTTGGCATCCCTTGGTTGAAATAAAAGAAATTAGTGTGCTCCCAGTTGTGATTGAGACTTCTGACAATAGTTTTAATCTTTTCTGGCTGGGAGTATCTGTTGCTTTCACCAAGTGCAGCCATATCACTCATAAGTGTAGTAAACCTGAAATCAAGTTCTTCCAGAGTTTCAGTGGGACCTTGTTTGAAGTTTTGGAACTTCAAATTAGGAACTTCGAACTTGTTTTCTTTGGTTTTCTCAGTTCCGGCACAGATTTCTTCAATCAGTTGCCAGGCAACTTTCGCCGTTTTAGCACCCCAAAGTTTACACTGTACGTGCTCAGGTGTCGCTTCAATCTTCCTTGTCTGAGGCTTTTCTTCCATCAGACACCTCAGTAACTTGTTTGAGTTGTCTGATTTTGATAGGCCCTTCATTGATGACATAGATCATCTCGTCACTAATGGCCTCCAGATGGAGCATCATGTTGTTCTTCCATTTCTCGTAGTTTTCTAGCTTCAGAACGGGTGCATCACTCAGAGACATACCTGCACACTTAACACACAAATTATATAGTCCTCAGAAAGAGACAAAGTTCCTACACCCATCTAGGGATCTAGGTTCAGTGCAGAAGGCTTGTGAACCTCCTGCTCTGATACCACTTGTTGGTCCAGATAACGGCAAAGTAAAAGACTAGAGGGGGGGGGGGTGAATAGTCTTTTAAAACTTTTGTCGATAAACACGGTTCTCGTAAACACAGGGTTTCTGATACTTAAATTCAGAGCGCGGAAGACTTTAAGATAGGTAAGTGAAGAAACAATAAGTATGTGTGTGTGTGCTTTGCTGAAATGTAAACAGAAAGGTAAATGACACAGCAAATATAGTGGTATCTGGAGGTGGCATAATCCTCCAACTAATCCACTTCGGTCTTTTTGAGACCTAGAATTCACTAAAACAGATAATTGAGTTCACCTTAAAATAATCCTATTCTAAGATTCTTAAACAAATGGTTCCCAACCAAATGTTCCCCCTGAGTTATTCCCCAGCTCCTAGAGCTAAGTACTTCCTCTACTCAGATAACCTTGGAATTATTCCCTGATTTCCCAAATCAAGTACTTCCTCTACTCCACGGCTTGATGGTGTTGGTTATAAGGTTTTGTCAGAAAGGCTTCTCGTATAACTTTTCAGTTATGTTTTCAGAGAGCCAAACAGAACGAGACTACTTAATACACTTGTTCAGTGGATGGCAGTCTTCTCTTTACTGACCCAAGTAATTGATGTCCGTTCTGGAGAATGACCTTCAGAAAGGGTATCTGATAGTTCAACTCTTTAACGAATAACAATCTCTTGTTAAGGTTCAGGACAACTTAGAACTACTAGTGATTCTTCAAGCAACAGAAAGCTGTCAGAAAGGGTAGTAGAGTGCTTGAGAGAATACTTTGCTTGATGGTAATTTTGCAAGATTGAGCGTTCTAAGGTATGTTCTTCAAGCATCTAAGTGTGTGATATATATAGATAAATTTGAGAGGCATTTGAATTATATCCGTTGTGCTCTGCATCAAATTATATCCATTTATATCTTGAACTATGTACTCAGAAGTCACTATCTCATTTTTCAGAGAGGACTGCTTTTTGCAGCATTTCTGCCGATGCATTTAATGCATAGTACTGTTCATTGTCCTATAGTCTCAACGGATACATGAGTCTTTCTGATGGCTTGCATGCTCCATACTCATGATGTCATATGTCCAGAATCATATTTCGAAAGTAAGTTAATATACTTAAGAAAGGATTAAGGACATAGTCTTTCTGAGTTAGACTAAACCTTTGTGTCTTCATAAACCTTGTGCAATCTTCAGTCTTCTAATCTTCAGAAAAGCTCCATTGCTAGGATTGATCTTCATGGTCTTCTTGAAATAAAAAATTACACTCAGAGACCTATAATCCTAATACAAGATTTACTAGACTAATCATACTCAGTGATTTCCTCTTTTACAATGTTCAAGTGAACCAAGAGTACTTAATCACCTTTCTGGCTAAGATAAGAACATGTGATGAGTGATCAAAATACTAACAAATATTCCTAACAGTGCATTTGTTTTAAGTCGTTAGCTCGACCTTCCCCGGTGAAAATCAATGGTACTTGATCTTCCCGGTCTTCTCAGCTCCTTTCCTTCCCTGCGAATTAGAGTATGTGTAAAGTGGACCCGTATGTGCACCTATATAGTTCCTGGATTCAACCTGCAGGGGTGAGTATGGTGTAGTGGTGGCTTGCAACTCACGTTGCTTGCCATGTACCTCTATGGTGCAGGTACGAGCATGGAGGTTGACAATCATGCGAGTGGTTTTGATGAACGGTCGCCCAAGCAGCAACATATCCTTCTCCATCTCTTGCCTTTAATCCGTGTCGACTCCATAACCACAAAATCAACCATAAAAGTGTCCCCATCCAATGTAACCGGGACATCCTCAATAACCCCCATGCACCTACTTCTCGTTCCATTGGCCAACGTGACGAAGCATTTCCTGGGCTCCAAACCCTTCAAATCCAGCTCCTCATAGGTCGCAAAAGTCGTCAGATTAACCATTGCTCCTGTGTCTATGATGCCAATCACCTCGGAAGAATTACCTATCCCAACCACCAAGTCGAAACTGTTGGAATCACTGATGCTCTTATCCGCTTTCTGGATCACCCTAGTGGTGGGACTTACCTCAAAGACAGCCAGTTTTGCACTCGCCTCCTCCACTGGAGTTGCAATACTGGGTGTGGCTACCTCAACTATCTCCTGTACCTTAACTATTTCCTATGGCCTAGTCACCTATGGTGCCTCAACCTGGGCTACCGCTTTGTTCTGATTACAGGTACAAGTAGTCAGAACTGTCTTCACTCTTCCTGGCTTGTCGAAAGATACCTCCATAGCAAGAACCCTATTGGTTTCTACATTAGCTGGAAACTTACCCCTTTCCCTCTGCTGAAGATACCCAACTAAATCACCTAGAGTCTTCTCAAGCCGCCTCTGGGACTGCTCAATACTGTCAAATCTATGGTCGTTCTTGCTCTGATTCTTCTGTGCCTCTGCCCAGAACCTTTCTGACCTCTCCATGTGATTATGGATCTCCTGATCGGCGCTACCCTGTACTCTCATAGGCTGAACCTGAGTCTGCTGAACTGGATATTGCTTGTGGCGCATTCTAATAGAAGTTATTGCCATAGCTCAAGTTGGCACGGTTTGGGTTAAAGGTTTGAATCCTAGGCCCTCCTGTGTTACCACCTTGGTTCCCCCTGTAGTTCCCTTGATGTCTAGTCTGTACCCAGTTGACTACCTCCGGAGTCGGGTTCTCATTCATAATCTCGGGAAGCCTACACATGCTGGCACCATGCCCAAAATTGTCGAACAAATTGCACCTCTCACTTACCTGTGATACCGGGGCGGAGACAATGCCAAGCTTCCTCATCTCCTTAATCTGTTCGGCCATGTACTAGGTCCCGGTGCCTCTTCCACCGACTTCACCTCGGCTCTCCTGGATCTTCCACATGTTCCCTTAAGCTGAGAGATAGCGGACAGTTTCTCGAAGGCCTCATTCAAAGCTGTTGGAGATGCTGTAACTACGGTCCCATTAACTGTCATATCCACCATATTCTGGGCCTCCAAGTCCAATCCCTCATAAAACTTGCAGCACAAATCCATCTCACACATCCTGTGGTGAGGGCACTAAGAAAGCAGGTTCAGGAACCGTTCCCTAGCCTCATAGAAACTCTCATCGCTCATCTGCATGAACTTCTCTATCTGGGTTCGAAGCTGCCTAGTCATCTCTGCAAGGTAGAACTTGTTCATAAATGCCTTGTAAACATCATCCCAAGTCCGCAACGACCTTTCCTGCTGGTTCAGAAGCCAGCTCTTAGCCCTATCCTGCATGCACATAGGGAAAACCTTCTTCCTCAATTCCTCATCAGAAATAGTGATCTCCCCTACAGTAAGCGGAATCCTTGTAATCAGTGCTTCGAACTCCTTTAGGAACTTGATCACGTCTTCATTAGCCATCCCATAGTACTTGGGTAGGTCATGGAAGTGAAAAGCCTTGATCTCCATGTTCCTGGCCTCATTAGAAAGAACAACTACCGACTTCCCGGCCTTAATCTCACCAGGCTGCATGTAGGTTCCATAGGTGATCTCTGGTTCCTCAGCAATTGGTTGGTTAATCTCTCCGTTTCCTGCCATTGTGATTGCTGCTAAATTCTGTCTTCTATGCCGACGAACGTGTCTATCGATCTCGTTCACTGGAGTTTGCAAAGTTGTTTCTTGTGACCTCCTTCCAAGCATAAACCTATAGTGAAATCTACACAATCAAAAACCTCGAAGACTCTTAGTTTCTGTTAGAGTTATAAACAACAGGTTGAAAAATAAACAAATAAAAATTCGCAATCAACCGCTACAATAGGAATTGAGTTCCCTGGCAACAGAGCCAAATTTTATGTGCTCAAATTATTACTTAGAAAACAAGTAGTAAGCAGTTGTTGTAGACAGACAATGCTAACCACAGGATCGTTCGCTAAGGAACCAATTAAGCTACCACAACGGTTTGAAAGCAAACAGTTACTTGCGTAAACAATTGAATGATTTGAGTTTTGAATGCTTTCTAAACTAGAAATCAGATAAAGAATGTAAAGGTTAAAAATCAATGATATAGAGAGAACACAGTAGTTATGATCGAATAATGCTAATTCGCTCTAGGGAAATCGTTCATACTTGTCACACGGTCGGTGTACATAAATTGATCAATCCAACCTCAACCAATCGTTATTTGAATGTTTTGAACTAGAGTAATCGTGGGTCGTCAATCCACGGTCCTTAACCAAAAACGATTTAGAAAATCTTGAACTAGCGAATTGGATTGATAGTTTTTACGAAGATTTTGAACTAGACGAACCTATATGAACAAATCCTAACCCTAGAAACGAATACACAAAACCGTCACATAACTACCGTGTTCGGAGTGATCTAGCTACTCATAGTAGAAGCAAAGATCAAAGATTTCAAAGTATTGCATATGATAAACACAGACATGTTGACAATCGCACGCAAGCTCATACAATTCGATAAACAATAACAACACGAATCGAAGAGATAAACGGTAGAGAAATATCAAATGTTACCAGGAATTCGATATCAATCCTTCAACAATGATGAAAACCAAGCTCCAATAATTTCAAAGTATGAATATGGAGCTTTTTCTAAGAACTAGGTTAAAAGAAAGTATGAGAAGAAGTCCCAATTCTAAGCTAATAAGGAAAATAAAAATTTATTCTGCGCTTCTCGCCGCGGCGAGCCTTCTGTTATCGAATTATATATCTTCTCGTAAATTCTCGCTGCGGCGAGCCTCTTCAGTAGTCCAAGAATTAGCCTCGTAAATTCTCGCCACGGCGGGCAAAATCCTCATTATGAGCCTGGCTGATTGGCTCTTCCTCTTTTTTGCTCAAAATGAATAATTCCTACAAAAAGGGAACAAAACACCAAAGCGTAAAAACGAACAAAAAAAACACTAAAAAACTAAAGACAAAGACTCACAAAGACCGCTAAAAAGGACCAAATGAGACTCTAAATTATCGTCTCATCAGTCATTATCATAAAGGGCCTTCCCAGATATAAGCCTCTATTGTTGTCATTGTCGTAGCCGACTACCAGCAGGTCTACCGAGATTATGAGTGTACCTATCCCATACTTCTTTGCTATGCTCATGCCGACGTCGTAGGACATGCCACAAGCGTCGGTCTTTCCTGTCAACCTGAGTCTCTTGTACATCTCTAAGGGGATAACATTCACATCGGATTCCAGGTCTAGAGTTCCTACTACCATCCCGCCCCCTATGTTGACTGTAATTTGAAATGCTAAGTGATTGATTTCCCTCCTGGGGATACTAGTTCAGAAGTAGGGGTTTTCTTTCCTCTTATTCCTCCTGAAATTCTCCATTTGGTGCTTTTCCCTGTAGAGGTACTTGCACAATCTCAAGGAGTCACCTTCTATACGCAATTCACTAGATAATGTAAAGTTAAAGCGAGAGTTAGAAAGCTTATCGAGGAGTTTTTCGGAAGTCCGTCCGTCTTCTGCATCCATTCGCTTTATAGCTTCCTCCTCATCTTCGCATTCGACTTCTTTCTCCTCATCGCGTTGCTCTAGAAGTATCATCAGCCTTTCTATTATGTTTACCAGGCTTCCTTCCACTTCTTCTACCTTCTCATTGATCCTGTAGTGCACTTCGTCCGCTCTTTCAATAAATGTCTCCACCTTGTCGTCCCCTTCCTTCTGCTTCTCCATAAACTCCCTTACCGTCCTCAACTCCTTAATGATGAAGTGGATCTTTCCTTCCAAAAGGGGTGATTCCTGCTGAGCTGGTGCGGTTACCCTTATTGGTGTTATAGGGGTAAGAGGTCGACTCCAGTGTTGCCTAACTTCATGCCAGGTTCGGTCTGACGGAGGGGTTTGGCTTGATGATGGTTCACCATCTTGGATGTAGTTTGCCTCCTCCGACGGTTCCTTTGTGTCCATCTTCTCCTTTGGACTCTCTCTTAGATAGTTCGGCCTCTATATCATCCAGTCTCTTTCTGATCATTTTCCACGGAACCTAATCGACGACACAAACTTCCTTAGATCGGACACTCCTTCCTCGTCCATTTTGCATTGAGTTTTCGCTGAGGTTCTCACACACCTCCCAAATCCTTCTTGGGGGTACGTCTAGCAGATTCCCTTGACATGCTCCGTCAATAAGTGCTTGACTGATAGAGTCAATTTCCTTATAGAAGTTGTTGACCTTGTCGAACAGTGCATCAGAGTACATCGTACACCTGTCAAGTAGATCCTTGTATCTCTCCCCCACGCTTCGTAGAATGTTTCTCCGTCTAGTTGGTTGAAGTTCTGGATTTGGCTCTTCAGGTCGGATGTCTTCTTCAATGGGAAGTATCTGAGCATAAACTTGTTGTAAACCTCATCCCATGTAGTCAAACTGCCTGGCTGTAGTGAGATAAGCTAGCTCTTCGCCTTGTCCTTAAGGCAGCCAGGGAAGACTCTCCTTCTAAGTTGACATTCCGTGAGCCCGTTCAATGGTATTCCTCCAACTATTGCGTAGAATTCTATCAGAAAGTGCATCGGATCATCAGTTGGGTTCCCGTAGAAGTGTGGTAGCTGGTTCAGATGAGTTCCTTCGGATTATATTCCCTCGCGATCCTCTCCAGATAGATGCTCGAGGTATGCGGTGTAAGTCTCGGCATAACATAGTCGCGCATAGGTCTGTCGTCGTTTTCTACCAATTCCACCCTTGCGTAGTTATCCCTTCTTCGGTTCTCATCTAACCTCAATCTTTCCTCGGCTATCATTAGCCTTTCCTGTTCCAGTTCTTCCCTTCCAGCTTGAATCTCAAGTCGAATCTCAACAAGTTGTTCCAGTTCAGAAGCGTCGACATTCCCAGATGGATTGTCATTGCTATTTTCTTCTCCACCCATGTTGCTGGATGAATCCATTGCAGCAGTAAACAGTCTTTGCCTTTCAAGCTTATCTATGTCGTCTTTAAGCGGTACTACTGGTGTTCTTGCACTTCTCCTGCCTTGCATAAACACTAACAAACAAACTTTTGCATATATGAATAAAAATTGCTAGAAAGATAATAAACAGAAATTTAAAGTTACTTATTTTTGGGTTTTTTAATAAGAAAACAAACTAATACGGGAAAGAAAATATTTTTGGATTTTTTGCTGTGGAGATAGATTCTCACAAGTTTTATGATTTTTTTGGGTTTATGCTATACGTATTTAAAAGACAGTGCATAAATTAAAAAGCGAAAGAAAGAATTCAACTTATCTCGGTCGATCGAAACTTGCTTGAGAGGTCAAGTGTCCCTAATGGCCTAAATTTTGATGTGCACTCAGAGATTTCGTTTTCCGTTGTAGAACCTGTAATCTCCAAATACAATCAAGATTAAATTTATAAGTTGAAAGTCCTAAAATCCACAGTTTATAAAGGAAAGTTGACTCGGGATGTCGTTCTCCAAGGACACTTAGCATAGGAACAAGCAAATAACGTTTGTGAATCTGCTAATTAAATTGCAAAAAAGTAAACAGATTAATCTCAGACAGAATAATTAAATTGCAGTAAACCCTAAATTTCTTTGTTTGTAAATCAATGATGGAAAGGCATAAAGGTTCCCCAACCCCCCCCCCCCCCCTGCTATGCTACTCCCAACTTCCTAGTTAAAATCCTACGCAGTTACCTCTAACGACAGCAGGGTATAATATTATGGTGCTCAAGGCACAGTCGGCACGAGTACCCCTACTCAGTTCAATGAAACTACTGTGTCACTCAGTAGAACATCACACCATGAAGGATGTATAGAGTTGTATAACCACGATTTACGTCAAATAACTATTCCATTAACATATCACGGTATGTAAAGAAGTAGCAAAAGTAGAGTTACGACGGTTCGCCTTTACAAGAGAAAGTTAGCTACTCATAGTAACAAAGAAAAAAAATCAAAATATAAGAAGAAAAGAAGAAGAAGCTTAGTCCCTGATGTCTCAGATGTCTTCGTGATCTTTCAGGGTTTCCTCCTTACAGGTGCCTGACGGCGGTTTGGGGTTTCACTTTCCCGAGGACTGGTTCTCTCTCCAGGAGAGCTACTTTGTGAGCTGTGTAGAATTCTGAGACCCCTGAGGTCTTATTTATAGGTGAAATCTCGAGCTCAAACCGCCATTCTTCAATAAGGAAGGTTTAGGAAGGCGGGCTCTAGCGAGCGATGGAAAGCCCAGCAAAAAACGGGACCATCACTGCAGTCGCCTATGGACCGCAGTGAGGCCTTCTGCGGTCCCCTGCTGGCCGCCAAGTGCGATATCTTCAGCTTTGAATCTGTTTTCTTCATTCTTCAATTTTGGGCTTCGTAACTTCGTTTCCTCGAAAAGTGGTCTTCTACAAAGTTGTTCCATCTTCAATTATCTTCGCATCAGTTGGTCGCATGATGTGTTTTGACTCCTCGAGCTCCATGCAACGGTCAATCCGGCGTATTCACTTCCTTGTCCCGATTTGGCACAATTATGCCGTTTTGGTGCCTGAAATCGTGCAAATCCTCAAAAACGCGATCATGACCTACAAAAAACACGCAAAGTTGGTAATTGACCATAAAACGATACAAATATTGCATTTAAGACAAAAAAACAAGGGTCTAAAAGTATGCTATATCACACATTTCATTGTCACATCAATGGGATATGATATCCATTATTGAGATCCACCTATAGAGCGATTATCATTTCAATGGAAGGTGAGCAGTCGGTCACATTCAAAGATGGTGATCTGATTACTGACTTATTGGAGAAGAACACCGTTGCGGAGACAAAGTTCCTTAAATGGATGGTGATGCGTCAAATCAAGTCTTTAATTTGTTTGTAGCCAAAGGCATAAATCAAGATCACTAGAAAACCGTAGTGTAGTGATGAGTTCCCCCGAGTGTCGTTAGAAAATCCAAATTTCAGAGATGGTGATGCCTTTCCTTTGAATCATGTGTGGAGTTACTAATGATATAAATCAAATCTCGAAGGACTTGACTAAGTTTTGTTTGTAATTGCAAGTTTAGTTAATTGTCTGGAAAGCAAGTAAAGCAAGTAACAGAGAGTTGTGAATAGCTTGTGCTTCAAAACAGATGTAACTCAAGTTTGTTATGAAAGACCCAACCAACAACTCTATCTCAGTCCCCTATAAACAATCATACAAAGAATGCTTCGCTTTATCTCTATAAAGAAACATAGGTCGGTGGTAGGTAAATAGTTCATGCTAGCTAGTAAAAGGATGCATTGGATTACTCGACGTTTTGAAAGTGAAAACGTTGAATCAACGTAGTAGAGTCGTCAATTCTACTAGTCGACGTTTGTAGTTGAAAGCGTTGGGCGTAAATCATTGTTAACCTTGAAGGTGTGAATCCCTCTTGTGGATTTTGGGTATGAGAAAACGATTGCTAAGACTTTGAACTAATCAAACGATTCGCAAGTAACCAATCAAACAAACAACAGTTTTCATCCAGAAACCTATACTAGCTCCAATCCCTAAATTATTACCACTGACCCATAAGATGATTAGCTACGTAACTCACTCATGTTCCACACATCCAACATGCAGTACGTATATACAAATCCAATGAATAATGAAAATCTACCTATTAAGCAAAAGAAGTTCAGCCAATTACCAAATTGTCATGGATTTGATTCCATGGATGAAAAGCTTCGATTGAATTCGTATAGAAATCAAGATTCAAACCCTTCTTCAGTTCTCCAATGTGATTCAATAATCATCCAAAAGGTTTGTTACAATTGTTGATGTAAATATAGGGTTCTTGGAAGAGATAAAAGTAAAAGGGGAATTTCAAAATTGTTCAAATTACAATCTGGAATGAAGTCTGATGAAAAAGAAACGCAGAATCAGAATATAAAGGAAATCAGCGATCTGGTAGTTGGGGTGATCGCCCGCTCCGGCTTCTGGCACAGCCCTCTGTGGCTGCGTCCAGAGCTTGGGGCGAAGATCGCCCCGCTTCCTTTAGGCTCGATTCGCGGCTTTCCTATCTGTCCTTGATCCGTTTGGCATCTCGGGCACCTTCGTGGCACCTATTTGGAGTCTTGGAGCTTGTGTCCTCCGACATAGTGCATAGAAATGCAACGTTTGACTCCTTTTCTTCATGAAAAGTACCTAAAACCTGGAATCAAGGTGGAGACACACAAAACACAAAAAACAACACAAAATATATACAAAACATAACTAAACAAGTAATAAAAAGAGGTTTGAAAGGGTTAAATGAG